>CM045739.1:45295000-45540000 GCA_024760905.1 Plotosus lineatus
AAGGCGCCATTCAAACATTAAAATGTTCCATTCAAACATTCAAACAATGCATGAGCTGCTCTCCCACTGACTATCTTCCAACATCCCACCCCGCTGGCCTCTCATTGGCTAGGAGGGATGACGCAGCTCCCTCCCTTTGGCTATTATGGAGCTGCATCTCCCATAATGCTTATCATGTAAAGGACAGAGTTACTGTTGTTTCATGAGTTTTTTGAGTGTTCTCATTGCTTTATTTTTTGACTCAGGCTTTTAACCTTCCATAAACATTTGTAAGATTATAACTCTGCTAAGAAGACATGGTCAACACATGCACACACACACACACACACACACACACACACACACACACACATACACACGTGTGATTTCCGGTGCGAGTAAAAAGAAGAAGCGGGCTCGTGGCATGCGGTTGAGTGATATCGCAAAGGAATATGGCCAAACCCGTCTACCATTGGAAGGAGAAGGAGACCTTAAAAGGTATGCTTTTATAATTTTAAAAGGGTTTAGGGGGTAGTATTGGGGGCCTTGGACGGAATCACATGTTTTACATGAAAAATGTGGTTCAATTTACAACAAATCCAGGTTACGAAAAAGGCTCTGGAACGGATTTATTTTGTCATGTGAGGTACCACTGTATATTAAAAACACTTTACTGACCCTAGCCAGCGCCCCTAAGTGTCTGGTTTTTGAAACCGAAATCAACTCGCAGCCCCTCTATCTGAGTGTGTAGAGTAAGAACAGGGTGTGGCAATCCAGCAAAAAGCCTGTAGGATGGCTGTATATTATCACATACTACAGAAGTAGAAGTTATTATTGACATAAATGTGATGTCACATTAATTCTACAACCCCAGAAATATTTTTGCAATCACCCTATTTAGAGAAGGTTCCTGGGTTTTTTTTTTTTTTTTTTTTTTTTTTGGTCATCTGTACCACGTATGTGTCTCAGTTGTGGAGCCAATCTTGCATTGAGAGGTGGGATCCACCTTAAAAAGGTAACCCTTGGAAACCAATACAAGCACGGCGAGGGAATGTAACCTGAACACAGATGAGATTCAAACTGCAAACATTCTCATTGTGAGGCAACAGTGCTAACCACTAAGCACCGTATCCCACCTCCTCCTTGTATGAAATAAACAACTCACAGATCTGACACAAAACAATTTTGGTTATAGTTAAACACATTGGCTTAATAAAACATACCCCAAACAACATAAATGAGATTATTATGAATAATATTATTTTTCAGATTAAAGGTACTGCGTGTCAGATTGAGTTGTATGTAGGTTTATCGACCCCTTCCCTGTAAAACTTAAAAGTTGCATTGGATTTAATTAATGATAAACCAGAAAAGATTCCTGATCGATACGGCATCACTGAACAGCGAATGTTATCAGGCGAAGTGGCTAAATCTGATCTTATGAGATATTTAAATCTAACCTATCTCATACACTACCCTGAACTTTACACACACCGATTGCTGAACGCCTGCAAATCTCTCTCACTCGCTGTCTCTGACCCAATTCTACAAGGGTCACAGGGTACACCCTGAACAGCTTGCCAGACAATCACGTGGCAAAAAAACACACGCACACCTCTTCACACCTAGGAGAAATTTAGATCAACAAGTCAGCCCAATGTTCATGGCTTTGTCCTGTGGGAGGAAACCTGATTGTCCGATTTTAAATGACGGGATCCCTCGTGGATTATTAGACAATGGCACATTGCAGTGGTTCGAGTCCAGACTCGGACCTTTCCGTGCGGTGTTTACATGCTTGCACTGTGCTTGTATGGGGTTCCTCTCCCAGTCCAAAAAATATACACATTAGGGGAATTACTAGTATCTATTCCAAAATGCGTCTGGGTGTGAAAGTGAATGGTTTTGTGTGTACTCTGGCAACCTGTCCAGGGTGTACCCTGCCTTCACCCAGTGCCAGCTAAGATAGGCTCGAGCCTGCCTATGCCCATATTAGGATTAAGTGCGTCACGTTCAATGTGTCTAGTGATAAGCTGTAGACCTTTCTTTAGTAGAATGTAAAAAAGAACATCATTTAAGAGAGAAATTTTTATTTCAGGAAATGTTTCAGCTGGAAAAATGCATAAATTAAAAAAAATCGACTGATTCTAGATGCTGTAACAAGGCAGTGTAGGTCTGGTTCGGCCTCATTTCCTTTCCAACATGTCATATTATTGCAGTACAGTACTTATCTTCATCACTCCTCGTTGTATTTCAATGGGACACATGGCCATTCTGCTTTTCTTTCAGTAAAAAATAGATTAAAATGGTACAGAGTTTGTAATACACACAATATTAACATTTATTATATTTTATGATTAAATTTTATTTTATTTTCAAGATTGACAGGGGAGGTTCTGCATCCCCTGAATGCACGGCGTTGTTTGTACTGTTATCGTGTAGCTGGTATTGTTTTTACTCCTGACAGGTTTTTTGTATTTTTAAAAATTTGTTTACCGAGACAACACCCCCCCCCCCCCCAACCACGACCACCGAACTTCCACAAAGATCAATCCCCTGACTGACGTATACGTACATGTATATGTGTACAGTGGTACCTCACCTTACGAAATTAATCCGTTCCAGAGGTTTTTTCGTAACCTGCATTTTTCGTAAGTTGAACCGCATTTTAAATGTAAAACGCATGATTCGTTCCGAGACTCCCAATACTACCCCCTAAACCATTTAAAAATTATAAACGTATACCTTTTAAGACCTTCTGCTTCAATATCGTACCGATGGTAGATGGGTTTGGCCATATTCCTTTGCGATATCACTCGCACCGGAAATCACACGTGTGTGTGTGTGTGTGTGTGTGTGTGTGTGTGTGTGTGTGTGTGTGTGTGTGTGTGTTGACCATGTCTTCTTAGCAGAGTTATAATCTTACAAATGTTTATAGAAGGTTAAAAGCCTGAGTCAAGAAATAAAGCATAAACAACAGTAACTCTGTCCTTGACACGAAAAGCATCATGGTGGATTCAGCTCTATAACAGACAATGGGAGGTAGATGTGTCATTCCTCTTAGGCAATGGGATCCCTGTCCAAGATGGCATCAGGTGGACCTGTCCAAGATGGCACTTGAGTGAAGTCGACATGAACAACAGCTCAGTTGTTCGCCAATGGGAGGCCAGCGGGGTGGGATGTTTGAACGTCATTGATGGGAGAGCGGCTTGTGCATTGTTTGAATGTTTGAATTGCGCGTTTTAATGTTTGAATGGCGCGTTTGAATTTTTAAGATGACGCTTTCATAACGTGAACTTATTTCATATCCTGAGACAAAAATTGTAGGAAAATGCTTTTCGTAACCTGAATTTTTCGTTTGGTCAGACTTTTGTAAGGTGAGGTATCACTGTATATAATATCAATAAATACATATTCAACACTATAAATGCTTATAATAACAATTAAACATTCAAAAATAATGCAAAAGATTTAAATAAAATATAAATACTGTACACACACATACAGACACGTGCGGACACACACTCACACAGACGTTCACCGCACATAAAAATGATAAAGTACAAATAAATAAAATACAGTAGTTTTGTTGGGGGTTTTGGGTTGTTGTTTTTTTTTTTTTTTTTTGCATAATTGGCCTTGTTTCATTGTTTCTGGCATTTTCATTAACTTTTCCCTTATTTTCCTTAATTTTTTTAAATTATTAATATTTTTGAAAAACCCGCGATGCACTGAAGTCACAGGAACTGAAGTGCGAAGTAGCGAGGGATCACTGTAGTATTTCATTTTTGTTGCTACAGATGCTAGTAGTTAGCATGGTTTTCTCCAACAGTCCAAAGACATGCACATTAAGCTAACTCATCCATTTATTCCGTTTCTGAACCACTGAAACCTATTTCGTGGGGAGGCTGGTGACCACCATAGCCAAATCTGGGCAAGTGCGGGGTACATCCTATAGAGCTCGCCAGGCCATCACAAGGCCAACACTCAAACAACCATTCGTATTCATACCTCGAGTTGAATTGGAACAGCCAATTAACCTACTGTGCATATTTTTAGACTGCATGAGGAAACCGGAGTGCCCAGAGGTAACCCACACAAGCACGTGGAGAACATGCAAACCCTGCACAGGTATGCCTGAGCTGGGAATCAAACCCAGGACCTTCTTGCTGTGAGGCGGACATGCTAACCACTATGCCACCGAGCCATCCACCATTTACTCCGAATCTCTTTAACAAATGAAAGGAGCAGTGGAGGAAGCACACATGAACATGCATGTCCAGAGTGGATGCCAAAAGAGTCACTGTCTCTCAGCAGTGGCTCGGTCTCTCTGTGCCAAACCCCTGTATGCCCCTGTGAGGGACAGGAAGCACACTTACAGAGGTTTGGCAGGCATCATTTAAAGCTCTCCACTGCCTTCAGTGGCACTGCAAATTTATTGCTTTTTATATCTTTGCTCTGTGGGACTGTCATACGTTTCATTGACTTTTTGTAAAATTACTCTAAACAACAACAACAACAACAACAAAAAACTCTAAACATTTTCAAAGTAACAGAACAGTGAATTTGGTTACAGGCTGTTCTCAGATGACAATCTAAAGTAATTACTGATCTCTGTGTATTTTTCTCAGCAGAAATGTGCTAGGACGGTGGAGTGGTTACCACGGTGGGGGTGGCTAGGACGTCCTCCTCACAGCATGTAGGTCCTGGATTCAAATCTTGGGCTTGGATGTTTCTGCATGAAGTCTGGATGTTCATGCTGGGTCTCCTCCAGGTACTTCAGTTTCCTCCCACAGTCCAAAGACGTACACATTAGGCTGACCAGTTGTTTCAAATTGTCCCTGAGTGTGAATGGTTGTGTGTGTGTGTTGTTGTGTTACCTTTGCTGGTGAACTGTACATTGATATTGTTGAATGAGGAGGGGCGGAGCTCTCAACAGGTATTATTAGATGTTAAACTTCCGAGGCTGATGTTATAAGAGTAGCAAGGCTCATTTAGTCCAAGGACTCATTTATTCATTTTCTGAACCACATAATCCTAACTTGGGTTTTGGGGGAAGCTGGGACCCATCTCAGCCAACTCTGGGCAAGGGCAGGGTACACCCTGGACTGCTAACTAGGCCATTACAGGGCCAGAACCCACACAACCATTCATACTCGCACTCGCAACTCACAACTAGGGGTGATTTGGAACAGCCAATTAACCTACTGTGCATGTTTTTGTAATGTGAAAGGAGAACAGTGTACCCGGAGGAAACCCACGCAAGCCCCGGGAGAACATATGAACTCCACACAGAAATGCCCGACCGGACCTTCTTGCTGTGAGGCGGATGTGCTAACCACCACACCACTGTACCACCCTTGGCCAGGGACGGAAGGAGGAAATGAGTAAAAAAAAAACATAAATAAATAAATAAAATTGTCCAAATTAACTTTGGAGAAAAAAAAAGAAAAAGGAACATTGCATTTTTTCTTTTTATCTACTTTCAGCAGCTGAAGTGTGCGTCCATTTGTGTCATCGATCTTGTTAGTTTAATTATCCAAGTTAATGTTTCAACGAATTTTCCATGTTGTTTTGATTGACAGAAGTTTCTCTGAAATCCTGAATTGGATGCTGCCTTATTTTTATAGTGTGTGTGTGTGTGTGTGTGTGTGTGTGTGAGTGAGTGTATGTTTTAGTGGAGCGGAACACCATTGGTTCCTCAAAGGGCCATACTCCCAGAATACACCTCTGCAGTATAACAACCTTTAAGATGTAAGTGTTTAATCTTTAATGTAATTTAGACAGATATAATGTGTTTACACTCCAGAAAGTGTGAATGTGTGCATTGCATTCAGTTTTTTGAGTCTCCAAAAGGAACTTATTGGGTTTTTGCGCTAACCATACATGGGAACATCAACTCTGAGTGAAGGCAGGCTACACCTTGAAAAGGCCACGGAACCATCACAGATCACATCCAACCAACATATGCAACCATTCACCCTCCCACTTACTTATAGAGTCGGGCTGTCAAACTCAGTTGCGATGATCACTAAATTTAAAAAGATGATCGCGGGCTGAATAATCACCAAGCATTTATTCTAAAATGGAAACATGAAATCTGCATTACAAAATTAATTATTTAGGCATTTTTCTTGGTTTGATGAGGATTCAGATTTCATTGTAATGACATATGCAAAGAATGTACACTCGTCATCTTTTTGGAAAAGTCTTGCGGGCCACCTAAAATGTTTTGGCTGATCAGATTTGGCCCATGGGCCTTGAGTTTGACACCTGTGGCAATCTGGAACAGCCAATCAGCGTAATATACATGTCTTTGGACTGTGGGAGGGAACCTGTGCATTCAGAGGAAACCCACACAAGCATGGGAGTACATGAAAACTGTATACAGAAGCATCTTCTGACAAAAAATGTTTGGCAAACTGTTTAAGATGAACGCCACCATTGAACAGTGTCAGTGAAGATAAGCTCCAGCCTCCCTGCAGCCCAAATAAGACTAAGTTGTTCTGTAAATGAGTGAGTGAGTGAGTGTCTTTGGACTGTGGGAGGAAACCAGGCACCTGGAGGAAACCCACAATTACGGGAAGAACACAGAAAAACACCCTCGCCGGGCCCAAGAGTGGAACCCAGGACCTTCATGCTGTGAGACAGATGTGCTAACCACTTTGTCACAGCTTCTGGTATCATGAAGCGCCGTATGAATGTTCAAGCCGTTGGACTGTACAAAGTACAGAGAAAGTACAAAGTAGTTGTATTCAAGAATATAGAATATAGTATTTGAGGCTTGATGGAGTGCTTTTTGGTTACATCTGGACCGCTGTCCACGTGTTGGATGATGCAAGCATTATACTGGCTCTGTAGTGGGCTGCTGGTTTGAATTAGTGGTCTTTCCTTAATCTCAAACCAAATATCCTTTGTAACAGAGAAATGGGTATCCCGGTGTAGTGGTTGGCACATCTACATCACAGCAAGAAGGTCCTAGGTATTCCCTCTGCTTTGTTTCCAATTCCCTGTTAGAACACTAATTAATTTATTCATTTTCTGAACTACTAGTACTTAATCCTAGTTAGGGTTGTGGAGAGGTTGGTGCCAAGTTCAGCCAGCACTAGGGAAGCTTGACCAGGCCATCGCAGGCCACCCCCAATTTGGTCATATCCATCTCCCATCTGTCAAGTACTGTCATCTCTACCACAAGGCCATCACCAAACCCCAGAGGGGCATAAGCATGCACATGGTCTTTCGTGACACACAATGCGCCACCCAACTCTTGACAAACTGCTGTGCATGCATATTTGGGGGTAGCTGAACACACTTGGAGGGCAAGTCCCTTGCACAAATGAACAGGCACCCATGATCAATGTGACAGGGAAGGTAATCTATATACCATCCTCCTCTGTGACAGCCCTGCCCACAGCCACATGAAAGGTTGTAGCATTTACACCCTCACAGACATGATCACATGTTTAATTATTTTGAGGTGTAGTTATTTAGGTTATATATAACATCTTATGTTACAAAATTGCTTTATTGGCACTTTGACAATACTGTACACTACTTTTTTGGATGGAGCACACACATCTAGCTTATATGATTTTTGTCATTTTGCTATTACTGTAATTAATGTTTTTCCTTCTTTTGAGATACCTGCCGCTGTGTGGCATTTCCTGATAGGGACAGACAAGTTAGGGCTGAGGGCGGAGCATGGATTGATGTTGAAGTCCTCTCATGGATTAGACCTGTTCCGGTCTGTGCTGGCTGGCGGAATTAACTCTTCTTTAATCATTGCAGGCGCTGGTGAGGGGTGTGGCGGTTGCCGGTAGGTGAGTTCCAAGCAGCGTGCACCTGGTCCCTATCTGCAATCAGCAAACAGCCAGCTATAAATGGGAGTGGCGCGCTTCCCTCCGATGTCAGAAGATTGGTTTCCCCTTGACTCTGCTCCTCGGCTTTCTCTTTGACCCCTGGTTCTTGCTTCGTGCTTGACCAGTTCCCTTGACTTAGTATTCCCGTAATTTACTATCCCTATTGTTTAATAGACCGTTTGAACTTTCTTTTGGTCTTATGCATCTCTGGGTCCTACACGCACACATCCCAGGCTTAACAAGACCAAGGGTTCCTACAGCATGGGGGGCAGGATCATGATTTCATTGTCTTAGATTTAGTAACTGTGTATAGTGTTTCCCCCTGTGTGTTAAATGTGGTTTGATCTACCACTATATATGTTTCCCCAGAGGCTCATTTGACTTGGCCTGTTAATTTTATTTATTGAGAAGATTCTGTCTGTCTGTCTGTCTGTCTGTCTGTCGTCTAGTGGTAAAGGGCACTGGATCGCTGATCCAAAGGTTGGGGGGTGCGAGTCCCACTCTCCACAGGGTTGTCACTGTCCCCCCAGCTAACTGGGTTATCAAAGGTGGGCCATGTCTCTCACTGTCTATGGTGAGAGGTATGTAAAAGAACTTTGGTAAAAAGTACCTGCAAAGCCATCAGCGTGTTTCTGTCCCTTGCTAAAGGGTTTTGTCAGGAAGGGCATCTGACATAAAAACCTATGCCAAATCAAAACATGCGAATCATTCACTGTGGCGACCTTTGATAAATGGGAAAAAGCCAAAAGGAAATCTCATATACATATATATCTTTAGTTAGTTGTTTTGCCCAAGTTATTTTTCTGGCGATAAATAAATTCACTTTGGAGCTTTAAGCCTGTGCTTTTTGGTTCTTGGCTGACCCGCCCACCTCCCACCCAGACCCCTGGTTGTGCATGGCTGCTACATCAACCTGGATTCAAACCTGGGATCTCCAGGTTGATAACTGCATGCCTTACCACCATTTTACCCGTTCGCTCCACGTTCACGTGGGTTTTTTCTGGGTACTACGGTTTCCTTCAGCAGTCCAAAGCAGGGGTCACCAACCTTTTTGAAACTGAGAGCTACTTCTTGGGCACCAATTAATGTGAAGGGCTACCAGGTCAATACACACTTCTGACATAACAAATTTGCTCAATTTACCTTTAATTATACGTGATTATTAATAATGATATCCACTTTCCATTGAGCGTGGCACGATGGCGCTGCGGGCCTGTTTGAAAAATAGCAATGAACACGAGTCTCCCGCGGGCCTGTTATCCTTGCGGGCGACTCAGGTTGTCCTTGCGGGCGACATGTTGTCCTTGTGGGCAACCTCTTGTCCTTGCGGGCGACCTGGTGCCCGCAGGCCCATGTCGGTGACCCCTGGTCCAAAGACATGCACATTAGCCAAACTGGCTGTTCCATTCAAATTGCCCTTAGGTGTGAGCATAGTACATAGTTGTACATATGTTGCCCCTTGAAGGTCAGGCGAGCTGTTCAGGGTATGCCTTGCCTTCATCCGTTGTTGGCTAAGAAAGGCTCCAGCCCCTTTCAACCCTCATAGTGAATTAAGTGGTTCGCCAAATGAGTGATTGTGAGAGTGACAGAAATATCAGCGAGTTCAAAAGGCCCGCGTACTATGGCGCGCTCACGTCACTCC
This sequence comes from Plotosus lineatus, assembly GCA_024760905.1. Classification (NCBI taxonomy): domain Eukaryota; kingdom Metazoa; phylum Chordata; class Actinopteri; order Siluriformes; family Plotosidae; genus Plotosus; species Plotosus lineatus. Next base: position 45,304,478 of record CM045739.1, read on the forward strand.
CTCAGTGGATAGAGAGGGGGGGGGGAGGAGAGCGAGCGCGCGAACGAGCTCTGTCAGGTTCAGCGCGCGCACACAAACATTAGCAGCTGGAATACGGCTGTGCTGAAAATCCCCGACCTGTCCCTGAAACGGTCTGGCCTGTATTGACCACAGGTTTCGTGTATATAAAAGCGGTTTTGATATATATTTTTTTTTTTTTTTTTACGTCGGTAAGGGGCTCGCGCGTGGGTAAAGCCGTGCCGGATGCGTGTGTCGCGCTCACTCCAAAGGACCGCTACAGAGACAAGAACATGGCGTCGGAAGGAGCGAAAGGGGAGCAGCCGCCTCCGCTGCAAACACTGCTCACCGCTGGCCATGGAAGCGTCGAGACGGTGAGCGAGGACACACACACTCACACACACACACACGCACTCTCACTGTCACACACGCGCGCGCGCTTACGGGTTCTTTCTTCAAAAATTCGCACGCAAACCGCAAGGAAAGGGGAATAGTGTAGAACCAGGTTTTTCTTTCGCATATTCACCTCAACTTCCAAACAATCCCAGCGAGTCGGATTCCTGCTGAGAAGTGTTTAGATAAGTAGGAAAATAAACACTTCACGTTCTTCAGTCAGACTGTGACATGTTTATTTTTATTCAGAAAAGCTCCCTCAGAGCGACAGAGTGTCAGGACCGTGAGCAAACTGCAGGGCAGGGATTTTTTTTTTTTTTTTTTAATTATAAGGAAGCTGAAAGGAGGTTTGTTTCATGTCCTTTGCTCCCACTTTAACAGATTCGTCAAAATTGGCTGCTTTTTATATATATATATATATATATATATATATATAAATAAATAAAAAAATGTGTATGTGTGTATGTATATATATATATATATATATATATATATATATATATATATATAAAATGTGTGTGTGTGTTTGTCTGAGACAATCTGGAAGCACCTTATTGTCTTTAAAGGGACAGAACACTATTTTTGGACACATCATATAAATAATGATAAAATGAACTGTTGCACCTCCAGGATGAATTACTTGTACAACACACCTGACATGACCGTGTTAGTTACAGTATAATTATATTAGCATGCTTTCCAATCTGTGACCTTTTCTTCAGCCCTGCATCCATCCCTGGGCTTTTACATTATTCAGGATCAATTTGTGCTCAAGATTTGAGATGAGTATCATCAGTGTTGTTACATCACACCTGAATATTAACATTTAGTTCACAGAAACGATCAACATGCATCCTCATGCATCAACATGCATCAACATGGTCCTGCTGAAAATAGATCTGAGCCCCAAGAGAACAACACAGATGCTCGTTGAAATACTGATTCATTTTCAGAATATTCATTCGGCCTCGTCTATAGCCTTCATTACCTTATTTCAATTTGTTACGAATATAAACGCCATTTTATTGATGGCCGAGGACACTGCTAGACATTTTAAAAACATGTAGTCTCATGGACTCTGTACGGTTTAATGTATGGTAAAGAATACTGAAAAGAAATCAAGAAAAGTTGTAAGCATGTCTGAGTAGAGGATTGACCAGGATTGCAGTGGGGACAGGGGAGGTCAGGGTATGTTCACTGGAGATGTTTCTAAATAGGTTTGAATTTCAGTGACTCAGCTGACAATGTAACGTGTCCTACAGCCAATCTGAGCTGCTTTACCAGCCCGAGGCTCGTTTATGTTTACCGTTCGACAGAACAGGTGCTCTGGCTATGCCGCTATCCCTTGGTTGCGCTGTGTCAGCCATAAATCTCTGTCTCGTGGGTACGTCCCAGCACCTCTCAAGGGCTTGCAAGGGTATAGCATTACTGACTTTGAGTGTATCTGAAGTCATTTATTTTTTGTGCCCACGCAGGAACTTTAAAATTTTTTTATTCTCAGTAGGATCTGATTCACAGAAGGAGTTTTTTTCTCCTTTTGACAAGAACATGCGGGGTGGGTGTTCCATCTGGTAAGAGAGAGACTTCTGACAGAATCTGGTTTGCAGACAACTTAATTAAATCCAGAAAAGGATATTCCTATGCATATTACACCAAGTCACCAGAAATTGGATAAAATTCATTTTTTTAATGATTGTATTTTTAATAAAATTTCAAGTGGAATCCTATAGGCATGGAGTTCAATGGTTAGCTTTGATCTCTGCCCCGTGTCATTGTCACAGGAGCTGTAATAAGGCTGCCTGATCACAGAGTTGATGCTCATTGGGTGTTATATATATATATATATCACTGATTTTGCATCAGAATGACCAGCAATACAAAAATAGATTTATTCATAATGAAGCTGAAATTAAAAAAGATGCTCACATACCATCACTCAGACTCGCACAGACTAAAAAAAAACCCCATGATCTAACTTGGGTTGACAGCCAAACATGAACTCGTTAAATGGATAATTCAATGAACAAGACAGGTGATGCAAATAAAGGTGGAAATCAGTGAGTGAACGGCGGTGAAAAGAAGATTCAGCGTTAATCTTACCCGCTTTCAGTCCAGATGGTAGTCAAAAGACACAGGTAAGATTTATTTATTTCTTCTGTATTTCCTACAGGGTTGAAGTTAGTTCAGCCGATCGCGTTAAGGCAGTCCCTAAATCTATATTTGTGACCTTCTCCTACATGATGCGGATTAAGTTGCTAGGTAGTGCTTTGACCGAGAATCAAAGTAAGTTGAAAATGCCAAGAATACATCCTTCAAAGCATAATCGCCGACATGACCAAGTTCAGTCTATCCATGCTAAAACTTGTTTAAGAAGAAGTTCCATGTACAAGGTGTAAAACAATAGAAATATCTACCTATTGTACTGATTTTCAACAGCTTTTGTGGTTGCTCAGGGTTCCTCCTTATTATATATGTTCACTGCCAGAATACTCCAGATACTTAGAAAAATCCCAGTCGTATAATGGTAAACCAATGAGAAGCCTCAAAACAGACTTCACTCTCTCTAAATAGAATTCATCTCTTGCTCTGAAGCCATTGAGAAGATTGCACTTTTTGGACAAAAGGTTTTGATTTGGTCTTCATTTAGTGTATGGATGCTGTGGAGTTTTAAATGCGGACATTCAGAAATTGTTTCTATAACTGTAATTGCTATTTTCTCAAAAGTAGCAATTCTTGAATAGCAGCATGCAGAATGATGTTTTTCATTCAGTAATGTATTAGAGATCCCTCACTTTCCGCGGTTAATTGGAACCGAGATCCCCACGTGACCATTGAAATCCGCGAAGTAGGATCAACCCCCCACCTCCATCCCTCCAACTGCTGGAAACGTACATGTATAGAATATCAATAAATACATATTCAATGCTATAAATGCTTATAATAACAAACATTTGTTTACATCTTTGTTATTTTTTAAATACAAATCCAGACACTCCCCAACTTACCAACATTTGTTTTGCAAACATCCTGAGACCGAGGTCTAAAGTGAAATGAAATTGAAGAACAAGTAGAAATAGAAATGGAATAGAATCTATAGAAAGATATCTCATGAATATAAGTATGAAATATGATTAAACATTATCCTGAGGTACACTTAATACTAGGCTCCGGCACAGGGGCGTGGCTGACACATATGCTTTACATTGGAGGTCTGGGAAGAGAAGCAGAACCCATACATTTCTGAACTCCTGCCAAAACTTTCAAACAATGAAACAAATTGACTGGAGTATCACAATGAACTGGATAAGATTGAAACTCTCTGTAAATCTGATCAGAGCCGCTGTGCTTGAGAGGAACCAGGAGTTTAAACACGGGACATATTGATAATGTATAGATGATTATGGGGAGAGAGCGAGTGAGAGAGCGATAGAGAGAGATCGTATACAGTACAAACTGGTATAGGTTACTTATAGAAGGTTTAAACACTTCCCCTCTAAAGAATGCCCTGGAACGACTTGCAAACAAATTCATCTAAGAATGGCCGTACTGAACCTAATTCGTTAGTAAGCTGGGGAGCGTCGTACACACATATCCAGATAGTATTGCATGATTGCATGATGCGCGCAGATGCGTGCACACACTTTTTTTTTTAAGATTTTGGGGAGTTTTTTTTTGTTTAGTGTTTGTTTAGGTTTTTTTTTTTTTTTTGCATAATTGGCCTTGTTTTTGTGACATTTTCCATAACTTTCTCCGTTCTTCCTTAACTTCCTTATTTTTTAATTCGCTGAATATTTATTTAAAAAAAAAAACCCCGCGGTGCACTGAAGTCGCATTAATTGAAGCGCGAAGTAGCGAGGGATCCCTGTATACCTCGTTTTGCATTTTGATCATATGAAATTTCCTAGTTAATTTGTTTGTATTATGCTGTAGTGGGTCATGTATATGGATGAGCACATGTTTCTCTTAGACCCTATTAGTGATGCGCAGAGGTGGGATTTTTAGTACCTGCACCTACCCAACCCATGATGAGACCACCTAACCTGCAGAAATATGCACTAATCAACCGCCTAATCTGAGCCATAGTCAACTGTCAACAGTTTACCAGTGGCATCCATATCATACAGATAAGGGTTCATCAGCATAATACATTGACTAATGAAGTCTTGTTGGAGTTTCTAGACTTCTGAAAGAACTCTTTCCAAGAGGCCTGAGAGACTTGCACTGAAAAGGTTGAAGGTATTGCTGCAGCCCTTGACATTGAACTGAAGGTTTCAGCAACGAAGGAAACCTTGAATGAAGTGATATGCATCTGCAGATATATTCTCAATCCGTCTGATGTCTTCTAACTGACTAATTTCATGGGCCAGTTCGCTAGGGCTGCAGTGACGTTCTTCAGCCATTTCAGTGCAAAAAGTCTTTAGGGAAGGGTACAAGTGACCCTTCATCATCTCTATTATCACCTCATCACAAGCATCCGATTCTTGTGTTTTCTCTCTCTCTCTCTCTCTCTCTCTCTCTCTCTGTGTGTGTGTGAGGGTCAAAGGTGAGCCACCCAGTGTATTGGGCAATTTGAAAGTCTATTATAAACAATGTTTAATGTGATGTAAATTGATGTTGCTTAATTGAAATGTCGCTTTTTCACGTTTTCGGACCCGAACCCACCTGACCTCATGATGTATTTCTATCATGCGTGAATTTTTTTTTAAACTACTTGTTGTTGATTTTTCTTATAGTTTTTTCCCTGTGACATTAGTTACATGTAAACGCTTCTTAGTGACAGAAAGGTGAGAGAAACGGGGTTAAGCCTAATTTTCAGCAAATTAATAGCCAACAATCTCAATATTTTATTTAACATCACTGAGCATAATACTAACTTATTTCCACCATTTTCCTGGTTTATCACTGAATTCTCCCTGATCTACATCTCAGACTTAGAAATATTTGCAAAAAAGTCTGAAAGTGTGCATTATAAAGAAATACAATTCTTGTTTAAGAAATATCATTGTAAAAGGTTTTATTTAATTAAAAGAAAGAGTAAATGTGCATGCTTGTCTGATATAAATCCCATTAGGATCAAGGCCCCGCATGGAAATTTGGGGGCCCAAAAGGTTAAGCTCTGCCTGAAAGGGTTTTGGAGCGCCCATCAGTGGAACCATAACTCTCATTCATTTTGGCAAGAGCAAAGTTCACAAATATAACACACATTGCTGTTTAAAAAAACAACAACAACAAAAAACATTGAGTGTGATTGGGGCGAGTGGTACCCAAAAAGGGAAAAATCATTAGGGTTGTAAAAAATTCAGCTTTTGGTGGCCCACCTCACACCCGTACAGAAAGCAATGTTGATTCTGATTGCTGAATGGTGTAGGGCAGGATAGAACGAACCAGCACACAGCCTTCTATCACAATTAGTACAGAAGTTCTGGACCTCAAAAATTGAAAAGTGCAATTCCCCTGCTCCAAAAAGAGGCGTGGCACATGGAATTCAAATTGCTGCCATGGGAAAACCGTTTGAGATATTGACCAGAAATTTGGGATTCCTTTGTATGGCAACATCAGGCATGTAATTGCTGCCATGTACATGGGTGGATGAGTTGGCATGGAATGACCCAAATGTAATTTTTAATATCGTAAAATGTACTTGGCACTGCGGTGGCTTGGAAAGCTGTCCAGAATGTACTCTGTCCTTGGCCAGAGTTGACCGAGATGAACACCAGCCTCCCTGCACTCCTAATTAGCAGCAAGAAGTTTAGAAAATGACTAAATCAAAATGTAGTTGGTATTTACATGGTTTAAAACTGGGGTTTGTAAATTCTTAGCTGTGCACAATCTGGTATATTGGTTGGAATGGCCTTCACCCAGTCAGTAATCAATATCTTTCAAGATCTGAAAAAACATGTCATCTGTGTCTGCGGTAATCCGAAATAAAACCAACCAATCACTGCCACATGGTCGGATAAGAAACGTGATCAAATGATCCGGGTTCTCTGTTTGTGTGGGATCCCACCGTGCAGTAAGAGTACAGTATGTGTGGACTGGGGCGTGACTTTGCAAGGCCTCGGAAAGCAGGGGAGGGTTAAGATGGAAGCCTGAAGAGATGCTACGTTCAAGTTTTGTCCACTTTCCAGATTACCAACCCCAGCTTTAAGATGAGCTGATGCAGGAAACAACTCGGCAAAATCGATAATCACTCGCAATGAGAGGTGCAATTTTCTTGAATGATGCAGAGTTCAACTGAGCTGAACTCTCACGTGACCTTGAGACGTGCAACTACCAGTCAGAGTTTAAAGATACTGATTGACAGATGCTTCCAAACATGGACTTTTGGATGATGTTGCTGTATGACAACCTCGAACACGAGTTTAAATGTCCAGCTCACATCAGCATGCAAGAATCGTTCAATGTAGTTGTGTGTAAATGCTGTGTGTACTTCACCTTTCACTCAGAAGGTTTATAAGGGTAGTAACCTGATGTGTGACACCTGGGTCCATGTTTCTGAAACGATCAACATGTAATATACATTTTGTGGGTTAATTAACTAACTAGTTGAGTACAACTTGTTTTTGCTGAGGTCTTTTCTTGCTGAATCGTGAACAGCTAATTTTTAATAAAAATAAATCAAGATGGATTGCTGTCCAGGGTGTGCCCTGCCCTCGCCCAGACTCGGCTGAGATGGGCGCCAGCATCCCCGTGACCCTGATTAGGATTAAGCAGTTCAGAAAATGAATAAATGAATTTATAAATCAATCGGCAGATTAAAAACTGTCGACGGTTCAGTATAAAGTACTGCTGAAGGGGGACTCTATCTAAACTGAACTCCTGAACAAGTCGCTGATTCTCTCTGTGATGATACTGCACTTGCATCATTGGGTGAACCCAGCAGGAGTGGTAATGCCGTGGTGCTCTTTCTCAAATAAGGAGCGATGCAGAGTTTAAGTGAAGTGTTTCCAGTTCATGATGCACAAGTCTTTGTATATATGTTTATATGTGCTATGTGATAATAATAACAATTATAATAATCTATATATGGTGACAATGAGTTAAAATAAACTCCTGTGATGACCTGGTGAGCCGTCCAGGGTGTACCCTGCCCTCGCCCACAGTCAGCCAAGAAGGGCCCTCCCCTTGACCCTAATTAGGATTAATCGGTTCAAAAATGAATGGATAAGGTCAACATAAGATGCCAAAAGCTCTCATAGACCTGCTATAGTGAAATGTGGAGGTGCTCAGTTTCAGTAAAAAACTGTGGGAAACGTGAGGAAGTTACCTAGGCAACAAGAGCTGAGCACTGAAGCGATTCGCTTCTCTTGCTAGGTGATTGGTGTGTCACTCGGTTTGCTTTGCGCTTCCTGTGTGAACGTGGTTTTAATCAAGAACCTGGTTAATGGGGATGTTTGTCTATTTAAATGAATCTAAATTTAGACCTTAAAATGTGATCATAATTGAAAATAATTTGAGTGTGGCATAATTTGAATGAATTGGAGTGAGGCTGCTGAACCTGTGCACTATTTATTGGAATCGCATTTTTTTTCAGTCTGGTTCAGCAACAGCTACAACTATGGGATTTTTAGATTAACACCATAAATGCATGAAAGAAAATGTGTAGAATTCTTGTCTCTTCCTCAGATTCATGGAAGTCTGACTTACAAGCTGCTGCCCACGGAGGATTTTTTTTTTGTTGTTGTTACTGTTGGTAAAATCAATACAACTCAGTGGTTGGGTATTTTTAATGTCAATCAAACAGCCTTTCTCTGTTATTGGAGGTGGGTTCCTAGTTATATAGACTGACAAGTTATACCAGACTATTGATCATAAACAGGTTCTGGTCCAGAACTATTTGCACAAATGGAATATATAAGGAACTTTATTAATCTCACACCAGAGGAATTCTCAGGAAAGGAAAGCGTGACCAAGTGTCCATGAAATATGAATTAAAAAATACACTCTTACCCTAAATGCAGCTTCCAAATATACAGACTGCGTGCTTATATAATAAACAACCAGGCAATAATTATTCAGCCTATGCAGCTAATGACATCACTGTACAAATAAAAACCTTCAAAGTCAATCGTGTTTGATTATTCCTTCCCCCAGAGACCACAGATTGCCAGGCACAGACTCAGGCTTTTCCCGGAACACGGTAGAATTCCCAGAGCAACAGAATAGGAAACAGGATTTGTGGGCGGAGAGTTTATTGATTATATATTTAAAGACGCTTTGTATGTAATGAAAGGGTTAAGGACCGATTCAAGCCTCTTTCTCAAGTTTGAAAAGCAATCACCGACTACTCCTCAAGTTATAGTAAGTTTCCTGTAGGATACGATGAGTTCAGGTTCCTAACCAGTCAGTTAGTAAAATTATAGTCGGTTTCAATTGGCACAGGATGATTTTTGCGGTGAATTCAGTTAATTAGTGCTCATTTGTAAATTTAACGAGCTATAAGGATTCGTTTACCAAAAGTGAAGCTGCCGGCGCCATCAACTCGATCATCTACACCAGATTCATCATATAAACACAAGCTGATTTCCTTCTAATTTTGCATGCAGGTACAGCAGGCAGCATAAGAGAGCATTTGGTGCCATTCCATAATTGTTTGTTTTTTTTAATTAAAAAATGGTGAAAAAATGTAAAATTGCAAAGAATTCACTGTTAACATGAAACACACAGAAGGGGTCCACATCTACCCAAAGAAGTGCCCCATCTCACCACAGATATTCTACAACTTCTGTACAACCAGTATACCCTCGGTACAGGAAAACCCCTTGAACATTTACATACTGTGTAATGTTAACAGGGCAGCACATTGGTCCGAGGTTCAACAATTTTCATGGAGATTGCATATTGTCTCTGTGCTTGTGAGTTCCTTTGGGTACTCTGCCCCGACCACCACCACCACAGTCCAAAGTCATGCATATTAGGCTGATTAGCAGTTTCAAGTTGCTCCTAGGTGTGAGTGGGAATGTTATGGTCTGGCGAGCTGTTCAGGGCGTACCCAGCTTTCGCGCAGTGTCAGCTGAGAGAGCCACTAGGTGCCTTGTGACCCTAGTAGGATTAAATGGTTCTGCAAATGAATCAGAATCTATGAAATTGTGCTCACTTTTAAATACAGTGGTACGTCACCTTACGAAAGACCCAACAAACGAAAAATCCAGGTCACGAAACCCATTTACCTAAAATTTCCGTCTCTGGATATGAAAAAAAATTCACGTTACGAGACCTGCCATCTCAAAAATTCAGACAATGCGCAAGTTGCTCTCCCATTGGCTTCCTCCCAACATCCTGCCCTGCTGGCCTGCCATTGGCTAGGAGGGAGCTGCATCTCCATAATACCCATGACGCAGCTCCCTCCTATTGGCTATTATGGAGCTGTATTTCCATAATACCCATGATGCTTTTCGGGTGCCTTCGTTCCATTGTTTGTCAGAGTTCTAACACGCGTAAAGGACAGAGTTACTGTTGTTTTGTAAGTTTTTTGAGTGTGCTCATTGCAACTTTATTTTTTGGCTCAGGCTTTTAACCATGCATAAACATTTGTAAGATTATAACTTTGCTCAGAAGACATGGTCAACACACACACGTGCGCGCACGTGTGATTCTCGGTGCGCGTGAAAAGAAGTGGGCTCGTGGCAGGCGTTTGAGTGATATCGCAAAGGAATATGGCCAAACCCATCTACCATCGGTACGATAATGAAGCAGAAGGAGGCCTTAAAAGGTATACTTTTATAAATTTATAAGGGTTTAGGGTGTAGTATTGGGAACCTTGGAAAGAAGCAGACCTTTTACATGTAAAATGCGGTTTAACTTACGAAAAAATCAGGTTACAAAACTACTTCTGGAACGGATTAATTTTGTAAGGTGAGGTACCACTGTATATGCTGATTGTGACTTACTTGCTGAACAGCTCCTGGCTTACATGGCTAGAAAAAGGCATATTTCAATGAGTTGTAGGAAATCTCTTCCGTGGGGGGGGGCAACCAGAACCAAGACTGAGGCATTTTATATTTTAGATGCTTAGCAGTGCAAATGACAAAATAAGGACTAAGCTAAAATGAACACGGTACAAGTGGTGTGTCTGGGTGTGCTGCTGAGATCCAATCAGCAACTCTTCCCTTTCAGAAAGAAGCCTCAGTGCTGTACAGAGATGCTGCGTTTGGAGAGAGCCATTTGATTTCACTTTGAGGTATTATATTGATTTTTATGGGAGAAATGTCCGCCTGGGGATCGTCCGCTGACGTAGTGTTTAAGTAGCATTCACACAGGAAGTGACAATTGCTTTACTGCAATTACACACTGGTGAGAGAATGAATCGCGTCACCCTTTTGTCCTTGTTGCCTTCGTAATTTTCTCAAATGTTTTCAGCTTAAAAATCCTTCCGAGTGAATCAGTGAGCAACCGTTGTGCTGGTTCCCTATAGTTGGTCAGTGAGATCTTGAATTATTTTAATTTATTTTAACTCCTCATTTATAAACAGTTTTTTATCATACAAAAAGTATAGAACTGAGACTCATGAACCTGGAATATTTAAATGTGATTAATATATATTTACGGGAAATGCCGACTTCATAAATGTGAGTTGTAAAATTTCTGCGTGCAGTCATAAAGCACTTATGTTACATTTACTTAACCGTAATGAGCTGCTTTTCCGTGTTGATGTAGGCAGAGTAATTCAACTCATTTATCATCAATTCCCTACGGGAGGGTTTTGGAAAACTTTTGGTGGCATCATCAGTCCTCAAGCTCTGATTGGTTGTCACCCATTTCCTGTTGCTTAAGAAAATTTTACTAGCGATCACCGACTCTGCATGGTCATTTGTCGCTCATCACTTCCTGTGTGAATGCGGCTTTGGCGCACCTGTCTCACAGCAAGAAGGTTTTAGGTTTGGGTTTCAGAGAGTGGAAAGCTATGTACTTCAGGGGAGAAGGCTATTTCAGTCCCTAGGTGTGAAAGTGAGTATGTGAAAACAGTTTGGTTTCATGCCAAGAAAGAGCACCACAGATGCAGTGTTTGCTTTGAGGATGTTAATAGAGAAGTACAGAGACGGTCAAAGGGAGCTGTATTGTGCCTTTGTGGATCTGGAGAAAGCATATGACAGAATGCCCAGAGAGGAACAGTGGTATTGCACGAGGAAGTCTGGAGTGGCAGAGAAGTATGTTTGAGTGGTGCAGGACATGTATGAGAGATATAAAACAGTGGTGAGGTGTGCTGTCGGCGTGACAGACGAATTCAAGGTGGAGGTGGGACTGCATCAAGGGTCAGCTCTGAACCCCATCTTGTTTGCTATGGTGATGGACAGGCTGACAGACGAGGTGAGACACGATTCCCCATGGACTATGATGTTTGTAGATGACATTGTGATCTGTAGTGAGAGCAGAAGACAAGTTGAGGGAAATCTAGAAAGGTCGAGGTATGCCCTGGAAAGGAGAGGAATGAAGGTTAGCCTCAGTAAAACAGAATACATGTGTGTGAACGACAAGGACCCGAGGAACGGTGAGGTTATAGGGAGCAGAGATAAAGAAGGTGGAGGATTTTAAGTACTTAGGCTCAACAATCCAGTGCAATGGAGAGTATGGAAAAGAGGTGAAGGAGCATGTGCAAGCAGGTTGGAATGGTTGGAGAAAATTGTCTGGTGTGATAGGAAGGTATCGGCAAGAATGAAAGGAAAAGTGTACAAGACGGTGATGAGGCCAGCGATGTTGTATGGTTTAGAAACAGTGGCCCTGGGGAAAAGACAGGAGTCAGAGTTGGAGGTAACAGAGATGAAAATGTTGAGGTTCTCTTTGGGAGTATCGAGGATGGATAGGATCAGGAACAAGTACATCAGAGGGACAGCACATGTAAGATGTTTTGGAGACAAAGTCAGAGAGGCTAGATTGAGATGGTTTGGACATGTACAGAGGCGGGATAGTGAGTATATTGGTAGTAGGATGCTGAGGTTGGAACTACCAGGCAGAAGGCCTAGAGGAAGGCCAGAGAGACGATTCATGGATGTGGTGAAGGAGGACATGAAGGTAGTTGGATTAAGAGCAGAAGGTACAGAGGATAGGGTGAGATGGAGGCAGATGATTTGCTTTGGCGACCCCTGAAGAGAACAGCCGAAAGGAAAAGAAGAATAGTGTGAGAGTGCGTATATATGAGTGTGTGTGAGTGTGTTGCCTTGGGATGGTCTGTTGAGCTGTCTATGGTTTATCCTCTTTCGCCCTGAGCTGGCTGGGATGGGCTTCAGCCTTAATTCACTCCTGTTAAGAGAGATGTGCAGATAGAAAATCTATTTGAAGTATGTCCTCTCAGTCAGATATGTTTTGATATCTTTGTATCATCGCAAACGTACAGATTTCAATACAAATGTAAATCACTTTTATTTTGCCTGCCAAAATTTTTGCTTTTTGCTATACAGTACTATATAATAATAATAATAATAATAATAATAAATAGGAAATTAATAAAGTTCACCAGTGTGTAGTTTGTCCCTTAATTTTCATTTCACCGCTATTAAATATCAGAAAAATGCATTATCATCATGTGCGGATCTGTACTAAGAGGCCTTGGTAGAATTTGAATGTCAGACCCCTTCTGCCATCCAAGCAGCCTTAAGTGCAGCATTGATTTATGATCATGACAATGCAATCTTCATACAGCTGGCTTGTCACCAAACAAAATAGCCACACCTTGACAGACATTAACCAAAAAAAAAAAAAGCTTGCAGTGATGCAACATGGTGTCTCTACGTTGTTTACAAACTCAGCGCAGGTATCTGAATGTTTATCATTGTGATTTCAGTGAAGCACATTGCACTGCACTGAAAGGGGGTTGCACTATACGGTATGTCACGGTATTGTTGTGGTTTGAGTCCCAAGCTTGATGAGGGCGTTTGTGGGTTTCCTCTAGGTACTCAGGTTTTCTCCCGCAGTCAAAGACTTGCACGGTAGGCTAATTGGCTGTTTCAGATTGTCCCTTGGTGTAAAGGGTCAGTGGTATTGTGTATGTTGCCTTGCAATGCACCGACGAGCTGTAAGGTTGACTCCAGCCACCCTGTGACCCTAATAGGGTCGATTAAGCGATTGTGCTTCCATTAAAAAAAATCTTATGCAAGCGGTTTCTAATTAGTTTATTTCAAAACCGCTTGCTTCTCCTGAAAGCGGTCTGAGCAGGCTAAAGAGAAAAATACCGAGATGAGGGCTGTTTTTTGAAAGCATTACTTTGGTTGAATGAATAACTCTGCAGATTTAGGCTGCATATATTTTTAGTCTTCACCTTTAAGTAATGCTTACCGTTTTATTATTTCAATCAAAGTGGTGTGTGTGGAGCCGCTGGAGTATTTAATTCCACAAAAAGCCTGTAACTGTGAGTTGTCTTCTCTTTCCATGCAGCGCTAATATCTCACCAAGATTCTTAGCAATTGTTCAGAATTAATGTTATCATGCCAAATTGCCAGTATTTTGCTATATGTTTCAGAAATGTGAGCTGAACATGGACAATCTGAGCAAGCCGGAACTCCTGACACTCCTGAGCGTCATGGAGGGGGAGCTGGAAGCCAGAGATCTGGTCATTGAGGCTCTTAGGGTGAGTGACGCTTTGCCTGATACACAGAACTCCTTGTTCCACAAAAAAACACTCAAAAAAAAAAGTGGACTTTATAGAATGCTGAAGCTCCACTGTAATTCTTTTTTTAATATTTACATACGGATTGCGATGTGATTTTTAAAAAAACTTTGTCATGCTTGTTTCATACTGGGTTCAAGCCACAACCATTTGATAGAATCAGCTTGTAGTGAAGTAATACTTATTAAAACGCTCTCAAAATGTGAAAGTATTTAATACTCCCATTTCACTGGAGCGCGGCAGACTCGTGGAAGCAAAACCGTAGTCATCCTCCAAAGTTCCTCAGTCATTCCGTCATCTTCCATGTCCTTCTGTACGATTCTGAAGGGGTTCCTCCTCTTCCGGCAGGCCAAAATCTTCCGCAAACGTGCTTTTGAACATGTTCAAAAGCACATTCATGGTAAAATTTTCCGACACTGTTCTCTCACATTCCGCAGACCTTCCGCAAAAGTTCCATCTTTTCCGCAAACGTTCCGTGATAGTTCCTTTTATTCCGCAAGTCTCCGCGAACATTCCTCCTTCTTCCGAGTTATTACGCTTCATGTCCTTTTACATTGAACTTGGAGTGACATCTCCAAGATAGCGCTGCCTAGAGGGCAACGTTGCGGAATTCTCAGAGTCAAATTGTTTCTTTATTTGTTTTATTTGTTTGTTCATGTTTTGCACTATGCTTGTCTATGATCGGTCGACCCTACTACAGCTATGAGCAGCTTCAGCTTTGGGCAACTAAGCACTCAACAACTTCTATCGTGAGCTAATATGCTACGGGAGCTCAATGCTAACCGCACCTCGGCTAACAATAAGCCCAGGCGGAGTTCTCCGAGGTTTGGTTAGCACTTCCGGCCATACTGCTTGAAAATGTTCAGTCCCTGTGAAACAAGATGGACGAGCTTCATGCTCAGATTGCAGCGCAGAGGGATCTACAGAACTGTGTTTCTGTGAAACATGGCTCAAGGAGCGTACACCCGATGAGGTGATTGCACCAGCCGGCTACACGGCCTTCATCCCCTACAATCCCAAGCGCCGGAGTCATCGTTCGGCCCCTTCCCGCCTGGGCTTCTTGTTAGCTGGGGTGCGGCTCGCATTGAGCTGCCTACCATAGCATATTAGCTCCGCTACGTACCCCAGCCTACAAGAAGCCCAGTTGAGCGTGCTTAGTTATACACGCCCGAAGATGCTCCGATCTTATAGCTGTAATAGAGTCGACTGGTCGTAGACGAACATAGTGCAAAACATGAACAAACAAAACAACAAATTAAAACGAACAAAGAAACAATTTGACTCCGAGAACTCCGTGACGTCGCCCTCTGGGCAGCGCCATCTTGGAGACGTCACTCCAAGTTCAATGTGAAAGGACATGAAGAGTACTGTAATAGTTTATCCTTTTGGTATCGTTTGTTAAACATGCTACAGAACAGAAAATCTCACGCATAAACATGAACTTAGGTACTGTACTGGAATAATAATTGAAAAAGATTTTAATACAACAGTTCAGACAAAACCGTTGTTTTCTCAGGAGAAAGTCTTATTTCTTCAGAAGAGACATCCAGTGTTTTCTATCGCTTAGCCAGAGAAGACGCATAGCGTTTCAGTGGCATCATAGAGCTTAACTGGTAATTAAAACACACACACACAAAAAAAGAGTCTCATTGACAACTTGTGCAGGAATGAGGAAAAAGGGGCAGGACATCAGCTCAACCAATCAGGAGAAAGGAGGACAACCATTGGCTGAATTTGAATCACGTGCTGGTTGCTCAGCAGTCAGCGAATACTCAAACTGTGGGTGCAAAACCGCGAATAGTCAAGGGCCTACTGTACTCACGGAAGGTTTGTGGAACGTTTGTGGAATGGTTGCGGATAACACGGAAGACTTGCGGAACACTCAAGGAAGTCACTTCCACTATAAATTATTCCAGTTCATTCACTTTATTTTTTCTGTTTTCCTGTTCATGTAATAAAGTTTTAAAGCTATAATCACTGTGGTTTGGACTTGTGTGCATGGTTTTTAGTCTGGAATGATTTATTGAGGTGCAAATAAAAGAAACGTATTGACATTATTGATATTAAACATAAACATGTTAAATTTTACATTTATTGTAAATTATAAACCTATTGCACATTAGAAACATATGGTAAATTGCAAACATATTTTAAATTTATTGTACATTATAAGCATATTATACATTATAAACATATAGTATGAACGAGAGAATGAGCTTCCTTGGTCATTCCTTATTTATAGGCGGAATCAGGAGCAAATCCTTTGATCTTTGCCGATTTTTAAAAAAATTTTTTTTTTTTTTTTCCTCCCCTCATTGAAACGTGGTTATGCCGGGTATTCCTCAGTCATTCCGTGTTGAACGTGAACGTTTCCGCCTGTTCCGCGATCTTTCCATTGCTCTTCCTTCTAAAAAGGAGTAGTGCCGCGGTCGTTCCGCAAACTTTCCATTCTTTCCGTGAACGTTCCGTGAATTATCCGAAGGTCTGCCTTTGCTGTCCATACTAGTTCCAAAGGTGATCCGAGCGCTTTTACGCATGTATTCTGACATTGTTCCGCGGTCTTTCCGTGTCATTTCCGAACACTTCGTGATCGTTATGAAGGTGTTCCGAAGGTACAATTTTTCCGTAGGTTTTTGACCCATTTTCCGTGAAAAATGCCGAAGCGCCTCCATAGAGTGCGTTCCGCGCCTTTTCGCCATGATCCTTGCATACCGTGCTCCAGTGAAATGGGGGTATAAATGTGTAATCTCTCCACTTGAAACTCGGTCACAACACTCACACACACACACTCACTAACACACACGAGACAAGGTCCAAACTTATACCAAATAGATCTCCAAAATAAAAGGTCCAATGATATTACCAGTGAGCATCCCACTGTGAGGAGACTGAAATGCTATTATTCTGCTTAAATAATAGTGACATTCCATATGTTGTACTTTGGTCTGCTCCTTCAAGCTTAATGACTACAGCCAGGGTATTTTATGAATATCTTGAGGCTGCATCACACAGAGTTTGCGTGTCTGGAGGGAACATGAGGATGTATTACCTTTCCACAACATGTTGCTGTAAATCCTATAGAATTTTTCTTATCTAAGCCAAATCTCATATGCTTAAATTGTGTCCTATTCTAAATGGACCGATGTGCCATATCAGGTGTTTTCCCAAAAGTATCTCAGTGGCATCTTTACAATTTTTCCAGACTTCGGCAGGTTCCAGAATCAGGTGAGCATATGTGACTGTCTAAGATGATCAAAAATCTTTCTGGGTTCACAGTCTATACCCAACAAGAAGTTGGTGATTTTGATCTGAGGGTTCATGTTGAGGGTATTCATACATTAATGATAGAATCAACCTGATCAATTCCAGAGTGGGGCTGTGCAGTCTAGACACATGGAGGATAAACATTTATTAACTGTTACGCTACTGATATTTTTGCTACATTTAAAAAAAAAAAATGTATATACTTTTTTCACAACAGTTAATTAAATTTACTGTAACATTTACAGCAATTTTTTTTTTATTGGAACTATTTATAAGATAAGGTCAATTGTAACCAATCTACAGCTGTTTTATGTTAAGTATGGAAAGCCATGACCACATCTCACTGCATTTCTCGAGTACAACATCAGGAGCTGGTATAGTGGCTCCTCGCAGCGTAACGCTTAAAAACTTGAGGTTTTTATTATGGGCTTGTTTCGTCAGGAAGCAGGAGGTTGGATTTAACTTGTTATAACTGGCATTCAGTTACAACACCATGAACTTGTATATAAATATGTATATATATGTTCTTTAACATTGTTAATCGCATGTTGAGTCGATCTACTTCAGATTTGATTAGGAAAGCCATAAGGCCTTACAGATACCTTATTACAAACTCAGAACATTTGTTCAGTGTAAGGTTCTGAGTATTTTGTGAGGTGAAAGGCGGGTGATGTTTGATGCAAATAATCATATCAATCAACTAAATAGATTTTAGCAAGCGTCTCACACGAGAGCAATTGATCTCATCATTCCCTGAATCCGGGGTCGGGTCGTGGGGGGAAACAATCTAAGCACTGAAGTCCAGACATGCCTCTCCAAAGCCACTTCCTTCAGCTCTTCCAGGGGGACACCGAGGCATGCCCAGACCAGCCAAGAGACATAGTCCCTCTGGTGTGCTCGGAGTCGACCCCGGGGTCTCTTCCTGATTGGACATGCCCGAAGCACCACAGCAGGAAGGCGTTCGGAAGTCACCTTACATACAGCCGCTTGTGTCTGCAATCTTGTTTTTTCGGTCATTACCCAAAGCTCATGACGATGGGTCACTGGTTCATTGAGAGCTTTGCTTTGCGGCTTAGCTCCCTCTTCAACACGACGGACCGGTACAAGTTACGCTTTACATCAGAGGCTGCAGCAATCCGCCTGTCAGTCTCTCACTCCATCCTTTCCTTACTCTTGAACAAGACCTAAATTTACTTGAACTCCATCGCTTGAGGCAGGACCTCTCTCCTGACCTGGAGGGTGCATTCCACCCTTTTCCAACTGAGAACCATGGCCTTAGACTTGGAGGTGCTGATTCTCATCCCGGCCGCTTCACACTCAGCTGTAAATCGTTCCAATAAGAGCTGTTGATTCTGTCATGACGAAGCCAAAAGGACAACGTCATCCGCAAACTGCAGATTATCAGAGCTATGATTGGAGGAGTAAAGGTGAAGTATTTAACTTTCAAAATAACCTCAAGAATGTTGCATCACTTCTTAAGTATGCTGGTGGTAGCATCATGCACTGTTTTCCTATCAGTGGAACTATTGTGTGGATGGTATAATAAAGAAAGATTACCTTAGCATAACTTCAAATCTTCTGTAGTTAAACACACGTCAGAGCTGAATGTGGAATGGATAAACCAGGCAAACATTAAGTTTTTGGAATATATTTAACCAAATATTAGGTGTACTGTATGTACGTTCGTGACCATGATGAGCGTGAGTAAACCGCTGACTTCAACTGTGTGTATCCATTATTGAATAGTAAGAAGGAAAAAATTAGACTGTTTTTGGGAAATGTTTCTAAAGTGGTAAGAATATAATGAGTAGTAAAAAACTCCTCAGAGTAATTAAAGATTAGATATTACACCCATTTACAGACTTGATTTTTTTATTTCAGACACCAGTGGAGCACTAAAGTTTGATACCTAATACAAAAACCTCACAGTTCTTCAGGAAACAACTCCCTCACCTACCCCTGAAATACTAATTTATTATATATAATAGAGTTTGGGCACCGAACAGATTGTTTGGCTTCCTCCTCCCATTGATGGTCTGTCTGCTTTGAGTGTATCTACTCTTCTCTAATTGGTTGCCTTTCTGAAGCCCTTCCAGGCTGCAGAGCCCAACTGTGACCTGCTAAAAGTGAAGAGGGAAGGCCACCTCCTAAAGGCCAGCAAAACATCGCCACAAACCTTGGTTTACAGACAGCCCAGATCTGGTGTTATCTAACATGACTAATCAACATTAAGTCAAGCATTTAAGTCAAAGTGGAAAAAGCCCCCCCTTTTTTTGCAGTGGAATGAAAATTCCTGCTGTTAAGGTCAGAAATAACACAACTGAGTGCTGTTCTCCAGCTTATAATTAAGTTTTTACTCTTGGCTCATTAACAAGATGATATAATTTTGAAATGGACATCTCTCTATCTTTTCCTTAATATTAAAGCATAACCAGACAGCCATCAGTCTGATTCTCTGTACTCTGTGTACCCTCTTTCCTTGTTTCCGTTCCCTGTAATGCCTTTTATTGTACTCTATCTGTTTACTTGGCTTCCAATATTCACCAGTCAGCTCTTCCCTATGGAAATTTAATTTCTGTACATCTCTTCTGTCCTTCATCCCACTTTCCTCTGCCATAGTATTCAAATGCCTGAAGCACGGTTTAATTTTTGTAATGGAGCGATTGAGCCTGATTAATTGGAAATTAAACACTAATGTAATAAAATCTTGCTTTTTTTATTGTTTTATTGTACAAAGAAGTATAAAATACATGCAAGTAAGAAATGCACACACAGGAGGCATCATGCATTGTGAAACCTCATCATATAATATATATATAGTTTAATTTGAGTTTTGTGAGTAAAAGTGGCAGCTGCCTCCATGATTGAGAAGCCTTCATATATTATGAGTAATTAGAGAGCTGACTTCTGTAGCACTATTCATTAACAGATTAAACAAATAGCACTGAGTCACATGTTTAACCTTTTCATGCTTGGTTTCAGAGGCAATAAATGTTTGCCATTGGTCACATGAAAATAAGAGGGCATAATTTTGTTGCCTTTGCTTAATGATCTGAATATCGTCAAGTGATTTGGGCAATCTTGAATTTACTAGGAGAATAGCTTTCTTTGTGCATGGCCTTATTTGCAAATAGTGACCGCAGGAAAAAATGCTGTTGGGTCAATAAATGCTAAATCCAATCCACCAACAGTACAGCATGTCGGGCCTGTATCGGCCTCAATGATGGTGCTCAGAGTCAGCACAGTTTGTCATTACGGAATGATCAGCTGACTTCAATACATCAAATCATTTAGTATATTTTTTTTATTACACATTTTACAATTTAAAAACGGGGAAAACACAATTACAAATGAAAGACACCCCCCCCCTCAAAAAAAGAGAAGGAATAGATACAGATGCTCCACGACTTAAGTTCATCCGTTTTACGTTTATTCAATTTTATGTTTAAAAAAAAAAGTCAAATTTTGAGTTTAGACGTACCTATGTAGTACGCTGACGTAATGATGCTGCATCCATTGTTTACAAACGACAGACTGAACGTGCCCCTCCTTCTTCATAGTTCAGTTATATAGCGTATTACCCTTGTGTTAAGACGTCGTCTCTGTGATTTTTATGTTTACACTGTTTTGCGGACATTTTTAACATTTAAGCAAATATGGTTGGTCAGAAGCATAAGCCTACTAGCATGGGTTCAAGTTTCATATACAGAAATTAATTAACTATCTGCTTGGATCGGCACAATCTACCATGCATACTCCGTTAAGCAAAGAGAGTTGTAAAATGAATGAAAACCCGAATCCATGAAAGAGAACTCTCCACTTTGCTGGTGATTCACATCAGTGCAGCCTGTGTTCTAAACGAGTTCAACGGCACCCTTGCGCACTTGTAAGCCTGGAAGTCCTTATAACCCATAGCAAGTACACTACTTTCGGTATTAAGCGTCTCACATATTGTAAGCGTTGATTGGCTGTTTTAAGCTTCATGTAAAGTGACTCGGTATAAATAAGTGACTTATTTGAAATGAATGTTATGTTGATGTTATTTGTTATATTTGATATTATTTCACAATTTTATGTTTATAATAATTGATTTAGGGGTGTTTTATGAGATACTGTAATGGTATTTATGGATGTATAGTACAGTATGAGCGTCACTGTAACAACTTGCGTTCATTTTCAACTTGCGTTCGGCCGTCCGGAGCCAGAGGAGGGATAGTGAGTTGGTAGTTGGATGTATTTTTGGATGTATTATTGGTAGTAGGATGCTGAGGTTGGAACTACCAGGCAGAAGGCCCAGAGGAAGACCAAAGAGAAGATTTATGGATGTGGTGAAGCCGGACATGAAGGTCGTTGGAGTAAGAGTAGAAGATGCAGAGGATAGGGAGAGATGGAGGCAGATAATTTGCTGTGGCGACCCCTGAAGGGAACAGCCGAAAGAAAAAGAAGGGGAGCGTCTGTATGTATGTTGAATTGTGCATTAGCATGGCCGTGACAAATTAACTGATAAGTTTTATGTGTAGGTTTGCTAAATATTTGACAATTTTCAAACGCCTGCTTAGATCAATAATTCAAGCCTTCGTTAAAATGCCTGAAGGAAGCCTGAGTTTGAAGTGAATGCAGACTTTGGGTCATTTCCTGTCTGTTTCTTTGATGCCTTCTCAGTGACAAGGCTCCAGTGTTGCTGTGCAGCTGTTCAGATTGAGCTGTTTACATGCCATGAATGCGTTCATTGCAACTGCCATGTGATCTGGTGGCAGGACCATCACTCGGCCAGACTGGCAACAATATCCAAAATAAGTGTTGTGTGCCTTTTTATATTTGTGTTACAGCAAGAATAAGGAGCATAAACGGTCATATTTAGCTCTCATGCTATGCACGGTTATTTTTATTTAATGAACTCGGTGCTTGTTAGAAGCTAATCTGATTTAGCTCTCAAAAATAATTTCTCTGTGACAGTTTCTGTTCCCATGATTTTATAGGCAGTGACTACCTTTCACGTGAGTTATTCAGAAGGATACTGTGACATGGTCTTATTTTGTGACATGGTCTTATATACATGGTGACATAGCGGTTAGCACAGCTGCCTGTGTTCAAATCCTGTGCCTGGTTGTTTCTGTATGGACATTGCATGTTCTCTGTGTGTTTGTATGGGTTTCCTCTGGGCATTTTGGTTTTCTTCCATAGTACTAAGACCTGCACATTCGGCTCATTGTCTGTCCATAATTACTTGTGTGTATATGTAGTTATATACTGGAGGTTGTACTTGTCTGTCTTTTTAAACAGATTTTTCCAACATGTACCCACCAGATTTCCATCATGCTGCCAAGGAAAAAAAAATACCCTAAAATTTGAGTGGATCAGAGTCACAGAGTGGCTCTGTAAAATTAATTTTATTTGCATTTATGTGACAGAAGTTGTCAGATGGACCCAAAAGATATTCTCAAAGAAGCAGTGGTGCATGCACAGTAACTTGTGATCAGGAATACTGTTCCCTAACATTTTACATACATAAACACCAATTTGTTGAATATATTGGGTTTTATGAACATATATTAAAAAGATCAGAAAGATAAAGCAGTCATTGTGCTGAATTCTGTTTCATACCAACACACTGTTGTATGTAAAAACACAAAATTGGCAGAAAAGACATTTCAATCTTGCAAGTCCACAAAATCACAATAGGATGTGAATGTCGGTTCATATAAGGCAAGCTAATGGCAATGATAACAGTATACAGATGTTAATCTAACAAATCAAATATAAACTAGTGAAATTCAAAATAAAATAAGACCATGCACAGCTACTCATGATACAACCTTTCGTTTATATACATCAGACAAACGTTGGTTCGATAACATGAGCAAATGGTATAACCCACCATTATTGATATGCAAATTTGATTTTTAGTTTTTACATGTGAATCATGAGCTTTGTGTCGTGACTGAAAGAACAAGATTGCGGATACACTGTGCTGTCACTGGGTGTTCAAGCTTAACAAATGAAATCATCCCCCTTTCACTTATTTTCCTTCAAAAATTACTTCATGTACAGGCAGCGAA
This sequence comes from Plotosus lineatus, assembly GCA_024760905.1. NCBI lineage: Eukaryota > Metazoa > Chordata > Actinopteri > Siluriformes > Plotosidae > Plotosus > Plotosus lineatus. The sequence continues at coordinate 45,327,791 of CM045739.1, forward strand.
GTTAAAAACAAGTGCATGAGCGGAGTTTTTGACAGAGTGAAAGAGAAAACTTCATCTTTTGTTGTCCCATGACAATATAGAGCTTTCTTTGTTCTGTTTGCACGGCCGTGGGAAGCGTCATCATCCATCTTAGAGTATTCGCAGCCAGACTCTGAAGAACCTGGCTTACTCAGCTTTCATCTTTTACAGAAGAAAAAGCTTGTTTATTAACTAACCCTGAAAATGCCCATAGACCCTGATTATGCTGAAAATCCTAGACGGTTATTTGGATGCTTATGTCCGAGCCTTCCTATCACAAACACTGTAGCATTATCGCGGTGTATACTGTGCAGTGCTATATACAGTATCTGATGGGGTGTTCATCCTACCTGACCATAGGTGTTTTTCAAATAGCTAAATGCTAAGCGCTTAAAGGAAATGCGTTTAGTATGCCGAGTAAGAGAGTAGTATGTGCTATAAGTATGCAGTAATTTGATGATTTGATGATTAACTCTTATTTAATAGCATGCATCGGAGTACTTTTGTTGCTTTTAAAGTTTGCAGTACACTCGAAAAGAGAACAAATTGCAGGCAAAAGTTCAGTGTATGTCATGCCATTAAACCGTCTTCGATCTCTGGTTATATTTTACCAACACCACTGTTATTTGCAGGCATGTTTTCATTAGCCTAATATTTTTCACTGAGCTTTTAGTAGAAGTGTACTATGTTTAGTGCAGTCATTGGCTCTGCCAAGCATGTTCGCATAACATGTCTGTGCCCATTGGTTCAGATATGTGTTGTGACCTTTACATTAGGCCACTCATTTTTTATTTTCTGTCTGACGGATTTTTCAGCACAAATTTAGTGATGTCGAAGGAAATAAGAAAAAAATAAGGCAACTAGATTTAAAATACTATTATTTACAATTTTGAAAAAAAAAGTGTCGGAGGGAAAATTATTTTTTTTGTTATTTTATTGATATTAATAGCACAGGAAGGTTTTGTTATTTTAAATTTATTCATGTATAATATCTGGTTGATGGCTCTAGAAGTGCTGGGAATATCATCAAATATAGTGTGCAAATTACATACGTCTCAATACAATGCATTATCTGTTCATTAGAGTTGCTCGCAAAGCATGCTGGAAGTCTCGACTCACGATACCTGATGCAAGAATTCATTTGGATATAAAGATATAAGCGCGATCTCGAAGGCAGACACACAAAATTACACAATGTTTAAAGATTCAACATTTTTATTTGCCATTTGTGCTTTTACACACACAGGAGGTCTTGTGCGGTCGTGCAAAGGCTCAAATCAACAAAAACACATACTTCTATAGAATAAATACATAAAATCCTATATTTAAAAAGGACCTCACACAGGTCCAGTAAACAATGTAATAATAATAGTAGTAATAAAATTATAACAATTTTAATAATACAGTAATTTTTTTCAGTAGATACAGAAAATATCAGTAGATATCACAACAATTAATTAAATTGCACTATATTATATTATTATATTGCACTATGCCCATTATTTTGTTTGGGGGGGAAAAAATGAAGAATTCTCTGAGAAAACAAACAGCCGCAATTTCAAAGTTAGATATTCCACATTCTCCGAGCAAGATTTAGAGATAATCTACAGTCAGTACACCAGGTTTATTTAACGAGGACCCCGCGGGCCTTGCCACTATCTGCTGCGCTCCAGTCCTCCCTGAAGGCCGTGTAGCTGGCTGGTGTAATTGCTCATCAGGTGTACACTCCTCGAGCCACATTTCACAGAAACAGCATGGAGCAGTCCTGTAGATCCCTCTACATTGTAATACGAGCATGTAGCTCATCCATCTTGTTTCGCTGAACATTTGCAAACAGTATGACTGGGAGTGCTAACCTTCCATTGCTAACCAAGCGTCGGAGTCGTCGTTCGGTCCCTCACCGCCTGCCGCGTCTCTGCCTGGGCTTATTGTTATGCGGGGTGCGGCTAGCATTGAGCTGCCGTAACATATTAGCTCAGGATATGAGTTGAGCATAGTCAGTTCTGAATGTCCAAAAGCACTGCTCTCTCATAGCTGTAGTAGGGTTGCCCGGTCATAGACGAGCATAGTGCAGAAAATAATAAACAATCAAAACAAAGAAACAACTTGACTCTGAGAACTCCGTGACGTCGCTCTTTGGGGAGCGCCATCTTGGAAGGTCTCTAGGGAGTTAGTCGTTAGAGTCACTTGCAAAGCATGCTGGGAGTCTCGACTCACGAGACCTGATGCGAGAATTAATTTAGATATACAAGATATAAGTGTGGCGAACACACAAAATTATGCATAATATTTAAAGATACGATTTTGTGTCTGATTAAGATTTGATATTTTTTTCACATCGGCATATAATACAGAGATCGGCGGGGGGGGGGGGGGGGGGGTCTTTTTTCTTTTTCTTTTCCTTTCGGCTTTTCCCTTCAGGGGTCGCCACAGCGAATCATCTGCCTCCATCTCACCCTATCCTTTGCATCTTCTTCTCTTACACCAACGACCTTCATGTCCTCCTTCACCACATCCATGAATCGTCTCTTTGGTCTTCCTCTAGGCCTTTTGCCTGGTAGTTCCAGCCTCAGCATCCTATTACCAATATACTCACTATCCCTCCTCTGTACATGTCCAAACCATCTCAATCTAGCCTCTCTGACTTTGTCTCCAAAACGTCTTACATGTGCTGTCCCTCTGATGTGCTCGTTCCTAATCCTATCTATCCTCGTTACTCCCAAAGAGAACCTCAACATTTTCATCTCTGCTACCTCCAACTCTGCCTCCTGTCTTTTCCCCAGGGCCACTGTTTCTAAACCATACAACATCGTTGGCCTCAACACCGTCTTGTACACTTTTCCTTTCATTCTTGCCGATACCCTCCTATCACACATCACACCGGACACTTTTCTCCAACCTGCCTGCACACGCTTCTTGACCTCTTTTCCACACTCTCCATTGCTCTGGATTGTTGAGCCTAAGTACTTAAAATCCTCCACCTTCCTTATCTCTGCTCCCTGTAATTTCACCGTTCCTCTTTGGTCCTTGTCATTCATGAACATGTATTCTGTCTTACTGAGGCTAATCTTCATTTCCCTCCTTTCCAGGGCATACCTCCACCTCTCTAGATTTTCCTCCACTTGTTCTCTGCTCTCACTACAGATCACAATGTCGTCTGCAAACATCATAGTCCATGGGGAATCTTGTCTAACCTCGTCTGTCAGCCTGTCCATCACCATAGCAAACAAGAAGGGGCTGAGAGCTGACCCTTGATGCAGTCCCACCTCCACCTTGAACTCTTCTGTCACACCGACAGCACACCTCACCACTGTCTTACATCTCTCATACATGTCCTGCACCACTCCAACATACTTCTCTGCCACTCCAGACTTCCTCATGCAATACCACAGTTCTTCTCTCGGCACCCTGTCATATGCTTTCTCCAGATCCACAAAGGCACAATGCAGCTCCCTCTGACCTTCTCTGTACTTCTCCATTAACATCCTCAAGGCAAACACTGCATCTGTGGTGCTCTTTCTTGGCATAAAACCAAACTGTTGTTCACAAATGCTGACTTCTGCCCTTAGTCTAGCTTCCACTATTCTTTCCCATAACTTCATCGTATGGCTCATCAACTTTATCCCTCTGTAGTTGCCACAACTCTGCACGTCTCCCTTGTTCTTAAAAATGGGCACCAGCACACTTCTCCTCCATTCCTCTGGCATCCTCTCACTCTCTAGGACCTTGTTGAATGTTCTTGTCAGAAAATCTACTGCTACCTCTCCTAGACACTTCCATACCTCCACCGGTATGTCATCAGGACCAACTGCCTTTCCATTCTTCATCCTCTTCAATGCCCTCCTCACTTCACCCTTACTAATCTTTGCTACTTCCTGGTCCTCAACAGTCACCTCTTCTACTCTTTTTTTCCTCTCTCATTTTCCTCATTCATCAGCTCTTCTCTCTTCATACTCTTTCCATCTTCCCAGCACACTTCTGTCATCAGTCAATACATTTCCCTCTCTGTCCTTTATCAATCTAACTTGCTGCACATCCTTCCCATCTCTATTTCTCTGCTGTGCCAACCTATATAAATCATTTTCTCCCTCCTTACTTTCCAACCGAGCATACAAATCATCAAACGCGCTCTGTTTGGCCTTTGACACTGCTAGCTTTGCCTTACGCTGTGTCTCCCTGTACTCCTGTTTACTCTCTTCGGTTTTGTCAATGTCCCACTTCTTCTTAGCTAATCTCTTCCTTTGTACACACTCCTGCACTTCCTCATTCCACCACCAAGTCTCCGTATCTACTTTCCTTCCAGATGACACACTAAGTATTCTCCTACCTGTCTCCCTGATCACATTAGCTGAAGTTGTCCAGTCATCTGGAAGCACTTCCTGACCACCCAAAGCCCGTTTCAACTCCTCCTTGAAGACAACCTGACACTCTTCCTTTTTCAACTTCCACCACTTTGTCTTCTGCTCTGCCTTTGCCTTCTTCACCTTCCTCACCATCAGCATCATCCTGCACACCACCATCCTATGCTGTTTGGCAACACTCTCTCGCTACTACTTTGCAGTCACTGACTTCCTTTAAATTACATCGCCTGCACAAGATGTAGTCTACCTGTGTGCTCCTACCTCCACTTTTATAAGTCACCCTATGCTCCTCTCTCTTCTGGAAGAAAGTATTCACCACAGCCATTTCCATCCTTTTTGCAAAATCTACCAACATCTGTCCTTCTGCGTTCCTGTCCTGGATACCAAACCTTACCCATCACTTCCTCGTCCCCTCTGTTTCCTGCACCAACATGTCCATTGAAGTCTGCCCCAATGACCACTCTTTCACCTCTGGGGGTATTCTGCATCACTTCATCTAACTCCCTCCAGAATCTCTCCTTCTCTTCTCGCTCACATCCTGTCTGTGGGGCATAAGCACTAACAACATTGACCATCACACCTTTAATTTCTAACTTGAGACTCATCACTCTGTCTGACACTCTTTTCACTTCTAGAACATTCCTGGCAAACTCCTCCTTCAAGATGACTCCGACTCCATTTCTCTTCCCATCCACACCGTGATAAAACAGTTTAAACCCTGCTCCTATGCTTCTAGCCTTGCGACCTTTCCACCTGGTCTCCTGAACACACAGTATGTCCACCTTCCTCCTCTGCATCATGTCAGCCAGTTCTCTACCTTTTCCTGTCATAGTTCCAACATTCAAAGTCCCTACTTTCAGTCCTAGACTCATGCCTCTCCTCTTCTCTCTCTGGCAACGGACACGCCTCCCGCCTCTCCTTCTTCGATGTCTTCGACCAACAGTGGTCCAATTTCCATCAGCACCCTGTTGGTTGACGGCACTGATGGCGGTCGTTGTTAACCCGGGCCTCGACCGATCCGGTATGTGGTTCTTTCTTGTGATTCGCATAGTTTATTTGGCATTTGTTTTACGCCAGATGCCCTTCCTGACGCAACCCTCTGCATTTATCCGGGCTTGGGACCGGCGTGAGGGAAAGACACTGGTTTGTGCCCCCCCCCGTGAGGGGGGGGGGGGGGGATAATAAATTGAAAAGTTAAAAATTATTTTTAGCGGCACTTTTGCCAGTACTTCGGCAGATCCGTCATACAGAAAATAAAAAAAATGAGTGACCTTAATGGTAATAGGGAATGCTATGTTTGTATGGTGTGTAACATTGTGTAAATTATCACCAGGTTTTATTTTCTGTGTTATTAGGACTGGATGAAAAACACTGATCTGGGCTATTAAGAAGCAAGAGATGAATGTGAGATATGTGGAGCAGTTGCTTATTGTTAGAAGTCTGCTGATGTCCATATATAGATGACCTAAGGAGACGGTGATTTCTCCCACCATGGAAATTTTTAACAGGGTCTGAAAGAGAGATGCAGACGGTGAGAGAAACAAAAGTCTCCCGAAAGTTAAGTCGAGGAGGTATAATGAAGCGGATGTAGCACTCGGCTTCACTGTGCTGCGGTGAGAAATGAGGAAAGACTGCTGTTTACTGCATCTGAATACATTGGCATTGACAGCATGAACCCAAATAAATTCAGGCGTCACTTAAAGGCATCACACCCCGATCACGTGATGAGCCTCGTGACTTTTTTTCAGCGAAAATGTGCCGAATATTGCCAATAACCATCCCACTTTGTGCATGCTACTCCAGCAAACCAGCGAGCTCTGTTAGCATCAGATAAGGTGGAGTACCAAACTGCTCAGTGTAGAAAACGCCAGAGCACAGCAGAGGAACTGATCCTACCTGCAGCACACACGGTCTCCGTGGTCTCCGTCATGCTGGATGATGCCACTGCTGCAAAAATAAGTGCAGATCCCAGTTCAGCATTGAGCAGGAGCTGAGAGTTCAGCATTGTGCTTTAAACCTGGCTTCGAAAAGCTACAGAATACAATGTTGATAAAGAAATTATATTTATGAAAAACTTCATTTGAAAAATTATCTCCTTAGTTTATGAATATTTCATAAATGTGTAGAATAACAAAATGTTCAAGTATGTTGTTTTCATTGGACCACAAGTCAAGAAAATTCAGAATGCCATGAATTTGCAAAGGAACAGGAGGCATGGAAATTTTTTGTTGTTGATGTCCATGGGTTTCTGGGTAACTACAAGGTTAACAATTATGTGGAACTAGTTGAGACATTGGTGAGAAACTGTGGCCAAATGGGCTGTAAGATGTCACTGAAGTTCCACATTCTGGATATTCACCGTGACAACTTCAAGGACAACATTTTGTAATACTCAGAACAATGTGGGATTGCTTCCACCAAGACATAATGGACTTTCAACACCGATATCAGGGAGGTTACAATGAAAAGATTACAACAATATTTAAAGCAAAACAGATATGGGGGAGTATATTTGGGATCTGATAAGGGAAAGTGATTTGTTGCATATTCCCAAAAGTGTTAATTTTTAACTGCAGCAATGTTAATATTCATACATTTGAAAAAAGTTATGTTTATGTATGTATATTTTAGTTTTATTGTGTCTGAAAATTGTTAATAATAGCTATTTTGGGGGATATAATTGCTAATATAGTCCACAAAACCAAAGCTTGGTTTAAAAATTTTATTTTTTGTTTTGCAGTAGCTGTAGTTGGAAAAAGACACCTATTTGTCAGGAACAAAAATTGTGTTCTTGGTCATTCATGGTCATCATTACAATGGCACTACAAAGTTATCACATCTTTGTCATTGGATAAGTTGAATGATTGTAAAGCTAGCACATGCAACTCGGTACCATAATGGTCTACTTTAAATATATTTTACATGAATAATACAACAATTAAAGAATTTTTAGCTTTTGTATGATTGAGAATCATTTGGTCCCGGAGTCTTCATCCACTGCGGATGGTGACTCAAGTGAATGATTTTCCGTATCCTACTTTACCTCATGCAATAATTGCTTATTATCCACTCAGAATAATGATTGAATTAAAATCAGTAGAATAAACCTCTTAGTTCCCCAACGTTATTGATGCTGAAATCTTACAAATACAGTGGTACCTCACCTTACGATAGTCCCAGCAAACGAAAAATCCAGGTTACGAAAAACATTTTCCAAAATGTTTTGTCTCTGTATATGAAACAAGTTCTCCTTACGAAACGCGCTATTCAAACATTCAAACGCGCCATTCAAACAATGCATATCTTCCAACGTCCCGCCCCACTGGCCTCCCATTGGCTAGGAGGGATGAGGCAGCTCCCTCCCATTGGCTATTACTGAGCTGCATCCCCGATGATGCTTTTCATGTAAAGGACAGAGTTACTATTGTTTCATGAGATTTTTGAGTGTGCTCATTGCTTTTAACCTTAAAAATAAACATTTGTAAGATTATAATTCTGCTAAGAAGAAATGGTCAATACACACACACACACACACATACATGCCCACGCATGATTTCCAGTGCGAGTGAAAAGAAGTGGGCTCGTGGCATGCGGTTGAGTGATATTGCAAAGGAATATGGCCAAACCCATCTACCATCAGTACGATATTGAAGCAGAAGGAGGTGTTTAAAAGTTATGCTTTTATAATTTTTAAAGGGTTTAGGGGGTAGTATTGGGGGCCTTGGACCGAATCACACATTTTACATGTAAAATGCGGTTCAACTTATGAAAAATCCAGGTGAAGAAAAAGGCTCTGGAACAGATTAATTTTGTAAGGTGAGGTACCACTGTATAACAAAATGCCATTCTAAGAAATAAAAAGAGATCTTCACATGACCTCTGCTTTTTTATGTAGGGGATTACTTTAAAAATGCAAAAATAACCCATAGAAATGTATCTGATCTTCTTGTTTCTTTGCAGTGTAAACTACATTTATTCACCTCAGTCATGATTGATAATCACTTTTGACAATTAATTGCTTTGAAGATTTTTTTTGTGTGTGTGTGTATAAAGTAACTTTTCATTTTTCCAGATTTTGTAGTGACATGGCCCCATATGTTTGTTTATGCATTTGTGCAGTAAACACAATTTTTTTTTTGCTAACAAATGAATCAGAGATGAAACCCACTGACTTGTGGTGTGTGTGTGTGTGTGTGTGTGCGTGTGTGTGTGTCAGTTGGTATGTGAGATCGGTGGATTTTTAAGACTGGTCTTTTTTGTGGTGCACCCAAACTGAAATGTAGTTAATTTGAGAGGATCATTAAAATAGGCCGCTAGCATTGTTATCCAGGGCCAGTTTTAGCATTGCAGCAGTGGCTGTCGTTCTATTACAGGAAATACACTGAAACCTTTTTTAGTCTATCCCCTAATATTTGTTGTAAGATAATAGTTACGCATGTCAAGCAGTGACTAATGAATCAAATCATATACAGTAAGCCCTCGTTATTCGCGGTGGTTCGGTTCCCGGAAGTAAAACCCCATGAATCATATTACCAGCGCGAAAGATCAACCGGAAGTAAAACACTGTGTACCCATTACATGCGCTAAAATATGCTTCCCAAACACATTCTATAGACAGTCTTACTCATTAATACAGTATTAATGTAGTAAAATGTAGTAATGATTAAGAAAAACTTTTTAATTTTTACTGTGATATTTATTGATGATAAAATATAAATATTATACAGCATATATATGCCCCTTGAGGGCGATGCCGCGGGGTTCTTAGAGTCATGATTGTTTGTTTGTTTGTTTTGATTTGTTTTGATTTGTTTTATTTGTTGTTTTGTTTGTTCGTGTTTTGCACTATGCTCATCTATGACTGGTCAAACCTACTACAGCTATGAGAGTGCAGTCCTTTCGGACATTTAGAACTGAGTACGTTCAGCTCCTATCCCGCGCTAGCATGCTATGGCAGCTCAATGCTAGCCACACCCCGCATAACAATAAGCCCAGGCAGAGACGTGGCAGGTGGGGAGGGGCCGAACGACGAGTCCAGCGCTTGGTTAGCAGTGGAAGGTTAGCACTCCCGGTCATACTGCTTGGAAATGTTCAGTCTCTGTGAAACAACATGGACCAGCTTCATGCTTGGATTGCAATGCAGAGGGATCTACAGTTCTGCTCCATGCTGTGTTTCTGTGAAACATGGCTTGAGGAGCGTATACCTGACGAGATGATTACACCAGCCAGCTACATGGCCTTCAGGGAGGACCTTTTGAAAAAAGTAACAATTCTGTGGCTAAACAAAATGGCTGCAACTTCAAAGTTAGATGTTCCACATTTTCAGCGCAAGATTTAATCTACAGTCAGTACACCAGGTTGATTTAACGAAATCTGCCGTTCCTCCACCGCGGGCCTTGTTGCTATCTGCTGCGCTCTGGTCCTCCCTGATGGCCGTGTAGCCGGCTGGTGTAATCGCCTCGTCAGGTGTATTCTCCTCAAGCCATGCTTCACAGAAATAGCATGGAGCAGTCCTGTAGATACCTCTGTGCTGCAATGAAGCTCGTCCATCTTGTTTCACAGAGACTGAACATTTTCATGCAGTATGACTGGGAGTGCTAACCTTCCACTGCTAACCAAGCACCAGAGTTGTCGTTCGGCCCCTCCCCGTCTGCCGCGTCTCCGCCTGGATTTATTGTTAACCGGGCTAAATGTCCGAAAGGACTGCGCTCTCATAGCTGTAATAGGGTCGCTCGTTCATAGACGAGCATGGTGCAAAAAACAAACAACAACATACAAAACAAATTAAAAGAAACAATTTGACTCTGAGAACTCTGCGACGTCGCCCTCTAGGTCACGTTTAATGTAAAAGGACATGAAGCGTACTTATTCAAGTTTATCCTTTTGGTATTGTTTGTTAAACATGCTACAGAACATAAAATCTCTCACACAAACATTCTAAACATTAACTCAGGTACTGTACTGGAATAATAATTGAAACTTTAATTGACTTTAATACTAGTGCTTCACAACAGTTCAGATGATTATTCCTCTTCAGGCACTTCAGAGGAAATTGTTGTTTCTTCAGGAGAAAGTCTTATTTCTTCAGAAAGAGACCTTCAATGTCATTACCTTTTTCTAGTGCTTAGCCAGAGAAGACGCATAGAGCTTAACTGGTAATTAAAACGCACTAAAAAAAAGTTCATGGACAACTTGTGCGTGAATGAGGAAAAGGGGTGTGTACATCATCTCAACCAATCAGTAGGAAGGAGGACAGCCATTTGCTGAATTTGAATCACTTGACAGTTGCTCGGCAGTCCGCGAATATGCGCATGTGCGAGTGCAAAACTGCGAATAGTCAAGGGCTACTGTGTGTGTGTGTGTATATATATATATATATATATATATATATATATATATATATAATAAAATGTTTTTTCCTTTTGGCTTTTTCCAGGGGTCGTCACAGCGAATCATCTGATTCGCAAGTTTGATTTGGCATAGGTTTTTCCGTCGGATGCCCTTCTTGACACAACGCTTTAGCAAGGGACAGAAACATGCTTTAGAGGGGAACTTTTGTTTAAACCTTCTATAAGTAACCTATATGAGTTTGTACTGTATACAATCTCTCTCTCTCTCTCTCCACATAATCATCTGTACACTATGTCCCGTGTTTAAACTCCTGGTTCCTCTCAAGCACAGCGGATCTGATCAGATTCACAGAAAGTTTCACTCTTATCCAGTTCATTATGATGTAAAGGGTCTGTTGGGTTTTTACACCTGAGCCTCGTGGCTCATCAGGCCGGTGCTTATCCCCTGTTTCTGTAGCATGAAGCGACCAGGAGTTCAACTCATCCTGGATGGGACGCTGGTCCATCGCAGGTTACATTCCCAGTATATTTTACTGGTACCCATTTATGCTGCTGGGTAAACAGAGGCACACTTGTGGTTGAGACCTTGCCCAGGGGTCTTAGCACAGCTCACTGGTCTCAGTGGGATTTGAACTCACAACCTCCCGATCATGAGCGCAGCACCCTAACCACTACACCACCGGCCCCACCAGTTCATTATAATACTGGAGTCAATTTCTTCTTTGAAACTTTTACCAGGAGATATACATCCCAAACATAATCCCTCCAACTCTTCCAGGGGGACACCAAGGCGTTCCCAAACATCATCCCTCCAGGTCTTTCGTGGAGACATTGAGGTGCTCTCCAACATAATCCCTCCAGTGTGTTCTAGGTAGACTCTGGGGTCTACCTTCCCAGTTGGACATGCTCGAAACTCCACACCAGGGAGGCATTCTAACTAGATGCCCGAGCCACCTCAACTGGCTCCTTTCAACACGGAGGAGCAGCGGCTCTACTCCGAGCTCCCCCTGGATGGCTGGGGTTCTCACCTTATCTCTAAGGGAGAGCCCTGCCACCAGGTGAAGGAAGCTTATTTTAGCCACTTGTATCTGCGATCTTGTTCTTTTGGGCACTACCCAAAGCTCGTGACCATAGGTGAGGGTTGCAACGTAGATCAATTGGTAAATTGGGAACTTTGTATCGCGGCTCAGCTCCCTCTTTACCACGATTGACTGGTACAAGCTCTGCTTTACAGCAGAAGCTGCAGCGATATACCTGGCGTTCTCTCACTCCATTCTTGCCTCACTCGTGAACAAGACCCTGACATACTTGAGCTCCTCCACTTGGGACAGGACCTCATTCTTGACTCGGAGGGAGCCTTTTCCGTGTGAAAACCATGGAACTTGGAGGTGCTGATTCTCATCCTGGCCGCTTCACACCCGACTGCGAATCGCTCCAATGAGAGCTGGAGGTCCCCGCTTGATGACACCAAAAAGATATCATCCGGAAAAAGCAGAGACAAGATCTGATGGCCACCAAAACAGAACCCCTCAACACCTCAACAGTGCCTAGAAATTCTATCCATAAAAATTATGAACAGAATTGGTGAGTAAGGACAGCTTTGGCAGACTCCAACCTTCACCGGAAACAAAATCGATCTGTTGTCCCTCCTCGAATCGCCACATTTTCATGGTGGAGGGGCATGCATGTCCTAATGATCTTAGGAGCTTTTTTGTCGGGGGCATTATGCCCCTGGTACAGTCACTCAAGGCAAACTGGTCTTAAGTGAAGGTCCAGACAAAGTGCGGTTCAAAAAACCTCTATGAAGAAACCTAAAACAAGGACACAGTTTCCCTTGCCCGGATGCGGAGCCAGGCCTGGGGCAGGGCTTGAAGGTGAACGTCTGATGGTTGGACTTCTGCCCACGGAGCCCAGCCGGGCCCAGTCTGAAAAGTACACATGGGTCGGCCCTCCCATGAACCCAACACCTGTGGGAAGGGGTGAAAGAAGTCCGGGTGCAGTGTGAGTTGGGTAGCAGCCGAAGGCATGAATTCTGTTGGTTCGATCCTCGGCTACTGACTCTGACTTTTGGGACATGGAATGCCACCTTTCTGGTGGGGAAGGAGCCTGAGCTCCTGTGTGAGATGGAGAGTTACCGACTGGATATATTTGGACTCACCTCAACGCATAGCTTGGGCTCTGGAACCACCCATCTCGAGAGGGGCTGGACCTTATTCCATTTTGGAGTCGCTCATGGGGAGAGGCAGCAAGCCGATGTGGGCATCCTTGTTGCCCCCACCCCCCTCCCGATGCCCACACGTTGGGGTTCTCCCCAGTCGACGAAGGGGTAGCTTCCCTTCGGGTGAGGGGACGGGTCCTGACTGTGCTTATGCACCAAATGACTGGTCAGAGTACCCACCCTTCTTGGAGTCTTTAAGGGTTGTGTTGTAGAACACCTCCCTGGAAGACTTACTCTTTGTCCTGGGAGACTTCCAATGCCCATGTGGGTGATAGTGCGACCAATCTGAACTCATGATTAAATAATTGATGGCAAAATTATGCCGTAAATGTTTCATCATTTTAGAGTATAAATGTTTGTGGGTGAGACATGTTAATCGTTGACTGGTGGACCGGTCAACCTTAGCTGATCACATGTAGTCTTGATACAATATGTGCTGAAGTCTAGTTTGCCAAGATGTTAATTACTTTCTTTTACTTTACACCTTCTCACAGGAAAATGGTGGTGCTCATATCCCACACATTTAATGTGAGATTCAAAATGGCTTTTATGGCTTCTTGCGCCATTGGTGCTTAAGCGTGAATGGTAGACTGATTACGCTGTGGTACTGGTGATTTGGGAACAGTGAAGCTGTAACACAGCAGGTCCTTGTTATAAGTGCACAAGATAGGGGCTGTATCAACGAAGAGTGAATAACAGATGGCATCATGGAGTGGGAGGAAGTCTCAAAAGACCAAAGGACTTGCTTTGACTTCGTTGATACCGTCCCTTTCCCCCCCCTATAGCCTCTGATCTACCATGGCCAGGACAAGGAAATGAGGGCATGGTTTTCCTCTGAGCTGTATTCCAAGGCACTTTAGTAGAATTGCTATAACTTAAGTAAACGTCTTAAAATGCTAAATAAAATTCAAATAACTTGAGTATTTTCTTTATATATATATATATATATATATATACAAGTTGCGTATTCAAGCAGTATATACTGCATTTCGTCTATTGATACTTTTTACTCAGTAACTCGTGTTGTTATTCTTTTGTGCTCAATCTTTTGCAGTCTATTAAATTCACAGTGAGTATTTGAGCTAAGAGACAGGATATGCAGAAGTCCTTGGCTCACAAAGCAAGCTGTGTGATTTAATTGAAAGGGTTCTTGTGAGTGACTGAGGACATGCATGCACAGAGCGAGAGAGCACAGAAACCCTCACAAACACACAAAGGGCTTACTCATTACTTAACCAAGGGAAATGTCTGAAATCTCATCCTGGAGTAGGAGCAAACTTAATTTTCCACCAGTATTTCTCTCAGTCTTCTACACAAAGCCTGTGGAGTGTCTTTCTCAGTCTCTATGGTGTAGACTGCATTCCAGTTCGTCCTTCTCTGAAATGAAGTCACCTTTTACTTTATTCCTTCAGGCCTCTCATCTGTTCAGATTTTCAAATGCAAACGGATCATTATGTATAGTCAAAGACTTATGAGTCAAACATTTGGCAGTGAAAGATAAAGTTACACCATGTGGGTCTGGTGTCTCAGGTTTCTCCCTAGGTCATTTCACCCCTTTCCCATCTAAAATAACCTTGAATGAGCTTTTTATTGCTTGACATTTATGTTGGAAGTACTTCTAATGCCATTTGACATTGTAAGCAATAAAGAGAATTATTTGTTTGATATAAAATAATAGAAAAATTATACATAATGTTTTTGGATGCAGTGGCATGCATGGAGCACAAAAAATGCATTCATTGGATCTTTGCTTGGATTACTTTGATCCCTTGACAAACTGATGAAGGCAATATTTTCAAATGTATGAATAGTTTCAAATACCATTATATATTAAAGGGGAATTAACCCCAAGCTCAATAAAAGGTTGTCTGCATAGTTTGTCCTTACGTATGAAAATGTATGCTAAATTAAACCTTCCTTGTGGAAAAAAAATAGAAAGTCTTCACATGCAAATGGACACTATTGTAGTGAAAAAAGTGGGACAGGCCAGATGGAGAAGAAACTTGCAAACATGGAGGTGATGTTCATTCTATGCATTCATGTAAATAAGCAGTCAGGTGTCCACCTGATGAAAATGTACATGTTTTTAGTATAAAAGGAGAGAAGGCTTTCCTTTTGTTCCTTTTTAAGTAGGATAGTTTTTGTACCATAGGAGCCTCTTTTCTTTGCTCGTCTCTTAGCTCCTTGTGTATTTGGCAGGTTGCCTGAATCATCAGTCCTGCCAATGCATGCCTATAAAGGTTAATGCTAATAATAACACGGGCCTGAATGCTACTGGTTAAAATCAGGCTACTCATGGGGTCCTAACCAGAGTGTGTGACCCAAGAGGAAACCCAACACAGACACTCCTGCTTCCTCTGTCCTCTTTGCAGCTCTGATAACTCTTATGAACACAGTAGCACATCTGAGGAGAGATTTGACAGCCTTCAGTACACTGCTGTGCCCCCAAAAGACTCCACCCATATTTAAGTAGGCAATATTAATAATGTTTAAATAGGTGAAAGTCTTTGACTGATTAATCACTGAAGTAATTAACATGTCTCAGCTGGCATTTACAACATGTTCTTTCAACCTAATTGATGAAGTTAGTCCTACAATAGACTTGCTAGCACTTCAGGGTGTAACCCACCTCTCGACCAAAGTCAACTGGGATTGAATGCAATTTTCCTGTGGTCCTACGTGGATAAGCAGTGACCTTCTCATTTCTTAAACAGCCGGACATATCCCTTGGTTGGTGCAAAAAAATATCACTGCATTTTAAAAGGGTCAAATTATTGGCCTGCATCAATCAAATAATACAGCTGAAGAGATTGCTGGAATGTTGCACGTGTGTTAAGAGTATCTGGGTTCGAGGTTTCAGTTGGTTAGGTCGAACATTATTGTGGCAGCAAAGTCAGATAATGATCTGAATGCATTGAAGGAGCAGGTTATCACATCAATGGACGTTTTCTTCCCTGACAGCGTGGGTCTAAAATTGGTTCTCAATAGTGGTTCAAGCAGTATGAGGAATCATTTTCACACATGAACTGGAAATTGACCCAATGGGCTTTTTTTTTTTTTTTTTTAAAGATATATTTAACACTGGACAATGACTTGATAAATGGAGCTTCAACTTGGTATTTAAAATTTTCCTGAATGGGATTGACTTCACTTGTTCATTAAATCACTTAATCCTAGTATTAGAGACACAGGAGCTTATTTCTTCCAATACAGGGCGAATACTGGGTACACCCTGATACCCGTTCATGTTCACGCCGTGGAGCAATTTGGAACAGCCAGTCAGCCTGACACGCATGTCTTTGGGGAGGAAACTGAAGTACCTGGAGGTAGCCCACTTAAGCACATGAAGAGCATGCGCAGTTCACACAGAAACATCTGAGCCCAGGATTCGAAACTGGTACCTTCTTGCTGGGAGGCAGACACAATAACCAACTGCACCACCATACTGTCCTTTTATTCACGTCAATGAAGTCCTGAAGTGTTTTGCAGAAAGCTGTCATCTAAAAATGTTTCATACTGGTTCATTGAAGTTCCTAAACCACCAAATTTGGTATATTTCCCATGTAGCTCCTAAACCCCGAAGCTATCACACAGCAAATGCAAAAGTATTCCCACTGTTGTTAAAACCAGAACAAATTCCACTGAATACTGGAGTTCATCTTGCGATTTTGAAGCAATCTGGTTGTGCATTAATGGGGTAGGAATGACCTCATTAGTTTTCTCAGCAATAGCACAATAGAAATTCAGGCTGACTGTAAACAAACACATGGGTTGCTGTTTATCAAAGACCTTCTAGGACATGCTTCATTCCTCAGAACCAAACACAGAGACAGTAAATCAGGTTCACAGAGAAGAGGTGCTTGCGGTGTCCACAGAAGCAGGACAAGAGGATGCAGAGACATTGATGGGAGAAGAGATTTGTGAAAGCCCAGTGAAAAGCAGCAGATGGCTGGAGTTCTGAATGTGTGGACGCCTGTATGTCACAGCCGTTCATGCATTTTGAGCTCGATCTCCCATCTGTTTACTTTTACTGAACTGCTCTCTGTCTCTGTGCCTCTGCGTTTACTCGCACCTTTGCAGCTGATGGTAAAAGTAACCGTTAAACATTAGCATGTTCAGAATTTACTGATACCCTGATATTATAAACAGTAGTTTCTTCATGCATTTTGTAGTTTTATTTATATTTGATTTGATGCTGAAGTTTACTGGGTGCTTTTAGTCAGAGAAATAACTTGCTAGGTGACGGTATGTCTATAATTAATTTAAAGCTGGTTATTCTTTCGTATTCTTGTGAGTAATGTGATAGCACTTGTGAATAAATAATACATTCCCTAGGGCTTGGTTGCCTGGAAATCTAACTAATCTACGAGTAAATAACCATAATAATATATCATGGATCGTTAGTTATGTATGTTCATATGGTCAATTCCATGAAAACTTTGTCCCAAAAATTGTTCCATTTTTCAGTTTATGCATCACACAAGATTTTCTTTGCCTGAGATCAAACGATCTGCTGTGACCACTAGATGTGCTGTGATGGATGAATTCTGAGACAATGGGGTGTTAGATTTCTTGTCTTTGACTCACTGCAGATGCCTGTCGACAGTCTATGGATTTCAATAATGTTGAATGTTTGGGTTTTTTTTTTTTTTTTTGGGAGGAGGGGGGGCTTTATTTTTTTTAATTTTTTTATTTTTTTTATTTTTTATTTTTGTAGAACTTGAAGCTTACTTGTATAAAGAGATCAGAGTTTTGTTATATGGTTATCTTATATATAGTTTTCTTAATTTCAGTGTGATTGTTTGAACCTGACAGTGTTTTTTTTTTTTTTTTTTTTTTTTTTTCAATCAGTATCATTTGAAGGCATTTGAACCTTTATATACTGGTCAAAAAGATACATACTGATCTTATTGGAAGAAACAGAAATGAAAAAAATAAGTTGTTTTTTGTTCATTTTGGGGGAGTTACCACGGTGACTGATGGGGTTAAACAGAGCATCTCAGATTAAAATGAGGATGATTTCTCTTATGATCTTCATGTCCTTTCGGCTTTTCCCTTCAGGGGTCACCACAGCGAATCATCTGCCTCCATCTCACCCTATCCTCTGCATCTTTTTCTCTTACACCAACTGCCTTCATGTCCTCCTTCACCACATCCATGAATCTCTCTTTGGTCTTACTCTAGGCCTTCTGCCTGGTAGTTCCAACCTCAACATCCTACTACCAATATACTCACTATCCCTCCTCTGTACATGTCCAAACCATCTCAATCTGGCCTCTCTGACTTTGTCTTCCAAAACGTCTTACATGTGCTGTCTCTCTGATGTACTTATTCCTGATCCTATCCATCCTCGTTACGCCCAAAGAGAACCTCAACATTTTCATCTCTGCTACCTCCAGCTCTGCCTCCTGTCTTTTCCCCAGGGCCACTGTTTCTAAACCATACAACATCGCTGGCCTCATCACAGTCTTGAACACTTTTCCTTTCATTTTTGCCGATACCTTCCTATCACGCATCACACCGGACATTTTCTCCAACTATTCCAACCTGCCTGCACATGCTTCTTCACCTCTTTTCCACACTCTCCATTGCTCTGGACTGTTGAGCCTAAGTATTTAAAATCCTCCACCTTCCTTATCTTTGCTCCCTGTAATCTCACCGTTCCTGTTGGGTCCTTGGCATTCATACACATGTATTCTGTCTTACTGAGGCTAACCTTCATTCCCCTGCTTTCCAGGGCACACCGCCACCTCTCTAGGTTTTCCTGCACTTGTTCTCTGCTTTCACCGCAGATCACAATGTCATCTGCAAACATCATAGTCCATGGAGATTCTTGCCTGACCTCATCTGTCAGCCTGTCCATCACCATAGCAAACAAGAAGGGGCTCAGAGCTGACCCTTGATGCAGTCCCACCTCCACCTTGAACTCTTCTGTCACACCGACACACATTCGTCGGTCACACCGACAGCACACCTCACCACTGTCTTACATCTCTCATACATGTCCTGCACCACTCTAACATTCTTCTCTGCCACGCCAGACTTTCTCATGCAATACCACAGTTCCTCTCTCGGCACCCTGTCATATGCTTTCTCCAGATCCACAAAGGCACAATGCAGCTCCTTCTGACCTTCTCTGTACTTCTCTATTAACATCCTCAAGGCAAAGACTGCATCTGTGGTGCTCTTTCTTGGCATGAAACCAAACTGTTGTTCATGAATGCTGACCTCCGCCCTTAGTCTTGCTTCCACTATTCTTTCCCATAACTTCATCGTATGGCTCATCAACTTTATCCCTCTGTAGTTGCCACAACTCTGCACATCCCCCTTGTTCTTAAAAATGGGCACCAGCACACTTCTCCTCCATTCCTCTGGCATCCTCTCACTCTCTATGATCTCTTCTTAAAACTCTTCCGAGACATGTTTTCTAAAAGTTTATATGGCTGAAGTGCCAAAAAATGTTTGGTTGCCAAGTACTAATGATGTTGGAAGAAGTACAATCTTTGTGCTTATTTTTCTCTAAAATGTCTTAAAATTTTTAGTTGAATGCTGACACGAGAAATGGCATCGCTCGCTCAGTTTTCAAGGTATTGACAAACTTTTTGCTGCATTTTGCAGCTTTGGGCCTCCTGCCTGGGACTGTGTAAAAATCTCATTTTTCATTTTTTAACCCAAGAGCCTACTTTCGGTGGAGTGGCTCACATATTCTCTTAAAATATATATATAAAAGCAATAAGAGTCGTGGAGCCATGAATTGACTGCATACAGAGTGTGAACACTTCAGCGACACATCAGAAGACTTCGCAACTGGACATAGAAACAGGCAGATTAAATAGGAACGGACCAACTAATCATAAGCCAGGAGTATGTGTGTGTGTGTGTGTGTGTGTGTGTGTGTGTGTGTGTGCAAGCAAAAGAGTGCCTTTGCTGTTTAATCTTTTCCTTCTTTGGTGAGGTAGTTGCACTTCGCAGGCAGTAACCTCAGGCAGTGTTTTATCTCTCGGTTCTGTTCCTTCCGCTCTAAGTGTGGATCTTACTCTTCTTTCTGTGCTAAATATGGCATCATCTCAATCAATATACTTTTGACAAGGAACTGTCAACACAGTATTCAACACTGATATTATATGAAGCTCACTGTTTGTTTTTTTTCTTTTCTTTATTTTATATTATATAACATACAAAAAGATGTTAATGTGCATTAAGCTTTACACACTGTATAACTGTGTAATTTCTCTCCGATACATTAGCTACAAAAGACTGTATTACATAACCCCGTTCTGTACTTGTTAGACTGCAATATGGATTTTTCATATGAAATATGAAAATTTCAAAGAAAGTAAGGAAGGCATTGTAGGGTAGAGGTTATCATGTTTACCTCACAGCAAGAAGGTTCTGATTTTGAGTCCTGGGCTCGGCAAAGGCATTTCTGTTTGGAGTTTGCATGCCCCCCCCCCCCCCCCCCGTGCTAGAGTGGGTTTCATCAGATGCTTTGGTTTCCTCCTACAGTCTAAAGATATGTACATTAGGTTATCTCACTGCTAAAATTGCTCCGAAATGCACGAGTGAAGGAATTTGTGTGTGTGTGTGTGTGTGTGTGTGTGTTGGTCCAGTGGTGGATTGGTGTGCTATTCAGGGAGTATCCTGCTTTCACTCAGTTGTGGATGAGATGGCTGTTAATGAAAGGATGAAGCACTCTCACAAATGAATAAATAAAAGAAAATAAGATAATATAAGAGTTGGTGAGAAGAGATGTTGGTATGACAGCTGGCCTGTGACCTTCCTGCCAAGTCTTTACACAGTATAACTGGTCACTGAACTTTCTGGTAAGGTGCTAGAATGCTGTGTGTGTGTGTGTATGTGCGCGCACCTCTGCGTTTCATTTACCTTACAAACTATAGTGATGGTTTCAAATATTTTAATATAAATATTGTTCTCTTTCTCTCTCGCCCCCTGCAGGCTCGGAGGAAGGAGGTATTCCTGCAGGAGCGCTATGGCCACTTCAGTATGACTGACCCATTCCTGGCCCTACAGAGGGATTTTGAGTCTGGGGCCGGACAGAAGGAGCGCCGGGCTGTCAGTGCCAGCCCCATCACTGTACTCGAGGCGGTCATGGCTCACTGTCGCAAAATGCAGGAAAGAATGTCTGCACAGCTTGCTGCTGCTGAGAGCAGACAGAAAAGGGTAGGTGTGTGTGTGTGTGTGTGTGTGTGTGTGTGTGTCAGATTGAAGTTATAATGGAATTTGTAACTGATTAAGGGATAAAGGCTTGTATGCATGTATGTTATATTGTTAGGTGCTTGGGTTGCTTGGGTTGCTTGGATTGTAGCGGTGCTTCCATCCAGGCCTTTGTACTATCTCACCATATACCTGATTTTTATTTCTTTTATGATATGCATCACAATGCTGATTGGCTGTTTGCTCTTTGGTGGGATGTTAACACATGTTAATATCCAAAAATACACATTTTCCAGTGTTTGTGTACAATGAGGAGAAAAATAGAAAGAAAACACAGAGCAGGGAGTTTGTCAGCTTCCTCTGTTAAAAAACTGACATGTTGCTAAATTCTAAAGTAAAATCTTTACATTTGTCTTGTAGTGGAGCTTTATATGTAAACAATTTACTTTTTCTGGATTGTTGGGCTGCCTGTGGCTGTACACACATACCTTCGTATGCAACATGATGCTGATTGGCTGTTATCTTTTTGGCAGGTACTTGATGCAAGGTGACATCTAGGAGTACCATACTAAAGCTTTGTTTTTGATTTTTTTTCTTTTTCATAAAGCAACATCCAAATTTCAGCCATTTGTAAATTTTATTAGGTTAAAATAGAATTTCATCCCAAATCACTAATTGAATTGATTCACTAATGAATATTTTTTTTTTGAAGGAATGCACCTCTCCTTGCAGTGCTAAAAATTCGTTACAGAATCCAAACACCAATAAGAGTATTTTTACCAACCAAGAAGTTTTTTTTTAATATTTCCCCCAAGAAAATATTATTGCAGTAATTAAGAAACGTGACTCACAACGGCATTTTGAGGAAACTCACTTTTTAGGAAGTGCCTGCTGAAATCAATATATTTGTTGTATAGTGGATGTGGTTTGTATATTTGGAATATGCTGGGTTGTGTGGGCGGCACAGTTGCATTGTAGTCCGCATGTCTCATAATGGTGACGCACGTTCTCCTCACAACGAGAAGGTCCTGGATTTGAGTCCCGGGCTTGGTGGGGCATTTCTGTGTGGAGCTTGCATGGGTTTCCTCTGTGTACCCCAGTTTCCTCGCACAGTCTAAAAACATGCACGTTAGCTAACTACATAAACAACTGGCTTTTCCAAATTTGTAAAAAATTGGCTGTGTGTGCGCGTGTGTGTGCGTGCACGCGCGTGTGCGTCTGTGTGTTTGTAAATTCAGAAAGAATCACACTTGCCTGATCAAACTTGCCCAGGTTGGCTGACATTAGGCTGACCAGCTGTGTGTTGGCTTTGTGATTGACTGTCTAGCTAGTCAGGATGTACCCCACCTTCATTCAGAGTTAGCTGAGATAGGCTGCAGCCTCCACCAACCATAGGATTGAGTGGTTCAACAAATTAATGATATTTATGAATGCCTGGTTGTCAGAAATTAAACATTTCACTGGCTTAGTTGTATTACTGATGGTACAATCTGGTCAACAATCAATATATTTCCTAGTTTGGGTTTTAAACGACCCATTAATGGGTTTCCTTCAAATATTTAGTATACATTATTATTATTATTATTATTATTACTACGATTAATAATAATAATAACAAAAACAATAACAACACATTTTTATATGTGTAATGCAAATTTAAATGGGAGCTGGGGAAAATGCTGTCTATATACCGTTTCTTTTTTTTATTTTCTTTTATTTGAAACATCACATTGAAGCCTAATTTCCATCCTATAAATGCATGCTGGCAGAAGTGAGAGGTGAGTAATTATTAGCTGCTGAGACAGAGAGTAATATTAAGCATATCTAACTTCTAGGACACCTGTTAACTCACTGGTTAACATGAGTTATGTGGTTCAGGCTGTGGACACCCACCCACCCTGACCACCACACACCCCAGCACTCAGATCCTCTTTCACAATGCTCCAGTTGCATACCTTTCATGTCTCCTGCCAAGTGGGTGAATATAAGATTGCTCCCAGTTTGCAAGATTGGAGGAGAGGTGTAGAACCAGGGAGAGGAACCTATTTCAGTTTTGCGCTGTCTGTGTTGCTGTGGTGGACACCTGACCATATGGTCATATGGGCTGTTGCCACAAAGCTGGAAGCAGTCACGTTTATAGTTTGTGCATGAAGAGTGTATAGAGAGAAAGAGAGAGAGCGAGAGAGAGAGATTTGCAGAGCAAATGAAGGCTTTAAGTAGACAACAAACCGAAGACACCAGGACCAAGGACACTGAGCCAAGGAGCTGAAAAGTAGAATGAATGGCAGGGAGCAAGGTGATCTAACTGACAAACAAAAGGTGTGTACCAGAAGAGTAGGTCCACCAATGACCAAATCCGTCCTGTTTAACTACTTCCTGCCATGTACATCATGTACAGCAACCATTGAGCATGCCAACAGGACCCCCCCCCCCCCCCCCCCCCTCCGGTCTGGAAACCTCAAAGGTCTACATCGAACCCTGACCTCAACCCCATTGAACACTTTTGGGATGCACTGGAATGCTGACTGCCCCATCCAGATCTTCTCACCTGACCTCACTGGTTCTTTAGTGGATGAATGGGCTCAAATTCTCAGACTCCTTCCCAAAAGCTAATCGAAAGCCTAGTGGAGATTATTGTAACAGAAAATAACAATGTATGGGATGTTTAAAAACCATATGGGTGTGATGGTATAAAGTGTCAACAAAATTTTGGGTATGTGCCATGTCATTATTTTATACAGCTGTTTTTTCAGCATGACATGCCCAGTACCTTGCTTTT
Source organism: Plotosus lineatus (assembly GCA_024760905.1). Taxonomy (NCBI): domain Eukaryota; kingdom Metazoa; phylum Chordata; class Actinopteri; order Siluriformes; family Plotosidae; genus Plotosus; species Plotosus lineatus. The sequence continues at coordinate 45,351,692 of CM045739.1, forward strand.
GGCTGGTGGTTCTTACTCACAAGCCAGTTGGAGGATTAAACATTTCTCATCACCATATCAACCACAGTAAAGCCTGATAAGTTGTGGTTATACAATATTTATTGTACCCATATTCTGACCATCATTTTGTGGATTTTGTCTTACATTCTCATTTAATTTGAATCCTTCTCTCTTTTGCAGCCCATCACTGTTGAAAAATTAGTGTGTGTTTTGATAGTTGTTTATTATTCTGTGTGAAGGAAAGACTGAAACAGAATATTCATACTGTGTCTATAAACGTCAGAACTGTGTCTCGCCTGGAGGCTGTTCAGGCTGATGTTTGAAGCTTTCTTTCTTGAATATTTGACGCTTTCTTTTTTCTTTCATTTATCAGAATTTGAAGGGTTTTATTAACTAAAAAGAAGATTTGGGCAGTATAGATGTAGTGGCACTATAGATGTCTCTGTTGACTGGTATCCAATCCTGTGTTTGCTTTCTCTCATTGATTCCCATTTCATTTGTCACACCTTTCTGGTTGGGTCAATTACCATATTTTCCAGACGAAGTTGCACCTTTTTTCATACTTTGGCTGAAGTTGCGACTTATACTCCAAGAATAACTTATATGTGAAATTATTACATATAATTCTGTTCATCATAATAAAAACAAACATCATTTCACATGTTTATTTTTACTCATCCATAAGAGGGCACTCTAAGTTTGGATACCAGTACCTGCTCATCCACCACTGAAGAAATGTCCCCCAAAAGAAAATCCTATTCTTCGGATTACAAGCTGCAAGTAGTGAAATATGCAGCAGAAAATGGAAATCGAGCAGCAGAGAGAAACTTGTGAGGGATGGAGAAATGCGGAGATTGTTATTACAGCAATGAAAAAACAAACAAACAAAAAAAGCTAATCACAGGCTAAAAGCTAGATGGCCACAGCTAGAGGAATGAGCTCGCACATGGGTGTTTGAGCAGCGTGCTGCAGGGTGAGGCTTGTCAACAGTGCAGTTGCGTCTCCGTATCCAGGTAGTGAAATTATTATTTCCAATAATTTCCAGGTAGTGAAATTATTATCAGCGAGAGGGGGGATTGAGCAACGTGCTGCAGGGAGAGGCTTGTCAACAGTGCAGTTGCATCTCCACGTCCAGGTAGTTGTCAAGGAGATGAATATAAATGACTTTACATGAGGACTTTTTTGGTGTGACCGCTTCATGCAACGCAACCGCCTCTCTATCAGAGCGAGGACCACAACGTCACGAAAATTGCCAGCAGATTTCCAAGCTAAGGTAGACAGTTTCCACGTGTTTGCGACTTATAGTCCAGTGCAACTTGGACTGTATATGTATTTTTCCACTTTATTATGCATTTTTTGGCCAATGCGATTTGTACTCCGGAACGACATGTAGTCCGGAAAATACGGTATCTGTTTAACACGTTCCATTTTCCACCAAGATCGTATGTGTATTTTGGAGAGACTTGGAATGATTTTGGGAAACAAAGGAATGATTACATCATCTCGGCGATAGATACCTGCTCAAGAGCTCAGTGGGAACTCTAAGGTTGACCATGGGTTACGAATCAGAAGGTTGAAGACTCGAGTCCCAGTACACCCACGCTGCCACTGTTGCTCTGTATATGGGCGTCTGCCAAATGTCATAGATGTAAGTGTAACAGCCCGCTTCAGCGACCCAGCAGCCTGTGTTTCTTGTGGTGAGTGTGTGCAAACACTGGACGGACAAAGGGCAAGCCTTTAAGCGGTATTCCAATTCTGGTGCTCCGTAAATTAAAATCTTTCTGTAGAACGTTAAACTTTTTATTAAGAGAGAGGCCTAACTAATAACCACACCTATACAGTGTTAGCTAGGAACTATTGCCTAACCTTCCTTACTAATTTTACTCTATCAGCTTTTTTTTTCACTCCATCAGTATGAGCTCATGATTTTTAGCTTCTGAGACCTGATCCAACATCATAAGTGTCTTTCTTTATTAGCTTACTAGCTTTCAGAGCGGTCGGATTTCAGCTCTTGATATAAAAGTGCCAGTGGATTTAGGAGTAATTCAATGCCTTAGCAAATAAATACGTGTGTATCTTCTCAGTTCCAGGCACAAGGCTGTGCTGGAAGGCAGTGAAGTCTTATCTCCCTCTCTTCCCAGAATAAACATTCACACTTGGTTGTTATGGTGACAGATCATTTGTTTCATAGCTGTTCAAGTGTGACGTGCACATATGCTGGTCTCTTTGGTGAATAATAAAAATTTGATAATTCATTATTGAGGAGTTGATGTGCTGCAACTGCAGACTGATTTTATTTAAGGTTCTATGTGCTGTTTTGCTCTTCGGTTATTACCATTGATGAGTTATTTGACCCTTGAAATATAAATATTAGTATAATTTTTTTCGTCAATAGATTAGCCTTTACTATGCTTATCTGATAGTTTTTTGGATTTATATGTAAGCCAGGAGAAATGAATATGATTTAGTTTGGTTTCTTTACAGGACCAGGAACTCCTTTTTTGTTTGTTTGTTTGTTTGTTTATTTTTTTCTGCACACGTGTTGCATGGTGATTATACAGACCTAGTCTAAACAACTTATGAACAGTGTTAATGTTAAAGCGGGTAGGAGGAACACAGCAGAACTTGTTAGGCATTTTTATTTTTAGATGTGAATCATGGTTTTTGTGGGATGACTTTTTGCTTGTTTCATACATATTTAACAGAAAAAAGCCTAAGAAATATAAGGAAAGCTTGTTCTACACCTCTCAGCATGCTGCAACGGCCTTTAGATTATGTCTATTTTCGCCTGTCAGTGGTGGAAAAAGAGGGGGATCACATTCTCATTGTCATCATTTACATCGTCATCCATCGTCACACTTAATTCTAACCTTCAAATGCTGCACAACCAGCCAACTTATTTCAACCAAACTCTCAGAGAAGCATTCATTTATTCATTTTCCGAACTGCTTAATCCTACTTAGGGTCACAGGGAGGCTGGTGCCCATCTCAGCCAGCTATGGGCAAGGGAAAAGTACACCCTGGACAGCTCGCCAGGCCATTGCAGGACAGAAACACGCTGACGGCTATGTGGCTACTCCTGCCAAAAGTCAGCAATGGTTCTTTTATACAGCCTTTCACCATAGACGGTGAGAGACATGGCCAGCCTTTGATAACCCGGCGAGCTGCACTGGGGTTGGTCACAGAAGCATATTCACTTCATACTTTTGTTCATTTCTTTTCCCTTTGTACCTTTTTTACTGCTCCACAAGGTGGTTACCATCATTACTTCACAACTCTTCCTACACTAGTGGTCTTTCTGAAATTTTCACAGAATCTTCAGAATATGGTGCTGTTGTGCACCTTCTCTTTTATAATCTGAATAAGATGTGACAGTGACACATCGCCTGAAAGGAAAAGACTTCCCTTAACTCAAATTTTTAATAACAGAATAAAATAAGACTTGGTGTCCTTTCTGTTTCAACGTTTGTCGGCCAGATTACATCACTTCAATTCATAAAGTTAGAGCATTATCATAGAAACACGGACACTATGAGGAATGTTGTGCTTGTTGTAAATCATTAAAGTGAATTGAAAGTCAAGCCCTTCATATTTCCTTTTATACATGAACAGTATAATTTCTTCAATGAATTAGCCACCATTTGCAGTCTGTTGCACTCTTGTGAGTTGATGACATCGCAAGGGCGAACAAATTTGCCAGTTTATCTAAGGCAATGACGATGTCAAAAGTAACAGCATGTAGATAAATTCATTCATTTTCTAAGATGCTTAATCCTAATTAGGGTCACCGAGAGTGTGGCAGCCATCTCAGCTGACTCTGAGTTAGGGTACACCCTGAATAGCTTGCCAGACCATTACAAACAGTGGCCCTGAGGAAAAGACAGGAGGCAGAGCTGTAGGTAGCAGAGATGAAAATGTTGAGGTTCTCTTTGGGAGTAACGAGGATGGATAGGATCAGGAATGAGTACTTCAGAGGGACAGCACGTTTTGGAGACAAAGGCAGAAAGACTAGATTGAGATGGTTTGGACATGTACAGAGGAGGGATAGTGAGTATATTGGTAGTAGGATGTTGAGGTTGGAACTACCAGGCAGAAAGCCTAGCGGAAGACCAAAGAGACGATTCATTAATGTGGTGGAGGAGGACATGGAGGTAGTTTGTGTAAGAGAAGAAGATGCAAAGGATCGGGTGAGATGGAGGCAGATGATTCGCTGTGGTGACCCCTAAAGAGAACAGCCGAAAGGAAAAGAAGTAGTAGTTCAATGCAAAGAAAACGTTGTTTGTATCGTCTGTCAAGAGGCGGTGGCGGTATTCAAAGAATACAATCTGCGCAGACACTCTGAATCCCGTCACAAAGACGAGTTTGATCGCTTACAAGGCCAAATGCGAGTAGACAAACTCTCAAAGCAAAAAAGTGGACCGTTAGCTCAGGAGAATACATTTGTACGCCTGGTTCGGTTGAACCAGTCGTCTGTTCGGGCAACTTTCGGGTTGCTCAACTGATAGCAAGCATTTTTTTTTTTTTTTTTTTAATTATATTTCCTGACTTTTTTTCTGTGAAGGTCCCGAAAGGGTTACTGATATATGGTTATGCGTGGCTTACTAGAAAACAATAAATGTTTGCATTTAGGCAGCCCTGCGATCGTCACATTTTTTTCTGTTACAAACTGACCTCGGCCCCCCCATCAGAGAAGGGAAAAGTTTGGGGACCCCTGGCATACAGGAACGAATACAATGTCCCACTGCTCATTCAGAGGAACATTACTTCCTACTCACATACGTGTGACATCCAGCATTTTGCAGTAGTGTGCCAGTCAACAGCACCCCCCCCCACACACACACACACACACACCTCCCCCAGTTTTACTATTTTACAATTACTTACTTTTTTTTTTTTCTTCATGAAGAAACTTGTAGTGATGATAATACGGGTTTTTCATGCACAATGTATTTTGCATAGCGTCCCTTTAATAACTTTCTCTTATATGGTAATTTACTGTAATTCTTCCAACTATGTACAAACTACTGCACTAAAATAAAAATTGGTTGAAATGCAAAGACTTTGCTCATGGTGAACATTCACAGATGCTGTGGTGCACAGGGATGTTACTTTTTTCTGTTGTTGGGTTTAATAATAATAGTAATAACTCTTTATTGTCAAAGTACATTGAAATTTGATTTGTGCTTCAGGCACCTGTCGCCACTGGGCAGCGCCAGTTATTGTGTTGTTCTATCCTTTGATGCTGAGCGCCAAGCAGGAAGCAACAACTGCCAAATTTTAACATCTTATGGTATGACCTTCAGGAGGATAAAGCATCTATCAACTGAGCTATTTCCCAGGTTTATAAGGTCTTCTAAGAGGATATCTGGGTTTGATTGGTAATTTAATAGAATTGATGTCAGAAGTGCTTTGTATAGTTCTGCCTTATGTTTCTGCTTCTAATGCAGACAATCAGATTTTTATTTTCAACACAAGTCTTTACAGTTCATACCTGGAATGTTTGTCAAAGTGACTGTGTTGTGCTGGCAGGAAGATTATATGACAACTTTGCAGCATTCTAAAAAGGTTTACTGCTATCTGTCTAATAAAAGTCATTCTCCCGGGGAGGACGATCGCAGCTAGTCTGATGTATATAATGCTACAAGCGGAGGGATTTGAACAGAATGATGTGCATCGTGGTGAGAGCATTCAGGAGCTGTACTGGGAAGCACATGTTTTAATATTAAGGAAAGGAACCTCTGGTGACAGCAATGTATTGATTGCACTTATCTGTTGGACACATACAAACAACATCTACTCATCTAGAGACAAAATCTCTGTCTCTGGCATCTAGGATGGATGAAATCTGTTTTCCGAGTCTCGTAACCTTGATTAACACGTATAATCTGAATATGAGTGCCTGACCTTGCAATGTATTTTATTCTCCCTCTAGTTGGAGCTGGAAAAATTGCAGCTGCAGAATTTGGAGCAAGAACATCGCAAGCTTTCAGCACAGTTAAAGGATGAGCGTGAGAAGAATAAGCATGTGGTGATGATGCTGGTGCGTGAGTGCAAGCAGCTGGCAGCACGTGTGGTCGAGGAAAGCCAACGAGTTGAGGAGCTCTCCTCATCCTCTGAGCAAGAAGGCCGTACTTCAAGCCGTCTAGAAGAGGAGCTGGCCACTGAGCGCAAACGCAGTCAACAGATGGAAGCGGAAATGGAGAAGCAATTAGCCGAGTTCGACACCGAGCGGGAACAGCTGCGAGCACGACTGAGTCGTGAGGAGAGTCGTGCCGTTGAACTGCGTGCTGAAAGTGACGGTCTGCGACAGCAGGTAAAGCAGCTCAAGACAGAGCGGGGCAAAGATGCCCCAACTTTGACTCCAGCAGCAGTCTTGGCACCAGTCAAGCCCAAGACCATAGCCTCAATTGCTGTGGGCACAGAAGTGGCCAGTTGCCGAGCAGCCGCCTCACAGACGGACCCGCCGCCTGAGAATGAAATGCCTAAGAAACTGCCACTGAGCATCCCTGTCAAGCCTACAAGCGCCACATACACTAGCATGAACCTTCCCAAGACCCCCACCACTGTAAGGGGTCTACAACATGGAAGCATTCAGGCAGAGAATGGAGGGGAAGGCCAGGTGGCACTAAACTCTACCCACAGTTTACATTCACCTGGCACTGCCACTGTCCTACTTACAGGGTCCCGCGTCCAGGCAGCCCGCTATAAATTCCAACCCTCAGCTTCAGAGCAGGACCAAAATGGCATGTCCAACCAAGGTCCCCCTTCGCGTGACCTGTCCCCAACTAATCGAGACAACTTTGCTGCTAAGCAGCAAGCAAGGCACACGGTCACACAAGTTCTCTCACGTTTTACCAGTCCACCAACCGCAGGCCCCTCCACAGCCCTTCGGCCTGGGCTATCCCATTCCGCTTCAGAGGGAGGGCCTTTTGCCGGTCGCTTGGGTCATCCCCAGATTGGCATCAAGTCGCCCACGGTGGCACGTATCGACAGAGGAAATCCACCACCCATCCCACCAAAAAAACCTGGACTATCTCAGACACCATCCCCTCCACACCCACCAATCAAAGTAGTAGGTGAAGCCAGCAGGTCTCCAGCGGTAGGACTCGGTGTAGGACCACCTAAATCGGCCAGCACCCCTCAGCTTCCGCCCAAACCCTCCCTGGATCTGGGGGGTGCAGTGCCAGCCTTGACTGCATCTCAGGTGGGTGAACCCTGCCCTTGCAGGCATCAGGAGCCGCATGCGGCGGCAGCATGTGTGGATTGTACCCCTGTCACCACCACGTCCTCTACCATCGCTACCATTGCCAGTAGCTCTTCTGTAATTCCTCATAGTGTTCCATCCCATAGCCCCCAGCACCCAGACAGCCTCCTGGCAGCAGCATCAGGTAAACAGATATTCAGGTCCCCCACTTATCCTTTCACTATCTCTTCGCTCCTGTGCAATCCTTTCTTTCCAAGCCCAGTGTGTGCCTCTTGAACTCATTGAGAGGTTAATCAACAGAGGCTATAAATCAACAGAAACATTCAAAAGGAGATATTATGTACCCGTAGGATTATGTCCTGAAATTGCATAGCAAGCAAGATGTACTTTATATTACACAGTCATTGGTTCCTTCTTAATTTGAAAATTATCTAAAGAAAGATCATACCGGTAGTAATCCATAAACTTTTTCATGCTGCTAGTGGTAGCAATGTAGTCACAAGCTGGGTCTTGAGGACACTGCGCTGTAACCTCCTCCACTCTGAAGCTGATGCCAGATGCTGCTCTTTCCCTTTTGTTCCCTCATCTTTGATCTATCTACAGCATGTGCCTGTTCCTGCCCATCATACCATTAACCAATCTCTTGAACTGCCTGTTACTCATGTGTGCACTTATCCTATTGTCAGTTTTTTCCTCTCTGTTGCGAAAATTCAGATTGAGACTGTGCTTTTTTTTTTTGTGCATTTCCTTTTACAGTTAAACGAACCAGATGTGTTCTTGGTCATGAAATGAAACTATATTTTCCTTTTATATTCCGACCTTATCAACTTTGCGGACAGTAAAAATTTCATATTCATCAGTCCAGATGAAGAGAAGAAAAAAAATGGAGCAATGCGTGCATGTAAAAAGATCTTTTGCTGCGAAGCCGATATGTTGGCTATGGCAGTCTCTTCAATTAACTTCATTTTGTATCTCATGTGTTTAACAGAATAATAAAATCGATGAATAATATTATTAAAAATCTTAAAAATTATTGAAATGATTAAATATAATCCAAAATTAAAAACACGTCTTGCATTAGTGCTAATTAACAATATTCTCCTGTTAAATGCCATTATACTAGTAATAGTCATGTGCATTTATACATATGCAATAAACAGGAAATTGATACAGAAAAAAGCAGCACGGTGGACTCGCAACACGGTCATGGCCACCTCATAGCAAGGAGGTCCTGTATTCGAGTCGCAGGCTCGACTCGGGTGTGTCCGTTTAGGATTTTCACGTTTTCCCCGTGCTTGCATGGGTTTCAATCAGGTGCTCCGGTTTCCTCCATTAGTCTGAAGACACGCACATTAAGCTAAATCATTGTTCCAAATTGCCCATAGGTGTGCGTGTGTATAGCCCTGCGGTGGTCTGTCAAGCTGTTTAGGGTGTACCCCGCCTTCGCTTAGTGTCGACTGAAAATTGGCTCGAGTTTCCCCGCAACCTTAGTTAGGGTTAAGCGGTTTGGCAAATAAGCGAGTGAGTGAGGGAGAACTTCAACGATAATTACACAAAGATGCAACAGGAGATCAACAGGTGGCTTGGTGCAGCTTCTGCTGCAAAGCGGCGCGTGTACTAGTCCGTTGTGGTGAAGAGGAAGCTGAGCCAAAAGGCAGAGCTCTCAATTTACCAGTTGCTCTACATTCCAACCCTCACCTAAGGTCACAAAAACAGTGAGCGAAAGAGCAAGATCACAGATTTTAAGTGGCTGAGATGAGCTTCCTTCGCAGGGCGGCAGGACTCTCCCTCAGAGATGGGGTGAGTAGCTCGGCCTCATGGGAGGAGCTCAGAGTAAAAGCGCTGCTCCTTCACGTTGAGAGGAACCGGTTGAGGTGGCTGGGACATCTGATTAGAATGCCTCCCTGGGGGTGGTGTTTCAGATATGTTCGACCCAGGGGTCACTGCATGATCTTGTATCGGGTATATTTAAATTCTGAGTACCTTTTAGCACTTATTACAGCAGAGCAAGTATTTCACCATGTGGGGCAGCCATGACGTAATGGTAATAAAAACGGGTTTGAGACCAAATGTCGTGTGGCTGCATTTGCTCATGTTGGATGGGTTAAATGCTGAAGCCAAAATTTCCTTGTGTGATTAATACAGTATAAAAAATGCATTAGAGGTTATGAATTTCTACCTGCACTAGTCATCACTAATATTCCTGATGCTAATATAGCAGGCTAATAACCGCCTGAAGTGTCAAGCACCTGTATTGCTGAGGCTTCACTGATGACGGTCCACATTTAAACCCTTGTACTTCAAAACCTTTATTTCTCCTCTTCTTACTAATAAGGTGAAGGTATCTCTCTAAATGCAACTTTGCAATCACACATTTCATGTTTACTCAGACCATTCATACCTTCAGTACAAGCCTCTGGATGCATTTCCTGAGCACTTCATGTCTGGATGTACAGTGATCCCTCGCTACTTCGTGCTTCAGTGCATCACGGGTTTTTCAAAAATATTTATCGAAAAATTAAAAAATAAGAAAAATAGGGGAAAAGTTAAGTGAAATGCTGCAAAAAAACAAGGACAATTATGCAAAAAAACAACTCGACAAAACTACTTACATTTTTATGTGAGGTGCGCATCTGACTGTGTGCATACACATCTATGTGTGTGCACGCGTGTCACTATGTATGGGTATTTATATTTTATTTACGTCTTATGCATTATTTTTGAATGTTTGTTATTATAAGCATTTATAGCATTGAATATGTATTTATTGATACTATATACACATATACATATACGTATATGTCAGTTGGGGGGGGGTCGATCCTACTTCGCTGAAATCAGCGGTTGCAGGAGGGGTCTCGGTCCCCATTAACCACGGAAAGTGAGGGATCCCTGTATTTTACTGCATTGTGTTTATTGTATTTTAACATGTCTGATGACCTGACTGGGATGATGTGAAGAGATATGTCACTGAATGTGCTTCCTTTTTATTGTATTAAGGCATTCTGAGCAACTTGCATCCCCTGTACGGACTTTGTCCTGACTTGAAAGCTGATCACCGTCAAAATGGTGTGCTGAGGATAAACACCAAATTAAATCTATTCGAGCGATGTATTTGTGGTGTCGCCTCAAAATGTGCACTCCATAGAAACAGTCTCCTGCAAAATGACGCAAAGCTGACACGGTTTTGTCTTATTTCAGACATTTCTTTATTTCTCAGCGGGGACTTTGTCTGTTTCTCTGGTCATTAACTCTCACAAGGAAATGCAAAGAGCTGTAAGGATTCACGTACCAAAAATAAAACCATGTATTTAATTTTGTGTTCAAGTAGCCTGCACAATAGAGAGATACAAAACAGCTTTTTTGTGAAAATCTGTAAATTTGTTTACAGTGAATAAATGGGCCACATGGGTCCAGATGCTTGTTCCAAAAGGACAATTTCATAAAATGCCAGTATAGAACAAGCATAGCATGTTTGGAATCCCCAGCTTCAGCACACAGCAAGTCAATATCTTGAAAACTAATATGCAGTTTTGCCTCTATGACTTTGAAAAGTGGGTCAAGGTCACACACACAAAAGCCCCAGCTTTGAAAGCTTCAATACATGGTAAGTAAAATAATATATGATGGACGTAAACGATCCATTCCTATAGCTTCTGAAGGGTGGGAGCTAAAAAAATTTTGGGCAAAATTACTGTCCAGAATTTTCTCATATCGATCTGTTTTATTCCTGGAACAAATATGTATAGGTGGTTGACACAGAGAAACAAGTGTGTTCAGGCACATGCTGGTCTCTTGTAGCTGGTCCCATTTGTTCAGTTTGTGGATGCCAGCAGCACAGAACTGGGTGACTGTTGCTATTGTGGAGCACATTTTGGCGGATCATTTTGATGTATTCTTTTTTATAACTGCTGTCACTTTCTCCGCTCAGGCTGGTGTTCCTCCATAGTCTCCCCAATAAACTGCGGTGAACCCGTCCCCCTGGATGACGGGCACACCCTTTTGCTCCAAGCTGCTTCCCAGGGAAATGTCACTTTATTGTCTATGCTGCTTAATCAAGATCCATCAATGGATGTTAGTCACCTCCAACAAGACCTAACCTCTGCCTTGTTTTCTGCTGCTCAACATGGACACACAGGTATGGATACACTGACATGCTCCTCTTAAGCTCTATAACTGGAACAAAGGGGCATTTTTTTATTATTAGGCATTCTTAATTATGAATTTACAAGCCATGTAAGGAGTGCCTACTAGGTCCGCAGGGAAATTGGAGCTGACACTGGGAGATTGCACAATACAATGTGATTGGGAAAGAGTACTGGGCCAGTGGGTAAAGCTTTGCATTAATGATTGAAGGGTTAGAGGGTTCAAGTCCAAGTCCCACTAATCTATCATTGGTGGGCCTCTGAGTATAGGACTTCACCCTCATCAGCTCACTTGTATAAATGAGAAAATAAAAATGTACTGTATTTTTCAGACTATAAAGCACACTTAAAAGCCTTTAATTTTCACCCAAAAAAAGCTGATGGTGCGCCTTATAATTCGGTGCGCCTTGTGTGTGGGTGCGGCCTCGGCTCCATCTCAGTGACACCGTCAAAACCCAAGTGAAGCAAACTTATTCAGAGCTTACCACCATTTCGGTGGATTAACTAAAGAACTTCAACTGCTTAAATATCGGTGTCCAGGTTGTAAGTTCTAGGGATCCGGGCTTTATGTCCAAATACCGGGATAAAGCACTGCTACAGGTGTCCTCCTGAGACCTCGAATTAACTTTTGTGAATTTAAAGTTACACTGTTACAGCTCCTTAAGAGTAATGACTGCCGTTCTGTTATTGACACCATACTAATGCGCTGTCTCTTTAAGGGGGTGTGGCTGAGAGGTCACGACCCAGGAAGACTTCTAATTTCCGCCTCTATTGATCTGACTCCTTGCACGATGGAATAAAAGATTATAATATAATATAATAATAAAAAATAATAGAGGTAGCCGGGCTTTATGTCCAACTCACACAACTGTTAAACTCAGACACTAAAGATGAAGAATTTGATGGATTTGTGGAAGAGGAATGAACTGAAAAGGCGAGTTTATTGTTTTATATTGTTACAGCTGAACAATGCTGAGCGTTATTGTGAAGTGTATTATTTTATATTTTATGTGTTATAACTGAACAATGTTGAGCGTTATTGTGGGAGTTGAATCAAGTTTGACTTATCTGACTTTGTTTTGCTTGGTGCGCCTTATAATCCGGTACGCCTTATGATCGGGGAAAATGCGGTGAGCCACTCTGGATAAGAGTGTCAGGCAAAATCTAAATGAACAGCTTGCCAGACGATTGCAAGGTCAACATCTACACAATCGTCGACACACTCCCACTCCCACCTAGAGGCAATCTGGAATGTCCTGTTATCCTACTGAGCATGCCTTTGGACTGTAGGAAGAAACCAAAGTACCCAAGGAAACTCACACAAGTACTGGCTGAACCCCACACAGAAAAATGCCAAACCTTGCACACGAACCCAGGACCTTCTTGCAATGAGGCGTCAGGGGGAGGTACATGAATGAATTATACTTATCAGTGAACATTCTGTATTCTTCTCCAATCTTGGTGCAGTACAGTAGTGTCGTGGCTAGTAATTAGGCCTCACAGCAAGGTCCAGGGTGTGAGTCCTGAGCTTGAGGAGAGTGTGCAGTCTGTATGTTCTCCCTTTGGACTGTGGGAGGAAATCAGACCACCCTGAGAAATTTCACACACGCAAAGACATGCACAGAAGGCTGATTGGTGTGAATATGAATGGTTTTGTGTGTCGCCCAGTAATCGTCTGTTGAGCTGTTCAGGGTGTACCCAACCTTCCCCCAAAAGTCGTCTGGGATGGATTCCAGCCTCTCCATGACCCTCATGGTTAATCAGTTCAGAAAGACTATAATCTCAGCTCCTCATCATTCTTATGTGTACGTGCAAGTGATGAATACTTCTCTTCTGTAGAATGCTTGAATCTGCTGCTGAATTTTGGGGTGTCTGCTGATGCTCCTGATGAAAATGGACTTACCTCCTTACACATAGCTGCTGCTAACAATCATGAAGGGTAAGAACATCTCCCAGCTATAAATAATGTTCTGTTGTGAAATACCAAACCAAAAATCCAGTTCCAGGGTTTGGCTTTCTTTAATAAGGTACGAGTGTACCACCAGCCCCCCCCCCCCATTTTATTTTCCTCCTCCTCCCAAAAACATGGCTAGGAAAGGTGAGTTATTTTACTGTAACCTTCTAGTGAACCGGTCTGTCCTTTCTCCCCTGACCTCTTATCAACTAGGCGTTTCCACCCACAGAACTGTTTGTCACTGCCCCCCCCCCAATCCAAGCACTGTATCAGCTCTGAATGTCGTGCGTTTAAAACACCATGATAGTATCTGAAATCTTAGGAACAGCCCATTTAGTACCAGAAAACATGCATTCTGGGACTTTTTGTGTATAGTTTGCATATTTTCCGCATGCTTGGGCTTGTTCTTGGTAATGTGAAAATTATCAAAAAGCCACAGGATCACCCCATATTTTGTTAGTAATAAGGAAATGTTAACCCATATGGTTTGTGTTTGGGCTGAGCGTGACGGAGTCTCGCCAACTGGCCACACTTCTGCTTTCCACGTATCGGCTCTGATGGCGGCTAGTGTCAGAAATTAGCATGGCATGAATTCGGACAGCTTCTGGGATTTTCTTTTTCTTCTCTGTGGTGATGTAGCTGTTAATGGTATATGTAGTGATATCCTTGTAGTAACCAGTTCAGATCATATACAGTTGATATGGATGGATTAATATTATAATCCTCTGGATATGAGAGTCACGTGTTCTGAAGGATTACTCTACTACTAGAAGTAGAGAAAAATAAAAATGGCAGAACAAGCTGTTGACTCTACCTGGAAACAAAATCAAAAAAAAAAAATTGTCAAAAGCACAAAAATTTGGGATAATTCATTAATTTATTAATCATACTTAGGGTTTGTGTTCACAAAGTGTTTTAGTGGGTTTTCCCCCTTGCTTTAATACCCATAACTACAGGTAGTGTCCGACTTACAACCGCATTTGATTCTGACCAGCAGGTCGTAAGACGGTTTAGAGATGAGTCGGGTCTGTACATGTATTATTACGAGTATATATACTAGAACTTTCCACAAGTTCATGTGAAATTTTTATTTGCAATCTTTTTACCTTGTTAACATTCTAAATTATGCCATTCAATAATTTATCTTCAGCACGTGCCTTATCCTTGTCATGGAGCCTGAGATGGATTCACTGTGTTTATAATTCACTATCACTATACCATACAGTCCAACATGCTGAACTACAGTGGTACCTCACCTTACGATCGTCCCAACAAATGAAAAATCCAGGTTACGAAAAACATTTTCCTGAAATTTTTTTGTCTCTGGATACGAAACAAGTTCACGTTACGAAAGCACCATCTAAAAAATTCAAACAATGCATGGGTTGCTCTCCCATTGGCTATCTCCCAACATCCCGCCCTGCTGGCCTACTATTGGTTACTACCTCCATAATACCCATGATGCTTTTCGTGTAAAGGATAGAGTTACTGTTGTTTCATTAGTTTTTAGAGTGTGCTCATTGCAACTTTATTTTTTGGCTCAGGCTTTTAACCTTGCATAAACATTTGTAAGATTATAACTCTGCTAAGAAGACATGGTCACCACAAAGTAAGTACCTTAAAAGGTATGCTTTTATAATTTTTAAAGGGTTCAGGGCGTTGTACAGTGGTACCTCACCTTACGAAATTAATCCGTTCCAGAGCTTTTTTTGTAAGTTGAAACGCATTTCACATGTAAAACGCGTGATTCGTTCCAAGGCTCCCAATACTACCCCCTAAACCCTTTTAAAAATTATAAAAGCCTACCTTTTAAGACCTCCTTCTGCTTCAATATCGTACTGATGGTAAACGAGTTTGGCCATATTCCTTTGTGATATCACTCGAGCCTGTTTATTCTCCTCACTCGCACCGGAAATCACGTGTGTGTGTGTGTGTGTGTGTGTGTGTGCAAGCGTGCGGGCATGTGTGCACGCGTGTTGACCATGTTGTCTTAGCAGAGTTATAATCTTACAAATGTTTATGGAAGGTTAAAAGCCTGAGTCAAGAAATAAAGCATAAAACAACCTTAACTCTGTCCTTTACTCGAAAAGCATCATGGTGGATTCAACTCTATAATCGGCAATGGGAGGCAGATGCGTCATTCCTCCTAGGCAGTGATGCCCAAGATGCCATCCCTGTCCAAGATGGCGCTTGAGTGAATGCGACATGAAGGACACCTCAGTTGTTAGCCAATGGGAGGCCAGCGGGGCGGGATGTTTGA
This sequence comes from Plotosus lineatus, assembly GCA_024760905.1. Lineage (NCBI taxonomy): Eukaryota > Metazoa > Chordata > Actinopteri > Siluriformes > Plotosidae > Plotosus > Plotosus lineatus. The sequence continues at coordinate 45,367,255 of CM045739.1, forward strand.
ACGTCATTGATGGAAGAGCAGCTCGTGCATTGTTTGAATGTTTAAATGGCACGTTTGAATTTTTAAGATGGGGCTTTCCTAACTTGTTTCGTATCCTGAGACAAAAATTTTAGGAAAATGCTTTTTGTAACCTGAATTTTTCATTTGGTGAGACTTTCATAAGGTGAGGTACCACTGTATTGGGGGCCTTGGAACGAGTCACGCGTTTTACATGTAAAATGCGGTTCTACTTACGAAAAATCCAGGTTACGAAAAAGCCTCTGGGACGGATTAATTTTGTAAGGTGAGGTACCACTGTATTGTATGCACTATTGTAGAACTTGGGCGGCATAGTAGAATCTGTAAAATTGATAGAATGATATTAGCTAATTTAAAGGACTATAGTTGCCACTAGCAGTTCAAAGCATAACGGTCGTATCAATTTCTGTGACAGAAGCCAATAGCCCACAATTTCAATAAGTTCGAGATGAGTAGTCTCAGAAGGCGGGTTGGTCAGTCTGGCAATGTACCGAGTAGTGATGAGAAAAATTTCTCAGAGGGTTTAGAATCAGAACTTGACCAAACGTCATCTGATATTGAGGAACATCAAGGCTAAATGTTCACTGTGGTGTATTAAATTGACATCTGTATGCAATTCAAACAAGGGGTTTTGCATTAAAAAAAAAAACCCATTTGAACTACTTGCTGAAAATTGTACTGTTGCTTATCTGGTTCATGCACGGAAATCATTTCCATGTTTCTTAGGTCGTTACTGATTTGGACTAATTTTATTTTTCTATATTTTTGCATAATTTTCATCTCATAGGAAGATGCCAGTTCTCAAGTTTTGTTTTAAATAAATTTCATATTAGTAAAACAAACAAACAAAAAAATCCTTTGTTTTTTTCCTCAAAATGAACATTTAGTGGGTTGTCTGGTTTGTACATGGTGCCACAGAATTAATAACAAATACCAGTAAAATTATTAGTAAAGTTATGTGAATTTAAGATAATCTGACCATTAGCAGTAAAATATTCAGGGCATTTGAGCTGTGTTGGTTTTCAGTGGCTCCATTTTGAAATCTTAAAGCAAGTAGATCCCACCAAGATGGCCACCTGCTGGCTTCACAATTTAAACGCAAATGTGCAACCTTTTCTTCTTGAGATCAGTGATTGGAGCCGTTGGTAGTTGTGGGTTCTGCTCGATTGAATTGAAAACCTGCACTCACACGGGCCCCTTGTGGATAAGATTGGACACCCTTGATCTCTTACAAAATGAACCTAAATTAGATGCAGCCATGATTGTAACATTGTGTGTGATTGTGTATGCAGGTGTGTGAGGGCTCTGCTGGAACATGGCACGGAGGTGGACCGTGAGTGTGTAGGGGGTCAGACTGCACTAATCCTGGCCGCTGAGCATGGCAGTACAGAGTGTGTGAGAGCTCTACTGGATGCTGGAGCAAATCGTTCACACATTACTGCTGTGGGTTTTATCACTTTCACAGATAAGCAGTGCATCACTCATATTTGTTGCTGTGATGACCACATTTTAAAGGTTATTGTGAACTGTACTGTAGAATGTACTTCCTGATTGAATAGAGTTTGTGGATGCTGGAAATACAATCTCTTCTCTGATGAGTTCTTATTTTTCTCTGTTAACTAAACGCCAACTTTTTACTACTTCTGCATGTACTGGGAGTCTTTGTTCCAGTCTGTGATCTACAAGTTTCTTGCACACAGGATAGCTGCACTGCACTTCACGCCGCGGTGAGTTCGGGTCATGTGGATGCCCTTAAGCTTCTGCTCTACCATCCGTCTCCTCGACCTGAGACTGGTGGCGCAGTGGACAGCATAGATGCCCAGAACACACACCCTAGACCAATCATGACCCACCATGCACTCAACCTTGCCAATCAGGATGGATGGACTGCTGCCCACATTGCTGCATCCAGAGGCTACAAGGTGTTGCAGGCATAGAGTTTTATAAGGACAATCCCACATGTATATGTGCTCTAACTCTAAAGATTTTGTTCTGGTGACATACGAAAGCAAGCTTAGAGTGTCTTATGGTGAGGCCTAACAAGCTGACAGAACAGCTGCAAACTCCATACACCATGACACCATAATTCTCACAATTCCACAGTTGGTGTTTTGATGGTGGCGGTGGTGGTGGGGAAGACACAACCTAACGTATCATTCCAGAATCTCTGAGCTGTTTCATAGAGATCTAGTGGCTGACTGTTCGGGTACTTCAATTTTTTCCCCACAGACCAAAGACATGAACCTTAGGCTTTTGGGCTATTCCTCCGCTAAATCTGGGGTCAGGTCACGGGGGCAGCGATGACGTCCCTCTGCCCAGCCACTTTCGCCAACTCTTCCGGGGGGTCACGAGGCATTCCCAGACCAGCCGAGAGACATAATCCCTCCAGCGCGTTTTAGGTTGACCCCGGGGCCTCTTCCCAGTTGGACATGCTCGAAACACCACACTAGGGAGACGTTTGGGAGGCATTCTAACTAGATGCCTGGTCCACCTCAACTGACTTGTTTCAGTGCGGAAGAGCAGCTGTTCTTCTTAGAGTTCCTCTCAGATGGCTTAACTTGGAGCCCTGCCACCCGGTGAAGGAAGCTCATTTTAGCCACTTGTAACTGCAAGTTTTTCCTTGCAGCTCAGCTCCCTCTTTACCACTATGGACCGGTACAAGCTCTGCTTTATAGCAGAGGCGACGGGCGATCCGCCTGTCGATCTTCCGTTTCATCCTTCCCTCACTAGTGAACAAGACCTCGAGATGCTTGAACTTCTCCACTTGGAGCAGGACCTCATTCCTGACCTGGGGGTGCATTCCAGCCTTTTCTGACTGAGAACCATGGCCTCAGACTTGGAGGTGCTGATTCTCATGCTGGCTGCTTCGACATCAACTGCGAATCACTCCAATGAGAGCTGGAGGTCCCGGATTGATGAAACCAAAAGGATGACATCATCTGTAAAAATCAGAGAGGAGACCAAACCAAAATGCCTCGACTGCGCTGTCTGTAAAATGTATGAACAGAATCGGTTACAAAGGACAACCGGAAACGAATTTGACCTGTTGTTAACAATGCGGACCAAACGCTGGCTCCGGTGATAGATAAACCGAATTTCCCGTGTCAACAAGTCCGGTACAACATACACCTGGAGCACGTCCCACAAGATAGCCTGATGGACACGGTTGAAAGCCTTCTCTAAACCCACAAAACACATGTGGACGGATTGGGCAAAGTCCAATTGTCCCCTCCAGTATCCTGTAGCCTGTATAGAGTTGGTCGAGAGTCCTCCAGCCAGGACAAAAACCACATGGTTCCTCCTGAATGTGAGGTTCAAATATTGGTTGGAGCCTCCTCACCAGTAGTCCTGCATAGTCTTTCCTGGGTAGGCCAAAGAGTGATTCCATCATAATTGGAACCCACCCTCTGGTCCCCTTTTTTCCAAGACATTCCTACAACATCAAGATCCCTGAGATATTTAGGGTGGATCTCATCCACCACCGAGGAGCTTTTTGACTACTTCAGTGACCTCAGCTCCAGTGATGGGGGCCCCCAAACCCCCAGGTTCTATCTTGGTTTTTTCCTCTTTCATGAAGACCGTGTGGGTGGGATTGACAGGTCCTTGAAGTATTCCTTCCACCTCCTGACGACACCCCCATTCGAGATGAGCAGCTCCCCACTTCCACTGTAAACAGTATTTGTGGAGAACTGTTTCCCCCTTCTGAGGTGTCAGAAGGTGGTCCAGAACCTTTTTGAGGCCAAATGATAATCGATTTCCAGGCCCTCACCAAACTCCTCCCACGCCTGAGATTTTGCATCAAGCTCGGGCTGTAGCATGTATTGCGTTGCGTGTATGTTTGTTTTGCCTATTGTTAGTGAGCAAGTTAGATGCTTATGGTTTCACTCAAACCTTTGCAGCCAGAGACAATTCAGCTGCTTGTCATTCATCACTCATTGCTTACTGTATATATGTCCTTTAACAGAGACGGTGCTTCTTGCTTTAATTCATCACCTGATAACACATTTTACTGGGGTGCTTTCAGAAATGCCTCGAAGTATTATGTAGTCACAATCAACAGGATATCGAGAAGCGTGACAAATGCAATCGCACTATACATGATGTGGCTACAGATGACTGCAAAGACCTGCTAGAGAACCTGGGTGAGTGTCTGTGTGTGGGCAGATAGCACTGAGGCTTCTGAGTGTGTTAGGCCACCCCCTCAGTACACATGTACAGCAGTTTATAAAAAAGTGTGTGACATCATTTAGTGATGTGAAGTGGGGAACCTCCCTGGTTGTTGGTTGTCATGCTTGGTAGGAATTAGATATTATTAGATAGAATAGATGGAATTAGACTATTATGAAGGGAGAAACCCTTGGGTCCCTTTGGGACATTTTTGTTTTTCATTTCAACCCTGAACATTAGCTAATCTACATAAGAAATGCTTATCTAGCAGGAATGTTGGCACCTTTATTCCATACTTTGATATTAATGAACAGACAGAAAAATGTGATGTCAAATGAGAACACTTTTATGCAAGTTCCAGGAGTGTCCCAATATACCCCATCATTGGGGCCCAATAGGACAACCAATAGGAACATGTGACACCTGGGTGTAAAGGAAGCAATACAATAATAATAATAGTAATAATAATTAGAAGTTATTTTTTATTTACAGATAGCAGGTCTTTTTTATGTACTTTTTGTGTATTATGAGTGTACTGTAACGTTTTTAATATCAATTGCTGTTTATGACAGACTGTAGGGTCAAATTCCAGGATGTAGTAAAATGTAACATGATTTAATGAAATTCTCCACATGACATCATAGCATGTGAGAAGGGCACATGAAACATTTAAAATAAGCTCTTTTAAGCCTTAGTAGTTAATGAGTTTGCAGACTAATATACATTTACACAATTTAACAGATACTTCTATCCAGAGCAATTTACTGATGTGCTTTAAAGCCTCCATCAGTGAATTTCTTCTTGAACTGGTTTGTTCAAACATAGACTAAGTACGGTATACCGTCCGTCAAACTCAGATGGTTGTGTGTGGGTGGGGGTGGGAGGGTTGTACTTATTTATTAATACGAGTACTTGCATTCTGATGTCCAGACTGCTACAGGGTGGTGGTGCAGGTGTACATGGGCTCACAGGAGCACCTGTGTCCTCTTAATCTATTGGAAGATGCTGCTACTATTGGTACAGTTAGCATCCATCGTTGCACCAGCTGGCCAGAGTTATGGCGAATCCTCACTCACCTGCTAACCGATCACCTACAATTGGTCTGTGGGAGCTGGGAGCTGCAGGATGGACTTGGAAGAACAGATATACCTTTGGGTCTTTCCTCGGACAGTGTGGCCTCAGTGAAGATAGGTGAGCCTTAGAAACCTTTTTAAAAGCACTCACATGTTTCTATTGCTCCTGATTTCCACCATTATTTTGAAGCTTTTGGTTATGGCTTTACAACATGTTACATGACATTTACAGCATTTGGCGGACACTCTTATCCAGATTGATTATCAATTATCATTTTTTTAAATATATAATTTGAGCAATTGAGGTTTAACGGGCTTGAACAAGGACCCAACAGTGGTGACAGTGGGGATTGAACCACTGACCTTCGGATTAGTAACCCATCGCGTTAACCACCAAGCCATCTCTGCTCATTTTACAAGATTTTACTTTCACGACTTGTCTGCTCTGCTGCACTATGTGGTTTCTGTAGTGGACTAAAAATAGTCACTGCACATTTTCCTTGGTAGATTAGAAAGACTAGAGCTAAGAGTTTAAGTATGTCATGCTGCAAAAGAGCATTTATTAGTGTCTGAGCTACTTTCTTTAACTGTATCCTCATTCCTGTGAGCATGTGGTGGGAATGTCCATGCATCTTAGGAATGTACAATGATTTGGATGTGTTTTGTGAATGCCTTCTGAAAGAACCATAGCAGATCTTGCAACATTTCAAAATCCCTCGAAGCCTTTCAACCAAAGACAACTTTTTGGGAAGAAGCCTTCACCCTCTGACCATGCACACACATACACTCTCACATTTCAGTGACTAGCTTCAATGCAAGTTTTTATTATAGCAATTAAATTATTTAATGAAAATTGTAATTAAATTGGGGGCGAAAGTATGTATGTTCTCCCCTGTTCTTGCGTGGGTTTTCGCCCACATTCCAAAGGCATGCACTTTAGGCTAACTGAAAGACTGAGTATGAATGGTTTTGGGTGTGTGCGCGCGCGTGTGCTGCAATGGTTTTGTGAGCTTTCAGGATGCACTATGCCGGTGTCCTTCAGTGTAAGCTGAAATAGGCTTCCGCCTGCTTGCAACCCTAGTGGGATTGAGTGGATTAGCAAGTTAGTGAGAGTGTGAGTACATTACATAGAATGTAGTGCAATTAAACTCCATTCCACAGGGTGGCAGCACTGCACAACGTTTTGTTCATCATGAAAGGGAGAAGTGGGGAGAAATAAACTCGTACAAAAACCCAGAGTGTCGGAGAAACCCTACAGGAGAACAGAGAAACAGCGCTCTTAAATGTCTCTATGGCTCTGAGACAAGTCACTTTTCAATTAACAGATATTTATAGTTAAAAACCTGTTTGTTCCATGATCACGGTTTGTTCAAATAGCTATTATGAGAGTCTTCTTCTTTTCCTTTTGGCTTTTCCCCTTTTCTCATGGGTCGCCACAGCGATTCATCTGATTTGCACGTTTGATTTGGCAGAGGTTTTTACGTCGGATGCCCTTCCTGTCACAACCCTTTTTCGCAAGGGACACAAACACGCTGACGGCTTTGCAGCTACTCTTTACGAAAGTCAGCAATGGTTCTTTTACACGCCTCTCACCATAGACAGTGAGAGACATGGCCCGCCTTTGATAACCCAGTTAGCTGCACTGGGGGTACAGTGACAACCTTGTGAGGACTCGAACCCCCAACCTTAGGATCAGCGATCCTGCGCCCTGTCCACTAGACCACCACTGCCGCCTACATAGCTATTATGAGAGTAATCAACGCAAATAAACAGGGAAAAATAATTTTGCTCAGCACATCTGGCAGGGTAGTGTTTTATTTTGTTGGCCCAGTGGAGACCATTTAATAGCCCTGGGACTTTGGACTACTGAATTTATGAGTCTTGCATGGCCAGTATGGAGCCTGTGCTGTATCGGACAGTATTAGCGGAAATTTCTAGGTGGCCTTTTTTTTTTTTTTTTTTTTTTTTTTTTTTTTTTTTTTTTGGTAAAGTACTGCAATGAAAAGCTTACTGTACCACTGATGCCCTAACTTTGATTCACTAACATTTCTTTCAGATGTTTTACTTTCAGGTCTGCCTGACAGCAGGACGGGTCTGTTGTTCAAGGCCAGGGCTTGGCTGGGGTATTTTTGAGCACAGTTTGCATGTTCTTCCTTTGCTTGAGTGGGTTTTCTCCAGGTACTCCAGTTTCCTACAAATGATCCAAGTCCAAAGATGTTCATATTAGGCTCACTGGCTGTTAAAAAATCACCCCAAGATGCGAGTCTGAGTATGAATTGTTGTGTGTTGGCACTTGAAATGGTCTGGCAATGGTTCATTCTCGGTATACCCTGCCTTGACGCAGTGCTGATCGGGGTACACTTCACCCTTCCATGTGATCCCAATAGGGTTGAGAGACTATCAAATAAGTGTGATTGATTGAATGAATAATTACTGATACGTAATGATTAATTTTTTATTTTAAGTGAATGTCCTGAGTCCTGAACTAGATTTCCTTCTGAAAACTGTTCTGGAAATCATATGAAGGACGTTGATTATGCAGTGCCATGTTGAGTACAGAAACAGCTGCTGCTCAGTGTGTGGTGTGTATTGCTTAATAGTTAAGTATGGACTGTGGTAAGTGATCTGAAAACCAAAAGCGTGTTTGTGGTTGGGCAGCCTGCTATTCTAAGGTGTCTCAGCCTTGCTAGCAGCTGCTGCTTCCTAACATTTTTCTCTGTCATTTATCAAGTTTTAATTTCTAAGCCTCAGCATTTTCACTTGTGTGATGTCAGGAGAGTGAAATTAAAGCAAAAGATCAAATGCATTTTCATATTGTCTTCTTATAAAGCAAATTTAATGGATACAATCCTTCCAACTGAAGTTTGCAAACCTTCAGACATAGCAAGGAAGACAAAGATATTAAATATTTAATAATGAGATGTTTTTCAGAATACTGACAAAATACATGAGACTTTGATCTCTTTTTATTGTTTAAATGTTTTAAGTAGTTTATACTTGCAGTTTCCTTTTAAATTTGCTCCCAATTTTACTTGTCTCTGAATCAGTTTTTCAAACCTCGTTTGTGTAAACTTTTGTCTCTTATGGCCCACACCCTGCCCCTTCAATATCGCATAAAATTTTGCGAGACGTCACTGCAGTGCAAAACTATAATAATAAAAAAATAAATGTTATTTTGGATTTTGTAGAATTCTATCACATTCACCGCACAAGCAAGAAAGTTGTGGGTCTGAGTCCTGGGCTCTGTGAAGGCATTTCAGTGTGGAGTTTGCTTGTTCTTCACATGCTTGTGTGGGTTTCATTTGGGTTCTTTAGGTTCCTACCACTCCAAAGACAGTATGCCAATTGGCCTTTCTGAATTGACCCCTGATGTGAATGAGTGTGGATTGTGATGGTCTGGCGAGCTGTTCAGGGTGCAAAGCATCTTCGCCATGTCACCCGAATGAAGGATAAAGTGAAAGTGAAAATGAAATTAACGAACTTGCAACTCATGTAGTTGTTATCCTTTGCACTTGACTGTGTGTTGTTTCTGATTTGTTATATTGTACAATGAACAACAGTTAAATTTTTTCACGCACGCACTTAATTGCCAAACAGTTTAAAAATACTATGGTCATGAAGAGGCTGGAGCAAAGGTGGGGTACACCGTGAACAGCTTGCCAGTCCATTTTAGGGCCAACACACCCACACAGCCATTCACACTCTCACCTTGGGGCAATTTGGAACAGCCAGTTCGCCCAACATACATGTCTTTTACCTTGGGGAGGAAACCGGAGTAGCACAGAACCACCTTGTTGTTGTACAAACGTGTAGAATCAGTACATCACCTAAAAGTGATTTATGAAGAGTTAATGTGTGTGTGTGTGTGTGTGTGTGTGTGTACTCGCTGACAAAGTAAACAAAAACATTTGGCCTTCCAAAGGCGCACACTTTAATATAATTAGCTACACACACTGACTGACTCTTTAAAATGGCTGAGTTCCATGGGAGCCATCCAAAGCCACACTGGGCCAAGTAGGGAACGAGCTCGCATTAAGGAATAACTGAGCTTGGACTAGCCTTATGGTTGTCATGCACAGCTTCTGAAAATAAACCCGTGTCGCCTATCTCTGTCATCTGGTCTTCTCGATCTCGTAGCTTGTTGTTTTTTGTTTTTATTTGCACACCATTGTTTTTTTCCTTAAGTTCTTCATATTTATGAGGGTTTCTGTGCAGTTCATAACCAGTTAATGGGTCAGGAAGCAGTCAGTCAGTGTGTTAGAAATAAAATTTTATTATGAATATGAATTATAAATGGCTGACATTAAAAACAAGGATAGAAGTTTATGGTTGAGGAAAATACTGAACAATCAGCTGGTACGGATCAGAACACCGGTTGTGTCCAGCTTCCGATCACATTTGGTTCTGACCAACAGGTCGTAAGACGGGTTGGAGGCAAGTTGGGTCTGTCCATGTATTACTACTACTTTGTGTACTGTACCTTTCTACAAGTTTGTGTCAAAATTTTGTTTGCAACATTTCTTTAGACATTAATATATGGAGGAGGAGAAGGACTAGTGTGCATGTATTTTCAACCTAATGCGTCTCTTTCCAAACAACGAGGGGGAGGAATCACTTCTCGCGAAATAGTTCATGGTTCAAAGAATCAAAAGTCAAGAATCGACCCATATGTAGCTTCTTCCAATGTTGCAATCGGACACTTGTGCACAACTAAGAGACTCAAATCATATTTAGCATGATGGGGCCCCCCTTCACACGGTGTGCTTCATAAATACATGCTTCGCCATGGTTGGAGTAGGAGAACTGGAGTCACTTGCACAGAGCACCAACTTCAACCCCACTGAACACATTGGGGATGATAAGAATGCAAACTGCTCCAGGTGTCCCCCACCTGACATCAGTGCCCTGACATCATCTTGAACTTAACAATGCTCTTGTGGAGGACTGATCACATTCCTCAGTCACACTCCAAAATCTAGAGCAGAGCCAAAACCTGGAGTCCAACCATCCAGAAACATGAATGAATGTTATGGTCAAGTGTCCGTAAAGCTTTGTCCATTTAATGGCTGTACTCTATGCGCTCTAGGTGATGCTTTGTGGTTACCTGAACAGGAGCTGACCCAGTCTCCTTGGGACCTGATCCGTAAACGTTTGAGCCAGCGAGTTTCCATCCATCTCAAAGGTATTATATGAAAACTCCTCTTCAACTAGCACTATCATGAGTCTCTCTTAGTTTTAACCTGATATTGATTTAAGTGTTGAGTAGCTTTGTGTTAGTAGGTGGTGATAAATATTGATCCTGGAGCCTGAACAATGTATTTTAATATACGTTTTCAATCAGGTTCATAATTATTTGGAAATAGTGAAAGTTTGTAGTTATTTAGCAGTGTCCTAAAAATAAAGAAAGTTGTTTGAGCTGAGGAACAGTACAAACCTGCAAGAAATGGAAAAAAACTCCAGTGGATACCATCCATGAGGAAGAATTACCTCAGATTTGTTGAGTTTTTCCAGATTATGAACTCTTTCCACGAGATAAGATTATGACTGTTAAAGTAAATAATTGAGAGATTTTCTTTATTTGCTGAACCGCTTAATTTTGTCTGGGTTGTGGGGAGGCTGGAGCCTATGTCAGCCGACTCTGGGAGAAAAGGCAGGAGACACCCTGAACGGCCAACAAGCCTAAAAACATTCATGCCAACGAGCAATTCAGGACAGCCAGTTATTGTTATGTGCATGTTTTTGGACTGTGGCAGGAAACAGAGTGTCCAGAGCAAACCCCACACTAAAATAACCGGGCTGAGCCCAGGACTCGAACCCAGGACTTTTATTTTTTTTTTCTGATTTTCTACATTCTCTTCCTAATTTAGTTGTATTCAATTCCCACCCATCAGGTATTACCTTCCCTATCACATGACCACCATTAACCAGGGAAGAGCGACAGCATGCACACACACTCTCTGTGACATGCACTGCTAGCCACCAGCTTCTTTTCGAACTGCAGAACATATGTAGTTTTGAGGGTGGTCTAAAACACAGAGGGGAAGCACTATGCGCCCTCATACGAATGACCTCACAGGCGCCCTCATACGAATGACCTCACAGGCGCCCATGATTGGCTATCTTCGCCTTACGCTGTGTCTCCCTGTACTCCTGTTTACTCTCTTCAGTCCTCTCAATGTCGCACTTCTTCTTAGCTAACCTCTTCCTTTGTACACACTCCTGCACTTCCTCATTTCACCACCAAGTCTCCTTATCTACTCTTCTTCCAGATGACACACCAAGTATTCTCCTACCTGTCTCCCTGATCACATTAGCTGTAGTTGTCCAATCATCTGGAAGCACTTCCTGACCACCCAAAGCCTGTTTCAACTCCTCCTTGGAGACAAGCCGACACTCTTCCTTTTTCAACTTCCACCACTTTGTCTTCTGCAAATGCAATAAAGGATATGTGATAAAAAAATCTTTTACTTTTCACTTTACAAAATTTGCACGTTTCCTACGGCTGTGAGTTCGTCACCCATTATTATTAATATTTATTCAATCTTTCCTACCGGATGTGACTAATTAGTCACGTATTATTATTTTTTTATAATTAATGCAAAATTCATATTTTCAGTACATATTCTCTTTAACCAGCTTCGTCCCAAAAAAAAGCATGAAATATTTTTTTTACAGCTAGAAAATAATTCAGGGTGTAAAGGGTTAAAGACTCCACGAAGGGTGGGTACTCTGAACTGTCATTTGGTGCACAAACATAAATAACAGTCTGGACCCCACCCCCACCCCCACCCCCACCCTACCCAAAGGCGGAGGGAAGCTACCCTTTCGTCGACCGGGTAGAACCCCAACGTTTGGGCACCGAGACAGGGAGCAACAACGATGCCCACACCGGCTCGCCGCTCTCCCCATGAGCAACTCCAGAATGGAATAAGGTCCAGCCTCTTCCGAGATAGATGGTTCCAGAGCCCAAGCTGTGTGGTGAGGTGAACCTGACTATATCTAGTCGGTATCTCTCCACCTCACGCACCAGCTCAGGTTCCTTCCCCAACATAGAGGTGACATTCCATGTCCCAAGAGTCAGAGTCAGTAACAGGCTCTGTCTGACAGAACCCATGCCTTCGGCTGCCACCGAATTCGCATTGCACCCGACCCATATAGCCCCTCCCACAGGTGGTGGGTTCATGGGAGGGCCAACCAATGTCTCCTTTTCGGGCTGGGCCCCGTCAAGCTCCATGGGCAGAAGATCGACCACCAGGCGCTCGCCTTCAAGCCCCTCCCCCACGCCTGGCTCGGGGGGGGGGGGGGGGGGAACCATGGTGATCCGTGTCCGGGCAAGGGAAACTGTGTCCTTTTCTTTTTATTTAGCATAGGTCTTCTGAACCGCACTTTGTCTGGACCTTCACTCAGGACCTGTTTGCCTTGGGTGACCCTACCAGGGGCATAATGCCCCTGACAACCTAGCTACTAGGGTCATTAGGTCACGCAAACCCCTCCACCATAATAAGGTGGCGATTCAAGGAGGGGATTTATTGAAAATGTATTGTACCCTAAGTAAGGGATAATTTCTTAAAGCTAATGCAGTCAATCCTGAGGTTTTAGCAGAAATATTTAGGATCATCCGTCCATCCAGCCATGTATTATCAGTAACGATTATCCATCAGTGTTACAGGGCAATCTGGAGTCGGTCGCAGCTGACTTTAGGCAAGAGGCAGATCACAGCATGAACAGGTCTCCGATCATACTGCAGGGATTATGAATCATCTTAACACAATCACGTTTAAAGAAAATCAGCTGTAAATTGAAATAAAGGCAGAGAGCAAAATATTTACCATTTAAAAGTAATTTTAGCAAGTTATTTCGCAAGTGCATTTTTTTGATGAGCGACGTGGTGGCAAAGTGGTCAGCACTTCCGAATCATACCACAAGTCTTGGGTTCAAGTCCCAGTTAGAGCAAGTGTGTTTTTGTTTGGAGTTTGTATGGCCTCCCAAATTTTGCTTTTTTTTTTTTTTTTTTTTTTTTTTTTTCTTTTTGTAACCAGGTACATCCGGTCTAAAGACGTGCACGTCAGACTAACTGGCTGTTCCAAATTGCTCATAGGTGTGCCTCGAGATGTGAATGTGAATGGGTGTATGTCTTGTCCTGCAGTGGTCTCGTGAGCAGTTTATGGTGCACCCCGCCTTTGCCCAGTATCAGCTGAGAGGCAGGCGTGGGGTACACCGTGCCGAGGCTACATTCTCCCTACTTCTCGAGTAGGATTAAGGGTTTTGGCAAGTGAGAGAGTGTTTTGTATATAATTTATCTTTAAACGTCATATTCAGATCCTTTTTCAATTTTAACTTCCAAGAAATAAACCATTTACAGCTATGGTGGACAAAAATTAAGATATTAAATGGAGACCATTTTTATCAAGGCTTTAAAAAGAATTACTCAAATCTTATTGATAACGATCACTAAACAGCAAGTCACATGCTTCTCTAATATCACCTTAAGTGTGTATGGTAGCTTTTCCATAGCCATGTATTTATAGCAGCCAACTACCAGGAAATTCCATCCTGTCTGCAAGGACATTAAGGCCGTCTAGTCGGGTGTTTGATCAGAGTGAGATTGGATATACAGTCCCTCCCAGATCCTTGACATGCTGATTTATAGCTGCTGCCATTCTTTTCCATTGTATCAGGTCTGTCAGAGACCGCTCTGGATGAGATGACCTACGATTCGCTGATCCCGCTCCCGCTGCTGCAGAATTATGTGCGCCTGGTATGCTGAATTTTCTCCACATACACACAAACACTGACAGATTTTGTGGGAAAATATTTCTTATCTTTACAGGCCAGGGGTCCAGCTTTTAGACATTAATTGCAACCCAACACAGCAGAATGCAGCCTGTGCAATAGAGTAGAGAGTTCAAATGAAGGAAAAGTGATGATTAATTTAATTTAATTCAACACTTCTTGGTTTTCCCTCTGCCATTTGACGAGGTTGAACAATATCGTAATGTCATTTTCCATGGACTGGAGGGAAGTTTTCAAGAGTACATCGCCGGCCAGATTTCCCAACATATCAAAGTAAGTGAAATAACACGAAATTACAAGGTACTGGTTCATTTGTTTAAATAATTAGTTAAAGTATACACTCCTCTAGAACCTGTTTGTAACTAAGTTGTCGTATATGCTTGCATACATTCATTCACTCATTTGCCAAACCAGTTGATTCTGTTATGGTCACATGGAGGTCGGAGCCTATCTCGGCCAGCATGGGGCGAGGACAGGGTACATCCTGAATAGCTTGCCAGTTCATTTGCAGGACCAACACACACAACAAGAAACACTTAGATTTATACCTAGTGGCAGCTTGTAACAGCCAATTAGCCGACTGTGCTTGTTGGACTTTGAAAGGAGACTTGTTTAAGAGCATTCTATGTTTAAAAAATATCATGTGGATTATAGCATGTCAATCATGGAAATGACACGACATCATGGACAAATCAGCCCTGCTATTGTAACGAGGCTGCAGCAAGATGAGGAAAATTTGCATGTAATCATATAGATGTGTGTGTGTTGGCCCTGTGATGGTCTGGCGTGCTGCACTCTGCCTCAGTCCAGAGTTGGCCGAGATAGGCTCCAGCCTCCCTGTGACCCTTGCAGAATTAAGCACTTTGCCTACTGAATGAATACCACTTACAGTGTCTGTTCATGCATACTCCTGCTGAGACAGATGCACGGATGAAGAACGGTCAGCCAAGGGAGTTTTCACGCCGACACTGAGCAACATGGGAAATGTACTAAAAACAGGCTAAGACAGAGCAAAAAAAATGCATTTAGTGAACTTGTAGTTCACAGGGGTTAACACATCCATCTCATGGCAGGAAGGTCCTGGGCTCGAGTCCCAGTCTCAGAAATTTCTGTGTACAGTTTGCATGTTCTTCCCTTGATTGCATGAATTTCTTCCGAATACACCAGTTGACTCGCACAGTCCAAAAACATGCACATTAGGCAAATTAGCTGTTTCAAATTGCCCGCGAGGTTGTGTGTGTGTTGCCCTGTGATGGTCTGGCGAGTTGTTCAGGCTGTACCCCGTGTTCTCCCAGTGTCGACTGAGATAGGCTCCGGGCTCCACACAACCCTGGTAAGATTAAGCAGTTCAGCAAATGAGTGAGTGAGATTAATAAAAATTTTATTTTTCTCACAATACAATGGGTGGGGATTTTTTTTTAAAAATGTATTCTACTAACATGTAAAATACATCGGCTATAGCTGATATCTGATTCTGTGTGTAGGACTTGATTTTTTTTTTCAATAACAATGAAACAGACAGCCATCAAATAAAAGAAAGGGGGAAAATGAGTATATGAGTAAAATATTACTCATTAATTTAGTGGTTTTGATAAACTGATGACTGGTCATGTCTTCTGTGAGCACTGTTAATAGTTTGAAAACCGTTGCTTTAAAAAAAAAAAAAATGTATCTATCTATCTATTTATTTATTTATTTATTTTAAATTGTTAACTTATGAACATGCGTCACAGGACGACATGCTCCAACATCCCAATTTCCATCCCTACTTGACTGATGGCTTTCCCATCAGTCTAATTTACCAATGTTCCGTTAGTTACTGTGTCACCTGTGTCATGTTAAAGCTGGGGTCGGGAACCTTTTTGACTAAGAGAGCCAAAAAAAGACATTTTAAAATCTAATCCTCTGAGAGCCATATTATATATATATATATATATATATATATATATATATATATATATATATATTAGCATATTGTGATAAAGTTCATTATTTTCTGTAATGTACTGGTAAACATTAGACTTTCATATATTAGATTCATTACACACAACTGAAGTAGTTCAAGCCTTTTGTTGTTTTAATATTGATAATTTTGGCAAAAAAGTAAAGAAAAACCAAAAATCCCTATCTCAAAAAATTAGCATATTTCATCCGACCAATAAAAAAGTGCTTTTAATACAAAATAATTATATTCAGTTATGCACTCAATACTTGGTCGGGAATCCTTTTGCAGAAATGACTGCTTCAATGCGGCGTGGCATGGAGACAATCAGCCTGTGGCACTGCTGAGGTGTTACGGAGGCCCAGGATGCTTCGATAGCGGCTTTAAGCTCATCCACAGTGTTGGGTCTGGTGTCTCTCAACTTTCTCTTCACAATATCCCACAGATTCTCTATGGGCTTCAGGTCAGGAGAGTCGGCAGACCAATTGAGCACAGTAATAGCATGGTCAGTAAACCATTTAGCAGTGGTTTTGGCACTGTGAGCAGGTGCCAGGTCGTGCTGAAAAATGAAAATCTTCATCTCCATAAAGCTTTTCAGCAGATGGAAGCATGAAGTGCTCCAAAATCTCCCGATAGCTAGCTGCATTGACCCTGCCCTTGATAAAACACAGTGGACCAGCACCAGCAGCTGATATGGCACCCCAGACCATCACTGACTGTGGGTACTTGACACTGGACTTCAGGCATTTTGGCATTTCCTTCTCCCCAGTCTTCCTCCAGACTCTGGCACCTTGATTTCCGAATGACATGCAAAATTTGCTTTCATCCGAAAAAAGTACTTTGGACCACTGAGCAACAGTCCAGTGCTGCTTCTCTGTAGCCCAGGTCAGGCGCTTCTGCCGCTGTTCCTGGTTCAAAAGTGGCTTGACCTGGGGAAGCGGCACCTCTAGCCCATTTCCTGTACCCGCCTGTGCACGGTGGCTCTGGATGTTTCTACTCCAGACTCGGTCCACTGCTTCCACAGGTCCCCCAAGGTCTGGAATCGGCCCTTCTTTCATTTTTTCCTTCCCACAGACGCCCCACTGAGGTGGCTTGATAGAGCACTCTGGGAACAGCCTATTCGCTCAGAGATTTCTTTCTGTGTCTTACCCTCTTGCTTGAGGGTGTCAATGATGGCCTTCTGGACAGCAGTCAGGTCGGCAGTCTTACCCATGATTGCGGTTTTGAGTAATGAACCAGGCTGGGAGTTTTTAAAAGCCTCAGGAATCTTTTGCAGGTGTTTAGAGTTAATTGGTTGATTCAGATGATTAGGTTAATAGCTCGTTTAGACTACCTGAACATGATATGCAAATTTTTTGAGATAGGAATTTTGGGTTTTCATAGCAGTGTCAAAGGCCAAACAGAGGGCGTATGATGACTTGTATGATAGGTTGAACAGTAAGGAGGGAGAAAATGATCTATACAGGTTAGCACAGCAGAGAAATAGAGATGGGAAAGACATGCAGCAAGTTAGAGTGATAAAGGACAGAGAGGGAAATGTATTGACTGATGACAGAAGTGTGCTGAGAAGATGGAAAGAGTACTTTGAAGAGCTGATGAATGAAGAAAATAGAGAGAAAAAAGAGTAGAAGGGGTGACCGTTGAGGAGCAGGAAGTAGCAAAGATTAGTAAGGGAGAAGTGAGGAGGGCATTGAAGAGGATGAAGAGTGGAAAGGCAGTTGGCCCTGATGACATACCAGTTGAGGTATGGAAGTGTCTAGGGGAGGTAGCAGTAGATTTTCTGACAAGAATATTCAACAAGGTCTTAGAAAGTGAGCAGATGCCAGAGGAATGGAGGAGAAGTGTGCTTGTGCCCATTTTTAAGAACAAGGGAGATGTACAGAGTTGTGGCAACTACAGAGGGATAAAGTTGATGAGCCATACAATGAAGCTATGGGAAAGAATAGTGGAAGCAAGACTAAGGGCAGAGGTCAGCATTTGTGAACAACAGTTTGGTTTCATGCCCAGAAAGAGCACCACAGATGCAGTGTTTGCTTTGAGGATGTTAATAGAGAAGTACAGAGAAGGTCAGAGGGAGCTGCATTGTGCCTTTGTGGATCTGGAGAAAGCCTATGACAAGGTGCCGAGAGAAGAACTGTGGTATTGTATGAGGAAGTCTGGAGTGACAGAGAAGTATGTTAGAGTGGTGCAGGACATGTATGAGAGATGTAAGACAGTGGTGAGGTGTGCTGTTGGTGTGACAGAAGAGTTCAAGGTGGAGGTGGGACTGCATCAAGGGTCAGCTCTCAGCCCCTTCTTGTTTGCTATGGTGATGGACAGGCTAACAGACGAGGTTAGACAAGAATCTCCATGGACTATGATGTTTGCAGATGACATCGTGATCTGTAGTGAGAGCAGAGAACAAGTGGAGGAAAATCTAGAGAGGTGGAGGTATGCCCTGGAAAGGAGGGGATTGAAGGTTAGTCCTAGTAAGACAGAATACATGTGTGTGAACGACAAGGACCCAAGAGGAACTTTGAGGTTACAGGGGGCAGAGATAAAGAAGGTGGAGGATTTTAAGTACTTAGGCTCAACAATCCAGAGCAATGGAGAGTGGGGAAAAGAGGTGAAGAAGCGCGTGCAGGCAGGTTGGAATGGATGGAGAAAAGTGTCCGATTGTGATGTGTGATAGGAGAGTATCGGCAAGAATGAAGGGAAAAGTGTACAAGACGGTGGTGAGGCCAGCAATGTTGTATGGTTTAGAGACAGTGGCCCTGGGGAAAAGACAGGAGTCAGAGTTGGAGGTAGCAGAGATGAAAATGTTGAGGTTCTCTTTGGGAGTAACGAGGATGGATAGGATCAGAAATGAGTACATCAGAGGGACAGCACATGTTAGATGTTTTGGAGACAAAGTCAGAGAGGCTAGATTGAGATGGTTTGGACATGTGCAGAGGAGGGATAGTGAGTATATTGGTCGTAGGATGCTGAGGTTGGAACTACCAGGCAAAAGGCCCAGAGGAAGACCAAAGAGAAGATTTATGGATGCGGTGAAGGCGGACATGAAGGTCGTTGGAGTAAGAGTAGAAGATGCAGAGGACAGGGAGAGATGGAGGCAGATCATTTGCTGTGGCGACCCCTGAAGGGAACAGCCGAAAGGAAAAGAAGAAGATGAGCTGTATGCCAAAATCATCAGTACAAACAATAAAAGACCTGAAATATTTCAGTTGGTGGGCAATGAATCTAAAATATATGAACGTTTAATTTTTATCAGTACATTACAGAAAATAATGAACTTTATCATAATATGCTAATTTTTTGAGAAGGACTATTATATTTTATAAAATATATATAATTTTTTTTTTTTTTTCTTCCTTTCGGCTTTTTCACTTTCTCAGGGGTCGCCACAGCGGCACATTTGATTTGGCATTTTTACGTCGGATGCCCTTCCTGTCACAACCCTTTAGCAAGGGACAGAAACACGCTGACGGCTTTGCAGTGTACTCTTTACGAAAGTCAGCAATGGTTCTTTTACATGCCTCTCACCATAGACAGTGAGAGACATGGCCCGCCTTTGATAACCCAGTTAGCTGCACTGGGGAGAAAGTGACAAACCTGTGGGGGCTCGAACCCCCAACCTTAGGATCAGAGATCCTGCGCACTATCACTAGACCACCACTGCCCACATATATATTATATATATATATATACTGAATACAACTAAATTGAAAAAGAAGACCAACAATTTGAGAGTATAATACGACTCAGAATTTATTTTAAACGTCATAACGAAGTTATTTATTAATAAGAAAAGTACTTCCTACTATTAATGCGACTTCTAGTCCTGCATGGTTTTGCTGATGGCTTTGTAGTCTGGCTATGTGCTGAGATTCCACTTCATGCAGGCGTTTCGGCTTTCATCTTTTACACGTGACAGCAGTTTGGTCTTGATGTTTTTCAGGTGAGAAGGACTGCTCGCATGCATATGTAGAGCCAAACATGGTCAATACGGCAGAACTCTCACGCTGCAGTGTTTGGTATGTGACAAGAAGCGCATCCCAAGTTTTGGCAATTAGCTGGTCTGCGGGTTGAAATTTTTTCATGTCTGTCCATTGTGTTTGCTTGTCAGCTCTGCTTGGCTTTGTGCAAATGAGCTGATCAAAAACGCGGGAAATTTACCTTTTTACTTAAAACAACACCTACAGTCTGTGGCTGTTGTTATAATCCAATAAAATTAGAGTTTCAAGGTATCGGACCCGCCTGCATACTGGCGTACAGAAAGGATTGGCTCTCCGCTGCGCGCCACAGTGACGTGGCATTGAAAATAGATGTATATATTTAAATGCACAAGATTTATTCATCTGTTTTTGTTTTATTTGATGGCTTTTTTTTTTGTATTTATGTTTAAATTAAAGTGAAATTATGTATTCGTTATTCTGTTAAGAAAGGCCACCTGATTTATCTGAGAGCCAGATGCAGTCATCAAAAGAGCCACATCTGGCTCACAAGCCATAGGTTCCCGACCCCTGTGTTAAAGTATTCCGCCTTTATGGCTAAAGCGCATGTTGCTGTTGCTAAATTAGGTATATGATACGGCTAAATTAGGGGAGAAAATGCACAAAGGAATATATAATGCCTGATAAACTTCTCTGTTGTGCCATGTTAATGAAAAATGGAGGTCGACGGAGCTGGCTCAGTCTTTTATTCTACCAGCCACAGAACACAGTAGCTTGTTAATTGCTTTACTGTGTTAGGCATGACCTGTGTCTGGAAATATAGTCAACTCTTAGCTGTTGTTTTAAGGGTTTTTTGTTTGTTTGCTCGTTTGTTTTTCTGCCGGTGTATGTGTGCACACTGCTCAGCACAGGCAGGAGGCCATGGGGATTGGATGTGATGTTATCCGTGTGGAGATAGAAGAGAGTCTATCTAAAGATCACCTGCTGGAGATTTTTATTAACTGTGGTAAGACCTTCTTTATAAGTCCATATTACAGTAAGCAGCATATTAGCATCAAATTTTTAGTGTGTATAATCAAACCAGGGTGCTGTGCTGTGTTGGGCTGTGGTGTGTCAGGGTTCCTGGTGTGTGTTCAGGAGCCTGCTGCAGGGCGGAGTGTGGTAGTGGTACTAGAAGGGTTGGAGAGAGTTCAATCCCTGAGCCACATGCTGGAGAATCTATGTGAGGCATTGGAGAACCGTGGCTCATTCTACTCCCTCTCTCTTAACCACAGTGAGTCGCATGAAGGCTGGAGCCTTATCGCAGCCAACCCTGGGCAAAGGCAGGGTATATTCTGAACAGCTTGCCAGTCAATCACAGGCCAACACACATTCAACCATTCACACTTACACAGAGAGGCGCCTCTTAGCCTAATGTGCATGTTTTTGGTCTGTGGAAAGAAACCAGGGTACCTGGAGGAAACCCATGCAAACTCCACACTGAAACATCCTCGCCAAGCCCCTTAATCATTATGCCACTGTGCAACTCTGGTAACTAATTGTAAAAGAAAAATGTGAAAATGGAGCACCATTTTAAGTTTTTGGTTTGTTTCCTATTTCAGAGTATTTTGTCTTATACTGTATTACATTTATAGCAACAACAAATTATAGAATTTAATTGACTACAGCATGGTGGCATAGTGATTAGCACGTCCAAGAACGTCTGCTAAATACTACTAGGGTTACAGGAAAGCTGGAGCCTACCTTAGCCGGCACTGAGCAAAGGCGGCGTACACAATGAACAGCTGACAGCAGATGGAAAAACACACACCCAACCATTAATGCTCACATTAGGAAAACATGTAAACTCTACACAGAGAGACTCAAGCTCGAGACTCAAAGAACCATCTTGCTGTGAGGCAGACATGCTAACCACTTTCCCACAGTGCAGTCCAAAATTGTTTTCATTCTATACAGTTATTTGTGATGGTTGTAGAATGCATTGCGTATAACTTTGTAATCTTTGTTCCATAATCTTTCCTTGAACTTGGATCTTGATTTCTTTCTTGCTTGTGATTTTTTGCCCAATAGGTTTAGAGGGACTGTACTGCTTCCAAGAGAGCAGTTTTTTGATTGGCACACTGGCAAAGCCTCGGCTGCAGGGCGCTGAGTTGCGACTGCAGCAGCACTTCCGCTGGGTGCAACTCCGCTGGGACGCCGAGCCACTCAGCAGCATGCTGGGACGACATCTCCGCAGGAAACTTCTCCACAAGGTCAACCCTCTTCTCTTCGTTCTACTTTTATGAACTTTTGTATTTGTATCAACTGCCCATGGTATGCATCCTGAGGAACTGTTATTTAATTCGATAGAAAAACCTGCTGTGCTTTGTACTACTATAAGAATATATGTGTATATATACTATGAGTCTGATGATGAAATTGGCACATTTTTCAACTTCACACTTGAATAAATATTTCCATATCCAAGTATATTTATGAATTACATCAAAATCTTAAGAGCATGCCTGGGAGATAATATATCACAACATGTATGTATGGTGAACACAGTTTTTGAAATAAAGTATGTCTGTTCCTAGTGTACACCATTTTCAAGCTCAATTTTGTAATGAGAAAGACCTCATTATTTTCATGTCCTGCTTCACTCTGCTAAGGTCTCCACAGGTCCAATAACCACATGCGTCGGAGCCCAGGTGCGCACAATGCAATATGGAATTTACATGTGTGTCAAAATTTTTAAATAAACACCAGGCTTAAATCAGGATCGATGATGTAGTAACTTTTCCTGTCCATGTTACATGGTGTTCCCACCGATCACTGATGTATTGTCATTTAGTGACTTTAGATAATAAATAAAAGCTGAACATTTTAACCACCATCAATTGGCACAGTGTAACTAATTACACAATTAGATAAAGCTATTAGTGAAAAGAAGGCCATTCATTCTGTCCATGTTACTGATTTTTTGAGTTGTCCTACTGATAATATGATGTTGCTTTGCCAAGGAATATCCTGCGTCTACCAAGATTTAATGTAGATTGGCCTAATATGAGAAAACTATTCTTTTCTAAATCTACTAAAAATGTAACGGGTCATTGTCTCGTTTCAGTACCAGTTTCATGATCAGACCCATATATATATATATATATATATATATATATATATATATATATATATATATACATATACATATATATACAGTGCTGTGCCAAAGTGTTTCTTTCTGATTTTTTTTTTTTTTTTTTTAACTTTTTTGCACCTTTGTCACATTACACAAAGATAAGCCAAGTATTCAAAAAGGCAGTTTTCCTGTTGTGATTTTACTTGTTAAAAGAAAAATCCTATCCAAACCTACATGAACCTCTGTGAAAAGTAATTGCCCCTTGTTAAAAGGTGAGGTAATTGTGATTACAGTCGGGCCCCTACTTACGAAATTAATCTGTTCCAGAGGCTTTTTCATAACATGAGAGTTTCTTAAGTAGGGGGCACATTTTACATGTAAAACGCCTGATTCGTTCCAAGGCTCCCAAGACTACCCCATAAACCCTTTAAAAATGAAAAAGTACACCAATTTCGTGTGAAGTATGTGTTAAAAGTAAAGGAAAATCATTTATTAAACCATTTAAACATTTGATTAACATATTTATTAATTAAACCATTATTAAACATTATTCTCACACACACACACACACACCTGTCTCTCTCTCTCTCTCTCTCACACACACACACACACACACACAATACAGTACGTATTGAATGTGTATCGTATACACATTAAATGTTTATTGTGGCGCTGCGGGTCATGCCCACAAGCAGGACGCCGGAGCATTTTAAGACGTGGAATTCAAAGTGCATTCCCCGCTTGATAGATCGGAGGTCCAAACTCAACTTTAACTTGATTCCTTGTGCGCCACATTTATTAAACATTTACTGAATTCAACAACTTAAAAAACTAAACTAAAAACTAAAGAGTTATGCCTTCTTCTGTCTCTCTCTTTCACACACACACACACACACACACACAAAACAGCTGACAGAACAATTATATTTAAATGTGTAAATGGATGGGATGTTGTATTTAAAGCGGAATTACAGTACCTGTTTGAAAGATCAGAGGTCCTCATTCAATATTAACTAACGATTGTAGAGGGGTTTCGGTGATAACGAAATACAACGCTGCATGATCAATCTCAAAACAAGCTAACAGTCAACTCTCCTTTATGCATGTGACAAACAGGAAGTATGGGCACAGGAAGTTCAGCTGCGTCATCCCTCCTACCCAATGGGAGGCCAGCTGGGCAGAATGTTGGGAGACAGCCAATGAGAGAGCAACTCGCGCATCGTGAGAAATTTTGAATGGCGCATTTCATAAGGGGAGGCTGTTTTCGTATCCTAGGGACGAAAACTTAGGAAAATGTTTTTCGTAACCCAGAATTTTCATACCCAGGGGATTTTGTAAGTAGGGGGCCGACTGTAGTCCTATTATTGGTGAAAACTGAGTTCAATTTCATGGCCACACTCAGGCCTGATTGCCACCAGACATTTTCAATCAGGAGATCTCTCACATA
Organism: Plotosus lineatus; assembly: GCA_024760905.1. NCBI lineage: Eukaryota > Metazoa > Chordata > Actinopteri > Siluriformes > Plotosidae > Plotosus > Plotosus lineatus. The sequence continues at coordinate 45,391,745 of CM045739.1, forward strand.
AAACCTGTCTGTCAAGGTGAGGTAGTCCATACTGAACACACATCATCATGCCGCGATCCAGTGAGCTTCGAGCAAACAAGAAAGAAGATTAGAGAGATGTTTCAGTCTGGGAAAGGATACAAACCCATTAGTAAATCTTTGGGACTCAAGCGGACTACTGTCAGAGCCATTATCCATAAATGGAGAAGGCATGGCACAGTGGTGACCGTTCCCAGAAGTTCTCTTTTTCCCAGAAGTTCCCAAAATTACTCCAAGAGTACGGCACAGTCTAACTGGAGAAGTCACCACCATCAGAGAGACACAAGGCAAAAATGGCATCCATGGAAGAGTTCCGAGGTGAAAGCCACTGTTGAACAAAAGAATATCAAGGCACGACTCACTTTTGCCAAGAATCATCTTGATTATCCCCAAAGCTTTTGAGAAAATGTCCAATGGTGACATTGACCTCCAATGTCCATGGTGACTGTTCTTCAAAGCCCAGCTTTGTGGAGTAAGGACTGATGCATTGGTCTTCACTGTGGAGATTTCAAGCTCCTTCATGATTTCTTTGTTATCGCTCTGACTAATTCCCTCCTTTCCTGGTCTGTGAGTTTTGGTTGGTGGCTCTCTCTAGGCAGGTTTGTTGTGGTAGCATGTTCGTCACATTTCTTAATGGTGGATTTCATGGTGCTTTATAGGATTTTGAAGATTTTGCTATTTTTATAAACCAGCTTCTCCGCAGCTTTACTCTTTGCCTGTTTGGAGATCTCACTTGCTTAGTGTTGCAGACTCTGGGGCCTTTCAGAGCAGGTGTATGTATACTTACAGAGGTCATGTAACACTCAAGATTGCACACAGTTGGACCTTATTTAACTAATTATGTGATTTAGGTTTTTTTGTTGTTTATTTGAGGGAATTGGAAACACCAAATCTTATTTAAGTGCTTCATAGCAATGGAGTTGACTTCGTATGTACGTGTTTTTGGGTATCGTATTTCGGGTTTTGTTTTGTTTGTTGTTTTTTTTTTAATTCACCAATTTTGACCGTATATGTAGGTCATAGGATCCAAGAAAAAGCCATTTAAATGTAAAGATGTAGAGCAACAAAATAGGAAAAAAATAAAGGGGTTAATACTTTTTACAGTCTGTTTTTTTTTTCCTTGACACTTTTCAATCTGAATATTTTTGTTTTTGTGCTGGTAACAGTCTCTAGGTCAAATCTGGACCCCTGATGAGCCTGTGCACAAAACACTTTCCTGGGTCTGTTCAGTCTGGCAGCAGCTCAACAACTGCCTTTCTCGCCTAGGAACCCCCGAGGCCCTACTTGGCCCTCATGTTTTTCTCTCATGTCCAGTTTTAGCAGAGCAGAGACATGCCATTCTGAAGTGAGTGTGTCTGACTTTGCACACACACCTTTTACTTGTGCTGAAATTTCTAGGTCAGTAATGGCCTATTAACTCTGTTCTACCCCATAGGTGGTTGGTACGTCTGTGGAATGTACTGGTGGTCCCACGCATTGAGGATGCGCTCATCTCTAAAGTAACAGCCAAGCACTCTCCTTTACAGCGACGGTCTCCTAGCAACAAGGGCCTGAGTCCAGGGCAGAGGGCGGTAGTACGGGCAGCACTGAACATTGTCTTGAATAAAGCCGTTTTTCACAACTGCCCACTGGACAGATCAGGTGCATTATTGAAACTCTGTGGTGCTGTGCTTACACATATTGTATGCTGCAATGAGGTTATCATAACGCATGTTTTTACTCCAGTATCTTTTAATAAAGGTGTGTTCTTATATAGCAAGCCAAATTAAAAATTCTATGATATTTATGTCATAGCAGAGCCCCCAAGTGGAGTACCATGGACAAGGGATAGGTCATGTCCATCAACACACAGTTGTAACCCATTGACTTTATTTTGAATGATTGCCCTATGTCTCTCTGCTAAAGGCTGATAATGTGTATAAACCTGCTGCCTCCATGAGTGGACTCAAACTGGCTGTTAAATATCGCTAACTTGCATGGCAACACGCAGCAATTTAAAAATTGCCTAATACACCACCACTCAGGCTCGAGCAGAATAAACATTCACACAATCTAATTCGGCTAAGCAGAAATGTGTATGTAAATAAATGTTTGTGGAGAAAATCCCGAAATCAGGAGATGGGCAGAACATAAACTTGATAAAAGGACAATGAAACAACAAAGATAGGTGATACAAATGAAAGAACATGTGAAAAGTAAGCCAGTAGAGAGAACTCTGCTGATAGGAAATGCCCAAATGTATATATTAGTTATTTTCTTTATATTAGCATGTGTATGTTATGAAAAAGTGTATTCATATTATTATTAAGAACATTGTGGGATCCAAATTTAAAAGTACATCACAACAGTTAAGGTTGACATTTGAGTATCTCCTTATTCATAACTTTATACGATGGTAACAGTTCTTATTATTACATTTGAGAGCTGTTGATATATTATTTGATTTTCAGGAATACTTCAGAAATACTTATGGAAATCCTCTTATAAATGATTCACATATAAATCTACTTGTGGCGTGCTTTAGAGCTGAGCAGTACCACAGCAGTGACATGCATAACATTTTGGTATTAATGCTCTCAGAGAATTTTACCCCTTTGTGTGTGTGTGTGTGTGTGTGTGTGTGTTAAATGTTCTTCAGAGATCAACCAGTTCTTGCCAGAGTTCCAAGGTGGATGTTTTTCACTCTCCTCCATTAGCTACTCTTACAGGAAAGGTGGGAGGAAAGGGCGTGATAACGCTGCATGGAGACGATCCAACACCAGTCCAAGGAAAAAAGCAAGTGCTTCATCCGGAATAGGTTCAAACAACCCAGTACAAGGTCAGACAAGATCTGTTCACAACCTCTTGAAGCATTAAGAGCATTTTCCAAAATGGAGTATATTTTTTTCTGTAACTAATTACATAATATTAAATCAGAGTAACTTTTACATTTTGTAACTTTTTTTTTTTTTTCATTGGTTCGTGTCCAATTCAGACGTTCACCACCTGATGTCAAATTCCAATCATCCGAGGTTTGTTTTTCTGCAGCATTACCAGCAGAGGGCAATGTTTACTAACCCCACATCATTTTGGAAATATTGTGGGATGATTGTGGTATGACTTTGTATGATTTGTGTGAAATCTATTTCTCCAGAGACGGTGATGGGGATTCGACTGGTCTAACTCTGTATTCTGATGATGAAAGCGACCTGATCAGAGACCTACAGACTATGTGCTCTAGCAAATCGGAGCCAGATATAAGCAGGGTATTTCAGTATTCCCTTCAGAACAGATCTATATGCTGATGTAACAAGTGAACTGGGAATTGATGGTCTTTGTCCAGTAGTTGTTTCAGTATTTAATTCAGTTCTCACCAAAATATGTTAATGGGGGGAAATGGCATTTTCTTAAAGCCCAGGTCTCACATACCACCATCGGCACATCTGTGGGGATACGTGCATGCCAGGGAGCTCTCTTGAGAACCGGGGGGCAAGGCTTCTATTCACTGTAAGTTTGGTCATATTGAAATGAATTGTATCGACCCATTGGGAAACATTTCAACCATGAAAGCCTCCATGATTTCAGTTCAGTTCATTTTCTGTAACTGCTTAATCCTAATACGGGTTGCGAGGAGGCTGGCACCCATCCCAGCCGACTCCGGGCGAGGGCAGACTACGCGCCAGACCATCGCAGGGCGGAAACGTGCTGATGGCTTTGCAGCCGACTCTTGTCGAAAGTCAGCAATGGTTCTTTTACATGCCTCACACAATAGACAGTGAGAGACATGGCCGGCCTTTGATAACCCAGTTGGTTGCACTGGGGGTGGGATGGGGTGTCAGTGACAACCTTGTGGAGAGTGGGACTCGAACCCCCAACCTTAGGATCAGCGATCCAGCACTCTATACTACTAAGCCACCACTGCCCCATGCATTCATGAGGTCAGATATAATCCCAGCCAGGGGGTGGTTGTATCGGCCGGCTGTGTGAGATCTATGCTTGACAATAACATTAAAACCTTATAACACTGTTCTAGATCTGTTTCTGACATGTACTTTTTTATTCTGCTGCAGATTGCTGCCTCACGGGAGGACTTCATTATGTTTCCTGCCCTAAGTCGAGAAAATCGGAGAAAGACAGAGCACAGCTACACTGAACTCCAAGCGCAAGACAGCAGTTTGGACATTAGTTTGGACAACACGAAGCGACCAGCACAGCAGGTAAAACCATGACTCTACAGGATGAGCAGATCATTGGGCAAGAACCGTATTGTTTGATTGATTTAACGTCTCTGATTCAATTCATCAGGTAACCACCTATCCCTTCATAAATACAATAGTGAGTATGGTTCCCAGGGGAACTGACTCCAGATGATTTAAAACCTGCAGTTCTCATAAGGTCAGACATTCATGGTTCTACAGTTCTACAGATGCCGGAATTTACATAAAGGTTACAAAACCTGAGGCTGCATACATGTTTTAATTGTGCTCTCTTTTGCTCTCTCTCGCGCTCTCTCTCTCTCTCTCTTGCTGTCTGTCTTGCTCTTGCTCACTGTCTTGCTCTATCCCTCTGTCTCGCTTTCTTTTTCTCTTTCTCGGTCTCTTACGCTCACGCTCTTTTTTCTGTTTCTATCTTGTGCCCTCTGTATGTTTCTCTCAATGTATGTAGAGTACACAGTAGTTTGCATGCAACACACAGTGTGAATTTGAGTTGTTCACCATCGGAGTGTTATCTGTAAAATCTTGGCTAGGGTACAGTTTATCTGAGCAGACACGGTCTGTCTGTTTGTAAAAACGCAGCAAGGAAAAGAGATGAAAGAAATCAAACATGTCCAATTTTGTCCAGCAGATGGTAGTAGAAAGAAGTGTGATATTTTGGGGGCGGAAAAATCAACTAGGGTGTAGGGCCATTCTTATAACTATAATAAACTCGGTGAATCTGACAGTTTCTACTCAAACACATTACAAGTAGCCCTGAAGTGATCTGAATGTATTTGCTGTGGCCCAGTACTCTGCAGTGTGTACCAATATAGTTCTGGTTAATACATGAATTGTGGATTGTTGACAGATCAACAGCAGTCATTCAGAAAATGTCGCCACAACCGCGCACCGAGTGGCCCGGCCCAAATCCCAGTTGCCAATCCCCAGCAGCAAAGGGCATCATCAAACCCCCAGCAGCTCCGACCGAGCCGCCAATACCTCCGTCCCTACCATCAGCAGCAACAGCAGCAGCAGCAGCAGCGTCAGCAGCAGCCGTCCCTCCCATATGCACAGCAGCAGAGCCCATATGAGCAGCAGAACAAGGCAGACCCAAACCAAAAGCAGAAACAAACAACCAGAAGAGATCTGGATCCTTAACTCCAACTTCCACAAAAACTACAATAACCGTGAATAGACTCCCGTCTCAATCCCTATATTCCCACTTTGTAAACTTTCTCCAAAGTGTGTTATTGACAGCTTTTTAGTATTTATAATAAATGTTGTCCATACTTGTTACACCGTATTACCTTTGTGTACTTTGGGACCATAGTTTTATTATATTTCGATGTTAAAGTATCGAATTTGAAAGGGAAATGACAGATTAGTTTGGGAAGGCCAATGAAATAATCACTTTGTGAGGTTTTAGGTGATCAAAAGGCAAACTTTCTTTTTTTTTTTTGCCAATAGATATTTTTCAGATAAGTATTTTATGTTGAAATAGTTGCAAGATTGGTTCTACTTATTGTTAAACTTAATCAGGGTTTTTACCAAATATATGTAAATAAACAAAGGAACTTAAATGTTATATATAGACTAGTGGATGTGGTGATGCGCTTGTATATTGAAGAGTTTCAAAAAAGAAAAAGAAAATGTACATAATGTTTCTAATATTACATTTTTGGTCGATTTTTCCCTCACTTGTTTCAAAGTGAACTGAATGTGGCAATAAGTAACGTCATCGCAACTCAAGTCCTTTTCTTTTGTCTGTCAAGCCATATGAAGTAGGTTTAGTTCCCCATGGAATGTGTGCCGAGTCTGGATTTGCTTGACCTTTGACCCTTGTGCAGAAGGCAGTGCTGAAATTTAAAACGACATTCATTATTGATTTGTTTCTCTTTAATAAACACTTAAGATAATCAAGTATCATTTGAAACTCACCATATGTACAGAAGAGATTTTCATCGATCACTGATGTTGAAGTTTGAGATGTCTGAGGTTTACAGAATTGTCCTGTTTCCTCTAAGCACAACGATTAAACATGCACTGTTACCCTAAACATTGCCAAAAGCCCTTGATTTTTATTTTCCCTCACACATCCACAAATGTACTCAAATGTTATTATTATTGTTCTCAGGCGTGAGTTTAAAAGCAGAAATGTCCCTCACCGTGAAATGGAATCGTCACTGAATGCTACTGTGCCCTCGAAGAGTCTATTACAAAAGGATCTTGAACTGTAAATCTCACGCATTATCAATGGGTCACTCCATGTCTGTCCAACAGGTAGCGCCCACCTGACTGTCTGAGGTCTGTGTGAAAAACATCTGAGGCGTGTACTACAGTAGACTACACTAGATTAACGGATGTGTGCAGAATTTCAGCTCAATATTCCTTCTGGGTTTGGCAGGAAAAATTATTAGACACATAGTTAAGGTAAATTTTTAAACTCCTATCAAGATCAAATGAGAATCATCTTTTGAATGATTATATCTTAACCGTGTAACACATGACCTTGGTGGGGTTTTTTTTTTTTTTTTGTTTTGTTTTTTTTTTGGGGGGGGGGGTTTATAATATGCCTGCTGTCTTGGGTTAATACAAAAGATAATTTTCCATTTGGTTTCGGTTTACATCAAAATATACACCGTGGAACCTCAACTTTCAAAAGCCCCAACAAATGAAAAATCCAGGTTACGAAACGCATTTACCTAAAATTTCCATCTCTGGATATGAAACAAATTCACGTTATGAAAGCACCATCGCAAAAAATTCAAACAATGTGCAAGTTGCTCTCCCATGTTGATCTCCCAACATCCCACCCCGCTGGCCTCCCATTGGCTATCTCCCAATATCCCGCCCCGCTGGTCTCCCATTGGCTAGGAGGGATGATGCAGTTCCCTCCCATTGGCTATTATGTAGCTGTATCTCCATGATACCCACAATGCTTTTCATGTAAATAACAGAGTTACTGTTGTTTCATGAGTTTTTCAAGTGTGCTCATTGCAACTTTATTTTTTGGCTCAGGCTTTTAACCTTGCATAAACATTTGTAAGATTATAACTCTGCTAAGAAGACATGGTCAACACACACACACACACGCACGCATACGTGTGATTCCCGGTGCGAGTGAAAAGAAGAAGCGGGCTCGTGGCATGTGGTTGAGTGATATCGCAAAGGAATATGGCCAAACCCGTCTACCATCGGTACGATATTGAAGCAGAAGAAGGTCTTAAAAGGTATACTTTTATAATTTTTAAAGGGTTTAGGGGGTAGTATTGGGGGCCTTGGAACGAATCACGTTTTACATGTAAAATGCAGTTCAACTGACAAAAAGTCCATGTTACGAAACCACTTCGGGAACGGATTAATTTCGTAAATTGAGATACCACTGTAATAAAAAAAACATTCTCATCTTGGGCTTGTACTAGTAATTTTAAAGGAGCAAACTTAACAAGGGAGTACGGAAACAGCGTTAGTCTCAACCACAATAAACTGCAAAGTACAAAAAGAAGCCTTGAAACAATTAAATATTTATTTAATTTTTCAATTACCAAAATAAAAGCAGATTTATATATATGTATATACGCGCGCGCGCGCACACACACGTGGATCCCTCACTTTCTGCGGTTAATGGGGACTGAGACACACAGCCCCCCTCCCGTGACCGCCGATTTCCCCAAAATAGGATTGACACTCCCCCCACCGACTGACGTATACGTGCATGCATTTGTGTGTATATATCAAATCAATAAATACATATTCAACACTATAAATGCTTATAATAACAATTAAACATTTAAAAATAATGCATAAGATGTAAATAAAATATAAATACCCACACACAGATGCACACCTCACATTAACATGTCAGTAGTTTTGTGTGTGTGTGTGTGTGTGGGCGGGGAGGTTGTTTTTGTTTTTTGGGGACTTTTTTTGCGTAATTGGCCTTGTTTTTGTGGCATTTTCATTCACTTTTTCCCCATTTTTTCTTAATTTCTTTTTTTAAATTTTTCTTTGAATAATTTTGAAAAACCGCAATGCACTGAAGTCGCAGAAACCGAAGCACGAAGTAGCGAGGGATCACTGTATAGCCTCAGCAGCCCACGCCATTGCTCCCTTTACTGGCACCAGACTTCAACTCTACTCCCACCACGTCAGTTAGCATGCCAGCCTCAGGCCTGTATCTCACTCCATCACGAGCTACTGTACTGTCATCTCGAATCGTCGTTTTAAGTTTTATAAACTTATTTAGGTCAATATTACCTATAAATACTTTGAGAACTTCCAAATAGGTTTGCAGAATGGTAGCGCTGGGTGCTAATGTGTTCTTGGTGGCTTCCTGTTTCATTCTTTGCAAGTCTTTAATTATAATTGTTAACATTAAATTCATAAGTTTAAGTTAGTTAATTTTGCACCGACGCTGCTGACTATTCCAAACAAAATGTTAATCAGATGGTCCTGCAGCAATATTTTGCAATCACAAGGGTGTTACATTTTTATTTTATTTTAATTAATATTACATTCAGAAAAATTTAATTTTAAATAATTTTCAGGTGTCGGTATAAGATCACTTCACTTCAAGCCAGGTCCTCCCTTATGAAGCAGTTAAACATTACATGAAAATTTGGGGGTAGCCTATGTGTTAGAAGAGTGGGTTGGGCTGAAAGGTTGCAGGATTGAGTCCCAAACCAGAAGTAAAAAGGTGTGGTGGTAGGGGAGTGAGCTGCAGCCTCTCTTTCTCTTCCTCCACACTCATGGCTGAAATGCCCTTGAGCAAGGCACCTCACCCCCAACTGCTCTCTAGGCACTGTGTGCACGTTGAAGCAGAGACAATTTCCGTTGTGGGATTAATACAGTACAGTATTAATTACAGGAAGTTTGTAGTTAAAAGGTGGAGAATGTGGTGAGCAATAATATATGTCCAGAATTTTCTTTTTGTGATCATATTTTATCATCTGAGTAAATAATTAATTTCGACACACCCGCTGAAACGTCCCTTGAAAATGAATTCAAGCTGAAAGAATAGAATAGTATATAAGTAGAATGTATAGAATAGGAATGAATGCTGAATTCAAGATATATTCAAGACAAATAATAAAGAATTACAATTATCTCTTGAAAAAATACATTTTTCATGTTTATTTTTTCACACCGTGTTAGCTTATTTGAAAATGTCTGGCTACAATCACTGCACTTCTGTTCGTAGATAAATAAAATTCCTAAATATAAACGTTATTGTCCAAAAGCAGGAACAGGAACAAATCTGAGGCTCGCAAGACTGACAATTTAATAAATAATTCTGAAGATTTACAATTGCTTGTTGTGAAACATGATCTGTCAAAACCAATAAGAGGAACAACCTTATAAAAGTCTGTGGGAAGATCATTTCCTGCTCCCACTGTTTATTGTATGAATGTCTATGAAGTACCTTCAATTATATTTATTACATACCGGTATATAAAAATGTGTTTATTGTACCACAGTCATATTCCAGCTCATATGATTTAAAGACTCTTCAGAATTAGTGTATACACTGAAAACACGTTGTGCAAGACATGAGTTCTAAACTAACAGGAGTTCCTGAACGCAGAGTCTCTGGATTCCTGGGGCTTAAAGACGAGTGTCCTGGATGTCGTCCTCGGTTTCCTCCTGCAGCGTGAGTGTGACGGAGCTGAGTTTCGGTTGCGGTACATGCATGCTAGAGTTGCGGCGTGGAAAGAGTTTGAGGCGCTCGGCTGGACTCATGGCCTGTTTCAGCTGACTGGTCTCGTTCAGCAGACGCTGGATTGATTCATAAGTCTTAACCTTGCCCTGCTCCATCAGCTGTAGCAAAAAAAGGTGAACATACATCATGCACACAAACAAAAAAACATTCATTTTCTGAACCGCTTAATCCTAATTAGGGTCGCGGGGAGGCTGGCACCCAAAAATAAATAAACTTACTACAGTAATCCCAATATTTTGTTGGCTCGGTCTAGCCTAGATTACAGCACATAATCAGTTCGGTTGAGGCTCAGCAACATTATGCGCGACTTGAATGTGCTGAATGAGCAGATTATCACACCAATGGACTTTTTCTTGCCCATGGCACGGATATCACATTAAACTGGAAATAATGAAAGCGTGGTCCAGTGAGCATGACGAATCATTTTCACATTGTATTGCCACCCAGAGTCCTGACCTTAACCCTATTAAAAGTGTGTGGGATGTTCTGAAGAAGACTTTACGGAGTGGTTCAGTTTTCCCTCATCAGTTTAAGACATCAGTGAGAAATGAATGCACCACTGATTGGAAATAAATGTTATGTTGAAACAATACAATGAAGATTACTTGCTGAGATTAAGGCTAAAAACTCAACCAAATATTCAAGTGTGCGACACTTTTTTTTTTTTTTTTTTTTTTTTTTTTGTGCTGAGCAGTGTATATAGATTAACCTAAACATGAGCAGCACCATAAGATCTTTGTGAGCTGTACAGTACTTCCTTTCTTTCAGAAATAAATTATTGTGGCCATGTTTTGAAATTTCATTGTTGTTAATTGGGTTAGGGGGATTAACCCTAAAATATGTTATAACACAAGGGACACTACAGTTATGAAACAATTCAAATGACATACATCAGTATTTTGGCTGCTGGGTTTTCTAATTGTGCTCATCAGATTGAGCCAGTGTTTTAAAAAAAAAAAAAAAAAAAAGAATGAGAGAACTTTACCAAGAAGGAATGGCACTCAAGTAGCGGCTCCACCTTGTGTTCACACAGTAAGATCGTGCAGGAGGAGAAGGACTGCCTTAGTGTCTTCTTCAGTACCTTCACAGTGCTGCAAATAAGCACGGTGAAAAGAACAATTCATTAGAAAAACCTCTATTCATTCATTTTCTGAACTGCTCAATCCTAGTTAGGGTCGCGGGGAGGCTGGTGCCCATCTCCGCCGACTCCAGGCGAGGGCGGGGTACACTCTGGACAGCTCACCAAGACATAGCAGGGCCAACACAACCATTTATACTCACACACTCACCTACGGGAGATTTGGAACAGCCAAATAACCTACTGTGCATGTTTTTGGACTGTGGGAGGAAACCGGAGTACCCGGAGGAAACCCACGCAAGCACGGGGAGAACATGAAAACTTCACACAGAAACACCCGAGCTAGGAATCAAACCCAGGACCTTCCTGCTGTGAGGGGGATGTGCTAACCACTACGCCACCGTGCTGACATATTTTCTGTACTACTTATTCTTTATTCGAGAAGCAGGGAGGTTGGAGCCTATCCCAGCTGACTCAGGGTGAAGATGGAGTACACCCTCAACGTCTCGTTCAGCCTTTCACAATTATGGCTAGAGGTAACCCATTATAGCCAATTAGCCTAATGTGCATGTCTTTGGACTGTACCCAGAGGAAACCTAGTTCCTTCTTGTGTTGAGGTGAGAGTCCAAACCACTACACCTCTGTGCCCCCGTAATAAAATCCAGTGTAGGAGTTTAATCTCAAATGAAAAACCTTTTCCTGTTTACAGAACGCTTACAAAAAGATGTTTCAGGCAAGCATGGCATGGGGGCGGAGTGGTCACCTCACGGCAAGAAGCACCTGAGTTTAAGTCCGAAACTTGTGCTCTGGACTTCGCCCAAAGTCTGGAATAGGTTCTGCGTGACAATAGTAGGATAAAGCAGTTCGGCAAATGAATGTTAAGTGAACAGAATAACATTAGCAGCCTATTGTGCTACTGGTATGCTGACGGTTCACCTACATGGGGTCAAGGTGAGCACTAGGTTCATCCAGCAGCAAGATTCGGGCCCTACTGAGAATGGATCGAGCCAGGCAGATCAGCTGCTTGTGTCCGTAGCTCAGTACATGTCCCCCATATTCCAACTGGAAATCCATCTTATCTGGAAATTGCTCGATCACTGATTTAAGTCCCACCTGAAAATAAAAGAATAAATAAAACCAGCCAGTCAGGAATCACAGCAGTGCTGACATTTTTGGTTATGATTCCCTGATGTGTTTCTATTGAAATAAATGGAAGATACACATCCAGAACATTCTGAAACTCACACTTAGAGTGGGTACAAGAAAGAAACGCCCCTTCATAATATTTACGTTTTGTTTCTATACAGTGAAATAAAAACACAAAAAAGTTCCAGCTACATTTATTCAATACAGCTTTACATAAGGTAATGGCCAGGTAAACGATATCATAAAGGTAATAGTAGCAGCTCAAAATAAAAACAAGAAACAAAGGATCACCCGCACTTAAAATACTTCTATAGCCAATCAGCAATAAGTAATATCCTGCTGCACTGCAAGCTATTCCAGGATTCCAGCTGTGATCAGTTGTAGTTGTACTGCATAAAACCAGCCATTCCGAGAGTATTTCTAGTACAGTACTTGGAACCATAACTGAGAGCAATCAATCAACTATGGGGGGGCAATGGACTGTCAAAAGACCTTAGAGATAACAATATAAACAAACAAAAGTCAGGAGATTGATTAAAAAAAATAATTACATAAAATATATAAATAATACTGTACAAATAATAAGTTGTTAATATAATAAAAACACTTATTCATTCCTGTGTGTGCACGTGCATCTGTGCGCGTATGTTTGTGTGTCATCGTCTTCTCATGCAATACTATCTATATGTGTGTGTATTTATATCTTGTTATTTTTTAATGTTTAATTGTTATTGTAAGCATTTATAGCATTGAATATGTATTTATTGATATTATATACACATATACATATATGTACGTATACGTCAGTCCGGGGGATTGGGGGTGATCCTACTTTGTGGATTTTGACGGTCGCTCAGGAAGCTCGGTCCCAATTAACCACGGAAAGTGAGAGATCCCTGCATTCCAGCAGACTCGCATGCTGGCTATAACCAAATCACAAGGTAGTGCCACAAAGTACAGTGTGTGATCTGTTAACCACCCCATTGACATAGCGCACCTTACAGGCTATAAGGCGCACCAGACTATAAGGCGCAGCAGCAACAAACAAGGACAGAACGGACCGCTTCCATACATAAGGCGCACTGCATTATAAGGCACATTAAGGGAACCAAAAGTCAGATAAGTCAAACTTAATTCAACCCATTCACAGTACAGTAAAACCTCCGCTGACGAACGCTTAAGCTCACGAACTTTTCGCCTCAAGAACATTAAATTTGCGAGCATATTGTCTCTGCTGACGAACTAGTTTTCGGCGGACGAATCAAACCACGCGGTCGAACAGCGCCACGGTGGCGGCCACGAGAAGCTGACGCACGCTCACGGCATCACAGTTCGTCACACCCCTTTCTTTGAGTGCGGAAGTGGTTTGTGTTTGCTAGACATTTTGGACCATATTGAGTGTACTTTTGCTATTATGGGACCGAAAAAGACCCCACCACAGGCGGAGATCATTGAAAAACACGAACGAGGTGTGCGTTTGTGTGACTCAGCGTCCCAGTACCAGTACGCTAAGTCTACCATTGCTCCCATCCTTAAGAACAAGGAAGCTATCAAGGGTGCGTGTGTGGCTAAGGGTGTTTCCAAACAGTAGGCGTTTCCAAACTCTCCTTCCAAACAGTAAGTCCCTCCCTCCTCCCTCCTCCTCCCACTCCATTCCATCAAGCCGTCAACTACCATCACAAAGGTAAATAAAACGACTTTATTATACAGTACAGTTTATTTCTTTAATTACAATACAATAGCACATTTATTATACATAAAATAAGGTATATTTTGTGTAGTTTTAAGGCTTATTTAGTAGAAAATTATGTTTTATGGGGACCTGGGAACGGATTATTCTCATTTTAATGGTTTCTTATGGGAAATAAATGTTCGGAAGACGAACTTTTCGCCTCACACACACTTTCTGGGAACCAATTATGTTCGTGAGCAGAGGTATCACTGTAACTCACAACATTGTTCAGTTATAACAATATAAAATAATAAACTCATTTTTTCAGTTCATTCCTCTTCCACAAATCCATCAAATTATTCATCTTCAGTGTTTGAGTTTAACAGTTGCATGAGTTGGACATAAAGCCCGGATCCCTCTAACTCACGATCTGTTGACACCGATATCTGGTGGTTGGAGTTCTTTGGTTAATCCACCACAATGATGGCCAGCTCGGAATTGGTTTGCTTTACTTGGGTTTTGATGGTATCAGTGAGATGGAGTCGCGCGGCTTCATCCACACATAAGGCACACGGGATTATAAGGCACACTACCAATTTTTATAAGGATTAAAGGATTTTATGTGCGTTTATCATCCGAGAATTACAGTGCATATATATATATATATATATATATATATATATATATATATATATATATATATATATATAAAAAGATGTGTGTTTCAGTTTGGTTTAAGTTGCATTGCAATTAAACTGGAGAAATGTTTTCTCTTTGATTTTGTTTCTGTATGTTCTCACCGGGCTTGTGTGGGCTTTCTTCGGGTAATCCGGTTTCTTCCCACAGTCCAAAAACATGCACAGTAAGCTATGTGACTGTTCTAAATCAGCATCAGGTGTGACAGTGTGAGTGTTCTAGTATGTGTGAGTGTTTGCCTTGCGATGGCGAGCTGTCCAGGGTGTACCTCACCCTCACCAGAGTCGGCTGAGATGGGAGCCTCCTCATGACCCTAATTAGGTAGTTTAGGAAATGAATGAATGATTTTATTTAAGAATGAAACAACAACAAAATGTGAATACTTTGAGGGGAGGGAATTCTTTTCTATACCCACTGTATAGCACTGTCACATACTTTAACAAAATATTTCAGAATAGTATCACCTCGGTTCAGATAAGTGCAATAAGTGTTGTTCAAGTTAAAATGTCGATTGCTGGACTTGGTTAAAGTCCTTAGTGAGTGTAAATAAATCAGTGCTGTAACAGTGAAACTTGCCTCTTCAGTGACTCTCCACAGCTCCTTGTCACTGTGGCATCCATATGGGTCCAGATTCATCCGAAATGTTCCAGTGAAGATGAAAACTTTCTGCAGCCGGCAAGATGTTACAAAGCCAGAATGAGAGGACTTATTAATATAAATAATATGTGGGGTTTATTATATTATTTAATATGATGATGATTTCCTTTCGGCTTTTTCAGGGGTCGCCACAGCGAATGATTCGCACATTTTATTTGGCATAGGTTTTTACGTCGGATGCTCTTCCTGACACAAAAAACGAAAGTCAGCAATGGTTCTTTTACATGACCCTCTCACCATAGACAGTCAGAGACATGGCTCGCCTTTGATAACCCAGTTAGCTGCAGTGGGAGGGACAGTGACAACCTTGTGGAGAGTGGGACTCGAACCCCCAACCTTAGGATCAGCGATCCAGCAGCCTATACCACTAGACCGTTATTTAATAGAAATTGTGTAAAAAGAAAGAAAGAAACATTTTGGTATTCAAAGCTATGGATGTACCTGAGGCACCACACCAAAAGCCTTCCTCCATTTTTGCAGGGACATGTTATAGCAGGAAACACCATCAATAGACATGTCTCCATCTGTGTAGGCCAGACGCAGTAGCGCATTGAATAGTGTGCTTTTCCCAGAACCTGTTCTGCCCAATATGCCAACCTAATAAATCAAAACAAATTTCATTCAGTTATATCTAGTCATACATAAACTTCTAAGTTCGTTACTACAATTAGCGGCATGGTGGCGCAGTGGTTAGAACGTCCGCCTGACAGCAAGAAGGTCCTGGCTTCGATTTCTGGGCTCTGGGTGTTTCTGTGTGGAGTTTGCATGTTCTCCCTGTGCTTGCATATGTTTCTTCTAGGTAATCCGGTTTCCTCCCACAGTCCAAAACCATGCACATTTGGCAAATTGGCTGCTCAAAATCACCTTTAGGTGTGACTGTTAGTATGAATGGTTGTGTGTGTTGACCCTGCAATGGTCTTGTACACACAGGATGAGATATGATGCAAACTTCTCAAAGATATAGATGTTATTGGGCTGTCATAGTCTTTGACACATTGCCTGGTCTTTGGAATGACAGGCTCGGATAGTGGCCCCCTTTTTTTTTTTTTTTTTTTTTTTTTACACAAAAGTAAACTGGAGAATGTTTTACAAATTTAGTCACATTTCTCTGCTCCAATGGGAAGGTCTATGCCATTGTAATGGAAAGGAGGGTCAAGCTGTTTTCCGAAACCTCAGATTGAGGAGAAACGATCCAGCTTTCCTCCTTGTTGCAGAATACTGAACCAGTTCTTTACCCTTATGAGGGCGCATCAGAGTTTCCCAACCAGACACTTTCCAAATATTTATGGACCTGAAGAGTTTTTCATTAATACTAGCTGAGAAGAATACAGACTTTTTTAATTGATTTCAATAGTTTTTTCATTCTTAAAGATTGAGTAGGAAATCAAAGTGTTGCGATTAAAAAAATACTTCGTCATTAATAGCATTAACTTGGCTTTCACGTTATTGAATTTGGAAGGCACCCTCATACAAAGCAACTTGCATTTTTTTTTAATCTCATTTATAAAACTGAGTAGTTGAGAATTAAGGGCCCAACAGTGACATGGTGGTGGTTCCAGGACGTCAACTCCTGATGTTAAGATCAGGAACCCAAAGTCTTTACCACTGAACCACCTCTGCAAGTCTTCAATCTACACTCATTGGGGGAAAGTTCTCATTCATTCATTCATTTTCTAATCCGCTTAATCCCAATTAGAGTCGAAGGGAACTAGTACTCATCTCAGCCATATCTGGGCGATGGCAGAGTACACCCCAGACAGCTCGCCAGGCCATGTACACCTAGGGAAGATTTGGATCAACCAATTGGTCTACTGTGCATGTCTTTGCACTGTAGAAGGAAACCGGACTATCTGGAGGCAACCTACACAAGCACGGGGAGAACGTGCAAACTCCATACAGAAATGCCCCAAGCCCAGGAATCGAACCCTGACCTTCTTCCTGTGAGGCAGATGTGCCTAGCCACTGTGCTACCGTGCCGCCCAGGAAAGTGTTTTTCAGGGGTTAAATGGATGACGAGAGCTTTAAAGGGGTTGAAAGGCACCTTTCTGAAACAACAATCGCCTGAAGAGAAATTAAGTTTTGTAAACGTTAACGTTCGACTGCACTGGTGCCTGCACATACCTTTTGTCCACCCTCCACGCTGAAAGAGAGGTCCTTGAGTACAGCATGTCCCGCCTCTGTGTATTTGACTGACAAGTTGCTTATATCCATCTGCCCATGACTGGGCCAGGAAGACTCAGTGCAGGCTTCTGGGTTCTCAGTGACCATTGTGGATGCTTTCTTCTGGCCCAGCCTAGGTTTAGGCTCCTCAGACGGCAGGTCAATGAACTTAAAGACGCGCTCCACAGAACGCATCTGGAGGTGAGAATAACAACAATGATGTAAGCAAGTCAAGTAATTGCCGAAACATGAATGTTGGTTTATTTGGCTTCCAAATGATGCTTGAACGTCTTCTAGTTGTGATTGAGTGCAGGCTGAAGGAGGTAAGTCTAATTGTATCCATGACTTTCAGGATGAAGATCTGCAAGTGTGCAGGAGTTTGTATGGGCCCGCGTATTATGCATATCAGTAACACAAGTTCTCACTGCCTCTGAAGAGCTATGGAAGAACGTGGTGTTCTGCACTATGATAAGATAAATAACACCGTATATGTGCAACCCAACCAAAAAATAAAGAAATCACACACAATCTCTTCCACACCATTACAGATGAGCATCTGCTTTTCAGCCCCACTCAGAGACAAACTAGGGCAGAGTTTAACACAGGGGAACCGCAAGACGAAATCAAGTTACAAAGATTAAAGAATGTGTCTTTCAGGGGGTTGTGTGAGAGAGAATGAGAGCAAGAGAAAGAGCATGTACCATTCCATCCACTGCGATGCTGGTGACGACACACCACTGGAAGGTGCCTAGAATGAGCATTGCCAGGGCTATAATGATACCGATGTCACCGGTTTTATCCTCTGTGGAAAACACACAAGCACGTGAGTAAACATCCAGCATAACAGTGCATACAATGACCTCTACATTCACTTGAAAGGCATTTCCCCAAACCCTGCTAACAATTACCTTTCAGTTTAAATTGACCGTGAAACCTGACAAATCAAGCATTCAAGCATCTACAACCTTCGGCTTCCAGTATTCGACTCAGGCTTGCATGGCCGCATACAGAAAGCTCGCTAGTTCACACAGAGTGCACTACATACTATATAAAGTGCATAAGCAATACGCCTGACTCAATTAGGATAGGTTTAGAGAGCAAAATAAAAGAGAGAGAGAGAGAGAGAGAGAGAGTGCTTACGGTTGGTTCCTACTGCAATCCAAGCAGCAAGTATGAAGAAGAAGAAATAGATGATGTCAGCACGGAAGAGGAACCAGCGGAGGGTGGAAAGGTAGAGGAACCAGATGGCTGTGTGTGTGTTGAGGACTTTATGGAAAAGAGTTTCAAAGTAGGCCTGCCGGTCAAAGGCCCGGATGGTCCACAATCCTTTGAGTGAGATGATGAGATGGGAGAAGATTGGACTGCGAGCTGGATTGCAGTGGGAATGGGGGGGTGGGGGGTAAACGGTGGACATGTTAGTCGAGGATCATGGCATTGGAATCAGCAATGACAGTCAGAGTAAACAAGTTTTATGACTATTCCTGTTTAATTACTGTTTAAGGTTTTATTCAAGATATGTAATTGTAGCCGAGCTTCCGAGTGGCGTATTGACATGGTGTGTGACTATTAAGCCGGCGATCGAAAGTTCCAGGTCCGGATCCAGGATAATACCACAGCCTTTCTTGACCGGAAGTCCATGGGGGCTAATTGGCTGAGCTCTCACGGGTGTGTGGGGGGGTGGGGAGGTGCTCACTTCCCTGTCACTCACAGTAATTGCTAGGCATTCATGTGTGTCTGTGAGCTCATGCAAATGAGGGAATGCCTTTCCTCCGAGTGTGTTAGACCACCCCGAAATACGCATGCACGGCAGTTCGAAAAGATGTGCGTGACTGGCATTGCAAGTCACAACATGTGCATGTTTCGCCCCTCCCTGGTCGGTGGTGGTTGTGTGATAGGGAAGGTGGGCAAATTTGGGAAAATACAGAGGAAAAAACATACTTATGTTACGTCATTAATTCAAATTTTAGAATATATTATATTGCGTTATTTGTTGTGATTCAAACACTAAAGTAGAATCGATAGTACTGGCTGGATCATTGGTTGCATTCTGAAATACAGGGTGACCCAGAATTCTGCCAGAAAGGCCCTGGGCTCAGCCATTTTTGTGTGGAGTTTGCATGTTCTCCCTGTGCTTGAGTGGGTTTCCTCCGGCTACTCCAGTTTCTCCCACATCCAAAAAAAAACCCTGCACAGTAGGCGGACTGACTGTTCCAAATCGCCTCTCGGTGTGAATATGAGTGTGAATGGTTGTGTGCCTGTTGGCACTGTAATGGCCTGGCAAACTGTCCAGGGTGTACCCCGCCCTCACCTAGAGTAAGTTGCAAGCTTCTCCGCGACGCTGATTCGGATTAAGTGACTTAGAAAATGACTGAATGATTGAATGGAACATCTTTCGTTGCAGTTTTTATTCTTAATTTTTGACACACATGAAACTTAGTGAGGCAGGAGAGGCAGACTTTTGAGGCCTGTTGTTAGCCCGACCCCCAAATCGAACACTTTGATCTTCAAGAACTCGAGGTGTTTCCGGATTGGGTGATCTTGTTGCACGGCGATGTTGGTTGGCCGGCCCGCTCCCCTGACCTCATCACTTATGATTTTTGTTCTGTAGTGCTCCCTTAAATCATGACTTCATAGTCATCAGCAGGACATCGTTCCTGTGCCATCCGACCAGACCCGCCGAGCCGTGGCAGCCTTCAGAAATCACCTCCAAGAATGTATCGAAAATGATGACCATCATTTGGAGGATTGTCTTTAAGTCATGTTGACCAAAAACTGTACTAAATGAAGTTTCACCTGTGAATATAATCATTTGTTTATCTAACAATTATTTGTACAGTAATTAACATTTGAAGTGTGGGAGGTTCTTTGGGTGATCCTATATAAACCTATTATGTTGTGCTATTTTATTCTCCCTCCCGCCCCTGGTCCCACCACGAAGGAAGCCATGAAAAGGAAGGAAGAAATAAAACTCTGTTCTCTGTCCTTTTGCTGATAAACCCCCAGGAACATGCCAGCCTTGCCCACGTATGGACAAAAACTCTGTGTAGCCTGAGTTATTCTCCAGCTATTCATTTATCATTACATTCCTAAAATTCATTCCAGCATGTAAACATCCCGCTCGCAAATAAGAACGACGCACTTCAATGCTATTTAGTTAATTCAGTGAACGATGGCACGGTCAGGAGGAACTCTCCTGTGATTTGGACTCGGGGAAAATCATCATTTGCTCCCCTGTGTGACCTCAGAAAGACTGACATGAAAACTAGCCATCAGTGTTGGAGGATCACACCGTCCTGCTTCCTGTTCATGAAACCGGGTGAGAAGTGATTTGGACAGACTGGGGTCAGCAGTGGGGTTAGTGCATCATTTGGGACGTATCACACTGCAGACAAACAAAGAGACCGAATTCTGCCTTCTGCCCATGCTGCTTCCTCTGAGATATCCCATCTCCCCTGCCTGACTCACTCATCCTTTCCTCCTGTCCTGTTTTCTGCCCTGATGCTGACCTTCCGCCAGAGCCTTGTCAAAATTTCTAGCTCAGCCCTGTTAAAAAAAAAAGAAAGAAAAAAGCCCATCCCAACCTGATCCATGTACAGTTAAATATCTGTCTTAAACAATCATACCCAGGCATCCCCCGCTAGCTTTCCCTATAAGCTCTGCTGGAATGCACTGCTCATTCTTCGGATTCTTTCTGATCTTAATCATTGTGTGACTGTCTCTGGAATTAATCTGGATATTATGTAAAATCACAGCTGAAACCAGGCAATGAGTCAAGGAAACAGTAAAGGGCCATCCACAGGGAAGCAATGCGCAACAAGCCACCATGTAAAGTCGGTGAAAGCCAAATGAGTGTCAAGAGGCGGAGTTTTCTCCAACGATGGGAAGTTGGCGGGTACAAGGTGCAACGAAGCTGAATGTCCATGTGACATCATTTGGGTGAGAACAATTAAGAGATTTACGACACTGTTGGCTTACAGATGGGCAGCGTGGTGTAGTGGTAAGCACAGCAAGAAGGGCCTTGGTTTACGACTGGGCTAAGCAATGGCATTTCTGTGTGGAGTGTGCATGCCCTCTCTGTCCTTTCCCGGGTTCCCCCTGGGTTTTCTGGTTTTCTCCTACTGTCCATAGACATGCACTTTAGGCTAACTGTTTGTCTCAAATTGCTCAAAGGTTCGACTGTGTGTGGGTGTGAATGGATGTACTGTATGTGTTAACCCAGTGATGGACTGGCAAAGCTGTTCAGGGTGTACCCTTCTGCACAGAGTTGACTACGAGTAGCTCCAGATCTCTTGCAACCCTGGTAAGATTAAACTCATGAATGATTGAAAGATGCCATAGTATTTTCCATACGTAACAACAAACACAAGATTAAATGCTCCACCCATTATTATTATTATTATTATTATTATTATTATTATTATTATAACAGCAGGCCATTATTGCCATGTTTAAGAGATCTTTTGCTTTATGACTGTGCGTGGATAATAAAAAGATGAAATGTGATTCTAGGGTCCACATTTCAGAAATGGTCATCATTTATTGTGAGCATATATTTATATACATTTAACTCTTCCTGGTTCATGATGCACATGGTTCATATGATAAAATAATATAAGCTAACGATAATAAATCCCTCAACATAGGGAACAAGCGCAACGTTTCTCGCAGTTTCACGCAGAAACATTGAAACAGAAAAATGGGAGCGAGTAACCTAGGCAACCAGAGCTTACAACACTTCGGTAATGATGCGTTATGTTTGTCGATCGTCGTTTCCTGTGTGTGTGTGTGTGTGTGTGTGTGTGTGTGTGTGTGTGCTGCTCTAATTGTAACTTTAACGGCTTTAACAGTAAGAGTCTAACTTTTGCTCTAATTGATGCATGACACCCATATATCAATTAATTCTCACCTTCTGTCTCCATTTGCTTCAGTTGTTGACCTGTGCGTAGGAAGTACTTCCTCATTAAAATAAAGACGATCGCCAAGGGTGTAGCTGCAAGGAAAATATATGGCCGTATGATGGAAACCACCAGAATACATCCCAGCACCACTAGGGTCAGCTGTATAAAGGAAAGAAGATGCGAGAAGATCAAGGCAGGTTAAATCACAGATCTGTACATTCCAGTGTTCTAGACGTGTATATGTCTCGGGACTTATTTTTAAGCACACAGATATGGGAGGTCATTGTGACAAACCTGTACAAGGTCAAACATCAGCAGAGGCAACATATCGTCAATAGTGGCCATGTCCTTCGTGAACCTGTTCATGATATGACCTTTAAAAATGAAAACAGAGTACAAATACTGACACCATGCACCGCAGAAAATGGAAATTTTGGTATACTGATGCTATCCACATTGCATATCACACCTGTCTTCATGGTGTTGAGGACAGACATTGGTGCCCTTAGCACAGAATTCAGCATTTTGTGATGCAGTTTCTTGGATATGGTGATCATAGTGTGAACCAGTGGTAGCCCACGAAAAAAACCCAGAGCCAAGATGCTCTCTGAAGTTGCTACATAGATGTAAATGATGTAATAGCTACTGCTGGGTCGGAGAGTGATGGCATATTGTGTGCCAGGTTGGGATAGGTTGGCTTGCTTGGTATCATTTTGGCCAGCATGCTCCTCTTTCCAGAGTTCACTGAAAAAGAATGGAGAAAATGCAAGAGTTAAAAACGTTTAACATTGAGGTTAAACCCAAACCTGGCCCTGGCGACCTCCTGTCCTCTACATTTAAGGTTTTTCCCTGCACCAGCACACTGAAGCAGATGAAGCACTCATCCAGGACCAGGGGTGGGGAAAATGTGGTTCAGAGTAAGGATTGCCGTGAAATTCCCATATGTAACTTAATATAAAGGTAGACTGAGCACGGTAGTGTAGCGTAGCATTTCCTCCCATGCTTGTGTGGGTTTCTTCTGGGTACTCTGGTTTCCTCCTATAGTCTAAAAACGTGGCTGTTCCAAATTACCCAGCGGTGTGATTGTGCATGTGATATGTGTGTTGGCCCTGCAGTAGACTGAAAGGTTGTTCAGGGTGGACCCCATCTTCGCTCAGAGTCACCCTGCAACCCTAAACTGGTTCGGCAAATGAATGAACAAATAAATTCAGTATACCGGTAATGAATTTTTTTTAAATGATTTAAAAATACATCACTGAGCATTGTTTCATTGGTGAAAATTATGCCAATTTTTGTTTTTATGCTTTCTGCTACTATATCATATGGTAACATAGGAGGACTTCAGTTTATACTTACTCAGTGATCAGAAAAATCCCAACTGCAGATCCAGCCACCTACAAAAAGAAAGTTAAGCAAAGAACTGAGGAAAACAAAGACAATTTCATTTTTATTAATTTTAAAATTTCATTTTTAGGACTTGAAACCGGGCAGTGGTGGCCTGGTGGTAAAGGTGCTGGATCACTGATCCGAAGGTTGGGGGTTCAAGCCCAACTCTCAACGGGTTGTCACTGTCCCCACAATGCAGCTAACTGGGTTATCAAAGGCCGGCCATGTCTCTCACTGTCTATGGTGAGTGGTTCATGTAAAAAAGCCATCGCTGACTTTTGACAAGAGTAGCTGCATAGCCGCCAGCGTGTTTCCGCTCTGCGATGAGCTGTCCAGGGTGCATTCTGCCCTCGCCTGGAGATGGCTGGGGTGGGCGCCAGCCTTCCTGTAACCCTAATTAGGATTAAGTGGTTACAGAAAATGAATGAAGGGCTTTGAACCATTGTGCCTTTTTCAAACATTTCTGCGAAATGGACGGGGTTTCAAATTTGCAAATTATTTTGTTGTGCCCATCGACACGGTTGGCTTTCGTTTGGTAGTCAAACAACCAGCAGAGCGGCGAAACCCAGCTGCCCAGTGCCAAATGTACAATGGACAGTTGCTAGACTGATGCTCAAATTTTTTAGATTCTTTACAATCCATAAAACGTCCAAACATCTAAATTGAAATGCAATATTCTATTCAGTGTATACTTTCACATAAGATACTGAGTGATTACATCTGTTTGGAAGATCAAGTGCTCAATAAGATTAAATACTTATTCAGGTACATCTAAAAATAAATAATGACTGACATGATTACCTCGATAGCATAAATGATAAGGATGAAGATCAAAACATATGTGAGACTTTTGTTTGCTGACACATATCGGACATACGTGTTCCATTTTGTGGTTTCATAAGTATCCTCTAATCGTTCATCTGCAAAGTATGCCTGTAAAAACAGTGTGAGTGATCCACAGTTATAACCATCTACAATATACAAAGAAAGAATTTCATAGTACTTGAATATACAGTTATTTAAAAAAATAATAATAATAAATAAACATCCCTCAGAGACTGTTCAGCGCAGTGGGGTAGTGATTTGCAAACTTGCCTCACAGAAAGAAGGACCTGGGTTCGAGTCCCTGGGCTTGGCAAGTTCATTTCTGAGTAGCGTTTATACAGTTTTCCCATGCTTCTTTGGGTTTCTTCTGGGTACACTGATGTCCTCCCACTGTCCAAACACATCCACATTAGACTAATTGGCTGTTCCAAATCAAGCCCAGGTCTAAGTGTGAGTGTAATTGGTTTTGTGCAAGTGTCTGTTGGCCCTGTGATGGACTGATGAGCTGTTCAGGGTATACATTGCCTTTATTCAGAGTTGGCTGTGATATGCTCCAACTTAATTGCAAAACTAGCAGGATTAAGCAGTATCAGCTGACAGAGTTACATGGACATGGATAGGAGGAAAACATGGAAAGAGTTGGATGAAGTGGCTGGAGAAAGTGAGACCTGGGTCTCGCCACTTAAACTGCTGCCATCCCAGTCCAGACCCAGATAAGTATTTTGGATGGATGGATGGATGGATGGATGAGTATAATTGGAATAAAAGAAGATTGGGGAAATCTTCACGCACTCACTCACTGATTTGTCAAACTGCTTAATTCTATTAGGGTCACGGAGAGGCTGGTGCCTATTTCAGCTGACACTGGGCAAAAGGCAGGATACATCCTGACCGACTTTCCAGACCATTGCAGGACAATATATATATATATATACACACCCATTAACACTTGCACCTAGTGGCACTTTGAAACAGCCCATTTGCCTAATGTGCATATCTTTGAACTGTGGAAGGAAACCAGAGTACTCAGAGCGAAGCCACACAAGCATGAGGGGAACATGCAACCTCCACGCAAAAACACAATTGCCTCATATATTGAACCCTGTTACATTATTTTTCAGTTCATTTTGAAAGATTTTATCAGGCAGGAATACAGTAATGGGTTTATTTTGCCACACCTGGGTTAGACATCTTTAAAATGATATGATTTGTATCTTTAAATTAAAATGAAAGTTTCACTCTTGTGATTGCATAAAATCAATCAATAGACCATGAATCCATCAGTTCATATAAGGCAAGATAACGGTATAAATAACAGTATACAGATATTAAACTAACAAATCAGATACAAACCAGTGACTTTCTGGATAAAATAAAATTAGGCACATAATATAATACACATGAGAAAGCTTCTGTTCACATACATCAAACTTCAGCTTATTTATATGAATGGATGATTTAATGATTCATATGCAAATTAGTTCCATATTTACTGCCAGATACATGTAATCACATGTCACTTTTCACAGTAGAATGTCATCCCCTGCGAAATTGTTCACTTCTTTTTATTTTTAATTTTTCTTAACAAAGAAGCTGGCTTAAGCTCTGCAACAGAGTGACTCAAGAGAACAGCTAGTGTGTAGGGCCTATGAAACAAATAAATTACCACTCTATCTGAAATCTGTTAAATCTCTTACCTCAATATTCTCCTCATCCATTTCTCCGGTGATGTTGTATATACTGTCTTTGGACAGTCTGTGGGTATACATGTCCATCTCAGAAGTCAGCTCACTCTGAGGGACAATGGACAGGCGGCTGTGGAAGGAGGACTGGAGCTGATCATGTCTACCTAGGCCTTGTGTGTTGGTCATAAAGGCCAACACAGACTGTCTTCTCTGTCCTGCCATGTGCACGCTATGGTTGTGATACATATAATTTCCCATGAAAGTCTCATCCACCAGCTCATTCTCTGGCACCAGGGAGAACTTGCGGTCAGGCAGTGGCCGCTTGGCCTCCTCCTCAATCACTTGGATGAAGGAAGCTTTACGATCAGTTGTCAGCGGGTTAATAATCACTGAAGCCTTCCTCTCATCCATGTAGGTAGGAGGAGCCACTTGGCGGTAGGAGGGACGATCCGGGCGTATTCCTGGAGTTTCATCAATAGATACTCTGCGTAGTGTCTCGGTCAGGATGGAGCACCGACGCTCAGCAGTAATGTTGTCGTAGGCTTCCAAACCCAGCAACAAAGAGCTGAAGTCAGGCCTCCGTGAGTGCAGCTCTGAGAATGTGCCATAAAAAAAGCACTCACCGTTGTGCAGCAGCAGGATCTTATCGGCCCGCTTTAGGTGCTCAATTTTATTGGTGACCAAAATACGGGTCTTAGAGGCCATGAGCTTGCATAGACACCTGAGAGAAAAGCATCTGGCTTACATGTGGCTTCGAAATAAACAGATATTGAGTAAACTCAATGCAGTATGTAACCATCATTACTTCATGATGCATGTTACATTTTTCATATTTGATATACACACTTGTCAAATATCTCTTTCTC
Source organism: Plotosus lineatus (assembly GCA_024760905.1). Classification (NCBI taxonomy): domain Eukaryota; kingdom Metazoa; phylum Chordata; class Actinopteri; order Siluriformes; family Plotosidae; genus Plotosus; species Plotosus lineatus. The sequence goes on from CM045739.1 coordinate 45,418,726, forward strand.
TGTAGCTATATCTAAATGCGTGAATGGTGCGTCCAGCAGGTAGGTATCAGCATCTCTGTACACAGCCCTAAGAGATTAAAACAAACAAATTTTAAATTATCATTTACTTCAGTACAAGTGGAGAATCTCACAGTGTATCATCTTTATATTTAATATTTATAACCATTTATAATCGTACAATTTTAATGCAGCCATGAGGGGAGCACAAGCCAGTGTTCATCCTCACGCCGGTCCCAAGCACGGATAAATGCATAGGGCTCTGTCAGGAAGGGCATCCGACATAAAACCAGTGCCAAAATCTGATATGCGAATCATCAAAACTAATGTCATACCGGATTGGTCGAGGCCCGGGTTAACAACGACCGTCATCAGTGCTGTTAACCAACAGGGTGCTGGTGGAAACTGGCCTACTGGTGGTCGAAGAAGGAGAGGCAGGAGGCATGTCCGTAGGCGGAGAGAGAAGAGGAAAGGCATGAGTCTAGGACTAAGAGTAGGGACTTTGAATGTTGGAACTATGACAGGAAAAGGTAGAGAGCTGGCTGACATGATGCAGAGGAGGAAGGTGGACATACTGTGTGTTCAGGAGACCAGGTGGAAAGGTAGCAAGGCTAGAAGCTTAGGTGAGGAAGTGATGGGCAGGTTTGGTATCCAGGACAGGAACACAGAAGGACAGATGTTGGTAGATTTTGCAAAAAGGATGGAAATGGCTATGGTGAATACTTTCTTCCAGAAGAGACAGGAGCACAGGGTGACTTATAAAAGCGGAGGTAGGAGCACACAGGTAGACTACATCTTGTGTAGGCGATGTAATTTGAAGGAAGTCAGTGACTGCAAAGTAGTAGTGGGTGAGAGTGTTGCCAAACAGCATAGGATGGTGGTGTGCAGGATGACGCTGATGGTGAGGAAGGTGAAGAAGGCAAAGGCAGAGCAGAAGACAAAGTGTCGGAAGCTGAAAAAGGAAGAGTGTCGTGTTGTCTTCAAGGAGGAGTTGAAGCAGGCTTTGGGTGGCCAGGAAGTGCTTCCAGATGACTGGACAACTACAGCTAATGTGATCAGGGAGACAGGTAGGAGAGTACTCAGTGTGTCTTCTGGAAGGAAAGTAGATAAGGAGACTTGGTGGTGGAATGAGGAAGTGCAGGAGTGTGTACAAAGGAAGAGGTTAGCTAAGAGGAAGTGGGACATAGAGAAGACTGAAGAGAGTAAACAGGAGTACAGGGAGACACAGCGTAAGGCGAAGGTAGCGGTGTCAAAGGCTAAACAGAGGGCGTATGATGACTTGTATGCTTGGTTGGACAGTAAGGAGGGAGAAAATGATTTCTACAGGTTGGCACAGCAGAGAAATAGAGATGGGAAGGATGTGTAGCAAGTGAGAGTGATTAAGGACAGAGAGAGAAATGTATTGACTGATGTCAGAGGTGTGCTGGGAAGATGGAAAGAGTACTTTGAAGAGCTGATGAATGAGGAAAATGAGAGAGAAAAAAGAGTAGAAGAGGTGACTGTTGAGGACCAGGAAGTAGCAAAGATTAGTAAGGGTGAAGTGAGGAGGGCATTGAAGAGGATGAAGAATGGAAAGGCAGTTGGTCCCGATGAAATACCTGTGGAGGCATGGAAGTGTCAAGGAGAGCTAGCGGTAGATTTTCTGACAAGAACATCAACAAAGTCTTAGAGAGTGAGCAAATGCCAGAGGAATGGAGTAGATGTGTGATGGTGCCCATTTTTAAGAACAAGGGAGATATGCAGACTTGAGTCTACTACAGAGGGATAAAGTTGTCGAGCCATGCAATGAAGTTATGGGAAAGAATAGTGGGAGCGCGACTAAGGGCAGAGGTCAGCATTTGTGAGCAACAGTTTGGTTTCATGTCTAGAAAGAGCACCACAGATGTAGTGTTTGCTTTGAGGATGTTAATAGAGAAGGTCAGAGGGAGCTGCATTGTGCCTTTGTGGATCTGGAGAAAGCATATGATAGGGTGCCGAGAGAGGAACTGTGGTATTGCATGAGGAAGTCTGGAGTGGCAGAGAACTATGTTAGTGTGGTGCAGAACATGTATGAGAGATGTAAAACAGTGGTGAGGTGTGCTGTCGGTGTGACAGAAGAGTTCAAGGTGGAGGTGGGACTGCATCAAGGGTCAAAGCTTGAGGTAGCAGAGATGAAAATGTTGAGGTTCTCTTTGGGAATAACGAGGATGGATAGGATCAGGAATGAGTACATCAGAGGGACAGCACATGTAAGACGTTTTGGAGACCAAGTCAGAGAGGCTAGATTGAGATGGTTTGGACATGTACAGAGGAGGGATAGTGAGTATATTGGTAGTAGGATGCCAAGGTTGGAACTACCAGGCAGGAGGACTAGAGGAAGACCAAAGAGAAGATTTATGGATGTGGTGAAGGAGGACATAAAGGTAGTTGGTATAAGAGAAGAAAATGCAGAGGATAGGGTGAGATGGAGGCAGATTCGATGTGGCGACCCCTGAAGGGAACAGCCAAAAAAGAAGAAGAAGAAGAAGATTTATAGTCGCACAATTTTAAATAAAATGTAAACTTATAGTAATATAAATTAATACGGGCGGTGGTGGCCTGGTGGTAAAGGTGCTGGATCACTGATCCCAAGGTTGGGGGTTCGCTCCACTCTCAACGGATTGCCACTGTCCCCTCCCCCATGCAGCTAACTGGGTTATCAAAGGCTGGCCATGTCTCTCACTGTCTATGGTGTGAGGTTCATGTAAAAGAACCATTGCAGACTTTCATCAAGAATAGCTGCATTGCTGTCAGCGTGTTTCTGCCCTGCGAGGGCCTGACGAGCTCTCCAGGGTGTACTCTGCCCTCACCCAGAGTCGGCTGAGATGGGCGCCAGCCTTCCGGTGACCCTAATTAAGATTAATCGGTTCAGAAAATGAATGATGAATGAATAAATTAATACTGCACATGACTGAGTGTAAAAATTGTATACAGTCATGGAAAAAAATTCAGACCTCTAAGTGCTGCATCAATAACATGAGTGACCATCGATCAAGGAGCTTGTGAGTTCAGTCGGGAATCCATGGGAGATAACTCTCGTGTGAGAGAAAGATGGCGTACACTCACCCCTCTGTCACTCCATGCTATCACCAACCCATCATGGGTGTATGTGAGCTTACGTATACAAGGTATTTACAGTCGTGTGAAAAAATACGTCCATACCATGCAGATTGGTAAATATTTTAGTGAATTGGAACAAGCAAACATTTCACATGCTTTAATATATTCAGTTATTCATTTGCTAAAATTCTTAATCCCACTGCTAGAGTGGTTGAGACTGAAGTCAACTAACTCTGGGGGGAAAAGCTGAGTACAATCTGATCAGCTCACCAGTCAATCGCAGGGTCAACATACAGACAACTATTCACACGATCCTTCAGACAATTTACAACAGTCAATGTTTTTATTCACATTTCTTTAGATTGTGGGAGAAAACCAGAGTACGCAGAGGAAACCAACACAACCATGAAAAGAACAGGTAAAACTCCACACATAAATGCCCAACCTGGCACTCAAAATCAACACATTTTAGCTGTGAGCAAACGTGTTAACCACTATGCCACCATGCCAATCTTTTTAGAAAATTCTGCATTCGCTCTCTGATTTAAAGCTGGGCTTGGTAAACTGGAAAGCTTTTCCAGGACCACACTCCTCCACATGCATAATAAGCTCCCCTTGAACTACAGGCTCATGTATGCTAGGGTCATGGATATATTGGTTTTAAACACTATACAGTACAATTAGAAATATGTTTTATGTTTGATTGTGTACCTGGCTAAGGCAACTCGAGCTTTCTGTCCTCCACTAAGGTTCAGTCCCCCTTCTGCCAAAGGAGTCCTGTCCTTCTCAGGAAGAGTAGATAAGTCCTAAAGATCAATGCACAGAGAAACCTGCGTTCATTTCTATTCAGCAGAGCATAGCATGCACCTTAATTTGCACATGAATGTTTAAAATAGACTTTTGTTAATCTCTGTACTAGACGGCCATTTTGCACCATTACAGTATAACTGTAGATACAATTCTAATCGTACTTGCTTATACTTTCAGCAATGTCTGCCTCAATTTCTTTAAACTTTTCATTTTTACTATAGATGCCTCATCACAGATGTATTACATTATATCTCTCTCTCTATATATATATATATATATATATATATATATATATTTTTTTTTTTTTGCGCTTCATAATTATTTGCACCCCTTGTTAAGATGTGTTAAAAGCACTAAAATGAATTACATTTTTATTGCCAACACTACTCTCACACTGAAAAATAGTAGAAATTTTAAAATTCAATGCAAGTAAATTTTAACGGGGAAAAAATTCCTGACTAAGATATAATTATTTTTCATAAAATCGCCTGTTCCACAATTATTGGCAGCCCCAACATTTCCTAGGAAATAAACGTTCAGCGTATCCAGGAACATTTGATTAGTAATTCATCACGTCCTGTTTCCCTGGGGTATAAATGTGACGTGAAAAAGAGGCCATTCCTCTTATCCAATTTCAATATAATAAAGACAAAGGAGTGCACAGATGTGCGTCAACCTTCACAAGTCACGCAGTGGCTACAAGAAAATCGCCCCTCATCTGCACCTGCCCACATATCTACCATCAGGGGGATCATTACAAGGTTTAAAACAACCGGAACAGTGGTAAACAAGCCTCAACGAGGATCCAACGTTATTTTGCCACTGTGCGCAGTGAAGAGGATGATAAGAGAAATATAAAGTTCTCCAAAGCTCACTGTTAAAGAATTGCAACAAATGGGAGCATCTTGGGGCTCACAAAGTCTCCAAAACAACCATCAGGCGCCATCTACATGCCAACAAGCTGTTTGGGAGGCACACACGGAAAAACACTCTTAAGTGTTAGGGTTGTGAGGAGGCTGGAGTCTGTCTCCACTGGGCTAAGGCACAGTACACTCTGACTGGCTCACCAGACCATAACAGGGCAACACATGCACACTCACACCTATGGTTAATTTAGAACAGCCAGTTAGCCTAATGTGCGTGTCTTTAGTCTGTGGGATGAAACTGAAGTACCTGGAGGAAACCACGCAAGCATGGGCAGGGCATGCAAACTTCACACAGAATTGTCCCTGCCAAGCCTGAGACTCGACTAACGAGCTTCTATAACTACACCACTATGCTGCCACCATCTAATATCCCAGAATGCATTTCACACTAACCACTAATTGTGGACTGTAAGTCCAATTTAATTTATGCTTTTAATTTTAGTTTTGTTTCGTGTCTCCTGTCCAGCATAACTGCTGTCATTTCTAACAATATGTAAGACACGAGTAAATATATTTACAACACTGTCACAATTTACATAAAATAATCTTACCTTGTTTTAGCACCTTTTGTCTCCCAGTGTTCGAGCAATCGGGGAAAAGAAATCTATCAGTTGCTGTAAAAGCGCTACACTAAGATAATGACATGAAATTGCCTGTTATAGCCATTTTGCTTGAATTTTGGTGGAAACGTTCAGACACGGCATGCATAAAGTGAGATGAAGTACCTGAAATAATCCCATAAAAGGCAGCATTGAGAAAGTAAATAGAGATAATAAATGTTTTATTATTTAAAGAAGACATAGTGATGTTTACGTGCTTGTATACACCAGATGATGAATATATGTGGATAAAACATTCAGTCAAAGCAATTCCCCAGAAAAACTTCCCTCAATTTAACATACAGAGAAAGCGTCTTTCTTTAGAAATGTGTTGAAACGAAACAATGAATAAAAGATTATTTTAGGAACATAGTATTGTAGCGTGAGCTGCTTTCAGCACCGTAGCACTAATAACACTTTAAACAGTGTCACTGACAAGAAAGTGTGACTATTCCAGTCCTTATATGTTAATCTGCTACACTCATCTTTTATACCACAGCACATCTTGTGCATAACAAGGTCCTCTCATTTTCTCACTCATTCATTAGATCAACAGCTTACTCCTACAGCTAGTTAGCCTAAAGTAAAGGTCTTCTGACTGTGGGAGGAAGCCCACGTTAGCTCAATGAGAACATGCAAACTCTACACAGCAACACCAAAGGTTAAGATCAAACCCAGGAACCTTCTTGCTGTGAGGCGGACATGCTAACCACCATGCTATCGTGCCTTCAATCACAAGGTTTTGATTATTCATTCATTCATTCATTATTTATTTATTTAATCCAAATTAGGGTCGCAGGGAGCTGCATATCTCAGCTGATCCTGAGCGAGGGTGGGGTACACATTGGACAGCTGGCCAGGCCATCGCAGAGATTTTGATTAATTGAAGTAAAAGGTTTATACCAGGGGTCACCGACCTTTTTGAAACCGAGAGCTACTTCTTGGGTACCAATTAATGCGAAGGGCTACCAGGTCAAAACACACCTCTGAAATTACAAATTTGCTCAATTTACCTTTAATTATATGTTATCATTAATAATTAATGATATTTATCTATGTGAAGATATTGATTTGATTTAAAATATATTAAAAAAAATTAGATGCAGCTCAATGGAGAGTGGCGCTATGGAGCTGTGGGCCTGTCCTAAAACTAGCAGTGAACAGGTCCGCGGGCAACTTATAGTGTCCTTGCGGGCTACCTGGTGCCCACGGGCACCACGTTGGTGATCCCTGGTTTATACAGTGGTACCTCACTTTACAAAAGTCTCACCAAACAAAAAAATGCAGGTTACGAAACGCATTTTCCTAAAATTTTTGTCTCTGTATACGAAAGCGCCATCTTAAAAATTCAAACGCGCAATTCAAACATTAAAACGCGCCATTCAAACATTCAAAAAATACACGAGCTGCTCTCCCATTAATGACGTTCAAACATCTCGCCCCACTGGCCTTCCATTGGTTAGGAGAAATGATGCAGCTACTTCCCATTGCCTATCTCCCAACATCCCACCCCGCTGGCCTCCCATTGGCTAGGAGGGATGACGCAGCTCCCTCCCATTGGCTATTATGGAGCTGAATCTACCATGATGCTTTTCAAATAAAGGACAGCGTTATGATTGTTTTATGCTTTATTTCTTGACTTGGGCTTTTAACCTTCCATAAGCATTTGTAAGACTATAACGCTGCTAAGAAGACATGGTCAACACACGCGCACACACACACACACACACACACACACACACACACACACACGTGTGTGTGATTTCCGGTGCGAGTAAGAAGAAGAAATGGGCTTGAGTGATATCGCAAAGGAATATGGCCAAACCTGTCTACCATCGGTACGATATTGAAGCAGAAGGAGGTCTTAAAAGGTCTGCTTTTATAATTTTTAAAGGGTTTAGGGGGTAGTATTGGGGGCCTTGGAACGAATCAGGCGTTTTACATGTAAAATGCGGTTCAATTTACGAAAAATGCAGGTTAAGAAAAAGGCTCTGGAACGGATTAATTTCGTAAAGTGAGGTACCACTGTATTAAAATCCATGATTTAATACACAATTAGTTAAAAAGGCAACATTTTAAACACAGGAATCAGTATGACAGTTGTTCCATGTACTCATTCACTCAATTGCCAAACAATTTAATCCTATTATGGTTATGGGGAGGCTGGAACTTATCTCAACCAACACTGGGCAAAGGCAGGGTACACCCTGAACAGCTCACCAGGCCATTACAGAGCCAAAACACACACACATACACACACAGTTAGGAGCAATTTTTAACAGCCAATTAGCTTAACGTGCATGTCTTGGGAGAGTTGGAGGAGTACCTGGAGGAAACTCACGTTAGCACGGGGAGAAAATACAAACTCCATCACATCATCGTTTGCTTAATTTATGAACCAAATGTTTCCTGCTCATTTCAGTATTTACTGATGTACAGTATATTTCATCAATTAAATATAAAAAGTTAAATAATACATACACATCAATATTTATATAACTTAAATTATTGTATATGTAAATTTCTTTCCCCTCCGAACTGTAAAAATGAAAGAATAACCACACATTTTTATCCTCAGGAATGTAAGCGATGATTAGCTTTTTCAAGGGCTGAATGTAACCATGCATTCTATGAAGGTTCTCAGATCTGTGGGCCTCTTTATACAAGAAATTCAATTAAACTGGGGTGCTGTCACTCAACATGGCTTTTGGCTGCATATTATTGGCTGTTTTGGTATCAAGAGTTGCAGGTGAGGGGGATGAACCATACTAAGTAATATGACACAGTAATGCACCATTGTATCGAACAAAGATTCTCAGTTCAACTGCCAGCAGAAAATTCCAAAAACCATGAGATCAGGGAGACGGAGTGAGAAACTGACCCGGAGAGAGAATACTTTTTAAAATATATAACCAAATAGACAGAAAGTGGGAAGTTCAAAAAGAGTGTTACGAGCAGGGACAACCTTACGGCAAGAGGGAACATTTGAGAAAGAGTTGGGAGTATGAAAAATGAAAAGACAGAAAGATAAAAGTAAGTGTTTTTTTTTTTTTTTTTTTAAGATATGAATTACCTCCTCCAACTGGCATGCTTTAACAACTCTGCTATAGCGGTGTTCTTCGTAGGTCAGCCCGAACAGGATGTTGTCTCGGATGGTACCAGGCATGATCCACGCGGTCTGAGAGGAGTAGGAGACACGACCGCTGTGTCTGATTTTTCCTGAGGAAGGGACCAGCTCACCCAGGATGGTCATTAAGAGGGAGCTCTAGCAATACAGATGATATTTTAGGAACAGTTGGAGATGAAGGTATTTACTTGGTCACATCAGATAACAGAAGACTCATGAACTTAGTACAATATTTCTCTCACTCATCACTCACTCATTTACTAAACTTAATCCTATCAGAGTCGTGGGGTTACTGGTACCTATATGAGCAATAGTACACTACGACCATTTACACACACTCCTCTGGTCAAATTGGACCAGGCAATTCGCCTGCATGTTTTTGGCACTCACACACAGGATCTTCATGATGTGAGATGGAGGTGCTAACCACTACACCACCCGAAAGTATATAGTGTCTTATTTGAAAATACTGTAAATCACTGACACTGACTTACCTTTCCAGATCCAGTAGATCCAGCCACTGCCAACATTTCTCCCTTCTCCAAGTGCAAGCTGATATTCCTAAGCACAGGTGTTACGTAAAGATTGGTAAAGAAGAGTCCGTCTCCATTTGGATATCCATTCGCTTTGTTTTCTTGCTTGATCTTCTCGAAGAGCTCACCGATACCCTGCCAAAACAAAGAGTCTCTCAAACATAGCACGCTCCATTTACTGATACATGTCCCTTTATTTTCTTTGTGATTATTATAGATCTGTATCCACAGTATGGCTGAGTGATTGCCTAATGAGCTGTTTATGGTGGACCCCACCTTCATCCAAAGTTGGCTGAACTGGATTCTAGCCTTGCCTTGATTCTAACAGTAAGATCTAAATTGGAGAGACTGGTTTTGAAGTGTTTAGAGAAGTCAGTAACGTCTCAGGACTTGCAAATTAAGTTGTTATCTTACCTTCTGACTGCGTTTTATAGTTATCTAAAATGACTTGATATTACATGGGAAAGGTGGAATCCAATTGGTCCAATATCTCAGGATTATATATATATATCATTATTCTGACTGGATAATGCTTGGAAGAAAATTACGACCATTCACAGCTTGTACCAGGCAATGGAGCAGCAAGCATCATTATCAAGCATCAAAATGGAAAAAATAAACCAGAAAAATCTAATTTGACTTAGGTTTCCTTGTACAGGCAGTCCTTGACTTACGTGGTTCTCGACTTACGACGCTTCGACTTTACGACGCCACTAAATATACGTACGTAAGAACATAGAAAAGGATTTGAATTTACACCACTCTGTTCATAAGCTCCTATGTCGCGGACAGGTTTTTGACGTGGTGTGTGCATGAATACACATCTACGCAGTGCTACGCAGTCATCAGCATCGTCCATTTTGTCCCGAGGCGCATCATAGTGTAGATTGTCTGTGTTTGTGCTCCTTTTTTGTAACATGGGCACAAAAAAGAAAGCAGGATCTTCTTGCGAAGCTGGTCTAGCCAAGAGGAAAGCCATTACGATGAAAACGAAGCTGGATTTTATTAAAAGGTCGGAGAAAGGTGAGACACCAACGAACATTGGTAAGGCGTTAGGCTTCAGTAGGTCAACCATGGCGACCATTATTAAGGACAAAGCCCGTATTTTAGATCACGTGAAGGGTTCAGCCCCTAAGAAGGCTACAGTGATCACAAAGCATCGTTGTTCCATCCTAAACGAGAAATTACTGATGATGTGGATCGAGGATCAGAATCAACTTGGGCTTCCCGTTAGCCTAATGCTCGTTCAGGAAAAGGCATCTCATATTTTCCAAACTTTGAAAGAGCAGAAAGGTGATGATGCCGGGAAGGAGGAATTTATCGCCAGCAGAGGACCCCAATATGGAACGATTTTCGAAAGCTTCAAGGGGAATGATGGATAACGTATGGTACTACCATGAGATCTAGGAGGAAAAGAGGAAAATTTCCTTCCATACGTTCATCATCATTTTCTGTAGCTACTTAATCCTAATTAGGGTCACAGGGAGGCTGGTGCCCATCCCACCTGATTTGGGGCGAGGGCAGAGTACACCCTGGACAGCTCACTAAGCCATCACAGGGTGGAAACACGCTGAGGGCTTTGCAGCCTACTCTTGTCGAAAGTCAGCAATGGTTTTTTTATATGAACCTCACACCATAGACAGTGAGAGACATGGCCAGCCTTTAATAACACAGTTAGTGCACTGGGGGGACAGTGACAACCTGCTGAGAGTGGGACTTGAACCCCCAACCTTAGGATTAGTGATCTAGCACCTTTTTACTACCAGACTACAACTGCCCCAGTTAAAATATGTAAATGTTGACTATAAAAATCTTGTTTCAGTTTGATTCTCATTATGTTCCTGTATCGTACTACCACAGCAACTACAGACCGGTATCACCTCTTTCTTTCCTTTCTGAAATTATTGAATGCACTACTTATGTCTTTCTATCTTGTTCAGAATAACCTCCTTGGTCCTAATAGAGACTGTGCTCTTGGCTGTGACAGAGACCCTACATGCTGCATGATCAGTCAAGATGCCTTTAGTCCTGATTCTCCGTTGCGCTTTCAGTAGCATTAGACATGGTGAACCACAAGACTCTCTTGTCCATCCTCAGGAGTCTAGGAATTTCAGCACAGCAATGGTTTGCCTCCTACCTGGAAGGTTGATCATATCGGGTTACATGGAGAGGACCACATCTTCTCCATGCTGACTTCCACTGGTGTTTCCGGGGCTCAGTTCTGGGTCCACTTCTGTTCTCTCTTTATACTAGATCCCACAGTGATGTTATATTCTCACATGGATTCTCATACCACTGCAACGCAGATGACACTAAACTTGTTCTCCCTTTTCTTCCATCAAACACTGATGTTTCTGCCAGGATCTCTGCACATCTGGCAAGTATCTACTCATAGATGGCAGCTCACCAGTTGAAGCTTAATCCCGGCAAGACTAAAATCCTGGTCATCCCAGCTGACTCTTCCCCATATCAAGATTTTTGCAATGTCTTTGGACAATGCTGTGATCCCTCCTTCAGGCACTGCACAATGTCTTGGAGTAACCATGGATAAGTGCCTATCCTCTTTTCGTATCACTAATATTTCTCGATTATGTTGATTTCTCCTCTTTAATGTCAAAAGGGGGACAGTGGTGGCCTAGTGGTATAGGTGCTGGATCACTGATCCTAAGGTTGGGGGTTCAAGCACCACTCACCACAGGTGGTCACTGTCCCCTCCAGTGCAGCTAACTGGGTAATCAAATGCTGGCGATGTCTCTTACTGTCTATGGTGTGAGGCATGTAAAAGAACCATTGTTAACTTTTGACAAGAGTGGGCTGCAAAGACATCAGCGTGTTTCCGCCCTGCGATTGCCTGACGAGCTGTCCAGGGTGTACTCTGCCCTCGCCCGGAGTTGGCTGGGATGAGCGCCAGCCTCACCGCTACCCTAATTAGTATTAAGCGGTTACAGAAAAAGAACTGAACTGAATGTCCAAAGGGTTCATCCCTTTCTTTCCACTAAGACCACTCAGATACATGATACATGTTCAATCCCTTGCCATCTCTGACTAAACTACTGCAACTCACTCCTGGCAAGTCTATTCAATTCATTCGACCTCTGCAACTGATCCAGAATGCAGCTGCATGGCTTGTTTTCAACCTGCTCAAGTTCTCCCACACCACACCATTAGCTTCCTGTAGCTGCTCGCATTATATTTAAAACATTAATGATTACCTACAAACCCAAAAATCAACCTGCACCTTCCTGCCTCAAAGCACTTATCACACCCCGCACTGCACCGTGTTCTCTCAGATCCTCGAACACTGCTACATTTACAGCATTTAGCTGACGCACTTATCCGGGGGGGCTTACAGAAGTGCTATAAAATCACTATCACTGAATATATTCTTATACTGGCTTGTTAGAACAGAGACTAAGTATATCGTCAGTCATACTCGGTGGGTAGGTGTTGTGTGTGCTTTTTGTCACTGCTAGACTGGTTTCTCCTTCAACCAAGGAAAAAATTAATCGAAACTCTTCTCTATTTTGGCTCCAAGTTGGTGGAATGACCTTCCTCTTGATGTCCATCAACTGAGTCACTGGGTATTTTCAATCGACGGCTGAAAATGTATCTTTTTATAGCACTATACTTTACACACACCAAAAAAAAAAAAAACCACACACCACACCTACCCACTGAGATTGACTGATGTATACTTTGTGTTATAACAAACCAGTTATCTTCTTCTCTTCCTTTCGGCTGTTCCCTTCAGGGGTCGCCACAGTGAATCATCTGCCTCCATCTCACCCTGTCCTCTGCATCTTCTACTCTTACTCCAACTACCTTCATGTCCTCCTTCAACACATCAATAAATCTTCTCTTTGGTCTTCCTCTAGGCCTTCTGCCTGGTAGTTCCAATCTCCGCATCCTTCTGCCAATATACTCACTATCCCTCCTCTGTACATGTCCAAACCATCTCAATCTAGCCTCTCTGACTTTGTCTCCAAAACCTCTAACATGTGCTGTCCCTTTGATGTGCTTATTCCTAATCCTATCCATCCTCGTTACTCCCAAAGAGAACCTCAACATTTTCATCTCTGCTGCCTCCAGCTCTGCCTCCTGTCTTTTCTTCAGTGCCACTGTTTTTTACATGGCTTACACTGTTTCTCAATATGGTTTATACAACATCGCTGGCCTCAACACCGTCTTGTACACTTTTCCTTTCATTCTTGCTGATATCTTCCTATCACACATCACACCGGGCACTTTTCTCCAACCATTCCAACCTGCCTGCACACGCCTCTTCACCTCTTTTCCACACTCTCCATTGCTCTGGATTGTTGCATCTAAGTACTTAAAATTCTCCACCTTCTTTATCTCTGCTCCCAGTATAAGAATGTATTTATTGACAGTGACTTTAAACCATTTCTGTAAGTCGTTCTGGATTAAAGCATCTGCTAAAGACTGTAGATGTAAATATAAATTTGAAAGGTTTAAAACAATGCTGGACGTAGTGATTTGCACATCTGCCTCACAGCAACAAGGTTCTGGGTTCAATTCCTAACTCAGAAATTTCTATGTGGCTTTTGCATGTTCTCCCTGTGCTTGTGTGAGTTTCTTCTGGCTACTCCGGTTTCCTCCCACAGTCCAAAACATGCACAGTTTGCTAAATGGCTGTTCCAATTCACCCCTAGGTGTGAGAGTGAGTGTGAATGGTTGTGGGAGTGTTGGCCCTATGGTGAGCTGTCCAGGGTGTACCCCGCATTCACCCAGAGTCAGTTGAGATGGGCACCCAACCTCCCTGTGACCCTAATTAGGATGAAGGTGTTCAGAAAATGAATGAATGAATAAACTGATGCCATTACACTGCTATTAGGCTCTGCACCCACCTGCCCTGGGAGCTTGTGTGTTTGTCATGTTTTAGTTTTTTTTTAATGAAAATACCCATAAAAGTTTAGTTTAAGAGTGCTTTTTTTGCTTAGGTGCCCATGTAGTATCTACTGAAACAATTATGCACCTCAGGTTCAATTGATGTTGCTAAAATGAATACATTAATACCATTAGTGTTCTCACTCGTTTGCCAAATTGCTTACTCTTCTTAGTGTCACTGGGAGACTGGTGTCTATTTCATACGACACTGGGTTGAGGTGGGGTACACCCCGAACAGCTTACAGGACCATTTCCGTGCCAACACAAACACAACACAGACGGGACAGATTGGCTGTTCCAAATCACCCCAAGGCGTGAGTGGGTGTGTGAAAAGTTGCGTGTATGTGTGTGTTTTGCCTGCAATGGTCTGGCAAACTGTTTCGGGTGTATCCCACCCTGAACAGCTTTCCAAACTATTGCCAGGCCAATACAGACCCAACACAGATGGGACAGATTGGCTGATCCAAATCACCCCAAGGTGTGAGTGGGTGTGTGAATTATTGTGTGTATGTGTGTGTTGGCCCTGTAATGGTCTGATGAACTGTTCAGGGCGTACCCCACCTTCGTTCAATGTTTCCTGAAATATGCGCTAGCCTCCCCGCAACCCTAATTAGGATTAAGTGTCTCAGAATTTAAAAAAAATGAATGAAAGTAAGGGTGAATGAATGAATGAATGAATGTTGTCGGCAGGGGAGAGGCCGCCTATAAAAAAGAAACAAAAAGCTTGCGTTGTTACTCTGTGTGTTTCTACTGGAGGAGGAGGGTGAGAACTGCCCCGGAATAAAGAACTGGGTGTAACTCTGGTTTAATCATTGACGTCTGTCAAGCTTTATTGGATAGCAGTACGCTGATTAATTTCTGCATGTGTTTCTTATTCAAATGTACTGAGAAAACAGCAGACAAAAGGACACAGCTATTAACATTCTTTTCCCAGCATGAGTTTCAGTAGGGACTACAGGGCTCGCACTGCTTACAGGCAGAATTAGATTCTCACCATTCACACTGTCACTCTGGTCATTCTCACTACAAGCACATGGAATCATATTTTAAATAAATGTCTGATGTTGCCTTTAAAATATTTTTAATGTAAATGTCCAAGGCTCTCATGAATAAATAAATGAATAAAGTCTGGCGAGCTGTCCAGGGTATATGCCATCTTCGCCCAGAGTCAACTGCAACCCTAATTAGGGTTAAACGGCTTAGAAAATGAATGAATGAATAAATTAAAAAAACAACAACATCTGATTCAGGACACCACCAGTGCAGCTAACTTGGTTATCAAAGGCCGGCCATGTCTCTCACTGTCTATGGTGTGAGGTTCATGTAAAAGAATCATTGCTGACTTTCAACAAGAGTAGCTGCATAGCCGTCAGCGTGTTTCTGCCCTGCGATGGCTTGGCGAGCTGTCCAGGGTGTACTCTGCCCTCGTCCAGAGTCGGCTGAGATGGGTGCCAGCCTCCCTACGGCCCTAGTTAGGATTAAGCCGTTACAGAAAATAATGAACCGAGTTCAAGCTCACGATCCCTATCACAAATCTTTCCCTTTAACATGATCTATTTACAATTACTAGAGTAATCACGGGGCGGTTGTAGTTGTTAGCATGTTCACCTCACAGCAAGAAGGTTCTAGGTTCGAGGGCATTTCTGTGTTGAGCTTGCATTCTCTTCCTGCACTTGTGTGTGTTTCCTCTGTGTACTTCTGGTTTCCTCCCACAGATCAAAGACATTCACATTCGGGTAATTGGCTGTTTCAAGTGAGAGGATGCCGGAGGAATGGAGGAGAAGTGTGCTTGTGCCAATTTTTAAGAATAAGGGAGATGTGCAGAGTTGTGGCAACTGCAACTACAGAGGGATAAAGTTGTTAAGCCGTACAATGAAGTTATGGGAAAGAATAGTGGAAGCGAGACTAAGGGTAGAGGTCAGCATTTGTGAACAACAGTTTGGTTTCATGCCAAGAAAGAGCACCACAGATGCAGTGTTTGCTTTGAGGATGTTAATAGAGAAGTACAGAGAAGGTCAGAGGGAGCTGCATTATGCCTTTGTGGATCTGGAACACATATGACAGGGTGCCGAGAGAGGAACTTTGGAATTGCATGAGGAAGTGTGGAGTGGCAGAGAAGTATGTTAGAGTGGTGCAGGACATGTATGAGAGATGTAAGACAGTGGTGAGGTGTGCTGTCAGTGTGACAGAAGAGTTCAAGGTGGAGGTGGGACTGCTCCTTCTTGTTTGCTATGGTGATGGACAGGCTGACAGACGAGGTTAGACAAGAATTTACATGGACTATGGTGTTTGCAGATGACATTGTGATCTGTAGTGAGAGCAGAGAACAAGTGCATAAAATCAAGAGAGGTGGAGGTATGCCCTGGAAAGGAGAGGAATGAAGGTTAGCCTCAGTAAAACAGAATACATGTGTGTGAACGACAAGGACCCAAGAGGAACGGTGAGGTTACAGGGAGCAGAGATAAAGAAGGTGGAGGATTTTAAGTACTTAGACTCAACAATCCAGAGAAATGGAGAGTGTGGAAAAGAGGTGAGGAAGCGTGTGCAGGCAGGTTGGAATGGTTGGAGAAAAGTATCTGGTGTGATGTGTGATAGGAAGGCATCGGCAAGAATGAAAGGAAAAGTGTACAAGACGGTGATGAGGCCAGTGATGTTGCATGGTTTACAAACAGTGGCCCTGGGGAAAAGACAAGAGGCAGAGCTGGAGGTAGCAGAGATGAAAATGTTGAGGTTCTCTTTGGGAGTAACGAGGATGGATAGGATCAGGAATAAGTACATCAGAGGGACAGCACATGTAAGATGTTTTGGAGACAAAGTCAGAGAGGCTAGATTGAGACGGTTTGGACATGTATAGAGGAGGGATAGTGAGTATATTGGTAGTAGGATGCTGAGGTTGGAACTACCAGGCAGAAGGCCTAGAGGAAGACCAAAGAGAAGATTTATGGATGTGGTGAATGAGGACATGAAGGTAGTTGGAGTAAGAGTAGAAGATACAGAGGATATGGAGAGATGGAGGCGGATGGTTTGCTGTGGCGGCTCCTGAAGGGAAAAGCCAAAAGGAAAAGAAGAAATTGTCCACAGGTGCGAATATGAATGGTTGTGTGTGTGTGTGTGTGTGTGTGTGTGTGTGTGTGTGTGTGTGTGTATTGGCCCTGTGGTACCCTGCATTCGCCCATGCAAGGGTTACTTAGACTCCAGCATCCCCACCACCCTAATAGGCGGTTTAGCAAATGAGTGTGTGAATGAAAGACAGAGAGAATATTGACGTATTCTAAAAGTTTCATCTTAATGTGTAATTTATTTTTTCATCAGTTATCCTATTAAATTACGCAGATTGGAAGTGGGCAGAGAAGAGAGAACTTAAGTAAAACCAAGGAAGTCTGCTCCATCTGTGATGCCTTGTTTCAGGCATTAATTTTCTAAGACGCTCAATCCTAATTAGTCGTGAGGAGGCGTGGTGCCCCTCTCAGCCGACTCTGGGCCAAGGCCAAGATATACCCTGAACAGCCAGGCCATTGCAGGGCAACACAAATACACACACAACCATTCATACTCACACTCATATCTACTGTAGGGGAGATTTGGAACAGCCAGTCAGCCTAATGTGCATGTTTATGGACTGTGGGAGGAAACCACAGTACCCAGAGAAAACCCACGCAAGCACAGGGAGAACATGCGAACTCCACACAGAAATGTCCTGAGGTGAAATGCTGTGAAGCGGATGTACTAACCATGACTTAATCTTGCCAAGGGCGGTTTTAAAAATGTTTTAAAATTTTTAGATAAGCGAGCACTTCAATAAAAAGCCTACCTCATCCCAGGAAGCTGTGATGTTTTCAAGTTCCATGTCTGTAATGCTGAGGTCATACTCCATCAGTCTGTATTCTTCTTTGCTAAGAAAATCCTGAAAGCCACAGTGAACAGAACAAAGCAATGTGTGTAGGTTTTGAAGGACATTTTTTTTTTTGGAGTCAGCTTAAAATAGAAACAGTGTTCAGGACAGAACAAACAGTTATAGAGTGATACAAAGAATACACAAAGAATATTGTTTTGGTTGAAGAGTTGTGGTGTGAATAGCAACTGCCAGTTTATTCACATTTGAAAATGTATTGTTAAACAGAGCACATTAACACACATTGTCTTGGAATCATTACAGAAATCCTCATAACTATCCCTTTATTCTGGGTTTTCTTTTTATTTATTAGCCTTACTTTGTGTACAGAGAAGGTCATGTTAAAAACAAATACCGTATTCATGATAAGCACCCAGGGCGCTTTAAAAATTGGAGTGGGTGGGCGGTTATTAAAATGTTACCAGCGGAGTGGAACGGTAAGTGCTTATTACCATAGAGGTGGAAAAAATGAATAATAACAGAACAATAAAAGAGATTTACTGGTATTTGTGTTATTCATTTTGTGGTATCAACCAAATTACTTACATGAAAGCTGAAAATAAACAGAAAACAGCATAACAAAAAAAAAAGACCCCTTACTTTTCTCTCCTGGTGCTGTTCTTTTAAATATTTTCCTAGAAGTAAAGTCGAGCCAATCAACACAAATGTCAACTCTAGCATATGACACGTTGAACCAATCAACACGAACATAAACAAAAGCACATGGCCAGGAACGTCTTTAAATTTATGAAGTTAGTGAGCAGCAGAATTGGATGAAAAATACTAATCACTTTCTAATAGGTCCATATCTGGCTCATCGCTCCATTCATTCAGAGCATCTCATAGTTTTGCTGTAGCAGTTTCTAATGGTTCATCGGTTATTGGACATTTACCAAGAGAACAGCAAAATATTTTCCTGTTTTTTTAAAGCACGGCGGAACAATCAAATGTGTTGTTACTGCTGAACATTATAGACATTCCCCAGTGGCAGGGGGTCTTGAAATACCGTGTAAACTCACTTTTACAGGCAGTCAACATCTCATTTTACCATTACAGCGACTGATCGAAAAAAATTGTTAAGTTTGATCTACAATTTTGCTCCCAGTACACATGGGTGGTTATTAGACATAAGATTAAAAAAAACATTGGGGGGCACTTATTGGAGCAGGACGCTTATTACGTCGTTACGGTACTTGCTTCTTTAATATCATGTTTAATCATACTGTTAATCTAATTTAGGCAATCAATTATATCCCTACAGCAATGCTTCTCATGCCATCCACGCCACATAGGTATTTCAGCACGACACACATTATTATATATCATCATCATCATCATCATCCGCTTAACTGGGTCACGGGGGCAGCAGCCTAAGCAATGAGGTCCAAATGTCTCTCTCCCCAGCCACTTCCTCCAGCTCTTCCTGGGCTCCATCGTCCCTCACGCATGAACAAGACCCCTAGATACTTGAACTCTTCCACTTGGGGCAGGACCTCAGTCCAGACCAGAAGGGTGCATTCCACCCTTTTCTGGCTGAGAACCATGGCCTCGGACTTGGAGATGCTGATTCTCATCCCGGCCGCTTCACACTCGACTGCAGTCACGGTCTGACAGAACCCATGCCTTCGGTTGCCACCCAACTCACACTGCACCTGACCCCGATAGCCCATCCAACAGATGGTGGGTCCAAGGGAGAGCAGACCCATGTCTCCTTTTCGGGCTGGGCTCAGCCAGGCTCCATGGGCAGAAACCCATCCACCAGGCGCTCACCTTCGAGCCCTTCCCCCAGGGCCTAGCTCCAAGGGGGACCCTGGTGGCCCATGTCTGGGCAAGGGAAACTGTGTCCTTGTGTCTTTCTTCATAGACGCCTTTTGAACTGCACTTCGTCTGGACCTAGGACCTACTTGCCTTGGATGACCCTACAAGGGGCATAATGCCCCTCACAAACATAGGTTCTAGGATCATTAGGACACGCAAACCCCTCCACCACGATAAGGTGGTGATTCAAGGAGGGGTATATACCGTGTACTGCATGCTGTACAATGTATATATTATAGAATATTTAATGAAAATAAATCACCTCAATTTTCCAGATAAGCCTGATGGTGTCATACCACATCTGGATGGAAGCAGGTAGCTGGCGAGTGATGACCATGCGAAGCACCATACAGTACGACAGAGTAGTGAAGATGCGCCGCACAGTAATTCCTGTGGTAAGGGCTTGGGGTACTACTGCTGCTGTGATCACCCATATAGCAGAAAAGAAGTAGGCGGAGCTGTAGAAATAGCGCAGTGAGCCAATCTTCCTGGTTAGCTTCACCTCATCCCTGAAATTAGTCAGAATGAGAACAAAAACTTTGAATTTCAGCTTTCAGTAAAATCTGAAAGTGAAAAGAGAGCTAACATCCTATATAACAGGAAATGAGCCATATCACATAACATTTTTTCAGAAATTATTATAAATGTACAAAGAAGGGTGTAGAGCTTAAAAGAATAAAGTTGTTTAAAAAAGGCTGAAACTGTTGCTTTTTAGAAGTGTTTACACTTTGCAGTAAAGGAAATACTTTTTTCATATTTCTAGCTTACTGTCTGATATTCTTGATGATGGTCTCCATAATCTCCTCCCATCCATAGGCTTTTACTGAGTGAAGATTCTCCATAATCTCCGAGGTCAGAGCAAGGCGCTTATTAGTAAGCAGTACCCTTTGTGCTCTTATTTAAAATGGAAAAAAGAGAGGAAACAATCAGGATGAATAGAGTCTATTATTATTAATAATAATAATAATAATAATAATAATCCATTTGCTGAACCGCTTAATTGCATTATGGTCATGGGGAGCTGGAGCCGATTACAGCATGAAGCTACATCCTGAACAGCTTGCCACTCCATCACAGGACCAACACACACACAGCCATTCACTGTTACTTTGAGGGGGAATTTGGAACAACCAGTTAGCCTAATGTACATGTCTTTGGACTGTATGATGAAACCAGAGTTCCCTGAGAAAACCCACGCAAGCATGTGGAGACCATGCAAGCTCCACACAGAAAGGTCTGAGCTCAGGACTCGAACACAGGACCTTCTCTCTGTGAGGCGGAAGAGATCACTACACCACGATAATCACCACATTATTATTGTGGTGATTTGGCCTTGTGGCCCGAATTGGAATTAAGTGTTTCAGAAAATGAATGAATGAATGAATAGTTATTTGGCTGAGCACAGAGATTTAAATTTGAACAAAGAGCTGACTAGGCAGTGGAGGCAGGCCCCGAGGAAAAGGTGCTGGATTACCAGTCCCAAGGTTGGAGGTTCAAGCCCCACTGTCGACAGTTGTCATTGCTCTCTCCCTCCCGTGTAGCTAACTGGGTTCTCAAAGACCGGCCGTGTCTCTCACTGTCTATGGTGGGAGGTTCATGTAAAAGAACCATTGCTGATTTATCAAGAGGAGCTGCATAGCCGTCAGCGTGTTTCTGCCCTGCAATGGCTTGGTGAGCTGTCCAGGGTGTACTCTGCACTCGCCCAGAGTCCTCTGAGATGGGAACCAGCATCCCCATGACCCTAATTAGGATTAATCGGTTCATAAAATGAACGAATGAAAGAGCTGACATGGAAAACACAGATGCAGTTGTAAATACAGGACACATTCAGTGTTAGGAAAATATATGAAAAACTGCAAGCGCCGGCCCTTCCTAGCTATGTTTACATTTCTCACAGGCACAAGGCAAGCCAAGGTCCTGATTAGGGCACAAGATCTGAGCAACTTGTTCGAACTCATCAAAAACCCCAACCAGCATCAGACCAGGGTGGAATGTGGGTTTCAGTGGGAGTGATATCTTGAGATAGTCGGGAGAAAAAGACGAATCCGGTGCATGAATTATATCCATTATACAAAAATTCTACAATTATAAACAGGTAAACACTTACTTGTAAGGTTCCATTTTATGAGAAAGACAGGCCTGGATGACTCCCAGAAGAGAGATTGCAGCAAGGGCACAGAAACTGTTAAATTCTATGAGCTCCCAGATTAGTCCCACACATAATATACACTGTAAAGGAGAAATCCATACAAAGTGGGCCATGCCCAGGCTCTGCACAGAAAACACAATTTCTGCTTAATTTTCAGCATACGGTGAGATATGATATACTATAACCTCACACATAGATGTGTCAATACAATTTGATCGGAAAAGATAATTGAGCAATAGCATGAAATCATAGAATGGAATACATTTAACAGAAATAAATAACCTTAATGTATTGCACAACATTACCTCACTTAATTTAAAGGGGCGGTGTGATAGTTTTTTAAGGGAAATATCCTGAATGTCATGAATGGTTTTATCAAACAAGACATAATCGCTCTAACTCACTCATTGCCAAACCACTTACTCCCACTAGGGTCGCACGGAGATGATGCTCAAGTGCAGGGCTCAGGTTTTTCTGTGTGGAGTTTGCATATTCTCCCCATGCTGGTTTGGGTTTCCTCTGGGAACTTTGGTTTTCTCTTACAGTCAAAAGACATGCACATGAGGCCAAATGGCTGTTCCAAATTGTACCTAAGTGTGTGTGTGTGTGTGTGTGTGTGTGTGTGTGTGTGTGTGTTAGCCCTGTAATGGTCTGTTGAGCTGTTGACCTTCACCCATTGTTGGTTGAAACAGGCTCCAACCTCACCGTGACCCTAATAGAATTCAAGTTCAGCGAGTGAGTTAGTGAGTAAATGGATGGATGTTAAATAGGTTGCACAATAGGCTATGAAGGTCAATAAGAGGATAGAAACTCAAGTTATATCATTGGTCACATGTCCTAGAGTGGCAGTGGTGGCCTGATGGTAAAGATGCTGGATCGCTGATCCCAAGGTTGGAGGTTCAAGCCCCACCCTCAACAGGTTGTCACTGTCCCACCAGTGCATCTAACTGGTTTATCAAAGGCCGGCCGTGTCTCTCACTGTCTATGATGAGAGGTTCATGTAAAAGAACCATTGCTGAATTTCATCAAGAGAAGGCGGCATGTCAGCGTGTTTCTGCCCTGTGATAGACTGGCGAGCTGTCCAGGGTGTACTCTGCCCTCACCTGGAGTCGGCTGGGACGGGTGCCAGCCTGCCCGTGACCCTAATTGGGATTAAACGGTTACAGAAAATGAATGAATGTCTTATAGCACGAACTGAGGAAAATAGTGATAGCATTTGTGGGTTTATTGTGTTTTGCTTACTGCCACACAAGTAATCATTCATTCATTCATTTTCTGAACCGCCTGGCGCCCATCTCAGCCGACTCTGGGAGAAGGTGGGGTACAGATTTAAAAGTAATCATCCAAAGAAATTAACTTCTATCCATAGCTTGTAATTTTACCTTAGTACAACCAAGTACCTTTAGATGCACCAGTACAGAGGATGGTTCTGATTGGTTGTGAGTAAAAAGAAAACACAAATTTACAGCAATTTTTTTTGTTATAACAGTTAATATCTCATTATAGGAATGATGGGCTACTTGACCTCCCTTAAGTCCACACGAAGGGAGAACCTGTGTGTGTTCTCTGAGACAAAGCGCTTCACACTCACCACATTTTGTGTAGGTGATAATTGCTTCAGAGATCTTGTAAAGTGTATCAGAATTCATCACCCTGGCTCAACTTTCCCGAAGGCTTCGAAAGTTCAACATCCTTCACCTCAGTCTTTTGGGTGTTAGAGCGCACTTGTTGAAAGGTAACCTCAATCAAATTTCTTTATTAAAATCTGTCTGTGTTCACCAAGATGGGCCTGGGTTCGATTCCCAGGCTCAAGTGTTTCCGTGTAGAGCTTGCATGGGTTTCTCCAGGAACTCCGGTTTTCTCCAACAGTCCAATAACATGCCCAGTAGGTTATTTGGCTGCTCCAAGTATTCTCAGTATGAATAGGTGTGAGTGTAAATGGTTATGTGAGTGTGTGTGTGTGTGTGTGTGTGTGTGTGTGTGTGTGTGTGTGTGTGTGTTGCCCTGTAATGGTCTGGCGAGCTGGCCAGTGTGTACCCTGCCCTCGTCCAGAGTCGGCTGGGATGAGCTTCAGCCTTGCCGTGACCCTAATTAGGATAAAGCGGTTTCGAAAATGAATGAATAAATGTCTCTGTGCAAAATCTTAAACCAGTAGATGCTATTAAGCATTATTTTATTGGAGATTATTTGAAAACTGAATCTCAGGATGATGATATCATCGAGGCCTGAATTAACACAGAGGAGTTTGGTTTTAAACATAAATAACGACGGCCGTTCGTTAGATGAATTTGTTTGTAAGTCGTTACAGGGGGTCCTTTAGAGGGGAACGTATGTTTAACCCTTGTATAGGTAACATATACCAGTTTGTACTGTATACAATCTCTTTCTCTCTCTCTGTCTCTCTCTCTCTCTCTCTCTCTCTCTCTCTCTCTCTCTCTCTCTCTCTGTGTGTAAAGTTTTTATTTGTCCAGGTGGTTTTCTTATCACACAGTCAGTATTCCTGGGACAAATTCTAGCTCCAAAGTACAGTACATTATTCTAGCTCATCTGTACATTATCAATATCATTATGTCCCGTGTTTAAACTCCTGGTTCCTCTCAAGCACAGCACAGCAGATCTGATCAGATTTACAGAGTTTCACTCTTATTCAGTTCATTATAATTCTGGAGTCGATTTGTTTCTTCTTTGAAAGTTTGGCGCGAGTTCAGAAATGTATAGGTTCTGCTTCTCTTCAGTGACCTCGGTAAGGTGTAAAACACCTGTGAGCCACGCCCCTCTGCCGGAGCCTAGTATTAAGTCTACCTCAGGATAATGTTTAATCATATTTCATAGTTATATTTATGATCTATCGTTCTGTAGATTTTATTCCATATCTATTTCTACTTGTTCTTCAATTTCATTTCACTTTCACTTTCACTTTTGACCTCTGGCAGCCCTGTTTGTATCTCTGGATGTTCGTAACACAATGTTCGTGAGTTGGGGAGCATCTGTAGTTTTATTGGAAGCCTTTTCACACCGCCAGCAGAAATCTGTAAATAAGTGATATTTAATATAACAAAATCCTATACTTGTTTACTTGGTGAATATGATCATATTGTCATTCTGAGACTTCCAGCTAAGTCTTGGCAAAGATGGGGTACACCCTGAACAGTCCACCTGTCCATTGCAGGGCAACACACTCACACTTGAGAGTAATTAGAGCAGGTAATAATTAGTCTAATGTGCATCTTTGGACTGCCGGTATTACTCAAAGGAAACCCTGACGGGGTGAACATACAGACTCCACACAGGGACTTGAACACAGGATTTTTTTTTTTTTTTGCTGTGAGGCATTGGATGCAGAAACCACTATGGCACTGTACTGCTAAATAAAAAGTAGTTAGGAAAATGAAAGAATAATAGTTTAATTGTAGTTGTTATTATTATTATCATTATTATTATTCAAAATATACATTTTCAATCACTCACTCACTCACTGATCAAACCGCTTACTTCTGTTAGGGTTGTGAGAAGGTTAGTGCCCATCTCAACTGACATTGGGTAAAGGTGGGGTACACCTTGCCAGTCCATTTCAGGGCCAACACACACACACAACCATTTACACTCACCCTTCACTAGGAAACAGCCAGTTAGTCTAATGTGTATGTTTGTGGGAGGAAATCGGAGTATATAGGGAAAACCCATGCAAACACAGGGAGACCAGTCAACCTCCACACAGAGACACCAAAGCCTGGCTGTGATGCGACTGTAATAACCGCTATGCCACTGTGCCACCCAATTACAAATAAGAGCCCATCAAATCTTGAAACAGTCTTTAAATGTCTGTACACAGAAAGAATTCAACGCTATAGACTTGAATGAGATTCACAAGTGATGACTTGTCTATTAAGCAGAGTGTTAAAGTGATAGTATATGTACGTACAGCCTGTATGTGTGTGTGTGTGTGTGTGTGTGTGTGTGTGTGTGTGTGTGCATAAAATCAGGAAAAATCATACTTGCCTGATCAAACTTGCCCAGGTTGGCTGACATTAGGCTGACCAGCTGCCCTGTACTGATCTTATCCAGTACTCGGCTGGAAAGCTTTAGTGTCTTCGGACCAAGCATTTTTAAAAATGAATAAATAAACATTTTAGTCTTTAACCTAACAGAATATCGTAAGTATTGATGTTCATCATTTGAGGTGACTGCAGCCCACCTTCTTATAAATTAAGCTGAAAAGTGCAATGCGGATCTGCATGCCCAGGTGATGAAGCCCAAACATTGCAGGCTGCAGGAGGAGGAAGCGGGTGATAAACAGTAGGCCGAGGCCCAAGGCGAGGAAGTAGCCCTGTTCTCGCTCTGGCTCGTGGAAGGGATCAAATGAGGCGATGATTCGGCCCAGGAGCTGTGGCTGCACAGTTTTTGTGGCTTCCTAAACAAGAAATTTGTCAATGTAAGGTTAATGTAACTCCAAATGATGATCTAATTCTTATAATAGTGCAGTAAGTGTGAGTCACAATAAAATTCAACGCTACACTGGAATACTCATTCATTTCCACTTAATCCTACTATTAGGGTTAACGGAGATTGGAGCCTATCTCAGCCTACACGTGGTGAGGGCAGGGTATGCCGATTTGTAACAGCCGATTAACCTCCTGTGCATATCTTTGGACTGCTGGAGGAAACTGGAGCACCCCGAAAAACACTTGCAAGGAAGGGAAGAACATGCAAACTCCACACAGATATTCCCTTGTCAAGGCCAGGACTCGAACCCAAGACATTCTTGCTGTGAGGTGGACGTTAGGGTGGAGTGAAAATTGTGAAAAAATAAATATGGTCATTTTTACTGAAAATGTTTAATTCTGATAATAGTGATCCAATTTGCTTCTATATTATCAAAAACATATATTTTAGGAAGTTTGGCACAGTGTTAACATATATTGTCTCAAAAAAAAAAACCCCACACATATTCAGATGAGTCGATATGACTGTCACATATTGAAGTCTCGTTTTGTCTCGAAAATCTGCATTCTTCCCTCGACTCCATTCTTGTACGGATGAAGCCGTCTCGTCGATTGTTGTCACGTACAGACTGTGATGCCTCAGTCACCACCTTGATGCCCCTCTCCACAGCCTGTGTGTGGCATGGGCATCTGTCGAATGTGCCATATGCTGTGCCATATGCTGTCACCACCTGGTGATAGTTTCCTCTACTAAACTACTGAGTCCTGACCTTTCCAGTCATACCAAATCTGTGATCTGTGAATGTTATAATTATTTAAAGTTATTCCCTTTGTCAGCAATCGTGTGCTCGCGTGCTCTCGAAATCGACTCGACATACCTTATTTTGAGTGAGTTGGGGGAACCTAGAAATTTTTTACAGAATTTTAATATTTTGCATATGTTTATAACTGGTACTGTTACGTCTTTTCTACACTATTCTGAATTGATTGTGAAAAACTATATGTTTCACTCCACCCTAGTGGACGTGCCAGTCACAGTTAATATATTCGTGCATTAATTTTACACAAAAGTGTGCCATTTTCTACAATGCATTATCAGTGACTAGAGGAGGACCACTACAGTGATGTTAATGGTGAACACATCAGCAGTCACACATGAAACTGAAACATCGAAAATAAACTCATGCAGGTGAAGCCCCAAGCCAGCATTCATAATGTACGAGTGTTGTACATGTGCATTGAGACCTGGAGTCGTTTTTATTTTTGCACATCGGATTATATTGATTGTAATCACAATGTGAAAGATAAACAGAGAAAATGACAGGGCATGTAGCATATAGTACAATTTTGCATGTGCAGTGGTGGCTTGGTGATAAAAGGGCGCTGGATCACTGATCCTATGGTTGGGGGGGTTCAAGCCCCACTCTCAACGGGTTGTCACTGTCCCCCCAGTGCAGCTAACTGGGTTATCAAATCTGTCTATGGTGTGAGGCATTGTAAACAAACTATTGCTGACTATTGTCAAGACAGCCGTCAGCGTGTTTCTGCCCTGCGATGGCCTGATGAGCTGTCCAGGGTGTACTCTCGCCTGGAGTCAGATCGGATGGGCGCCAGCCTCCCCGCAACCCTAATTAGCATTAAACGGTTACAGAAAATGAATGAGTGATAGAATTTTGTACAGCCACTTACCCCAAAGTAGAGGAGAACTCCAAATAACATAAAAGGTCGAACGAAGCATCTGGAAAGTGCTCGTAGGAGACTGGGTTTTTTCTTCGCAGATATAACTTCTCTGTCCCATTCTCTGTATATAGAGATACAGAAAGTTCAAAAGAGCCAATTAAACAACTCAACACTTCCTCCCATCCACGCTAAACATGGTGGCATCCACATTGTTCAAGCCAGTTGCATATAGCCACGGTGATATTACTCACGTATTAAACAAGGCAGAGAGCCTTTCACAAACAGAGCACTGCCCCAAGCTCTTCATTGTTGAAAAGTTCAAATTCCCAGAAGACGCAGCTGTTTGAGGACTGAAGAATACGACACACCATCTATCACCCACTAGGGGTCTGGCGCTTTAAAAGGTCATGTCTGATGCCCATTAAATTGCCCCCCAACTGATACAAATATATTGTTGTCTATGTGAAGCAGTATGTAGGCGTGTATGGGATTTTACTGGAAGAAGCAAGGTAGGATTTTTACTCTGTTACCAGGAAACACGACATTAGAACTTTAACTCAAAAGTGTGACATTTACGACCGTAGACAACTGGAACAGTGTGTCGTGTTAGCAGCTCTTCATAGTGTAAATAAGGTCATGTTTAAAGTTCGAGTCAAACCTCCAGTCATTTATCCATCACAAAATGAGGAGGCACTATTGATACGAACAGCACCTCAACACCAATCATTCCAACAACATTATAGAATAATATTTCACACAAAACCCATTTCTAGAATTTGGGGTGGCTGAAAGGAAGTTTTTATAAAATTATTTATGTATTACAGGGCAGTGGTGGTCTGTCTAGTGGTATAAGGCGCCGGATCGCTGATCCAAAGGTTATGGGTTCGAGTCCCACTGTGCACAAGGTTGTCACTGCCCCCCTCCCAGTGCAGCTAACTGGGTTATCAAAGGCCGGCCATGTCTCTCACTGTCTCTGGTGTGAGGCATGTAAAAGAACCATTGCTGACTTTCGACAAGAGTAGCTGCAAAGCCGTCAGCGTTTTTCCGCCCTGCGATGGCCTGGCGAGCTGTCCAGGGTGTACTCTGCCCTCGCCCTGAGTTGGCTGGGATGGGCACCAGCCTCCCCGTGACCCTAATTAGGCTGAAGCGGTTACAGAAAATGAATGAAGGATTTATGTATTACGTAATACACACACACACATGCGTATGTATGTATATATATATATATATATATATATATATATATATATATATATATATATATATATATATATATATGTATGTACTGTATGTATGTAATTAAAATAAATAAATAAACAAATAAACCCCCTCCTTGAATCACCACCTTATCATGGTGGAGGGGTTTGCATGTCCTAATGATCCTTGGAGCTATGTTGTCGGGGGCATTATGCCCCTTGGAAGGGTCACCCAAGGCAAACAGGTCCTAGGTGAAGGTCCAAACAAAGCACGGTTCAAAAGACCTCTATGAAGAAACAGAAAACATGGACACAGTTTCCCTTGCCCAGATGCAGATCAACGGGGTCCCCACCCTGGAGCCTATCCTGGGGGTGGGTCTTGAAGGCGAGCGCTTGATGGTCGGACTTCTGCCCATGGAGCCCGGCCGGGCACAGCCTGAAAAGGAGACATGAGTCCGCACTCCCATGGACCCACCACCTGAGGGAGAGGCTATAAGGGGTCAGGTGCATTGTGAGTTGGGTGGCAGCCAAAGGCATGGGTTCTGTTGGATCGATCCTCCGCTACTGACTCTGACTCTTGGGACATGGAATGTCACCTCTCTGGTTGGGAAGGAGCCTGAGCTGGTGTGTGAGGTGGAGAGATACTGACTAGATATAGTCAGACTCACCTCAACACATAGCTTGGGCTCTGGAACCACCCATCTCGAGAGGAGCTGGACCTTATTCCATTTTGGAGTTGCTCATGGAGGGGGGGGGGGGCAAGCCGGTGTGTGCATCCTTGTTGTCCCCCTCCTTCTCGGTGCCCACACGTTGGGGTTCTCCCCAGTTGACAAAGAGGGTAGCTTCCTTCTGCCTTCGGGTGGAGGGACTGGTCGGGTGGACTCCGCCAAGGCTGTCCTTTGTCACCGTTTATAATTTTGAAGGACAAAAATTTGTAGGCACAGCCGAGGCGTTGTGGGATTCTGGTTTGGTGGACATTGGATCTCGTCTCTGCTTTATTGTGGATGATGTTGTCCTTTTGGCTTCATCAGACCGAGACCTCTGGAGCAATCCTCAGTCGAGTGCAAAGTGGCTGGGATGAGAATCGGCACCTCCAAGTCCGAGGCCATGGTTTTCAGTCAGAAAAGGGTGGAATACAATGTGCCCCAAGTGGAGGAGTTCAAATATCTCGGCATCTTGTTCACGAGTGAG
Source organism: Plotosus lineatus (assembly GCA_024760905.1). NCBI lineage: Eukaryota > Metazoa > Chordata > Actinopteri > Siluriformes > Plotosidae > Plotosus > Plotosus lineatus. The sequence continues at coordinate 45,449,072 of CM045739.1, forward strand.
GGAAGGATGAAGCAGGAGATTGATAGGTGAATCGCTGCAGCCACTGATGTAAAGCGGAACTTGTATCGGTCCGTCATGGTGAAGAGGGAACTGAGCCACAAGGCAAAGCTTTCAATTTACCAGCTGATCTATGTTCCAACACCTACCTATGGTCATGAGCTTTGGGGAGTGACCGAAAGAACAAGATCGTGGATACAAGCGGCTGAAATGAGCTTCCTTCACCGGGTGGCGGGGCTCTCCCTTAGAGATAAGGTGAGAAGTTCAGCCATCCGCGGAGAGCTCGGAGTAGGACCACTGCTTCTCCGCATTGAGAGGAGTCAGTTGAGGTGGCTCGGGCATCTGGTCAGAATGTTTCCCAAACGCCTCCCTGGTGTAGTGTTTTGGGCATGTCCAACTAGGAAGAGACCCCAGGGTCTACCTAGAACACGCTGGAGGGATTGTGTCTCTCAGCTGGTCTGGGAACACCTCTGTGTCATCCGGAAGAACTGGAGGGAGTGGCTGGGGAGATGGATGTCTATGTCTGGACCTCATTGCTTCGGCTGCTGCCCCCGCGATCCGACCCCGGATTAAGCAGTAGAAGAAGATGATGATGGGGGGCAGTGGTGGTCTAGTGGTATAGGGCGCTGGATCGCTGCTCCAAAGGTTGGGGGTTCAAGTCCCACTCTGCACAAGGTTGTCACTGCCCCCCCCCATCCCCCAGTGCAGCTAACTGGGTTATCAAAGGCCGGCCATGTCTCTCACTGTCTATGGTGTGAGGCATGTAAAAGAACCATTGCTGACTTTCGACAAGAGTAGGCTGCAAAAGCCGTCAGCGTGTTTCCGCCCTGCGATGGCCTGGCGAGCTGTCCAGGGTGTACTCTACCCTCGCCCGAAATTGGCTGGGATGGGCGCCAGCCTCCTCGCGACCCAAGTTAGGATTAAGCGGGTACAGAAAATGAACTGAACTGAAGAAGATGATGATGAAAAATAAACAAATAAACCTTCCCTTGTTAACCTTTTTTGCTTTTTTTAATCCCTACAGATGGTACCCCAAATTCAGAAGAGACACAGGAACCCTAAGCTGTGAGGCAGCATTACTGTCTTTTTCCCTTCTGTGTCTGAAGTCTTTAAACCATTAAAGCCTCAATGGAACAACAGTGTTTCCCACAGTTCAGTACTGTACCTACTGACCTGCCACACTTTTGTTCATCCAGTGGTCATAGAAGTCATCCAAGTAACCAACAGAACCAACAAAGTGGCAAAATGTTTGTGTGTAACATGAATGCATATTTATTTGTGCATTGTGGTTTACTTTAATAAGATCTGGATAAAGAACACATTACACGTAATCAGTAATCTACAACTGATATGCAGTACACTTTGGGAAATGTTGAAATGAACCCAATGTACACTGGACTGGTGTGTTGAGAATACAAACTTTTCCAGACGTTCTGCAAGCACGTCAGCAGTGTCCTGTGCCGGAGCCTGATGCACATCTGATGGCTTCAGCTTTTCCCTAAAACCTTTTCGCATAACAGGGCTTGTCCACCTGCAGATAGTCAGAGGAATCTGTTATTAAAATAAAGGCCGATTTTTCCACACTGGCTTTCATTGTCATCACAATTAATAACCCTTGTACTGTATGAAGCCGCTTCAGGGCGGTGGTGGCCTGGTGGTAAAGGTGCTGGATCACTGATCCCAAGGTTGGGGGTTCAAGCCCCACTCTCAACAGGTTGTCACTGTCCCCTCAGGGCAGTTAACTGGTTCATCGAAGGCCGGCCATGTCTCTCACTGTCTATGGTGTGAGGTTCGTGTAAAAAAAATATTGCTGACTTTCATCAAGAGTAGCTGCATCGCATGTTTCCACCCAGCGATGGCCTGGCGAGCTGTCCAGGGTGTACTCTGCCCTCGTCCAGAGTCGGCTGAGATGGGCACCAGCCTCCTCGCGACCCTAATTAGGATAAAGTAATTGGCTTTTTACACCCGAGCCTAGTGGTTCATCAGGCCGGTGCTTAACCTGGGTTTCCATAGTGTGAGGCTACCGGGAGTTCAACTCGACCTGCATGGGACGCTAGTCCATCGCAGGTTACCTTCCCAGTTTATTTATTTATTTATTTTTTTACTGGTAACCATTTATACTACTGAAACAGACACACACTTGTGGCTAAGACCTTGCCCGAGGGTCTTAGCGCAGTGGGGATCTAAGTGGGATTCGAACACACAACCTCCTGATCATGAGCCCAGCACCCTAACCACTACGCCACCGGCCCCAGTAATCAGGATTAAGTGGTTCAGAAAATGAATGAATGAATGAAGCCGCTTCAGACAGGGTTATTTATGTATCTTTTATTCATTTGCTGAAACGGTCATGGGGAGGGTAAAGCCTAAGTTGCCGACTCTAGACAAAGATGAATTACACCCTGAACATCTCACCAGACCGTCACGAGGCTAATATACTCACAACCATTTACTCATATACTCACACCTAGAGCCAGTTCGGAACAGCCAATTAGGATCATTTTTGAATGTCTTTGCAGTGGGAGGAAACCAGAAACCTGCACAGGCACAGCAGAACATGCAAACTCTACACAGAATCGCCCTCGCCGTGTCCTGGACTCAAACCCACGATCCTCTTTCTGTGAGCTACATGTGCTAACCACTGTGCTTGCTTATTTATTAATCAGAACCTGAACTTTAAAACTAGTTCCTTTTTTGCACAGTAGGAAGAAAGTTTAAAGTTCTCACAGTTATCTGTTTGGTTTTCAAACATTTTGCTTTTAGTCTTCAGTTTTGTAATTTCTCATCATGCTTTCTCTCTTCAAGGACACAGAGATGAACTTTAATTCAACATGGTGTAATCATGTTATATTACATTAGAAGTGAACAGTATGAACGGAAGTGAAAGCAGTATAACATTTGAACTTGTCCACACTCACTCTGAAAGGGACAGTGTCGGGTTATTTAAAAAAAATGAAATACCGTAGATTAAATTGTGTTATCAAACAATACACAGGGTTTCATCCATGTACTCCAGTTTCCTCCCACAGTCCGAAGACGTGCACATTAGGATTATCAGTTGTTTCAAATTGCTCCTAGTTGTTAAACTGTGTGTAAATACGTGTGTGTGTGTGTGTGTGTGTGTGTGTGTGTGTTTCCCCATGATGGTTTGGCAAGCTGCTCAGGGTGTACCCCACGTTCACCCACAGCCAGTCAAGATAGACTCCAGCCGCTCCACGACCCTAGTAGGATGAAATGGTTTGGAAAATGAATGAATAAACTTGTGGTTTTTAGGGTTTGCAACATAATCTCAATCCTGGAAAACTTTTCATCCCAACCAGATCCAAAAGTCCATGTTGTAATCCAGTCACTTCATATTATACTCACAATCTTTCAATTTCTTTAGATTCGAGGCTGAAAGTTCATCATTCATTTTCTGTAACCGCTTAATCCTAATTATGGTCTTGGGGAGGCTGGCGCCCATCCCAGCCGACTCTGGGCGAGGGAAGAGTACACCCTGGACAGCTCGCCAGGCCATCATAGGGAAGAAAGACGATGACGGCTATGCAGCTCCTCTTGATGAAAGTCAGCAGTGGTCCTTTACATCAACCTCACACCATAGACAGTGAGAGACACGGCCGGCCTTCGATAACCCAGTTAGCTGCACTGGGGGGGGGGGGGACAGTGACAACCCGTGGACAGTGGCACTCGAACCCCCAACCTTAGGATCAGTGATCCAGCACCTTTACCACCAGGCCACCTTGTCAGCCCTTGCAAGGCTGAAAGTATATTTAACAAATACTGTATAGATAAGATCTTTGGGCAGTCACTGCATATTTCGATGACTATCTGGCAACGGAATTTGGATAAAAAAAAAAAAGATCATCACACAACTCCATGAAGATTTGTAAATCACACGTCGATTTGAAGATATATGTTGTGTATAATTTCTGAGCTGAGATTTGATTTTCATGTTTATACTTCATTGAGTTCTGCTTAATATTGTACCATGCTTTAACTCCAGACAGGGTTATGTTTTTGTCCATTTATTTTCTTATTATTTATCTTAATCCTGATGTATATTTGTTTTGGGGACTGTGTGCCTTTTCCTTCCTTTTTTTTTTTTTTTTTTTTTTTTTTCCCCCTTTTTCTTTTTTGTGGGGAACCTTTTGTCTCTGAGCGCTCTGTACATACAGTATGTAGCAGGACTGTCTATATTTGCACAAATGCCAACCAATGATCACCAATGCTGAAAGTGTTGAAAGTGAAATGGCCTTTATTAGGCTTTTAATGCCAAAATTTACAGCAAGATTAAAAACAACTCAATTTTCATTGTTGAATGTCACCTCCAAATGTAGGTGTGTGTGATCATTAAAATATTAAATTCGAGTCAGATTACAGAGAGAAGTTGCCAAGAGTGCCATGCTGAGAATGTATGGACAGGACGACCAGACAAGTCCTCCACTGGGTTATTCCAGGACACTGGATATTAAACAGAGATTCTACAGTTTGCATGAAATATTTCGACTCTTTGTTGTTGTGTGAACTTCACTGTAGGTGAACCTTACCAGAAAAAGTATCTCGAAAGGAAGCTGGCATCATCCACAGGTGATCTGTGCATCCTCTCGGCAAATCCGGGAGCGTTCTGCTCAACACAGGAACCGCGCGGCTTCTACATGAGGAATCCCTTCCCAGCCGTGCACCCTGAGCTTCAGGGTGTTGTTTAAGAAGAAGCCGCCGCCGCCGCCGCCGAATCTCTTCTGAGGATGAGGTGAAAGTCAGCGCGCGCTCGTCTGGCGGCACAATCAGGACACTTGGAGTGCGCGCGCGGCCGGACGGGCGGGCAGGCGAGCAGGCGGGCAGGTGGGCGGGTGGGCGGGTGTTTCAGTCCCGGTTCCACACTGTTCGAGATTTACACTCTCTCTCTCTCTCTCTCTCTCTCTCTCTCCCTGTTAGAGATCCCACCGGTCATGACATGTCACTTCTGCACGGACAGGTTTTAAACAGCTGGCTGTTGTTTACAGAAGGGGCGGGGCCGGGGTGTGTTTGTGGGAAAATGATGGACAAACAGTTAAGGAAGAACTGTTCACAAATCAGCACTGAGATCAATCAGAACAGCAAAGAAAAGAAAAGGTGGATGGATTGAATTGTATTTTAAATGTGCATCAGATATACAGTGTACATGCAGGGTGATCAGGATATTTCATTCATGTACAGAGACACTAGACTTTCATCGATTGATCAATTGATTAATTGATTGATTGATTGGTTGGTTGATCGATAATGAATGGCATGGTGTTGGCACGTCCGTATAGTGAGAAGGTCCTGGGTTCGAATCTTAGGTGTTTCTGAGTGCAATTTGCCTGTTATCCCCATTTGTGTGTGTGTGTGTGTGTGTGTGTGTGTGTGTGTGTGTGTGTGTTTCCTCCAGGCCGTCCTACAGTCCAACCATATCCACATTAGGCTAACTTGGTATTCCAAGTTGCCCCGAGGTGTGAATGTGAACGGTTGTGTGTGTGTGTGTGTGCGCGTTCTGAACCTCTGATGGCCTGCCGAGCTGCTTAAGGTGTACCTTGCCTTCGCCCAGTGTTGGCTGAAATAGGCTTCAGCCTCCCTGTGACCCTAATAGGATTAATTGGTTTGGTAAATGAGTGAGTGACTGATTCTTCTTCTTCTTTTCCTTTCGGCTGTTCCCTTCAGGGGTCGCCACAGCGAATCATCTGCCTCCATCTCACCCTGTCCTCTGCATCTTCTTCTCATGTCCTCCTTCACCACATCCATAAATCTCTTCTTTGGTCTTCCTCGAGGCCTTCTGCCTGGTAGTTCCAACCTCAGCATCCTACTACCAATATACTCACTATCCCTCCTCTGTACATGTCCAAACCATCTCAATCTAGCCTCTCTGACTTTGTCTCCAAAACCTCTTACATGTGCAGTCCCTCAGTGAGTGACTGATTGAAACTGTTAATATTAAATATGAGTGAAACATGCAGGGCAGTGGTGGCCTGGTGGTAAGATACTGGATCACTGATCCCAAGGTTGAGGGTTCGAGTCCCACTCTCAACAGGTTGCACCCCTCCACTCCCCCAGTGCAACCAACTGGGATCTCAACATGTCTCTCACTGTCTATGGTGTGAGGGTCATGTAAAAGAGCCATTGCTGTTTTTCCTCAAGAGTAGCTGCATAGCCGTCGGCGTGGTTCTACTCTGGGATGGCCTGGAAAGCCATCCACGGCCACCCAGTGTCGGCTGAGATGGGCGCCAGCCTCCCTGTGACCCTAATTTGGATTAAGCAGTTCAGAAAATGAATATGTGAAACAACATAATAATAATCAGTTAACAATTTAACATTAATTTCAGTGGTATAATAGTTAGCATATCCACTGCCTCACAGCAAGAAGATCGTGGGTTTGAGTCCCTGTGAGTTTGTATGTTCACACCATGGATTTCCTTTGAAAACCCACACTCGAGAGGCATGCACATTAGGCTAATTGCCTGCTCCAAATTAACCCTTGATGTGAGAGTGTGTAAATGGTTGTGGATGTTGTAGCCCTGCAAGGCACTTGAGCTGTATAAGGTGTACCCGATTTACACCAAGAGTTGGTTGTAGTAGGCTCTAGAACCCTAATAAAAGGATAAAGTGGTTTAGCAAATAGGGCAGTGGTGGTCTAGTGGTATAGGGGGCCGGATCGCTGATCCAAAGGTTGGGGGTTCGAGTCCCACTCTCTACAAGGTTGTCACTGTCCTGCCAGTGCAGCTAACTGGGTTATCAAAGGCCGGCCATGTCTCTCACTGTCTATGGTGTGAGGCATGTAAAAGAACCATTGCTGACTTTCGACAAGAGAAGGCTGCAAAGCCGTCAGCGTGTTTCCGCCCTGCGATGGCCTGGCGAGCTGTCCAGGGTGTACTCTGCCCTCGCCCTGAGTTGGCTGGGATGGGCACCAGCCTCCCCGTGACCCTAATTAGGATGAAGCGGTTACAGAAAATGAACTGATAGTTTAGCAAATGAATATAGGACTGAATGTATTATCCTGGTCTTCCTGTGGAAGGAAACCAGTGTACCTGGAGGAAACTCATGCAAGCACAGGAAGTCCATGCAAACTCCATACAGAAACGCCCTTGTGTAGCCCAGGACTCAAACCCCGGACTTTCTTGTTGTGAGGCAAACCTGCTAACCAGAATGTCACCCTGCCACCCAAATGTAAATTATCCTACAGTTTGAAGAGTGTGTTTACAGACCATAATAATCTGTTGGACTTATACAGCTAATTGAAAGGAAACATGAGTAACGAGAGAAATGTCAGATGCGAATGGGGCATTGACAAAGTGCGTGATTATTAAGTTGGAGGTCACAAGTTCGAATCAGGGTTAATGCCATAGCCATCCGTGACCGGGAGTCCATGAGAGCTAATTGGCCGAGCTCTCACGGGAGGCCGAGCTCACCTCCCTAGTTAGTGGTGGTCGTGTAACAGGGAGGGCAATACCTGAAGGGTGGGGACTGGATATGACTAAACGGGGGAGAAAAACAAAAAGAAAGAAATGTCAAATTAAATGAAAAGGAAACACTCCTTTCACTAAAAATGAGTTTGGTGATGACGAAGCATCTTATCAAAAAAAGCAAGGTGTGTTTGCACATATCAACTCAGTACCATAGCAAGCAAACATTCCAGAAAGTAATCCAACTGATAATGTCTGTCCTGCAAAACTGTCCAACACTATCTGAGAATGTTGGAACTAATTTAAATTTCATTCTCGATCAGGATCAACAAAGTACGTACATACGTACAGTAAACTATGTTGGGCCTTTTACACCTGAGCCTACTGGTTCATCAGGCCAGAGTTTATCTCTGATTTCCATAGCATGAAGCATCTAGGCATTGAGCTCCACCTTAACAGGTCACTAATCTATGACAAGTTACCGTCCCAGTATTTTTTACTGGTACTCATTTATATCGCTGGGTGGACAGAGGCACCCATGTGGATAGGACGGTATCCGGGGATCTTAGCTTGAGTTTGATTCCCTGGCTTGGGCATTTCTGCATGGGGTTTGTGTGTACTCCCTGTGCTTGTGGTTTCCTCCCACACTCCAAAGACTTGCACATGAGGCTGTTCGACTGTTCCTCCTAGGTGTGAATGTGAGTGTGTTTGTGGTTGTGTATGCGTTATGTGTGTGTGTGTGTGTGTGTGTGTTGGCCCTGTAATGGTCTAGCAAGCTGTTCCGGGTACACTGTCTTCATCCGGTGTTGACTGAGATAGGCATCAGCCCTTCTCTAACGAAATAAGATGAAGCAGTTTAGCAAATGCCCGAGTGATTTTTCATATAGTCACTCCTTATGCACGCATTTGCCGAACCTTTTAAGCCTCCTAGGGTCACGGGTGGGCTGGTGTTTATCTCAGCCGACAATGGGTGAAGATGAGGTACATTGGGAGCTGCAAGGCCAAGACACACACACACACACACACACACACACACACACACACACACACACACACACACATTATATAAATATATATATATATATATATATATATATATATATATATATATATATATATATATATATATATATAATCTTTGAAGTGTGGAAGGAACCCGGAGAACCCTGAGAAACCCACACAAGCACAAGGAGAACATGCAAACTCCACACAGAGACACCCTCGTGACTCAAACCCAGAACCTTGCTGTGGAGCGGACATGCTGCACATGCGTATATCATTACCATTCATATGTGTATTCATTCATTTCCAAACCGCTTAATCCTAATTAGGTTCGCGGGAGGCTGGCGCCCATCTCAGCCAACTCCAGGCGTGGGCGGGGCACACCCCAGTTAGCTCACCAGGACATTGCAAGGCCAACACTCACACAACCATCCATACTCACACCTAGGGGTGATTTGGAACAGCCAATTAACCTAATGTGCATTCTTTTGGACTGTGGGAGGAAACCGCAGTACCTGGAGGAAACCCATACAAGCATGGGGAGAACATGCAGAAACGTTTGAGCTGGGAATTGAACCCAGGACCTTCTTGCTGTGAGGTGGACGTGTATACACACACAAACACACACACACACACACACATTTTATATAGATATATATAAAAGACTTTGTCTTGTCCTTTTATTTTTATTGTTATTTGCTCTACCAAAAAGTATTGAGCAATTGAGTACTCTCCTACGGAAGGATCTATTCAGAAAATCATATATATATATATATATATATATATATATATATATATATATATATATATATATATTGTACCCTAATTGGGATTAAGCGGTTCAGAAAAGGAATGAATGAGCCTGATAAGTATGTCCTGGGCATTGAAGTGTATTTTCTCCAAACTATCAAATACAAACTTCATCATGTATGGTTCCTCCAAGTATGCTGTACTTGTACTTCTTTATTTTATTTTATTTTATATCAATGAATAAATCTTGCAGAGGTTGCAGAAAGATCCATCTTACAGACTGAGTATTTTAAATTGCTACTGGAGTACAATTACCCTTTCCTATTTTTTTGGAACACTTCACCTTTTTGCCGCATGGCGGCGCAAGTCAACGTTACTGAAACTCACTCAAACGGGTTTCTCGAAACCTGAGGTAAATAAATATATATAATATAATAATAGGAATGCTAAAGAGTCCATAGGTGGTAAACAAATAGGGGATATAATATAATAGAAGAGATTTTGTTCATTTGTAGGAACCCCGTTAAACCCGGTTTCTGTGTGTGAAGTCAGCGTGCAGTAAACAGTTTGAGTAGCTGTAATGCTAACTGATGCTAACGTGTGTATAGCAGACGGACAAACATGCTGGATAATTTTGATTATGCTTTTCCTGCGGGAGACGAAAGTGATGGAAGTTGTGACGAATGGGATCTTGGATGTACTAGTAGTACCAATAAAATCGACTCTGAGGTAAAATTATACTTGTATTGTAAAAGAATGTTCAGAGCTGACGTGTTAGCTAAACAACGAGCGGTAGCTAATCTTGATTGATCCAGTTTTATATCCTCATACAAGCTCCACATAAGCTCTATCTGTCTGTTGAATCGTTTTTGTTTTAATCTTAGTTTTGTTTGCAGGTGTCTAAGGCGCCATTGGTCCCCGAAGACAATGTCACTGTCCTGAAAAGGGCCATTACAGCAGGGGACGTCGATCTCGTACGGCAGTTACTGGATAGCGGTCTGTGACTTTGCTCGCTCCATATTAGCAACGATACAGAAATGTTTATATGTCAAAACACCAGTATTTTATTTATCTTATAAAACAAAGCATGAAGTACATTTTAATTTGATACCTAATTTATTTTAATGCCCCAAGTAGTAATGAAATTATGGCTCATTTTAACCACGATTGATTTTTAAGCGCACATAAGCCATAAAGTAAAAGTTGTGATTTGGGACCATTTCCTGACAAAAACACTCAAGAGCCTTATTCAGAATTATTATAATAAGTTGCCGTTATGTGCGCATGCTCAGTGACACCTGCGTCAGAAAAGGTCGGATTGTTCAGACCGACTGTCAATCAAGTGATAAATTTCATAGTGAGGATGGTAGACTGACGTCTACGTTTTAATGCCGCGTGATCTACCCACACCACCTTTGCAATCAATCGTATTGGGCACCCACTGTAATAGAATAAAAAAAATTCATCAATTGTAGAAAAGAAGACTTTGAGAAAAAGTACAGTACATCTTAAGTAAAATGACTAAAGATAACCCAGACAAGTTAATTAAATTAGTGGGGCAGCCACGTCCTAATGGTTAGAGAAGCAGGTTTGGGACAGAAAGGTTACCTGTCCGATATCCAGACCAGCAAGAAAAATGTGTGGTGATAGGGATGGACCTCCACCTTCATGGCTGAGGTGTTCTTGAGCGAGGCACCGATTTCTTTCTGGACTCTGCATTGTAACTGCCCACTGTGCTCTGTGTGTGTGTGTGTGTGTGTGTGTGTGTGTGTGTACTCACTGTTTATGTGCCTGTGTCAGAAGACCCCTGGAGAAAGACAACTATCATTTCAAACTTGGGCAGATGGAGCTTGTTAGTTTTGTCAAGCAGTTCATCTAGGACAAGGATGACTCTATAAAACCTACAACCCGAGGATCTCGCTTCTACCGTCCTAGCATGCTTGGCTAGAGCAGTTGAACCACGGGTGTAAAGGGCTGCTCCATTGCGCAGGCTAGAAGGATACGTCCACCTGTCCGTTGCTACCAACTCTAAAGCTCTGTAGCAATGGGAGAGGGGTGAAAACTACAGGTAGGAGATGTCACTGGAAGCCGCAGCTCCAATCCTGCATGTAGATGGTTCAGGATATTGGTCGTCTGATGTTGACCTGAGACGACAGCATTACTCAGCTGCTCCCTGAATGACCATGCAGCCCTCTTTAGCCCTCTCCACTGTCTTGTCCTGAGAAGAAAGCTGCCTTCCATCACATCTGCAGCAATCGACAGCGCAAGCTTTGTGAGATCCAGAACGAGTGGTGGACCAACCTCGCAGAGAGACCTCAGCAATGTGCGGATCCCGGCGACTACAGAGGGTTTTATGAAGCCATCAAAGCTGTGTATGGCTCTACCCACCGGGTTTGGAGTTTCTTGCACAGTGTGAATGGGCAAGCACTCTTTACGGACAAGACAGCAATTCTGTGCATTCCTCAGCAACCAGTCAAAGTGGAACTGGATAAATTCCATGGAAGAACTCAGTAAAGCGATAGAGCAGCTGAAAAATGGCAAAGCAGCAGGAGTTGACAGTATTACATCAGAGATCTGGAAAGACGGCGGACCAGCGTTACACATCAAGCTCCATGAACTCCTTGTCTGTTGCTGGAAACAGGGCAAACTTCTGAGTGACCTCCATGATGCAGTCATCTTCACCTTGTACAAAAAATAAAGGGAGAAAAGTCAGACTGCTCCAACCACCAGGTGATAACCCTGCTCTCCATCACAGGACAAATCCTTGCTCGAGTGCTTCTAAATAGATTAATACCTACCATTGTTGAAGATCACCTCCCAGAAACCCAGTGCAGCTTCAGAGCCAACAGAGGCACCACAGACATGGTGTTCTTCCTCAGACAGTTACAAGAGAAGTGTCGAGAGCAGAACAAAGGACTGTATGTCACGTTTGTGGACCTGTCCAAAGCGTTTGACACAGTAAGCAGGAAAAGATTGTGGAAGATCATGGAGTGCCTTGGCTGTCCCCCAAAGTTCCTCAGTATGGTCATTCAGCTGCATGAAGACCAGCGCGGTCAAGACAGGCAGTATTACGACCTTTCTGAACCCTTTCCCATTGTCAACGGTATGCAACAGGGTCGTGTTTCGGCATCTTCTTCAGCATGATGCTTAAGCGGGCCTTTGAAGACCTTGACGATAAAGACGCTGTGTACATCCATTACTGTATCGACGGAGATCTGTTTAACCTTAGGAGACTACAGGCTGACGCAGCCCTCGTTGCTCACAGTGAAAAAGCCCTGTAGCGCTTAACGTCCCGCTTCACAGAGGCTGCTCAGCACTTCGGACTCGATGACAGCTTGAAGATGGAGGTTCTCCACCAGCCTGCTCCCCAGGATGAGCACCGCCCCCCTCACATCATTATTGGCCAGTTCACTTATCTAGGGTGTACCATCACACAAGATGTCAAGATTGATACGGAAGTTGACAACAGACTGGCCAAGGCAAACAGTGCCTTTGGCAGGCTCCGCAAGCGAGTCTGGGGAAATAAACATCTCAAGAAAGGCACCAAGGTCAGTGTATACAGAGCTGTAGTAGTCACCACTCTGCTGTACATCTCTGAGTCGTGGGTAACCTACCATCACCACCTTCGACTGCTTGAGCGCTTCCACCATCACTGTCTTCGTACTATCCTGAATATCCACTGGAGCGACTCCGTTACCAACGTCGAGGTTCTTGAACAGGCGGAGATCACCAGCATTGAGGCCATGTTGCTCAAGTCGCAAGGTGCATTGGGCAGGGCACATCTCCAGAATGGAGGACCATCGCCTACCCAAGATAGCCCTGTACGGTGAACTTTCCACTGTCTATCGTGACAGAGGGGCACCAAAGAAACGCTACAAGGACTACATCAAGAAGTCTCTTAGAGCCTGTAACATTGACTGCCGCCAGTGGTTGATGCTGCTGACCTCGAGGCCTGGCACTACATCACGCACCAGGCCATCTCCTCTTTTGAGGATTTTCGCAGGGCCAACATGAAGGTGAAACACCGCAGGAGGAAGAACCGAGAAGCATCAACAGATATACCAGATCAGACTTTGAACTGCAGCCACTGCGGCTGGATTTGTCCGTCCTGCATCGGCTTTGTCAGCCACCAGCGTGCCTGCAGTCTACGTGAACAGCCCCCTCTATAAATCTTTGTTCGCAAAGCCAAGCCAAAGGATGCGCCTGTGTCCTCACTTTGGATGGGTTAAAATATATTGCAGGATAATGTGTCAGGGATCCCAGACATTGGCTATATAGTGGAATTCCGCTATTTTTACTCGCCAAAATGATAATTATATTTATTCTTGTACAATTTCGCCAAAAAAAAATTTTGTGGACGGTTAATAGATTTGCGGAATGTGTGCCAATCAAGTTGGCTTGCTTTAGATATGTTTTGGTCAATGTCGGTTGTTTCCATTGACATTTGATGACACTCGGAAGTAAAGTACCACGAGAATGTACGCGAAATAATGAGAAAACATATATGGCGGCTTCCTTGCTGGATTTCCGGTCAATTTCTTTCCGGATTTCCAACTGATTTCTTGCCAGATTTCTCGATTTCAACATGTCGTGGAAGAGAGACGTTCTCCATAAGAGAGATAGCGAAGCGATTATCAGGGTTAGATGCTGGGATCAAAAATTCATGGAACTGGTCATGGCTGGAAAAAGTAGTAGACGGATGTCTGTGCGATGGGAAAGTGATCAATTATGGAGGTAAAGGTTGGTTGGCATTGACACAGCATTGTGAGGGGTGTAAACGTGCCGAAAAGAAAAAATCGAGAAAAAAAAACTACAAACTGCCTGGTGAGTCATTTTTATAAATTTATGCAATATGTACAGTTTAAGACTTGTTTACTAGTGCAGAGTAAATGTGACATTTTGAATTATAGTGTTGTACTATTAACATACTAACTTGTAGCATCTATCTTCACTAGTTGAACACAAATGTTTGTTGTGATAATGTGTGTCATGTTATGTGATCATTCTACAAATGAGTTCATAATTATTTCCTAATTATGTTACACATGAATGACTAGCCATAGGGCTATGCTACTTGAATTATGTTTGTTTATCTACACTGAAATAACCTTTTAGTATTTTTTTTACATTATTTAAGCTTTTTTTTTTAGTGTGTATGCATGATACAAAACAATGATTAACTTGTTTGCATGATTTTTTACATGACATGCTCTGCCTCTCTTATTTCCTCTATTTCTAAACCCGTTTCCTCTATTTTTTCTAAACCTCACTGGGATCCCTGAATGTGTATCAAAATAAAAATGATCGTGTGACATACACGAAACATACACAACATGTTTAGTTATGACAGATTAGAACATTCTGCGAAAGATAAGACATTAGCATGTCTTAATTAAATGGTAATTACTGACATACTTTGCCTAACCGCCCCATTAATGTAGTGTCCAGAAAGGCCGGTGCCGGTCTCAGCCATAAACCTGCAAAGGTGGGGTATACCCTGAACATCAGACCATTATAATGCAACACTGCTGTTCACACATGCATCCACACCCAGAGTCAATTTGAAGTTAGTCTAATGTACATTTGGATTTGGGAGTTTCTAGAGGAAACCCACCCAACCACAGAAAAATCATACAGACTCCGCATTGAGACACCTGAGCTCCGGAATTGAACCCAGGACCTTCTTGCTGTGAGACGGATATGCTAATTAATAAGCCACCATGTTGCCCAGAAATTGATTACAATTATTATTTAAAGACACACTTTACAGAGACAGATAGCGAGGTCAAAGCAAGTTGCTAACAAAACAAGAGGTAATGCGGAATAGTATATCAACTCTATAAAAAAATAATAATAAAAACCATTTTATATGCCTTATATTATGTTTTAAAGCTCCGGCCATTTATTTGAAAAGCTTTGAAAGCAACACAGATAATAGAATTCATTTAAAAATGTAATGCAACGTGCAACTACAATGATTTATATATACTAGTCCATCTCAAAAAATTAGCATATTGTGATAAAGTTCATTATTTTCTGTAATCTACTGATAAAAATTAAACTTTCATATAGTTTAGATTCATTGCACACCAACTGAAATATTTCAGGTCTTTTATTGTTTTAATACTGATGACTTTGGCATACAGCTCATGTGAAAACCCAAAATTCCTATCTGAAAAAAATTAGCATATCATGTTCAGGTAGTCAAACCAGCTATTAACCTAATCATCTGAATCAACCAATTAACTCTAAACACCTGCAAAAGATTCCTGAGGCTTTTAAAAACTCCAAGCCTGGTTCATTACTCAAAACCGCAATCATGGGTAAGACTGCCGACCTGACTGCTGTCCAGAAGGCCATCATTGACACTCTCAAGCAAGAGGGAAATACACAGAAATAAATCTCTGAGCGAATAGGCTGTTCCCAGAGTGCTGTATCAAGCCACCTCAGTGGGATGTCTGTGGGAAGGAAAAAGTGTGGCAGAAAATGCTGCACAATCAGAAGAGGTGATCGGACCCTGAGGAAGATTGTGGAGAAGGGCCGATTCCAGCCCTTGGGGGACCTGTGGAAGCAGTGGACTGGGCTACAGGTGCCGCATTCCCCAGGTCAAGCCACTTTTGAACCAGAAACAGCGGCAGAGGCGCCTGACCTGGGCTACAGAGAAGCAGCACTGGACTGTTGCTCAGTGGTCCAAAGTACTTTTTTCGGATGAAAGCAAATTTTGCATGTCATTCAGAAATCAAGGTGCCAGAATCTGGAGGAAGACTGGGGATAAGGAAATGCCAAAATGCCTGAAGTCCGGTGTCAAGTACTCACAGTCAGTGATGGTCTGGGGTGCCATGTCAGCTGCTGGTGTTGGTCCACTGTGTTTTATCAAGGGCAGGGTCAATGCAGCTAGCTATCGGGAGATTTTGGAGCACTTCATGCTTCCATCTGCTGAAAAACTTTATGGAGATGAAGATTTTATTTTTCAGCACGACCTGGCACCTGCTCACAGTGCCAAAATCACTGGTAAACGGTTTACGGACCATGGTATTACTGTGCTCAATTGGCCTGCCAGCTCTCCTGACCTGAACCCCATAGAGAATCTGTGGGATATTGTGAAGAGAAAGTTGAGAGACACCAGACCAAACTCTGAGGTTGAGCTTAAGGCCTCTATCGAAGCATCCTGGGCCTCCATAACACCTCAGCAGTGCCACAGGCTGATTTCCTCCATGCCACGCCGCTTTGAAGCAGTCATTTCAGCAAAAGGATTCCTGACCAAGTATTGAGTGCATAACTGAACATAATTATTTGAAGGTTGACTTTTTTGTATTAAAAACACACTTTTTTTTTTTTATTGGCCGGATGAAATATGCTAATTTTTTGAGATAGGAATTTTGGGTTTTCATGAGCTGTATGCCAAAATCATCAGTATTAAAACAATAAAAGACCTGAAATATTTCAGTTGGTGTGCAATGAATCTAAACTATATGAAAGTTTAATTTTTATCAGTAGATTACAGAAAATAATGAACTTTATCACAATATGCTAATTTTTTGAGAAGGACTGGTACATACCAATTTAAAGTCCTTGGCTACATCATGTGCATGGCGTCGTGGAGAAATGCCGCAATAGCTAAACATAACTAAATTTGGCGAAGCACCCCACAGCCAAACAGTATAGTGCTAACACACAGAGAAGACTTATTTCTCCCTCACTTTTTTTTTTTTTTTAATTTTTTTAAACTATTACGTTCGCTGGGAGGCTGAACCTTATTTCAGCTGACAATAGGCGAAGGTAGTACACCTTGAACAGCTTGCAAGACCATCGTAGGGAACAGCCATTTGCACTTAGGTTCTCATCTAGGGACAATTTGAAACAGCTGGTTAGTGTGCATCTCTTTGGACTATGAGAGGAAAACCAACCTATTCACGGGGAGAACATGCAAACATCACACAGATGGGACTTGAACCCAAGACCTTCTAGCTGTGAAGCAGACAGGATAACTACTATACCACTGTGCTGTACGTTCAGGGAAAAGGACATAAAGTTGCCCAAATTGTAACATTTCTACTTCAAATCTTTATTTTGATGAAGACCCATGTGGAGTTTTAAAGGAGAAATATTTGAACATATTTGTTAGTTATTTTCTTCTGAAGGCCAGTCATGTCTCTGCTGTTTATATTTTTTAGGTATGGACGTGGAGACCCGTCTGAGTTTTGAGTGGACCCCTCTCATGTATGCTGTCCATATTGCTCACAGTGAGTTAGCCGAGTTACTGCTGGACCGCGGAGCCAGTGCTAACTTCAGCAAAGGTAAAAGTCATTTAACTGAAATAATAAATATTATCTCGTAACCTGTTTTGGTTTTATGGTTTTTTCAAATTAAAAGTTTCAGGAAATGTTTCACCATGTTTCAATTGTTCATGACCTTAAAGGAAAACTACCCAAAATATTTGTAGTGGTTTACCTCGTCTGGTTGGAAAAATCTTAACCTTCATATTCAAATGCTGATCAGATTCGAAGAATCAAATATAATACAAATAAATAAAAATTGCATATTTAACTTGTAAGTGATATATAACATGTTACACATATACTAGTTTATATCAGCAATTGAACTGGTCAGAAGTCACAACGATGTCTATAAACCCTTCTGGTATGGATTTCAAAGTGTGTGTGAAGAATCATTATGAAGTCATGTGCTTTATTTCTGTACATCAAATAATACTTTTGAACAAAATTAATTTCTCTTGTTCTTTTTCTTTTCCTTTTGGCAGCTCCATTCAGGGGGTCGCCACAGCAAATCATGTGCCTCCATCTCACCCTATTCTCTGCATCTTCTTCTCTTACGCCAACTACCTTCATGTCCTACTTCACCATATCCATAAATCTTCTCTTTGGTTTTCCTCTAGGCCTTCTGCCAGGTAATTCCAACCTCAGCATCCTACTACCAATATATTCACTATCTGTCCTCTGTACATGTCCAAACCATTTCAATCTAGTTTCTCTGACTTTGCCTCCAAAACCTCTTACGTGTGATGTCCCTCTGATGTACTCATTCCTGATCCTATCCATCCTCATTACTCCCAAAGAGAACCGCAACATTTTCATCTTTGCTACCTCCAGCTCTGCCGCCTATCTTTTCCTCAGCGCCACTGTTTGTAAAGCATGCAACATCGCTGGCCTCATCACCGTCTTGTATACTTTTCCATTCATTCTTGCCGATACCCTCCTATCACACATCACACCAGACATTTTTCTCCAACCATTCCAACCTACCTGCACACTCTTTTTCACCTCTTTTCCACATTCTCCATTGCTCTGGATTGTTCAGCCTAAGTACTTAGAACTCCTCCACCTTCTTCATCTCTGCTCCCTGTAACCTCACCGTTCCTCTTCGGTCCTTCTCATTCACACGTGTTCTGTCTTACTGAGACTAACATTCATTCCTCTCCTTTCCAGGGCATACCTCCACCTCTCTAGATTTCCTCCACTTATTCGCTGCTCTCACTACAGAACACAATGTCATCTGCAAACATCATAGTCCATGGAGATTCTTGTCTAACCTCATCTATCAGCCTGTCCATCACCATAGCAATAAAGAAGAGGCTCAGAGCTGATCCTTGATGCAGTCCCACCTCCACCTTGAACTCTTCTGTCACGCCAACAGCACACATCACCACTGTCTTACAGCTCCTGTAAGGAGATCACCATCAACATGTCCCGCACCAGTCTAACATACTTCTCTGCCACTCCAGACTTCCTCATACAGTACCACAGTTCCTCTCTCGGCATGCTGTCATATGCTTTCTCCAGATCCACAAAGGCACAATTCAGCTCCCTCTTACCTTCTCTGGACTTCTCTATGAACATGCTCAAAGCAAACAGTGCATCTGTGGTGCTCTTTCTTACATGAAACCAAACTGTTGTTCACAAAAGCTGACCTCTGTCCTTAGTCTTGCTTCCACTAATCTTTCCCATAACTTCATCGTATGGCTCATCAACTTCATCCCTCTGTATTTGCCACAACTCTGCACGTCTCCCTTGTTCTTAAAAATGGGCACCAGCACACTTCTCCTCCATTCCTCCGGCATCTGCACACTCTCTAAGACCTTGTTGAATGTTCTTGTCAGAAAGTCTACTGCTACCTCTCCTAGACACTTCCATACCGCCACCGGTATATCAGATCTTTTTCTCTCTCTGATTTTCCTCATTCATCAACTCTTCAACGTACTCTTTCCATCTTTCCAGCACACTTCTGTCATCAGTCAATAGATTTCCCACTCTGTCCTTAATCACCGTAGCTTGCTGCGCATCCTTCCCATCTCTATTTCTCTGCTGTGCCAAACTGTATAAATCATTTTCTCCAACCTATCATACAAGTCATCATACGCCCTCTGTTTGGCCTTTGACACTTCTACCTTCACCTTACGCTGTGTCTCCCTGTACTCCTATTTACTTTCTTCAGTCCTCTCAATGTCCCACTTCTTCTTAGCTAACCTCTTCCTTTGTACACACTCCTGCACTTCCTCATTCCACCAACCAAGTCTCCTTATCTACTTTCCTTCCAGATGACACACCAAGTATTCTCCTACCGGTCTCCCTGATCACATTAGCTGTAGTTGTCCAGTCCTCTGGAAGCACTTCCTGACCACCCAAAGCCTGTTTCAACTTTTCCTTGAAGACAACATAAAACTCTTCCTTTTTCAGCTTCCTCCACTTTGTCTTCTCTGCATTTGCCTTCTTCACCTTCCTCACCATCAGCATCATCCTGCACACCACCATCCTATGCTGTTTAGCAACACTCTCGCTCACTACTTCATTGCAGTCACTGACTTTCTTCAAATTACATCGTCTACACAAGATGTAGTCTACCTGTGTGCTCCTACCTCCGCTTTTATAAATCACCCTATGCTCATATGCACCTATGCACCGGCAGCACGGTGGCGTAGTGGTTAGCACGCCCGCCTCACAGCAAGAAGGCCTGGTTTCGAATCCAAGCCTGGACGTTTCTGTGTGGAGTTTGCATGTTCTTCCCGTGCTTGCGTGGGTTTCCTCCGGGTACTCCGGTTTCCTCCCACAGTCCAAAAACATGCACAGTAGGTTAATTGGCTAAATAATCTGTGGAGAGGGCTTCACTAAATTGGATAACTTGTGCCCAATCCCTTTCTTCAATGAATAAAATATGTTTCAATCAATTTCAATCAATCACCCTATGCTCCTGTCGCTTCTGGAAGAAAATATTCAACACAGCCATTTCCATCCTTTTTTCAAAATCTATCAACATCTGTCCTTCTGTGTTCCTGTCCTGGATACCAAACCTGCCCATTACTTCCTCGTCCCCACTGTTGCCTGCACCAACATGTCTATTGAAGTCTGCCCCAATGACCACTCTTTCACCTCTGGGGGTGCTCTGCATCACTTCATCTAACTCACTCCAGAATCTCTCCTTCTCTTCTAGCTCACATCCTGCCTGTGAGGCATAAGCACTAACAACATTGAACATCACACCTTCAATTTCTAACTTGAGACTCATCACTCTGTCTGACAATCTTTTAATTTTTAGAACATTCCTGACAAACCCCTCCTTCAAGATGACTCCTACTCCATTTCTCTTCCCATCCATGATAAAACAGCTTAAACCCTGCTCCTAAGCCTCTAGCCTTGCTACCTTTCCACCTGGTCTCCTGAACACACAGTATGTCCACCTTCCTCCTCTGCATCTTTTTCCTGTCATAGTTCCAACATTCAAAGTCCCTACTTTCAGTTCGAGACTCATGCCTTTCCTCTTCTCTCTCCGCCTACGGACACGCCTCCCGCCTCTCCTTCTTCAACCAACAGAAGTCCAATTTCCACCAGCACCCTGTTGGTTAACAGCATTGATGGCGGTTGTTGTTAACTTGGGCCTCGACCGATCCGGTACAGAAGATGTATCGATGAGTTGTTGCATATCAAGTCTGGAACAGGTTTTACGTCGGATGCCCTTGCTGACACAACCCTCTGCATTTATCCGGGCTTGGGATTGGCGTGACAGAGAACACTGGCTTGTGCCACCCTCACGGCTGCATTTTTGAACAAAATTAACAAAGATTTATTTTGTAAACCAGAAATAATAGGAAAAGTTGATTTAAAAATAGTTTAATTCTTTTTCTTAATTTTATTCTTTTAATGTATTGAGCATAATCCCCCCCCCCCCCATTTTCTACCAAATTTAGTCGTGTCCAATTCCCACCCTTCAGATATTGCCTTCCCTATCATACGACCACCACCGACCAGGGAGGAGCAAAAGCATGCACATGCGTCCTCAATGACATTCAGTGCAAATCACCCACTTTTTTTTCAAACTGTGGCACATGTGGATTTGGGAGTGGTCTACAAACTTGGGTTACACTATCTGTTTTCTCGTACGAATGAGCTCTCAGACGCCCGTGATTGGTCAGCGATCACTGTGAGTTACAGGAAGTGAGGAACCATGCGTGCTCGTCCAATTTGCTCCCATGGACCCCCAGTCACGGACCGCTCTGTCATTAAACCGGATTCGAATTTGCGATCTCTAGGTTAATAATCACGCTCCTTGTTGATGCTTCACTCGGATTATTTTTTAACTTCAGGATATTTTTACCTATGATTTTATCATTCATAATTATTTTATTTATTCAGGAAAAGGCAGTTTAAAAAAACAGCAAGGATAATAACAATTTGTATTCACCCTTTTTCTATGGATTTGTTTGTGTCAGTAGAACAGTTTATAATCATTAACCTGTTGTTGATTCATCTACGTGTCACAGATTTTGAAATAGTGGCAAAGTTATCATGATGATGATGGATTCTTGGATTGAGTATCCACAACACTTTTACAATGTGTTCTTTTGTAGGAATACATAATGGGTGTTGGTTTACAGACAGTCATTGACAAAGGTCTTATAGCACACATGGACATTGATGTATCGAAGCCTATGTCTTATAAACCCATTAACATTTTTTATCAGATTTGACTTGCATTAATCCTAGAAGTAAACAGATTATTTTGTAAAAACAACAGAAAATTGCCAATTTATTTATACTTTTTTTTATTTATACTTTATTTATACTTTTTACAGCTAATAAAAGTCAAATATTCTAGGCTACACAAAAGGCTTGTCATAATCATGTAACAGGGCAGTGGTGGCCTGGTGGTAAAGGTGCTGGATCACTGATCCTAAGGTTGGGGGTTCAAGCCCCACTCTCAGCCGGTTGTCACTGTCCCCCCCCAGTGTAGCTAACTGGGTTATCAAAGGCTGGCCATGTCTCTCACTGTCTATGGTGTGAGGTTCATGTAAAAGAACCATTGCTGACTTTCGACAAGAGGAGCTGCATAGCTGTCGAGTGTTTCCGCCCTACGATGGCTTGGCGAGCTGTCCAGGGTGTACTCTTTCCCCTACCTGGAGTTGGCTGGGATGGGCGCCAGCCTCCCCTTGACCCTAATTAGGATTAAGTGGATTAGAAAATGAAAGAATGAATAATGAATGATCATCAAATTCTAAATCAAAGTCTTCTTTTACTTTCGGCTGCTCCCTTCAGGGGTCGCCACAGCAAATCATCCGCCTCCACCTCACCCTGTCCTCCGCATCTTCTTTTCTGACTCCAACGACCTTCATGTCTTCCTTCACCACATCCATAAATCTCTTGGTCTTCCTCTCGGCCTTCTGCCTGGTAGTTCCAACCTCAGCATCCTACTGCCAATATACTCACTATCCCTCCTCTGCACATGTCCAAACCATCTCAATCTAGCCTCTCTGACTTTGTCTCCAAAACATCTTACGTGGGCTGTCCCTCTGATATACTCATTTCTGATCCTATCCATCCTCGTTACTCCCAGAGAGAACCTCAACATTTTCATCTCCGCTACCTCCAGCTCTGCCTCCTGCCTTTTCTTCAGCGCCACTGTTTCTAAGCCATACAACATCGCTGGCCTCACCACAGTCTTGTACACTTTTCCCTTCATTCTTGCTGACACTCTTCTATCGCACATCACACCGGACACTTTTCTCCAACCATTCCAGCCTGCCTGCACACGCTTCTTCACCTCTTTTCCACACTCCATTGCTCTGGATTGTTGAGCCTAAGTACTTAAAATCCTCCACCTTCGTTATCTCTGCTCCCTGTAACATCACCGTTCCACCTGGGTCCTTCTCATTCACACACATGTATTCTGATTTTCTGAGGCTAACCTTCATTCCTCTCCTTTCCAGGGCATACCTCCACCTCTCTAGATTTTCCTGCACTTGTTCTCTGCTCTCACTACAGATCACGATGTCATCTGCAAACATCATAGTCCATGGAGATTCTTGTCTCACCTCGTCTGTCAGCCTGTCCATCACCATAGCAAACAAGAAGGGACTCAGAGCTGACCCTTGATGCAGTCCCACCTCCACCTTCAATTCGTCGGTCACACCGACAGCACACCTCACCACTGTCTTACATCTCTCATACATGTCCTGCACCACTCTAACGTACTTCTCTGCCACTCCAGACTTCCTCATGCAATACCACAGTTCTTCTCTTGGCACCCTGTCATATGCTTTTTCCAGATCCACAAAGGCACAATGTAGCTCCCTCTGACCTTCTCTGTACTTCTCTATTAACATCCTCAAAGCAAACATTGCATCTGTGGTGCTCTTTCTTGGCATGAAACCAAACTGTTGTTCACAAATGCTGACCTCTGCCCTTAGTCTAGCTTCCACTATTCTTTCCCATAACTTCATCGCATGGCTCATCAACTTTATCCCTCTGTAGTTGCTGCAACTCTGCACGTCTCTCTTGTTCTTAAAAATGGGCACCAGCACACTTCTCCTCCGGCATCTGCTCACTCTCTAGTATTTTGTTGAATGTTCTTGTCAGAAAATCTACTGCTACCTCTCCTAGACACTTCCATATCTCCACAGGTATATCATCAGGACCAACTGCCTTTCCATTCTTCATCCTCTTCAATGCCCTCCTCACTTCTCCCTTACTAATCTTTGCTACTTCCTGGTCCGCAACAGTCACCTCTAATACTCTTTTTTTTTCTCTCTCTCATTTTCCTCATTCATCAGCTCTTCAAAGTACTCTTTCCATCTTCCCAGCACACTTCTGTCATCAGTCAATACATTTCCCTCTCTGTCCTTTATCACTCTAACTTGCTGCACGTCCTTCCCATCTCTGTTTCTCTGCTGTGCCAACCTGTATAAATAATTTTCTCCCTCTTTACTATCCAACCTATCATACAAGTCATCATACGCCCTCTGTTTGGCCTTAGCCACTGCTACTTTCGCCTTACGCTTTGTCTCCCTGTACTTAGTAAAATGAAATAAATAAATAAAAATTACTTGATTAACTAAATATTCACAAACAGTTATTAAAGCTGCTTTCAGAGAATTTATTAAATGTTTTTGCAAAAACTGTAGAAACCTCCACGATCTGACAGTTAATGAAAATAATTTGAAGAGCTAGTAGGAAATTTCTGTACATACAGGTAAACTCAGTCATGCAAGGGAACTATCCACAAAATAACTGGCTGCTCAAAAGTTGTAGTTCACCTACTGATGACTCCCTGAAAAGTTCCTTTGGGACTTACAGCTAGCAATGTCTGCTTCAGCATCAAATATACATCATATTATTTCTTACACTGGTCACCATACACCATACAGGTCCTGTATAGGACGCAGCTAGAACACTGTGACGTGCATACTGATGCCCGAACACGTGGAAACTGTTATTAGCAGAAATATGGAAAAAAATTCTATTTGAGACAAATTACTACTTCAATATCATATCACTACACCACCAGTGGTACAGACCATCTCGAAAATTGCTGGGCCCAGAGTTCCTCGAAGACTCAGTGATTGTATGAAAGTGAAACATCATGACTTGAGGTCCACAGGTATCCCAAAGCTAAAGTAAGATGGGTGGAACATTTCCAGATGCAAATATCAACAGATTATTGCTTTCCATGTTTCAAACCTACAGCAGGCTCAGATTTCTCACCATAGGGTTGATACCAGACTGTTTTCTGGCCTTTTGATTAACGCGCTGCCGTCTAACGTGGCTTAAACTGTATTAAAATGGATCAGAAGTGTCTTGGGCCTCAAGAATTTTTTAGTAGCATTTACAGTTTTTCTTTTATTATTTGTGATTTGAACATCTTGAGGATATGTGGATGTTTTAATATGATAATTATTCATGACAATTACCTGGGAGTCGGGTGGCATCAGGGCCATGGTTACTGAGGCACTACTGACCTTGAGTGATGCTTTTAATTTTTCAATATACAGTATTTGTTATATATTTGACAAAATATTATATACTAGTCCTTCTAAAAAAAATTAGCATATTGTGATAAAGTTCATTATTTTTTCTAATCCCCAGTGCAGCTAACTGGGTTATCAAAGGTGGGCCATGTCTCTCACTGTCTATGGTGGGAGGCATGTAAAAGAACCATTGCTGACTTTCGTAAAGAGTAGGCTGCAAAGTCGTCAGCGTGTTTCTGTCCCTTGTTAAAAAGGGTTGTGACAGGAAGGGCATCTGACGTAAAAAAAAAAACCTCTGCCAAATCAAACGTGCGAATCAGATGATTCGCTGTGGCGACTCCTGAGTAAAAGGGAAACAGCCGAAAGGAAGACAGACAGACATTTTCTGTAATGTACTGATAAAAATTAAACTTTTATATATTTTAGATTCATTGCACACCAACTGAAATAGTTCAGGTCTTTTATTGTTTTAATACTGATGATTTTGGCATAGAGCTCATAAAAACCCAAAATTCCTATCTCAAAAAATTAGCATATTTCATCCGACCAATATAAAAAAAAAGTGTTTTTGATACAGTACAAAAAAAGTCAACCTTCAAATAATTATGTTCAGTTATGCACTCAATACTTTGTCGGGAATCCTTTTGCAGAAATGACTGCTTCAATGCAGTGTGGCATGGAGGCAATCAGCCTGTGGCACTGCTGAGGTGTTACGGGGGCCCAGGATGCTTCGATATCGGCCTTTCGCTCAGGTCAGGAAAGTTGGCAGGCCAATTGAGCAGAGTAATAATGAACTTTATCACAATATGCTATTTTTTTTTTTTGAAGGACTAGTATTTACCAATAAACAGGGCTATTTAATAATTTTTTTTTTGTGATGAATGTAGTGTTGAAAATTAAATTAAGTTTTTGTGACAAGACTTTGTCCAGGCAGAATGCTGCTCCTAGCACATGTTACAGCTTTGCATATATTGCCTCTGTGTGTGTGTGTGTGTGTGTGTGTGTGTGAGACGGCCCTATGATGGTCTGGTGAGTTGCTTAGTGTCTATGCCAGCCTCACCCAGTGGTCCTACAATTATAAAGGTTCAGGTGAGTGAATGAGTGTCGGGACTGTAACTACACAAGCCTATCACTTTTTGTCAAGGTGTGATATCCAATATGATGACCTCAGCTGTTGCTTTGAATTTGTGCTGTTAACTCAAAAAAGCCAGTTTTTGTGGGGCTAGTCTTTATTTTACAGCAGGACTATTGCTGGTTGTCAGTATGGATGAATTGACTGTCATAGTTATCAACTTTAATGTGGCGTCTTCTCTTTGGCCTCAGTTCAGGGTGTCGTTTTTGTATGTGATCATGACCTTCAGTGCTAACTCTCCTTGCACTCAGCTATTGGATACCCAGCATTTACAACTTTCTCTAAGAAAAGACTTCATTGTAGAAGATGATGAAGGGTGAGATTTTATCTCATCTGCTTCTTCATAGGCAAGCGCACAGATAAGCGCACAGATAAAGCTACTTATTAAAAAATACCAGTGTGTATGTGAACAAGCCTGGGTAATTTTTCTCACCTCTGGGGAGATATTGTTTTGGTCACGTGTGCGTGGATCTCTGATACAGTGCAGAAAAACATCTGTAAACTCACTCTTAGGGGTGTACTTTGCAACAAATCCCAAATGTTTTCTTGATCCTGGTCATACAATGAAGCTCTGACATCAACATGCATTCTTCTCATATCTGTAATTCCTTTATGGTTGTGCATTAGATAGTGGAGAGCCATTAGATGGCTGGAGCCAACAGAAAAATTAAAACGAAGAAAAAATTTCCACGTTCAATTCAGCATCTATGAACACTGTTTTCACTAAACTGTTGCAGGATACTTTTGGAATATCTCTGGATTACGTAATGGTGACTCACTTCTTGGCCCAGAGGAAAAGAGATCAGAGGTCCAGACACAGATGACAGAAACAGTAACCTGAGTCTAACCACTGTGTTCTCATGATTTTCTTCATTGCAATATTATGTAGGCATGCAGAGAGTTAGCAGATCCAGCAGTCAAGGCCATGCTCACGGAAAAAAGCAACAAAGTAGATCGTGCACTGGTTGAGCAGACCTTTTTAAACAGAAATGACCGGAAATACAGGTGGATACACAGCACAGAGATCTTAAAAAGGACAGTTCTGTAACTCTGGTCCTCAACCATCAGTGGAGAAGCGTCTTGAAGCAGTACCCTTAGCCACAATGTGATCGTTAATTATGTTTTTTGAAAAAATAATGGTTCACAGATCATGCCTACTCACTCATGACATATCATATCCAAATAGGATAAAACTGATCACAGCACGCAAAGAAAGCTTGTATGGTACAATTTTTATTCCCATTTACATTTACCTCAAAGGTTTCAAATAGGAAGGTCAATTTTTTTTTTTTTTTTTTCTGGACACTGAAGTACAAACATGGTACATTTTGTTGAAACCACTCCAATTTTGACCTGATTCATAAATATTGGAAATTTGGCCAACACAAGTTTCTTATTACAGGTTTGCCTTGTAAGACTGATTGTACACTTCATAGTTCTGCCTGCTTTTAAATTAAGCCCTGGATGGCATTTGTTGCTACCGTAATAAGGTTGAAGATGTTTGGAAAGGAAACAGCAGCACTTGTTGATACCATAATTAAGAAACCATTGAGTTGATTTTTCATGGCTGCACGGGGTCTGTCTGGGGTCTGTATACATCATGACACTTATTGGCCCTTATGCTTCACTGAGTTACCTGACAACAGTCATTAAGGACACTATTTATAACAAAAAGCACCTTTTTGTTTTTGAAAACTTTTAAAGTTGTTTCAATGAAAAATCCAAAGAGCAACAAATTTTAATTATTTTAAATCTGTGTGTGTGTGTGTGTGTTTGAGAGAGTACAAATAAAACCTGTTCATACGTTAAACATAAGTGCGATAATTAAGAAACACAACTTTCATGAACATCCCTATAGCTGGTTTGTGACACATGGCATCAGGACTTCTATGCCCTTGCATGCTGCCTCGCCTACATTTGCCACCCACCCAGGCCTGGCTCCAGGGAAGTGCACCAGTTTCCCTCTTCCTGGTAAGGTTGTCTTAGTCACAGTGCCTGTTAATTCAGTTTTTGAAGAAGTCCTTTTTTTTTTTTTGACCCCTTTGTGTAAGACCAATTTGCCATAGGTGTCCCGACCGTGGGCTGATGCTCCGACACCATATTTTTTTGATTGGTGATTGGATCTTGTACAAAAGTGATGGTAGGATGGATTGGGGGATAGAAAGACAAATCAATGCTGGCTCAGCAGTAATGAGTGAGAGCTGAGTCAAAAGGAAAGCTTTCGATTTTTTGGTTTATCTAAAGTTTCGCTTATGGTCACTAGATTTGGTTACTGCCCAAAATAATGAGGTGACGGATTCAAGCAGATGAAATTAGTTTTCTTCAGAATCTGTCTGGGCTCAGCTTTAGAGTTGGGTTGGATACTCAGGCCTCCTGGAGGGGCTGCTGCGATAAGATCCGTTGCTCGTCCACATTGAAAGGAGTCGGCTGAGGCAGTTCAGGCACCTGATTAGAATGCTTCCCTTTAGAGGTGTTCCATCTAACTGAGAGAGGCCCCCGGGCCAGATCCAGAACTCTGTGGAAGGATCCCGTCTGACATGGGAAGGCTCAAGATCCCACATGAGGAACTCAGGGATCCTAGATCTCCGCTATTTTTACTCACCAAAGTGATAGTTATTTTGATTCTTGTATAATGTGTATAACATAATTATATATCTTTTGAAATTACTTTTATTGATTAAGTGAAGAGATTCTCTCAAACCTTTTAAAAAGAATGAACTAATGATGCTTTTGTTGTACAATTTTGGAATCACTTATATTGATATACTGATGGCAAAAACAATTAACAATGGAATTGAATTGTGGACACTGTGGTGCAGTCATGACAAGTGATATAAATTGCATTATTTCATGTCATATTACATCTGAACCATTTGTAAGTTATATTGCCTTTTTACAGAAATTCCGTATTAGAAGTTTCTTCCTAAGCACCTTGAAACAGTAAATTCTCTTCAGCTTCAGGGACCCTGCGGCCCCCTGACCCCGAGCTGAAATGTTTAATTTCCTCTATTTCTGAACCGTTTCCTCTATTTTTTCGAAACCTCGCTGGGATCCCTGGGAACTGCAGAGTGTCACTGGAGCCACTACAGATAAGCATGTGTTTCATTTACTGAAAGAAGAAAAAAGTCTACTGTAGGGTGAACCAATAACAGATGTGAGACTACTGAATTAATGTCTATACAAAGTATAGTGACTTAGTTCTTACCAGGTGTTTTCGAAGAGGTTTTTAAAAAAAAAAAAAAAAAAGTTACCCTCAAACCACCAGCCTCTTCATCATTCACCCCCGTTGATTGGCTCAGCTGTCGCCATGGCTCCGGTTCCATCATTATAACTGTCACTAGTTGTAATAGAAATATTTTGTTCTTTGATTTCAGTGTGTAACACAAGTTGGGATTGAAGAGATTTGATACACTAAAACTTAAATATCGCATAATTCCACGGAAGGACATCACAATTTTTGACCTGATTCATAGTGCCATTCAAGGACAGTATTTGGGGGTTGTAAAGTACCAGATTTTTATCGCTGTTTACTCCATTTCGTTATCATCCCAGGGTGGACACTGTTGATATTTTGAGACAATATGACATTTTTCTGATACGTAATCGTAAACAAAACAAATTTTTGAAAATTGTAAATCTTTGACGTGTTGCTTTAAAGAAAACCAAATATTAGATTATGTGATATTAGAAATTTAATAAAACCAATTATTTTTGGTAGTCATTTACTTGTAATGACTTTATTATTTTGGTAGTCATTTACTTGTAATGACTACCAAAAATAATTGGTTTTATTAAATTTCTTCACTTTACTTCAAATTTCCTCTTTATTTGTTTCTTTACTACAAATTTCTTCTTTACTTGTAATCTAATAATAAACATTGTAGGTAAATTTGACTGGATCCCAAATTTCTCCACTTGCTAAGCAGTGATTTTTGTTTTTTGAAATCCACACAGACTGCTACCAGAGAGTGTGGTTTTGATAAATGTGTGATAATTGTGCTGAGGTATTAGCATCATCATAAGCAACCATGTTATCAATGTCTCTCTCATTACACTGTAATATTGTCATAAACCATACACTCAGAAACTTAACAGATTATCCTACAGCAGCTCAGCTGGAGGTGTTTACAGCATACTTTTAGAATTTACATGTAGTTTATTACAAATGAGTGACAGATCTCAAATCTTGTTGTGATCTGGTCATTTTGATATTAGAATTTATATTAATAATTGTTTTAAATGATCTTAAGCTGTGTTATTGAAATTATTTCTGAGAAGGGTCCAGTGAAAATAATGGTTCCTCTTGACTGGTTAAAAAAATCTGAATAATTGTTATAATCACAATGGTTGTGCTGTTATACAAGCGGAATCCATGCTAGGGTGGATCAAATACAGATTATTATATTTTTTGATGTGTGTGACCAATTGTACTTCAACTTGCACTTTTATATTGCTTTAGAGCTAGAAAGAGCCATTTTGGGTAAACAAAAAGCTTTTCTTTCAGTCTTTTATTTTACTTTGAGCTGTGTGTGTGTGTGAATATAAAAGTTCTTTTGAACTGAATTTAAACCCTGACTTGGTAATTGCTCTGTTTTTCCCATCAAAATGGACCATTGTTATTGCAATAATTTTTTTGAAGAAAAAATAACTCCTCACAAGGTGGAATTGTTGTACTCGAAAAATGGAACGTGCTTTATGTAGAAGCAGCTGCAAAGATGGTTATGTTGTGCATGTCAGTGCCCTGGGCTTGCGATAGTTTCATTTATATACAGGCAGGTATCTGTCTGAGGTATTCAAATGTATTGTAGTGATATGTGCCGTTGTGTCTGGCTTTATTTTATTTAAAAGTTCACTCATTTATATCGAATTTGTCAGTTTAATATCTTTCAACTTTTATTTTTGCCATTATTTTGCCTTATTGACACGAATGCATTAACTTCCTATTCTTGTGGTTTCAAGAACTTGTGAGAGTGAAATGGACTCCAAATGACCGCCTTATCACACTGGTTAATGCAAACAGTCAGACATATTTTAGGAAATTGCAACTTTAGAAATGTAAATAAAAATAATCTGATGATGAAATATTATATATATATATATATATATACTTTTCCTTTCGGCCTTTCCCTTCATGGGTCGCCACAGCGAATCATCTGCCTCCATCTCACCCTATCCTTTGCATCTTCTCTTACACCAACGACCTACATGTCCTCCTTCACCACATCCATGAATCGTCTCTTTGGTCTTCCTCTAGGCCTTCTGCCTGGTAGTTCCAGCCTCAGCATCCTATTACCAATATACTCACTATCCCTCTTCCGCACATGTCCAAACCATCTCAATCTAGCCTCTCTGACTTTGTCTCCAAAACATCTTACATGTGCTGTCCCTCTGATGTGCTCATTCCTAATCCTATCCATCCTCGTTACTCCCAAAGAGAACCTCAACATTTTCATCTCTGCTACCTCCAGCTCTGCCTCCTGTCTTTTCCCCAGGACCACTGTTTCTAAACCATACAACATCGTTGGCCTCAACACCGTCTTGTACACTTTTCCTTTCATTCTTGCCGATACCCTCCTATCACACATCACACCGGACACTTTTCTCCAACCATTCCAACCTGCCTGCACACGCTTCTTCACCTCTTTTCCACACTCTCCATTGCTCTGGATTGTTGAGCCTAAGTACTTAAAATCCTCCACTTTTCTTATCTCTGCTCCCTGTAACCTCACCGTTCCTCTTGGGTCTTTGTCATTCATGCACATGTATTCTGTCTTACTGAGGCTAATCTTCATTCCCCTCCTTTCCAGGGCATACTGGAAACCACCTGTGTGCTCCTACCTCCACTTTTATAAGTCACCCTTTGCTCCTCTCTCTTCTGGAAGAAAGTATTCACCACAGCCATTTCCACTCTTTTTGAAAAATCTACCAACATCTGTTCTTCTGCGTTCCTGTCCTGGATACCAAACTTACCCATCACTTCCTCGTCACCTCTGTTTCCTGCACCAACATGTCCCACTCTTTCACCTCTGGGGGTACTCTGCATCACTTCATCTAACTCACTCCAGAATCTCTCCTCTTCTCGCTCACATTCTGTGGGGCATAAGCACTAACAACATTGAACATCACACCTTCATTTTCTAACTTGAGACTCATCACTCTGTCTGACACTCTTTTCACTTCTAGAACATTCCTGACAAACTCCTCCTTCAAGATGACTCCGACTCCATTTCTCTTCCCATCCACACCATGAAAAAACAGCTTCAACCCTGCTCCTAGGCTTCTAGCCTTGCTACCTTTCCACCTGGTCTCCTGAACACACAGTATGTCCACCTTCCTCCTCTGCATCATGTAAGCCAGCTCTTTACCTTTTCCTGCCATAGTTCCAACATTCAAAGTCCCTACTTTCAGTCCTAGACTCATGCCTTTCCTCTTCTCTCTCTGGCAATGGACACGCCTCCCACCTCTCCTTCTTCGATG
The DNA here is from genome assembly GCA_024760905.1 of Plotosus lineatus. Classification (NCBI taxonomy): domain Eukaryota; kingdom Metazoa; phylum Chordata; class Actinopteri; order Siluriformes; family Plotosidae; genus Plotosus; species Plotosus lineatus. The sequence continues at coordinate 45,482,097 of CM045739.1, forward strand.
TCTTCGACCAACAGTAGTCCAATTTCCATCAGCACCCTGTTGGTTGACAGCACTGATGGCGGTCATTGTTAACCCGGGCCTCGACCAATCCGGTATGTCATTCTTTCTTGTGATTCGCATATTTTATTTGGCATTTGTTTTACGCCGGATGCCCTTTCTGACCCAACCCTCTGCATTTATCCGGGCTTGGGACCGGCGTGAGGGAGAGACACTGGTTTGTGCCCCCCCCCACGGCTGTATTTTTATATATATATATATATATATATATATATATATATATATATATATATATATATATATATTCAGTATAACAGGAGACTTTGGAAGGCTTTTCTTTCCTTTTTTTTCATTTTATATCAGATTTTTCAGTTTTCTTCATCTGAATTTACCTAACAGTTGTGACGCATGAACAGGCTTATTGAAAACACCCAATTAATTTTCTGGCATGTGCTCAGTTAGCACACTGATTGGACGAATGAGTGAAGTCAGTTAGACATTTCCGCCATGTCCATTCTCCATGTGTATATACAAGCGTCTGTGTTTGCGCGCTTCGGAAAGAAATAATTAAATGTGAATCCAGCCGCTGCTTCTCAGCTTGTGTTCTGCTCAGAGAGGGAAGAATGCAGCAGTGATGGATCATGCCAGTACACAGAGCGTGATGCTGGCGTCATTGCACTGGCCCAACACTGGTGTTTTATTTATTTTCCCACTCCACTGCAGACACAACCAATCTGAGTCTGCATCCTACCCTCAATCAGATTTACTCATGTAGCCTAAACCTGCCTCTAATCAGAGCAATTACGTCTGCACCACGGCTGTGTGTAAATACTGCCTGCGCACTTTGTAAAAATCCTTTTCAGTGGATTTCACGCTTGATGCAAATAGTCTTTAGTTTTTAAAAAGTTTTATACAATTGGTGTTGGCCATGTTGTTCTGTTCACTTTTAGTGCAGAAATCATTTGAGTTTCCGCCACAGTTTTCAAACTATTCTTGACCTTGTTTTCCTTTTTTCTTTTTTTGATTGCACTTAGATAACTACACAGTGCTCATGGCGGCTTGCACTGCAAATTCTGCATCAGAAGAGAAAATTAGCAAGTGTGTGACTCTACTGCTGAGTCGTAATGCTGACCCGAATGTCTACAGCGGGTAAAGTATACTGTGTGTTTACATTTAAAAAAAAATATTATTTGCTTATTTATTTATTTTAATCAAGGTAACTGTTTGTGCATTACAGTATTAATTAGCTGCATTCTGTACTATTTAAATTGAAGGCTTTCTTAAGGATTGGAAGACACCTGTCTCATGAAGATTCTATTTGAACACAAAATTCGCCAAAAGATATATTAAAATATAAGTATGCATTCACAGATTATTATATATTAAAAGGGTGGTGTCATGAGTGTTTGAAGAAAGTAAAACAACATTAATATAACGAATAAAGAAAAAAAAAGATCCCACAAAGGGACGGTAAGGTAGACTACCCAACCCGTTAACACATCTGGCTGCACCCCATTCCACGCTTCGAGGGATAGATATTCTTTTTCTTTATAAAAATACAAGAAGGACTCGAACATTTTTATTCATTTTCTGAACCACTTAATCCTAATTAGGGTTGCGGGGAGGCTGGCGATTTTTTTATTTTTTCTTTAACCTAAATGTTTTTGTTACAAGCAGAATTGTAATTTAATTGCCTCTGCAGTCGTTTAAATCAATAAAACATATTTTTGTTTTGTATAAACATGAAGGAAAAAGGGTAAAACATTATATGCAGTGTTATTTGATTTTAAATGTCAAAAAGGATTTGTGGTTCCCAGTGTTTTCGTTACTGTGGAAAACGGGTCCAAATGGCTCTTTGAATGGCAAAGGTTGCCGACCCCGAGTACCAATATATTCACTATCCCTCCTCTGTACATGTCCAACCCATCTCAATCTAGCCTTTCTGACTTTGTCTCCAAAACGTCTTACATGTGCGTTCCCTCTGATGTACTCATTCCTGATCTTATCCATCCTTGTTACTCCCAAAGAGAACCTCAACATTTTCATCTCTTCTGCCTCCTGTCTTTTCCCCAGTGGCACCGTTTCTAAACCATACAACATCGCTGCCTCAACACCATCTTGTACACTTTTCCTTTCATTCTTGCCAATACTCTCCTATCACACATCACACCGGACACTTTTCTCCAATCATTCAAACCTGCTTGCACCTTGCACACGCTTCTTCACCTTTTTTCCACACTCTCCATTGCTCTGGATTGTTGAACCTAAGTACTTAAAATCCTCCACCCTCTTTATCTCTGCTCCCTGTAACCTCACCGTTTCTCTCGGGTCTTTGTAGTTCACACACATGTATTCTGTCTTCCTGAGGATAAGTTTCATTCCTCTCCTTTCCAGGGTATACCTCCACTTCTCTAGATTTTCCTCCACTTGTTCTCCGCTCTCATTACAGATCACAATGTCATCTGCAAACATCATAGTCCATGGAGATTCTTGTCTAACCTCGTCAGTCAGCCTGTCCATCACCATAGCAAACAAGAAGGGGCAGTCCCACCTCCACCTTGAACTCTTCTGTCACACCGACAGCACACCTCACCACTCTCTTACATCTCTCATACATGTCCTGCACCACTCTAACATATTTCTCTGCCACTCCAGACTTCTTCATGCAATACCACAGTTCCTCTCTCGGCACCCTGTCATATGCTTTCTCCAGATCCACAAAGGCACAATGCAGCTCCCTCTTACCTTCTTCTCTATTAACATCCTCAAAGCAAACACTGCATCTGTCGTGCTCTTTCTTGGCATGAAACCAAACTGTTGTTCACAAATGCTGACCTCTGCCCTTAGTCTAGCTTCCACTATTCTTTCCCATAACTTCATCGTATGGCTCATCAACTTTCTCCCACTGTAGTTGCCACAACTCTGCACGTGTCCCTTGTTTTTACAAAATGGGCACCAGCACACTTCTCCTCCATTCCTCGGGCATAATCTCACTCTCTAAGACCTTGTTGAATGCTCTTCTCAGAAAATCTACTGCTACCTCTCCTACACACTTCCATACCTCCACCGGTATGTCATCAGGACCAACTGATTTTCTACTCTTCATCCTCTTCAATGCCCTCCTCACTTTACCCTTACTAATCTTTGCTACTTCTTGGCCCTCAACAGTTCACCTCTTCTATCTATTTTTTTCCTCTCGTTTTCCTCATTCATCAACTCTTCAAAGTACTCTTTCCATCTTCCCAACACACTCCTGTCATCAGTCAATACATTTCCCACTCTGTCCTTAATCACACTCACTTGTTGCACGTCTTTCCCATCTCTATTTCTCTACTGTGCCAACCTGTATAAATCATTTTCTCCCTCCTTACTGTCCAACCTATCATATAAGTCATCATACGCCCTCTGTTTGGCCTTTGACACCGCTACCTTCGCCTTACGCTGTGTCTCCCTGTACTCCTGTTTACTCTCTTCGGTCCTCTCATTGTCCCACTTCTTCTTAGCTAACCTCTTCCTTTGTACAAACTCCTGCACTTCCTCATTCCACCACCAAGTTTCCTTATTTACTTTCCTTCCAGAGGACACACCACGTACTTTCCTTCCTGTCTCCCTGATCACATTAGCTGTAGTTGTCCAGTCATAAGCACTTCCTTACCACCCAAAGCCTGTTTCAACTTTTCCTTGAAGACAACACGACACTCTTCTTTTTTCAGCTTCCACCACTTTGTCTTCTCTGCCTTTGCCTTCTTCACCTTTCTCGCCATCAGCGTCAATAGCGCGAGCTCGGAGGTGAACACACAAAATTATGCATAATATTTAAACATTCAAGATTTTTATTTGCCATTTGTACTTTTACACACAGGAAATCTTGCGCGGTCAAGTTAAAAAACAAGGAAGGAAGGCTCAAATCAACAAAAACACATACTTCTATAAAATAAATACATAAAATACTATATTTAAAAAGGACCTTACACAGGTCCAGTAAACATAATAATAATAATAGTAAAATGTAAAAGTAAAATGTTAATAGTAATAATAATAATAATAATAATAATAATAATGCAATAAATAAATGAATCAGGAGATACAACAACAATAAATGAAATTGCACTAAATTACATTAAATTCTAATTGTGTTATATTGCACTATGCCCATTATTTAGTTTGGGGGAGAAAATGATCCCTCTGTGTTGCAATTCGAGCATGAAGCTCGTCCATCCTGTTTCGCAGAGACTGAACATTTGCAAACAGCATGACCGGGAGTGATAACCTTCTGATGCGAGAATTAATTTAGATATAAAAGATATAAGTGCAGCGAACACAAATTATACATAATATTTAAAGATACAATTTTGTGTCTGATTAAAATTTTATATTTTTCACATCGTCATATAATACAGAGATCGGCGGGGGGGAAAATAATAAATTGAAAAGGTTTAAAATTATTTTTTAGCGGCACTTTTGTCAGTACTTCGGCGGATCCATTAACCAGAGAAAAAATAAAGACTGGCCTTTTTCATCCTAAAATTGCAGTTTTTCTGGCATGAAAGTCAGACATGTTTGGTCAAAGTCAATTACACGCTTCAAAATTAAACACAGTATGCCCTTGACTATTTGCGGTTTTGCACCCACAGTTTGAGTATTCGTTGACTGCCGAGCAACCGGCACATGATTCAAATTTAGCCAACAGCTGTCCTCCTTTCTCCTGATTGGTTGAGCTGATGCCCCGCCCCTTTTTTCTCATTCGCGCACAAGTTGTCAATGAGCCTCTTTTTTTGTGTGTGTTTTAATTACCAGTTAAGCTCTATGATACCACTCAAACACTATGCGTCTTCTCTGGCTAAGCGATAGAAAACGCTGGACGTCTCTTCTGAAGAAATAAGACTGTCTCCTGAGAAACAACAGTTTTCTCTGAACTGTTGTATTAAAATCTTTTTCAATTATTATTCCAGTACAGTACCTAAGTTCATGTTTATGCATGAGATTTTATGTTCTGTAGCATATTTTACAAACGATACTAAAAGGATAAACCTTATTACAGTACTCTTCATGTCCTTTTACATTGAACTTGGAGTGACGTCTCCAAGATGGCGCTGCCCAGAGGGTGACGTCGCGGAGTTCTCAGAGTCAAATTGTTTCTTTGTTCGTTTTAATTATTTGTTTTATTTGTTGTTTTGTTTGTTCATGTTTTGCACTATGCTCGTCTACGACCGGTCAACTCTACTACAGCTATAAGATCGGAGTATCTTCGGGCGTGTATAACTAAGCACGCTCAACTGGGCTTCCCTTAGGCTGGGGTGCGGTTAGCAAAGCTAATATGCTATGGTAGGCAGCTCAATGCGAGCGGCACCACAGCTAACAAGAAGCCCAGGCGGGAAGGGGCCGAACGCCGACTCCGGCACTCGGGATTGCAGGGGATGAAGAGTACACACCTCATCGGGTGTACTCTCCTCGAACCATGTTTCGCAGAAACACAGTCCTGTAGATCCCCCTGCGCTGCAATCTGAGCATGAAGCTCGTCCATCTTGTTTCGCAGGGACTGAACATTTTCAAGCAGTATGGCCGGAAATGCTAACCAAGCCTCTGAGAGCGCCACCTGGCCTTATTGTTAGCCGGTTTGCAGTTAGCATTGAGCCTCCATAGCATATTAGTTCATCATCATCATCAGTTCATTTTCTGTACCCGCTTAATCCTAATGTGGGTCGCGGGAGGTTGGTGCCCATGCCAGCCAACTTCGGGCGAGGGCAGAGTACACCCTGGACAGCTCGCCAGGCCATCGCAGGGCGGAAACACGCTGACGGCTTTGCAGCCTACTCTTGTCGAAAGTCAGCAATGGTTCTTTTACATGCCTCACACCATAGACAGTGAGAGACATGGCCGGCCTTTGATAACCCAGTTAGCTCCACTGGGGGGGACAGTGACAACCTTGTGCAGAGTGGGACTCAAACCCCCAACCTTTGGATCAGCGATCCAGCGCCCTATACCACTAGACCACCACTGCCCCTAGCATATTAGCTCACGATAGAAGTTGTTGAGTGCTTAATTGCCCGAAGCTGAAGCTGCTCATAGCTGTAGTAGGGTTGACCGATCATAGACGAGCATAGTGCAAAGCATGAACAAACAAATAAAACAAATTAAAACGAACAAAGAAACAATTTGACTCTGAGAACTCCGCGACGTTGCCCTCTAGGCAGCACCATCTTGAAGACGTCACTCCAAGTTCAATGTAAAAGGACATGAAGCGTAATAAAGTATATCCTTTTGGTATCATCTGTTAAACATGCTACAGAACATAAAATCTCACGCACAAACGTTCTCAGAATTAACTTAGATATTGTGCTGGAATAATAATTGAAAAGACTTTAAAACGAGTGCTTTACAACAGTATATGTTGTATAATGTTTATATTTTATCATCAATAAAAATCAGAGTAAAAATTGAAAAGTTTTTCTTAATCATTACTATATTTTACTACATTAACACTGTATTAATGAGTAAGACTGTCTATAGAATGTGTTTAAGAAGCATATTTTAGCGCATGTAATAGAATACATAGTATTCATTTGCGTATGTGACGTGATAACATGGGGTTTGACTTCCGGGTTCAGAACTCGCGGATTATCTCGATTCGCGGGAGGGTTTGGAACCGAACCCCCGCGAATGTCGAGGGCCGACTGTATTACAAATTCTTACTAATGTTTTTGATTTAAAAATAATTTTGGTAAATGATGTTTAATGTGTGGTTTTGCTTATTTGGGTATATTTTGACACAAAATAATTATTTTCATCTGTTTGAATATAACATCTGTCAAGATTTTTATATTTGATATCTTGGTCTATATGATGTAAATACCAGAAATTTCAACAGACAGACAGATTTTATTCAGTATAAGGCCCCTGGCCCATAAAACATGCATACAGTAACCCCCCCCCCATTATTCGCGGTGGTTGCGTTTCGCCCACACCCACGGACCCTGAAAATTCGCGTTTTTATTGACTCAGTTTTAAAACCCTACCATTGCTATTACATGCACTAAAATGTGCTTCTTAAACAGCTTCTATAAACTGTTTTACTCATTAATACAAAAATAATGCAGTAAAATGTAGTAATGACTAAGTAAAAACTTTTTAATTTTGTACTGTGATAATATTTATTAATGACTAAAGCATTTAGGCTCCTTACCAGAAGCTAGAGAAGATGCAGGGCATTTGAGTGGCATCATAGGGCTTAAATAATATTTAAAAACACACGTAAAAAAACGTTAATTCACAATGCATGCAATCACATTAATGACATGTGCGCGATGGAGGAAAAAAGAGGTGTACACATCATCTGCAACCAATCAGCAGGAGGGAGAAACAAAAACTCTCAGCCATTGGCTAAATTTTAATCATGTGCCATTAACTTCTGGTTTGCTGCTAATGCACGACTATAATAATAATGTAGTAAAATGTCGTAATGGTTAAGTGAAAACTTTTAAATATTGTACTGTGATAATATTTATTAATGAATAAAGTGCTTAGGCTCCTTACCAGAAGCTAGAGAAGATGTGTTTGATTGATAAATGATAATTAAAAACATGATAATGATAATTAAAAACACATGAAAAAAACGTGAATTCACAATTTAAGCAATCACATTGATGACATGTATGCGAAGGAGGAAAAAAAGATTCATACACATCAGCTACAACCAATCAGCAGGAGGGAGAAACCAAAAGATCTCAGCCATTAGCCAAGTTTCAATCACGTGCCTGTAACTTCCGGGTTTGCTGCTAATTCGCGGGTATGCGGGGCCAAGACCGCTGAACCGCGAATGGGCAAGGGCTTACTGTAAATATATATGTATATATTGCATGAGTCTGTCTGACTGCATGAGAAAATGTCTGTCTGTTTGACATACCAGCAAATATCTGTACTGTACTTGGTTATAGTTAACTGGAAAATAGAATTTATTGCATTTATTAAAAGAATTGACCTAAAAAAATTCCCTCAGTGGCAAAACCCTGAAGTCAAGACCGAGTCTCATGAATATGTAATACTTCTGGACATGCTTCAGTGGAGCGACTTCTTTCATTTTTGCATTGAAACAAACAGTGGTTGTTAGCTAATATAAAAATAAATTGTTGCGAGGTGCTTCTCCAGCTAACTGTAGTGCTTTGTATATGGCATTTATAATTCCACTTTTGTTGGTTTAATTTTGATATAATTACGAACCGGATTCCAAAAGAGTTGGCACACTATACAAATTGTGAATAAAAATGCAATGTTGTGGAAGTGCTACATTTCAGTATTTTATTCTGAATAGAACTGATGACAGGTCAAAATTTTAAACTGAGAAAATGTATAATTTTAAGGTAAAAATATGTTGATTTTAAATTTCATGGTGTCAACAAATCTCAAAAAAGTTGGGACAGGTAGCAGTAAGAGGCTGGAAAAGTCAATTGCACTTCTAACAAACATCTGGAAGACCAATTACCACTAATGAGGTCCATTGGCAACATGACTGAGTATAAAAAGAGCTTCTCAGAGTGGCAGTGTCTCTCAGAAGCGAAGATGGGTAGAGAATCATCAATTCCCCCAATGTTGCACAGAAAGGTAGTGGAGCAGTATCAGAAAAGTGTTTCCCAGCGAAAAATTGCAAAGAGTTTGAAGTTATCATCATCTACAGTGCATAACATCATCCAAAGATTCAGTGAATCTGGAACAATCTCTGTGCGTAAGGTTCAAGGCCAAAAAAACCACACTGGATGTCTGTGATCTTTGAGTCCTGAAACGGCACTGCACCACAAACAGGAATGCTACTGTAAGGGAAATCACAGAATGGGCTCAGCAATACTTAAAGAGACTATTGTCAATGAACACAATTTACTGCGCCATCTGCCGTTGCCAGCTGAAACTCTACAGTACAAAGAAGAAGCCATTTCTAAACAAGGCCCAGAAGCACAGGCTTTTTCTCTAGGTGAGGGGTCATTTAAAATGGAGTGTGGCAAAGTGGAAAACTGTTCTGTGGTCAGACGAATCACGATTCGAAGTTCTTTATGGAAAACTGGGACGCCATGTCATCCGGACTAAAGAGGACAAGGACAACCCAAGTTGTTATCAGCGCTCAGTTCAGAAGCCTGCATCTGTGATGGTATGGGGTTGCGTGAGTGTGTGTGGCGTGGGCAGCATGCACAGCTGGAAAGGCACCGTCAATGCAGAAATGTATATTCAGGTTCTAGAACAACATATGCTCCCATCCAGACATCGTCTCTTTCAGAAAAGACCTTGCATTTCTCAACATGATAATGCCAGACCACATGCAGCATTAATTACTAGGACTGCATAATAAAACCGGTTTATCGGTTTAAACTGGTTCTAACATGCAAACAATACGTATTGTGATACTCTGAAGCAAAACCAGTTTTTTGACATACATTTGGAAATCTTCGGAAAAGTAAAAAAAAAAAAAGCTTTTGCTAGTCCCGCTAATTGAACCAGAAGTAATGCTTTCATTGAAAAAAAATTTAGACCGCAGTGGTCCCAGCATGTAATTTTGACACAATCGTGTTTCCATCCATCATTCAATGTGTGGAGAGCCCGGTATCATAAGAGCTGTGCCATGATTGGGCAGTGTGGATTGTCACGAAGGCCATCAGCCAATAGAATTACGGAAATTCCCGCTAAAAACAAAACCATGGTTCATGTTGCTAATTGCTCAGAAATTTACTGACCTACTGCATCTAGATTTTTCCTTAAACATTTACAGTGGTACCTCGGCTCTCGAACGCTTTAGAGCTCGAACAAATCGGACTTCGAACAAAAAATCTGAGATTTTTTTGCCTTGGAAGTCGAACTCGAAAAACGCTAAGAAAAAAACGAAACCAAGAGTGAGGAAAAGTTTATGACTTCCTGAAATTGGTCTCTTTTGACTCTACTTGACCACTGTGTGTGTGTGTGTGTGTGGATGTGCTTGCTCCTGTGCTACAAAGTACAATATACTGTGATTTTTTGTTTACTCGATTAGATTAGCTAATAAACATGTCTCCAAAGAAAGCTACTGAGAAAAGGGCAGTTGTGCAGAAAACTGTTGTTTAAGAAAGAGCTGATAGCTAAGCATGAACCAGGTGTGCGTGTTATTGATCTTGCTAAGAAGTATGGCATGGCTACGATCCTGAAGATCAAAGAGAGTGTTAAAGCCAGTGATGTGGCGAAGGGCTCGAAGGTTATCAGCAAACAAAGACCGCAAGTGCTGGAGGAGGTGGAAAAATTCCTGCTCCTATACATAAACAAGCAGCAGTTAGCAGGTGATAGTGTTAGCGAGGATGTGATCTGCTATAAAATTTGTGAAATCTATGATGATTTGGTGAAAAAAGACCCTAGCTCGAATCCTGAAAGGTTCCACTTTAAAGCAAGTTGAGGCTGGTTAGAAAATTTTAAGTGGAGAAGTGGGACTCCCCACGTGGCTCGTCACGGGGAAGCAGCGAGTTCTAACAAAGATGGCACTGAGAAGTTCAAGCAGGAATTTGCTGATTTTATCAAGGCTAAGAATTATCTTCCCGAGCAAGTCTTTAATTGCGATGAGACCGGCTTATCCTGGAAGAAAATGCCACGAAGGACATACATCACGTGTGTGGAGAAATCACTGCTCGGACACAAACCAATGAAAGATGGGTTAACGCTCTTGTTATGCGGCAATGTAAGCGGAGATTTAAAAATCAAGCCGCTGATGATTTATCATTCGGAGAATTCGAGTGCATTCAAAGCGAACAATGTGATAAAAAGTAAGTTGCCTGTTATGTGGCGATCCAATTCAAAGGCGTGGTTAACCAGGCAATTTTTCACCGAGTGGGTGCATGAGGTGTTTGCTTTGAGCGTGAAAAAATATGTGCATGAGAAATCCCTTCCATGCCGCTGCCTTCTTTTAATGGACAATGCCCCTGCTCACCCTGCCGGTTTGGAGGACGATTTAACTGCGGAGTCTGATTTCATTAAAATAGAATTCCTCCCGCATAGCACAACCTCATTGATCCAGCCCATGGACTAGTGTGCAATTGCTAATTTCAACCAATTGTACACAAAATTCCTCTTCCAAAGATGCTTCGAGGTGACTAACGACACACACTTAAAGATTTTTGGAGGAATCATTTTAACAACTACCACTGCATAACTATTGTTGATAGGGCCTGGAATCACGTCTTACACAGGTCAATGAACTGTTCGTGTAGGACACTGTGGCCTGAATGTGTTATGGAGTTTGAAGGGTTTGGGGCTGTGGCGAGCACCAGCACAGCGGGATTATAGTCAAATCGTCCAAGACATCATCAGCATAGGCCAAAGTCTAGGTCTGGAAATGGACAATGATGATGTTGATGACCTGCTGGAGGAACATCACGCCGAACTCACAACAGAAGAACTCCTCCGCGTTCAGGCAGTACAGAAGAAGACATTGGAGGGGGCGATGTCTTCTGAAGAGGATGATGGAAGGAAGGATGCATCGACTTCACTTATTAAGGACATGTGCTCAGAATGGAATGAACTCTATAGCTTTGTTGAATTGTTTCACCCTGATAAGGCTAAGGCTAGCAGAGCTGTGCACATCTTTAATGAGGAGGTCATGGGCCACTTCCGTATGGTTCTGAATAGAAGGCAGAAACAGGCAACAATAGAAATGTTTTTTAAGAGAAGAAAGGAACAGCCTGAAGAAGACTTATCCCCTTCCAACCAATAACATGTTAATGTTTTTTTCTCTCTTTAGTTCTTTATTTCTTGTTTGCTTTTTTTTTTTTACACATTTCTTTGACGTTTCATCACTGCATAATGTTTGTACTGTACGTATTCCTTTACACAAACAAACATAAATAAACAAAAAACAAACAAAAAATACACAAAATAAATTAATCAATTAAGAATTTTGTGTGTTTGTCCTGTTGTTTCACATTTAATATACTATTTGATATACAAACAAGATTATGAAATAACATTGTTTTAAAAAGGTAGTTTTCTAGTGTCTTGGAACGGATTAAAACCATTTACATTATTTGTAATGGGAAAACAGATTTGGTTTGAAAACCGAGGTACCACTGTATTTTGAAATGAGCAAAACAGAGAATCGGTCCCATGAACCTGGTCACGAACAAGGCACATTAACCATGCATGTTTTTTTGTTTTTTGGGTTTTTTTTGCTAAACACGGCAATAATATCTCTGTCGACTCTGAAAAAAATGACGTCACAACTTGCAGACTCAGCCTCAGGCCCAACATGCTCCAAATCCGTCCCAAATTCTGGTAAATTACATTCCACTTCTCTCCAGCATAATGATCATATTACTGTATTTTCCGGACTATACGTCGCACTTTTTTCATACTTTGGCTGACTTATATATAAAATAAAATTCTCCCCAAAACTGCGACTTATTGTCCGGTGCGACTTATGACTTTTCTTCTTTGTTGTGCATTTTATGGTTTGTGTGACTTATACTCTGGAGCGACTTATAGCTTGAAAAATACAGTAATGTGATTTATATGATTACAATAATGACATACAATATAGTTTAAGTTCTAAAGTTTGACCGATTTTCCTGAGCCGTCAGTGTCACTGTAAGTGTTAAACGTGTGGCACATGCCCAGCAGGCCTATGTGCATCGGTATGATGGCATTGATATATATATACAGACTCTACCTGACTTACGTTCATCCGTTTTACGTTTTTTCGATTTTACGGGGTTTTTTTTGTTTGTTTGTTTGTTTTTTTAAAAGTAAAATTTTGAGTTTAGACGTACCTACGTAGTACGCTGACATAATGACGCAATGACGTTGCATTCATTGTTTACAAACTACAGACTGAGTGTGTGTGTGTGTGTGTGTGTATATATATATATATATATATATATATATATATATATATATATATATATAAGTTATATAGCGTGTTACCCTTGTGTTAAGGCGTCGTCTCTGTGATCTTTGTGTTTACACTGTTTTGCAACTTTTGTAACCCTAAGCAAATATGTTTGGTCAGAAGTGTAAGCCTACTAGCATGTAGGGGTGTCATTGAAAACCTATTATTGGTATCAATATATTGATAAAACAAATTCCAATGTATCGATACATTAGAATATTGCTGTACTGTTCCTTAAATGCATTAAATAGAATAGACTAAGAAAGATTACAGTAGTTTGTATAATGCATTGAATATAATAAAGTGACCAATTACTAAAGCCAACTCTGAAATAAAAGGCAGGAAATAGTTTTCCACCGACAATATTTTAATTAACACCTTTTTGTATTTAACAAATCTCTAAACACTTGTTTACTAGTTAATTTCAAGCAAGTTGTTTCAATTCTACAAATACTTGTCAGTTGAAAAGTTTAAGAGATATGCATCTTTACAATTCATAATTATGATGCAAGAAGATGCACATATCTGCATTATCCGGTGATAAGTGTCTCTTCTTGTTCAAAATGTTCCGTGCTGTTGAGAACACGCGCTCTGACGGCACACTAGAAGCAGGGACGTACCATTTACCATACAGAGAGGCGGGACGTACCATTTACTGGGGGTGTTATTGAAAATGGCATTTAGTACTACAGACGCTGTCATGAACACAGGAAGCTATAACTTTAGAAATATCGATATCCCTTTTATAGGTATCGATTATCGATCGACATAATTATATCGGCGATATTTCAATTGTCAATGACATCCCTACTAACATGGGTGCAAGTCTCATACACAGAGATGAATTAACTATCTGCTCAGATCGGCACAATCTACCATGCATACTCAGTTAAGCAAAGAGTTGTAAAATGAATGAAAACCCGAGAAGCGTTCGGTAATAAGTTCGGGAGCGTCTACATGCATTGTTAATATTGTTACATATAAAAAGATCAGTCTACTGCTCATAGGGTTACAGGTCTGATGAGGACGAGTTGTGCATGATACAGTTCTGTGCATGCGTGGATGATGTTCCACCTTTAATCCCGCCTTAAAAATTTAATATGCATGCATTAATGACTAGGGCTTCACAATATACTAATAAAAGCACTAGATGCAGTTACACTATTCTAATGTTTCTGTATTTAATATGTTTAAATAGCTTATCTTGCTCAATTAGCAGTTCTATTTCAGTGATAATCTTTGTGCCAAAGTTTAAAACATTTAATTTTTCATAAGTGGACTTTTTTCTGATGCTTAGAATTTTTATTTTAATGACTAAAAACAATGTTTTTAATGTTGTTAATTTCTCGTTTTGAAATAAAGAATAAATACTGTCAAGAACAGGTTCACTTTTAATTTAAAATTCTTCTTGCAATATATCGCAATACATGCTCGAAATTGCAATATATCGAAATACAAAAATACCTAGGCAATACCCACCCCTATTAATTACAACATCATGGCTGCGTAGGAAAAGGATCCGGGTATTGAAATGGCCAGCCTGTAGTCCAGATGTTTCACCTATAGAGAACATTTGGCGCATCGTAGACAGGAAGGTGCAACAAAGAAGGCCCAAGACAGTCGAACAGTTCGAGGCCTGTATTAGACAAGAATGGGACAGCGTTCCTATTTCTAAACTTGAGAAACCTGTCTCCTCGATCCACAGACGTTTGCAGACTGTAGTAATGCCTCACAGTGGTGAAAACGGCCTTGTCCCAACTTTTTTGAGATTTGTTGACACCATGAAATTTAAAATCAACATATTTTTCCCTTAAAATGATACATTTTCTCACTTTAAACTTTTGACCCTGTCATGTATGTTCTATTCAGAAGCTTCTTCTCTCCCCTTCAGCTGTTCCCCTTTTTTTTTCAGTGGTCGCCACAGCGAATCATCGCATGTTTGATTTGGCATAGATTTTTACGTCGAATGCCCTTACTGACACAACCCTTTAGCAAGGGGCAGAAGTCAGCAATGGTTCTTTTGTGAGAGACATGGCCGGCCTTTGATAATCCAGTTAGTTGCACTGGGGGGACAGTCACAACCTTGTGGAGAGTGGGACTCGAACCACCAACCTTAGGATCGGAATAAATTATTGAAATTTGGCAGTTCAACTTCATTGCATTCAGTTTTTACTCACAATTTGTATAGTGTCCCAACTTTTCTGGAATCCAGTTTATAGGCTCTGTGTTTAACAAATTCAGAGTGAGTATGCACACACACACACACACTTGGAACAACAGGCAGTCACACTTCGGTGTTTTAAGATTGATAATCTGAAATTCTTTTGTTCCAAATCTACTTCTTTAACCTTTAGACCATGGCTACCCCAGGTTCAGGGCACTATTAAAATTAAACCACATAAATGCATGCACATGAATGGCTCATCAAGGTGTTTTTCAAATGTGCTCCTTTTGTTCAGGGTGGGCAGACATATTTTATTTGGGTCAGATTCTATGGCAGATGCTCTTGTTGAACCATTTCAATTTTATCCAGGTTTTAGGTTGAACTAGCTAGTGCGACCCTAATGGCCATGTCATGCACACTCAAGTTTGTCTGTTTTATTTTTATTTATTCATTTGCAGAACCACTTAGTCCTACTCAGGTCATGGGAAAGGGTGGAGCCTATCTCAGCTAACACTGAGCGAATGCTCACCAGTGCATCGCAGGGCCAACACACAACCATTGAAACTTGCACCTAGTGAGAAATTGAAGGTAGTTAACCTAATGTGCATGTTTTTGGATTGTGGGAGCAAACCAGAGTACCTGGAAGAAACCTGCACAAGCACAGGGAGAACGTGCAAAATCCACACAGACATGCGCGTCCTAGGCACAGGGCTCGATCTCCGGAGTTTCTTGCTTTGAGGTGGAGGCACTTTTGTTCTGGAAAATGTAGTTGTCTTGATAATGGTGAGTGGTTCGGGACAAACTGCAGGTTTAAATTGCTGGATATTTCATCACAAGCTCTTGGACAGTGTTCAGTTCAAGTGCACATTTTGTTTTCTTTAATATCTGACCAGTCTCTGTTGCTATACGTATGTAAGCTTATTGCATCCTGTACTGTGTTTACATAGCAGTATGCAATGAAAATTTACAACGATATACACTTTCTTTTGCTGACTTTTTGGAAATATTTGGATGAAAAAGATGTTTGCTGCTTGATATAGGGATCAGGCTGGTGATCGTACATTTGTAATTCACCCACAAGCACCAAGTAGCTCTTGCGCCGGCCCAGCTGCACATCATCTGTAGTCCAAGCTGTGCGCATGACCCGGTATCAACAAGCACTTTGCTATGTTGACTGGTATGAAAGTGGTTGTATCCTGTCCAGACAAAATATTTGAAAAGTGGTAACAAGATGCAGAGGGAAGTGGCTTTGCAGGGACGGCTGTTAAGCACTCTCCTTGTTCTCAGTCTTTTGAAGACTGTACTTGACTGACATTTGACAGCTGCATGTCAATAAAAGGTTTGGTAAACCAAACACAGTCACAACATTATTGTCCTGCCGTATGTCTGTAGTATTTCCTGCAGGATTTATTTTCCTAAAATACTGACAATCTGAAAAGGACATGTGACATAGCTTAGAAATTGTGGGGAGCAAAATCTCAGAACTGTTGTCTTTGAACACTTGTATAAAATTGGGGGATTGTGTGCTGATTCCCATTGACAGGTCTACTGAGGATAACCATTTTATAACAAGTAACAATTTTAGCAGCTTCCACTGAAGCCTAAATACATGTTTTGGTTCATAGTAAAAAATAAAAAAAAAAGCACTCATTATTTTTTTATTTTTTTATTTTTTTTCATTTTGTATTTATTTTCTTTTTTGTAAATCATGGCGAATGCAGGTGAGTTCCCAGCGCAGTCGGGTGCAGATCCGTGTTACTGCGCATACATGAGAGAACTGACTCATGGTGTGTTGGCACACAGGGAAATAAAAACAGATTAAAATGAGATCTATTTAGTTTATATTTAAATATTTTTACCATAACAGAGACTGTTCAGGTGAGTTGTGTACATTGAGATGAACGAAGCAGCAGCAACTATGGGGCTATGGAGCTTAATGGGCGTGATTTAGCATTAGCATTCCCTGCTCCGTAAAGGTGAGTTTGCGCACGAGTTTACAATGTTGGTATACACATTCAGATCATGCCATTCCCCTGACATATATAAATGAGATTACCCTCGGGAGCTAATCACCTTTTCTCATGCTCTTCGACTATAGCTGCCATTAATTACTTTAGAATTGTGTTTTGCTATACCCCAGAATTACTGAAGCCATTCAGGATAGCAACACACTTGTCCCCCAATCCGCCTTAATATTTTGTGTGTGTGTGTGTGTGTGTGTGTGTGTGTGTGTGTGTGTGTGTGTGTATATATATATATATATAAAATATATATATATATATATATATATATATATATATATATATATGTGTGTGTGTGTGTGTATTTTCATTCATTCATTTTATTAACCGCTTAATCCTAATTAGGGTCACGGGGAGACCGACGCCTATCTCAGCCAACTCTGGGCAAGGGTGGTGTACACTCTGGACAGCTTGCCAGGCCATCACAGGGCATAAACACGCTGACGGCTATGCAGCTACTCTTACCAAAATCAGCAATGTTTTTTTTTTTACATGAACCTCTTACCACAGACCGTGAGAGACTTGGCCGGTCTGTGATAACCCAGTTAGCTGCAATGGGGGGACAGCAGTGACAACCGTTTACAGTGGGGCTTGAACCCCTAACCTTAGCTCAGTAATCCAGAACCTTAACACCGGACCACTACTGCCCCAATATATATTGTCAGATAACAAAAAAGCCTTGAACTATGCTCACTGACTACCTTGTTATAATGATTTAACAGTTTACTGTTGTATCATGTTTATCATAATAAAAATGAAGTATATTTAGCTGTAGTGTTTTTGTATCATTTGATTGATTGAGCAAACATCCTAATTACTACTCTACCCTGGGAAAAGGTGTATATAAGTCAACCCACAGTTCATCACAAAAACATGTGCGTACATCGTGTCACGCTCAGGAATAAATGGGCCTTTCTTTACTGGTACATGACATTGTAGTGCTCAAGTTTGTATGCCTATCTTTGGGAAATGTTTGATATGGTGATAAATGGCTTGAGGGTTTTCCCGTTGACCTGAGCTGCAATCACGCTCAGACCTTCCCATGCTGTGTAATGTTTGACCAGAGCTTCTGCTTTCCATTGTAGTTCCATAAATATGAGTCACATTCACACTTCACATGCTGGTGTATTTTCCTTATCATGGAACTTCAGATCAAGCGAAGTAAGATGAGCCAGTAGTGTACCGTCTTTCATACCATCTGCGTACATCAGTTCGTTGTTTTTCTTAGTCTGCCCTTTGCTCCTTATTGCTCTGAACCACGAAAATTCACCAAAATGAAAAGTTACCGCTGAACTGTAGGCATTTGCGTGAGAGTATATCGCTGTTTATCCTTTTACAGTCCAGCAGACTTGTCCTTATATGCTGAACTACCACTCTACTGTAAATCTCAACAAAACAGTCAATGCAGGAATGTTTTGATTTGTGTCAGTCTTTCTTTTGCCCAGGAGTCACATGACATGCCTCATGCTGGCTGCCAGGAATGGTTATTCTCAGGTTATTAATCTGCTGGTGTCCCACGGAGCAGAGCTGAACTTTCAGGATGACAGCGGCCACACGGTACTCATCAAGCATCTGTCTTGGTTCCTAATCAACTTATTAGTCATTGTCATTAAAATAAATTAAACATTTGAAGTTTGTCTAGCCGGTCAGTTACTCATATATGAATGATTATACACAATGTGGCTCATGTCTGTTAGCATGTCTAAATGGTGTCACGCTGGACATATACCCTTCCTTAAGAAATTACAGGAATAATAAATTAGTTTTTCTGGTAAAACTAGGCACTTATGTTAGCTGTGCGGTATGGACATGAAGGCGCTGTTCTAAACCTACTGCAGCTCGGAGCAGACAAGACCATTAAAAACAAGGCAGGGAACACAGCAGCTTACTTGGCCAAGTCATTCAAGCAGTTTCAGGTATGTGACCTGTGACTATAGACCTAATTTTATAATGTATCTGTAATATATAATAGTTATAATACGAGTCATGACTCACTTTTAGCTGTTACCCACCAAAGGGCAAACTAAAATGCTCTTTTATGTTTAGAGTCATCACAGACACATGTTTATGTCATTTATATTTGGAGTTGTGATGTGGAGACATTTCTTGTGCTGTGTTAGGGGTAGTTATGCTGTATGTCAGGAACACACAAACACTTCAACCATAGTCATATTTAACAAATAAAATTCTGTACATACACTTAATAATTAGTTTTATGAACATAGTCCAACTGTTCAAATTTTTAAACTCTAGATTCAAAGTTAGTTGTCGAACAGCTCCCAAGCGGTGTATCATAATCGTACCATAACTTCGATGATGGTTCAGTATCCGTGTGTGTTCAACGCAGGAAAACCATTAAGGCCGCCCTATCGCTGAATTGACGATCGGCTGTTATGTATATATTTGACTTGCATGATGATGGGCAGCAATTAAAGGAGAAGCTGTTTTTTTTTTTAAATTATTATTATTGATAATAGAATTGAAACCGAGAAAATTGAGGCTCATACACTTGCTCAGACTCTTGCAGAATTTTAAAAATTGCAATCTAACTCGGGTAGGCAGACAGAATTGCAGGTAAATAAATGTTTATGGAGGAAACAGTGAAATCAGAAGTTAGAAACAAATGAAGGTGGAAATCAAGCAGTGAAAAGCAAACCCAACTACTCATACACCTAGGAATGGAGACATCTTTCTGGAGCTTTAAGATTTATAAACAGTGCATAAAACTTTGTATTGAACTTTTTAAAAATTTTAATATAAACCATCGACTGAGTAAGTTGGGCTTTAAACACTTGATTTTAGTGACTCTTTGGGTTTAAAGCTTATCCTGGTTTCTGTAGCTTAATGCGACAAGGATTTCAACTTCACCTAGATGGGACGTTGGTGCACTGCACGTTACCATTGCAGTATTATTACTGGAACACATTTATACTGCTGGGTGGACATTGTGGTAAAGACTTTGCCTAGGGAGCTAGTCAGATTTGAACCCACAACTTCTTGAAGCAAACCAAATTGTATTACTTCGATAGGTGTAAGATATTTCATAATTCATTGATGTTTGGAATTTTTAAATTTGTTTTATTTAATATTAAAACCAACCTCTCGACAGATCTGCAGGATTCTTTCAACTCCAAATAATACTAATGTTAATGGTGCACTGGCCTCCAAGTCTGAAACAGTGTTGAAATTGCTCAACCGAAACCCTGACCCTCTATGGGTCACAAAAGAGAGGTACATTCTGTGCTTGTTCTTACAAACTTTGGTTATCATGCCCCCTACTGGTGATGAGAAAAACTGATGCTCTATAATATAATACATGAAATGTTGTTCTTGCAGTTCTCCTAAACTAAGTGATATCGAGCTTCTACTGCATGGACTGAATCTGGAGTACCTCTGTGATATAATGATGGTAAGTAAACTTTATTATATAGATTGGATCACGGATCATGGCAATAGGCACAAACAATTTTATGTAAGCGTGATAAAATATAGTTATTTTGGTGTGATGATATGGCGTTTATCCTAAAAGAATTTCTCTTTTCTGTGCATGCTGATTAGGAAAACGATGTTACCTGGAGCTACTTACTGACAATGGAAAAAGATGACCTACAAAGGGTAATTTCACAATTAATGTGATAGTAAATAAAAGAAAGGCAAACTTTACAATAAATAAAAGACAACATATAAAATTATGCATAAAAGATAGATCCCAGATAACACTTAAACATTTAAATCTAGATGTCAAATTTGCTCGTTCCTTATAATATTGCATGTTATGAACTGCCCTAAGAAGCACTGGCTCAATGATTTCTAGGACAAATCCAATGCAAAAACTTGTTGTTATGCGGGCTTCTTGACGGAGCATTGCAGCAATGGGGGGTGACTAAGGAAGCCAGTACAACTCCGGCATTGAATCACCACACTTGTAGTATGTTCACACAGTTTTTTCACTTCAGAGCAAATGCAAAAACTACAGATACCACAACAAGGTTTTTTCGATACCTGAATATTTTGGCTTTGTGAAATATACTTCAATTAAATAACATTTAATTGAAAGGAAATTAAACCCAAACTTAATAAAAGCTTGCATACATAGTTTATATCTTTTAGAACATGCTTTCAAACATACCTTTTCCATGAAACGAATAGAAAAAAACAAAACAGCATTTATATGGGGTGTGGTCATTGTAATGCAAAAAGGGACAAAAAGTCATGTGACCAGCCTGTTTTTTTTCCCTCTGTGTTATGGCGCTGATTTGCATATGACTACACGGCACGGTATTCTCATATATATATATATATATATATATATATATGTATATACACACACACACACACACACACACACAGTCAGCCCCCTACTTATGTAATTAATCCGTTCCAGTGCCTTTTTCGTAACGTGGGAGTTTCGTAAGTAGGGGCGCATTTTACATGTAAAATGCCTGATTCAGCTCCCAAGACTACCCCATAAACCCTTTAAAAATGATAAAAGTTTACCAATTTTGTATGAAATATGTGTTAAAAGTAAAAGAAAATTATTAAACCATTTAAACATTTTATTAACATATTTATTAATTAAATTATTAATTAAACCATTATTAAACATCTTTTATTAATACACGCACACACCTGTCTATCTCTCTCTCTCTCTCCCTTTCTCACACACACACACACACACACACACGCGCACACAATACAGTACGCATTAAATGTGTATTGTATACACATTAAATGTTTATTGTGGGTCTGCGGGCCATGCCCACAAGCAGGACGCTGGAGCATTTTAAGACATGGAATTCAAAGCGCATTCCCTGCTTGACAGATCGGAGGTCTAAATTCAACTTTAACTTGATTCCTTGAGGGATCGGCAGGCCAGATGAGCTGCGTTTTGCTCACGTGCCACATTTATTAAACATTTTTGAATTGAAAAACTAAACTAAAAATGAAAGAGTTAAGCCTCCTTCTGTCTCTATCTCTCACGCATATACACACACACACTCTCTCTCTCTCTCTCTCTCACACCCACACACACAAAACTCGGGTCACGCCCACACGCAACGCGCAGCTGACGGAACAATTCTATGTAAATGTTTAAATGGACAAGATGTTTTATTTAAAGCGGAATTACAGTACCTGTTTGAAAGATCAGAGGTCCTCATTCAATATTAACTTGCTTGCTTGCAAGATCGGAGGTCTTCTCCCACGGAGCACTCTGTTTTAATATTGTGCCGAAATAATCGCCTCTGTCACTGTGTTTCCACTTTAAGGTCTCCTTCTGGTTCAATATCGTCCCGATTGTAGAGGGGTTTTGGTGATAACGAAATATAACTCTGCATGATCAATCTCATAACAAGCCAACAGTTAACTCTCCTTCACACGTGTGACAAACAGGAAGTATGGGTACAGAAAGTATGGGTAACGTTCAGTTGCGTCATCCGTCCTAGCCAATGGGAGGCCAGCGGGGTGGGATGTTGGGAGACAGCCAATGGGAGAGCAACTTGCGCATCGTGTGAAATTTTGATTGGCGCGTTTGAATTTTGAATGGCGCATTTGGCGCTTTTCGTAAGAGGAAGATGTTTTCGTATCCCGGGCATGAAAACTTAGGAAAATGTTTTTCGTAACCCGGAATTTTCGTACCCAGGGGCTTTCATAAGTAGGGGGCTGACTGTATACAGACAGTCGTCGACTTCCGACCGCTTTTGGTTCCAGCAGACCTGTCGTAAATCGATCTGGTCGTATGTTGACTTTCCATCCAATTATACTCACGCCAAACAAAAACAGATGACTAAATCTCACGCATTTAAATCTATACATCTATTTTCAATTCCACGTTACTGTGACACGCAGCGGAGAGCCAATCCTTTCTGTACTCCACTGTGTGGGCGGGTTCGATAGCTTCAAACTCCAATTTTATTGGATTATAACAACAGCCACAGACTGCGCATGTTGTTTGAGTAAATTTTCCTCGTTTTGATCAGCTCATTTTCACGAAGCCAAGCACAGCTGGCAAGCAAACACAAATGGACAGACATGGAAAAACTTTAACCCGCAGAGCAGCTGATTGCCAAAACTTGGGACGCGCTTCCTGTCACGCAAACACTGCAGCGTGCGAGTCCAATAAAATTAGAGTTTCAAGGTATCGGACCCGCCCACACAGAAAGGATTGACTCTCCGCTTTACGCCAAAGTGACATGGCATTGAAAGTAGATGAATAGATTTGCTCTGAGCACTTGGAAAGTGAAGCTGCATCATCTCCTGTTTCGCCTTTTAAGATGCTGGTGCTGCCGGCAGCGCAAACAACTGTCGTACGCAACACTCGTACTAAATAAATAAATCATGCTTCACGACTTTTGATATATATACAGTACAGGGATCCCTCACTTTTTGCGGTTAATTGGGACCAAGATCCCCCCACGACCACAGAGTTCCACAGAGTAGGATCGCCCCCCACGACTGATGTATTAAGGTAAAAGGTAAAGTCCTTTGGACTTTTTACACCTGAGCCATGGTGGCACATCAGGCCGGTGCTTATCCCCGATTTCCATAGCGTGAAGCAACTAGGAGTTCAACTCCTCCTGGATGGGAAGCTAGTCCATCGCAGGTTACCTTTTCAGTATATTTTACTGGTACCCATTTATACTGCTGGGTGGACAGAGGCACACTTGTGGTTAAGCCCTTGCCGAGGGGTCTTAGCACAGTGGGGGTCTAACTGGGATTTGAACACACACAACCTCCTGATCATGAGCACAGCACTCTTACCACTACACCACCGGCCCCCCGACTAACATATATGTACATGAATACAGACGCTCCCTGTAATACATTTATTCGTTTTATGTTTTTTCAATTTGATGTTTGGTTTTTTTGTTTTTTTTTTTTCCAAAAAAAAAAATTATGTCAAATTTTGAGTTCAGCGTGCTCTCTGTAGTACGAGACGTACCTACGTATTACGCTGACGTAATGACGCTGCGTTCATTGTTTATAAACGACAGACATGCCCCTCCTTCTTCCCAGTTCAGTAGTGTGTGTTACCCTTGTGTTAAGACGTCGTCTCTGTGATCTTTGTGTTTACACTGTTTTGCGGACTTTTATAACCCTAAGAAAATATGGTTGGTCAGGAGCGTAAGCTTGCTAGCATGGGTGCAAGTTTTCCGGCATATGCCAAAATTTCCGGTTTTCCCAAGACTGAATGATCGGCGCAATCTACCATGCATACTCAGTTAAGCAAAGAGAGTTGTAAAATGAATGAATACTCGAATCCAGAAAAGAAAGAGAACTCTCCGCTCTGCTGATGAGTCAAATCAGTGCAGGCTGAGTACTAAACAAGTATTCAACGGTGCCCTTGCTCACTCGAAAGACCGGAAGGCCGTATAACCTGCGCTTTGTCTCAAGCACAAGCAAGTGGACTACTTTAGGAGGAGCGCCTCACATATTGTAAGCGTTGATTGGCTGTTTTAAGATTCATGTAAAGTGACTTGGCTCAGCTTCATGTAAAGTGACCATCGGAACCATTTACAAGCAGAAACATCGCATCATAGAGAATGTTAAAGGTTATATTTGATACTGTATTTGATATTTGATGAGTGAATTTGATTAAAATTTATCTATTTGAGATTATTTTGCTTGAATTTAATTTATTTGAAATTAATGTTGATATTATTTGCTATATTTGATATCGTTTTACAATGTTATATTTATAATAATTGATTTAGGGGTGTTTTATGAGATACAGTATTTATGGTATTTATGGATGTATAGTACAGTATGAACGTCATACATCACTGGAACATACAGTAACAAATTGTTGTTGTTTTTTTCCAACTTATGTTCGGCCGTCCGGAACCAAACAAAAACTTAAGCTGGGGAGCGTCTGTATGTGTATATAATATCAATAAATACATATTCAACGCTATAAATGCTTATAATAACAATTAAACGTTCAAAAATAGTCCATAAGATGTCAATAAAATATAAATACACACACACATACAAATGCACACGCAGATGCGCACTTCATATAAAAATGTAAATACAATGGTACCTCACTTTACGAAAGTCTCACCAAACGAAAAATGCAGGTTACTAAACGTATTTTCCTTAATTTTTTGTCTCTGGATACAAAACAAGTTCACGTTACGAAAGCACCATCAAACACAACATTCAAATGCGCCATTCAAACATTAAAACGCATCATTCAAACATTCAAACAATGCACGAGCTGCTCTCCCATCAATGACATTCAAACGTCCCACCCCGCTGGCCTCCTATTGGCTAGGAGGGATTGCGCAGCTACCTCCCATTGCCTATCTCCCAACATCCTGCTCCACTGGCCTCCCATTGGCTAGGAGGGATGACGCAGCTCCCTCCCATTGGCTATTATGGAGCTGCATCTACCATAATGCTTTTCGTGTAAAGGACAGCGTTACTGTTGTTTCATGCTTTATTTCTTGACTCAGACTTTTAACCTTCCATAAACATTTGTAAGATTGTAACTCTGCTAAGAAGACATGGTCAACACGCACACACACACACACACACACACACACACACACACACACATATATATATACACACACACACACACACACATGCACAATTTCCGGTGCGAGTGAGAAGAAGAAACGGGCTCGCGTAATATCGCAAAGGAATATGGCCAAACCCGTCTACCATCAGTACGATGTTGAAGCAGAAGGAGGTCTTAAAAGGTATACTTTTATAATTTTTAATGGACTTAGGGGTTAGTATTGGGGACCTTGGAACGAATCTCACGTTTTACATGTAAAATGCGGTTCAATTTATGAAAAATGCAGGTTAAGAAAAAGGCTCTGGAACGGATTAATTTTGTAAGGTGAGGTATGACTGTAGTTTTGTTGTTTTTTTTTTATTATTATTTTGTTGTTTTGTTTTGTGTTTTGTTTGTGTTTTTTTTTTGTTGTTGTTTTTTTTTGCATGATTAGCTTTGCTTTGTAGCATTTTCCTTAACCTTTTCCCCTATTTTTCCTTAATTTCCTTATTTTTTAATTTTTCAATGATTATTTTGAAAAACCCGCGATGCACTGAAGCTGTAGAAACTGAAGCACGAAGTCGCTTCCCGAGGGTCATACGCGCCACTTACCCTCGTATTCTTCCGCGTGTATTTCTCTGCTCTCCTTTCCGTGCCGGTATTAGAAGCGTGCACACACACAAGTTTTTCTTTTCTTTGGGTCAGATTTTGTGACCGTTTTAGTCTTAGTTTTTATTCAAGAGGAGACAATCAATTTCTCTTGAACCGAAGCTTGAAATCAGAGATAAACATTAAAAAGGAGTCCGCGTAGCCGATCTGTGTAAGGAGTATGGAAAGAATGCATCGACCATCTGTATAATTCTCAAACAGAAGGCCATGTTGAAGAGTATTAAACCAGCAAAGGGGTTAGTATTTTATCTAAGGAAAGATCAGGACTCAATGATGAGATGGAGAGGCTTCTATTGTGGATCAAGTCGAAAGAGATCAACGGCGATGGGAGTGCGACCAAGCAGCAGAAGACAAGTGATCAAAATTAGTGAAGTAAAATAAAACAGCTTTAAAAAAATTCCAAAAATTTAAATAAATAAATAAATAAAAAGTAAAAAAATAAATTAGTAGTGTAAGTTAATATTAAGTGCTATTCTTAAGTTCAAACGCACTTACTGTATTGTTTATTGAGTTATTGTTTATTCTTGTTTTTTTTATTATTTATTATTAATGTTACTGTACATGCATTAGTATTGTGAAATGTTTGTTACATGTTTATCTTAAATATATTACATCAAAAATACATGTTTGTGTCAGGTTATATGGGTTTGGCAGGGGGTTGGAACGGATTAATTGGTTTTCGATTGTTTGCTATGGGAATATTTGTTTCATCTACCGAACGATTCCACTTACAAGCTCGCCCTCGGAACGGATTAATTTCGTAGCTCGAGGTCCCACTGTATTTATTTTATTGTTCAGCCACCGCACATGCACAAATACAGGTGAAGATCGTCATGTGGTGCCTGCAAGTACGACTGACAACTGCCCCCTTTTTATCCATTTTTGATGCTCAATCATTTCTCTGCCCTCACACTGATATAATAATTTAATTTCTTTGAGGAATTTTCATAAAGCCAGAATGTATAGCTTTTCAAAAAAATGTCATGTGATTCTTATATTTGCTTTAGTTTAAAGCTGTGTGAATAATCTCAGTGTGGTGCTTCCATAGTCATTACTGGGAGTTGAATAATCATGAGGGTGGGTGTGGGAATATATGGGCAATATTGTAACTCTTTTGCTACACAAGACTGCCCCCTGTTCCTTTTATCATACAGAACAGGAGAACAAAAATTTAGTTCACTGAAGAAGTTGTTTATTTTCTTAATCCGATGTATTGGCTTTCTTATATTAGTTCACAATCCCATCTCTAACATAAGCATGGCATTCTATGTATATTATCTGCATAAATAACTGGTAATAAGAAATCACAAGCCTAATATTGCACATTTTGTGTTTATTCTGTATTTGTACCCCAAACATGTACCTTTTTTTAAATAAAATTTGATGAATATGGTCTAATCCTGGTGTCCTAATGTATCCGAGTAGATTGGAATAAATGACCGTGAAGCCCAAAAAAAGATTCTTAATGCAGTTCAAAAGATTCAACTTGACAGAGTGGATCTCGACACCTTGAACCAGCTTGACAACATTGACAGAGGGTAAGATCCAAACTTGTGGCTATTGATGTTAGTCAGCAGCTGATTAGTCACTTTCTGACTGCTGGCAGTCTCTAATATGGATCTGAAATGATCTTGGGGAGACTGGAAGGTTAAAGGTTCTTTTTTTTAAAATCCCCTGGTATTTTTCCAGATTTTTTTTGGTGTTCTTGGCAGAGATGAGTTAAATCCAATGTGGTTAATTACTTTTGTACACCTCCTGCCTTAAAGTATGATGTGTTGTGTATTCTAAGACACTTGTCTGTTGAACATGGTTGGAGCGAGTGCTTATTTGAAATACAGTACTGTAGACTTTATGTCAGCTCAGACCAATCTGGTAATTCTCCTCTGGACATTCTCATCAAGGTGTTTCAACCTGCAGACTTCTGCACAAAGAGTATTTTTGTTTTTCACACTATTGTGCTTAAAGTCCAAAGATTTGTGTGTGTGATTTCCACCAGTGTCTAAAATATACACACCAGCCTTTCTGGCAAAAATAAATATGTCATGGTTAAATATGCATTGTGTGAGAACGGTCTCTTTGGTTAATTCAAATGCCACACCCTTAAAAACAAGGCAAGTATTTCATTAGAATCTTAGAATGATCAGAAAAAATTTAATGAACGTAACCTCCTCTGTGGGCTCCCATACACAGTAGCACTATCATAGAATTATCATTACAGTGGTAGCTTGGCTTGCGAAATTAATCCGTTCCGAGGGCAAGCTCGTAAGTCAAAATGTTCATTAGATAAAACAATTATTCCCATAGGAAATGATAGAAAACCAATTCATCTGTTCCAACCCCCTCCCAATCTAATATAACCTGACACAAACACGTACATTTGACCTAATATATTAAAGATAAACATGTAAAAACAAGAAATATTTCATAATAATACATGTACATTAATGGTAATAAATAATAAAACAAGAATAAACAATAAGTCAACTGACCCTTCCAATCATCGACTACGGCAAAGGTGTCATGTGGGTGCAAAGATGTCACATGGGCAGGCATGAGGTGGTGCATAAGTGGAGAATTTTGTGCATATGCACGCTACGAATGCCAGCGAGGAAAGTCTTGTGGTGCGCGCCCACGCCAGTGCTTCTCAAATAGTGGGGCACCCCCCTTAGAGGTGTGGTGTGATGCCGGGGGGCATGTATGACCCTGGGGAACATGCTTTTTTGCCATAACTGTACTAGAATTAAGTGTAATTGCGCATCCTCTAGAGTAGGTGGCAGTGGCGGTCTCACTGTGTTTCCAATGGTGCAGGGACAACCAGGGACAAGTGTAAGCATCCACATTCCCCTCCATGGATCCACCTGCATCTTTACAAACTGCTGTGTATGCACACGCAGGCGCAACCTATCACACTTGAATGTAAGCACTTTCTGCCCCTAGAACAAATGAGCTCTGACACCTATGATTTGCTGTTGATTGTTGTAAGGGACAGAAAGGTCTCATCTCATCTCATCTTCTTCCGCTTAGTCCGGGGTCGGGTCGCGGGGGCAGCAACCTTAGCAAAGAGGTCCAGACATCCCTCTCCCGAGCCACTTCCTCCAACTCTCCCGGGGGGACCCCGAGGCGGTCCCAGACAAGCCGAGAGACATAGTCCCTCCAGCGTGTTCTAGGTCGACCCCGGGGTCTCTTCCCGGTTGGACATGCCCGAAACACCACACCAGGGAGGCGTCCGGGGGGCATTCTAACCAGATGCCCGAGCCACCTCAACTGGCCCCTCTCAATGCGGAGGAGCAGCGGATCTACTCCGAGCTCTCCCCGGCTGGCGGAGCTTCTCACCCTATCTCTAAGGGAGAACCCCGCCACCCGGCGAAGAAAGCTCATTTCAGCCGCTTGTATCCGTGATCTTGTTCTTTCGGTCATTACCCAAAGCTCGTGACCATAGGTGAGGGTTGGAACGTAGATCGACTGGTAAATTGAGAGCTTCGCCTTGCGGCTCAGCTCCTTTTTCACCACGACGGACCGGTACAGGCACCGCTTAACAGCAGAGGCTGCAGCGATCCGTCTGTCGATCTCTCGCTCCATCCTTCCCTCACTCGTAAACAAGACCCCAAGATACTTAAACTCCTCCACTTGGGGCAGGACCTCATCCCCGACTCCAGAGGGTGCATTCCACCATTGTCCGACTGAGAACCATGGCCTCGGACTTGGAGGTA
Source organism: Plotosus lineatus (assembly GCA_024760905.1). NCBI lineage: Eukaryota > Metazoa > Chordata > Actinopteri > Siluriformes > Plotosidae > Plotosus > Plotosus lineatus. Next base: position 45,512,044 of record CM045739.1, read on the forward strand.
CTGATCTTCATCCCGGCTGCTTCGCACTCAGCTGCGAATCGCTCCAATGAGAGCTGGAGGGCCCGACTTGATGAAGCCAAAGGACAACATCATCCGCAAAAAGCAGAGATGATATCCGATGGCCACCGAACCAGAACCCCTCATCGCCTCGACTGCGCCTAGAAATTCTGTCCATAAAAATTATGAACAGAATCGGTGACAAAGGACAGCCTTGGCGGACTCCAACTCCCACCGGAAACGAATCCGAGCTGCTGTTACCAATACGGACCAAACTCTGGCTCCGGTGATACAGCGACCGAATAGCTTCGTAGCAACGGATCCGAACGCCGTACTCTCGGAGCACGCCCCACAAGATCTTTCGAGGGACACGGTCGAAAGCCTTCTCCAAATCCACAAAGCACATGTGGACAGATTGGGCAAACTCCCATGCCCCCTCCAGAATCCTGTGGAGCGTATAGAGTTGGTCAAGAATGCTGCGGCCAGGACGAAAACCACATTGTTCCTCCTGAATCCGAGGTTCGACTATCGGTCGGATCCTCCTCTCTAGTACCCCTGCATAGACTTTACCAGGTAGGCTGAGGAGTGTAATTCCCCGATAATTGGAACACACCCTCCGGTCCCCCTTCTTAAAAATTGGGACCACCACTCCAGTTTGCCAATCCAGAGGTACAGCCCCCGATGACCACGCGATGTTGCAGAGACGTGTCAACCAAGAAAGTCCTACAACATCTAGAGTCCTGAGGTATTCCGGGCGGATCTCGTCCAACCCCGGAGCTCGACCACCGAGGAGCTTATTGACAACCTCAGTGACCTCCACTCCAGTGATGGGCGGACCCTCACCCGAACCCCCAGGGTCTTCCTCTTCCACGGAGGGCGTGTTGGTGGGATTGAGAAGGTCCTCAAAGTATTCCCTCCACCTCTCAACAACATCCCCAGTCAAGGTAAGCAGCTCCCCACCTCCACCGTAAACAGTGTTTGTGAAGAACTGCTTCCCCCTCCTGAGGCGTCGGATGGTGGCCCAGAACCTTTGAGGCCAACCGATAATCACTCTCCAGGCCCTCACCGAACTCCTCCCACGCCCGAGATTTTGCATCTGGCGACAGCCTCGGCTGCAGCACGCTTGGCCTGCCGGTACCCGTTTGCTGCCTCAGGAGTCCCACAGGCTAATAAAACCCGATAGGCCTCCTTCTTCAGCTGGACGGCCCCCTTCACCGCAGGTGTCCACCACCAGGTTCGGGATTACCGCCACGACAAGCACCGGCGACCTTACGGCCACAGCTATGGGCTGCCGCCTCAGCAATGGAGGCACGAAACATGGCCCATTCAGATTCCATGTCCCCGCCTCCTCCGAACGTGGTTGTAGCTCTGCCGGAGGTGGGAGTTAAAGGCCTCTCGGACAGGGGCTCCGCCAAACGTTCCCAGCAGACCCTGATTACACGCTTGGGCCTGCCAGGTCTGGAAGGCAACCTCCCACACCACCGAAGCCAACTCACCACCAGGTAGTGATCGGTAGACAGCTCAGCTCCTCTCTTCACCCGAAAGTGTCCAGAACATATGGTCGCAAGTCCGATGACACGACTACAAAGTCAATCATCGAACTGCGACCTAGGGTGTCCTGGTGCCAAGTGCACTTATGGACACCCTTATGTTCGAACATGGTGTTCGTGATAGACAAACTATGACGAGCACAGAAGTCCAACAACGACACACCATTCGGATTCAGACTGGAGAGGCCGTACCTACCGATCACACCCTTCCAGGTCACACTATCGCTGCCCACATGGGCGTTGAAGTCTCCCAAGACAACGAGCGAGTCTCCCGAGGGAGCGTTCTCCAACACCCCCCCCAAAGACTCCAAAAAGGGTGGGTACTCTGAACTGTCATTTGGTGCATAAGCACAAATAACAGTCAGGACCCGTCCCCCCACCCGAAGACGGAGGGAAGCTACCCTTTCGTCAACCGAGGAGAACCCCAACATTTGGGCACCGAGACAGGGGGGGCAACAAGAATACCCACACCGGCTCGCCGCCTCTCCCCATGAGCAACTCCAGAATAGAAGAAGGTCCAGCCTCTTTCGAGATGGATGGTTCCAGAGCCCAAGCTATGCGTTGAGGTGAGCCCGACTATATCTAGTCGGTATCTCTCCACCTCACGCACCAAATCAGGCTCCTTTCCCGCCAGAGAGGTGACATTCCATGTCCCGAAGGTCAGAGTAAGCAGCCAAGGATCAGTCCGACAGAACCCATGCCTTCGGCTGCCACCCAACTCACACTGCACCCGACCCCTAAAACTCCTCCCACGGGTGGTGGGTCCATGGGAGGGCGGACCCATGTCTCCTTTTCGGGCTGGGCCCGGCCAGGCTCCATGGGCATAAGCCCGACCACCAGGCGCTCGCCTTCGAGCCCCTCCCCTGGGCCTGGCTCCAGGAGGGAACCCCGGTGACCCGCGTCCGGGCAAGGGAGACTGATTCCTGTGTTGTTTTCTCATGTCTTAGGGGTCTGTTTTGAATCGCACTTTGTCTGGACCTTCACCCCGGACCTGTTTGCCTTGGGTGACCCTACCAGGGGCATTTGCCCCCGACAACATAGCTCCTAGGATCATTAGGTCACGCAAACCCCTCCACCACGATAAGGTGGCGATTCGAGGAGGGGACAGAAAGGTGAGTATATGAAATCTTTTCCTCCTATGAGAGCTTGGCCAAACATGGACAGGTCTCGAATGGCTGCATCAACCACCTAGGTTTGAATCTGCCATCTCCAGATAAAAGATTTTTATTGTTGATCCGTGACAGACTTCAACACTGCCATTGTATCCATTGGAATGTAGACTGGTTAAACATCTGAATTACTGATCCAAAGGTCAGGCATTGGGCCCTTGAGCAAGGCTCTTAACCCTCAGTTACTCAGTTGTTAAAAAATTGAAAATCTAAGTCCCTCTGGCTGTGGGTTCTGCTAAACACTTTGAATGCAAACGTTTTCACTGGTGCGTCCAATGGTGTATACTATGCCTGCTGCTCCGAATACTAGCGAATAGGCTAATGTTGGTCCACTCATTAAAGTTCACTGGGTTTTTTTCTTTCTGCTACATGCTGATTTTCGCATGTGTTAATGCTTTCACGTGGGAATTCTCATTTCATTGTGTGTTCTAAGGGCAGGTTGCACACTACAGAGACTCACTATTGTCACTTAAAGTATAAATTGAGTACGAGATAGAAAGCACATCTCCTTTCAGGGCTAGATAGTTTGCATTCTTGCTTTAGTAGATACCCTTGCAACATATAATGCTTAGAAGTGTTTGATGTAATGTTAAAGCTGCTACTTTTGTATGTTCTACTGATTATCTTAGTCATTTTTAATTAATATTTTAAACTTGTTATTCTTTCCATATTCTTTCCATCCTGGTACTATCTTGCCCCCATGTAAGTAAGCGGTGTATATACACACCCAGCAATTGAAAGGACAGAGAAAAAAATGTCAGGCATCTGACCAAGCTGCATTCTTCATTTGGTGCATGTTCCAGTGCTTCTGCTGTTTTCTGTTCTGGACAAGAGTCAGCACAGCACATTAATGAGCATCATAGTAGGAGAAGTCTGTGACTATGCAACCCTACATGCAGAAGGCTATCATGTGCTCTGTGTCCCAACACCTTTTTGTCCTAGTCAGGAACATATCTATTTTTTCCAATATGTGCTAATTTATAACAGATTTGTTGACTCATACCACAAAGGATAAGTTTTGCTTCCAATCAGTGAGCCTTGGACACACATGACCCCATCACCGATTCACTTGTTGCATTGGACCACCTTTGGTACGTACTAGTGGTGTGTTTAGCAGTTAATGCGATGGGTTACTAATCCAAAGGTCAGTGGTTCAGTCCCCACTGTCAGCACTGTTGGGCCTTTAAGCCCTTAATCCTCAATTGCTCCGTTGTATAAAAATGATAATTGTAAGTTTCTCTGGATAAGACTATCTACCAAATGTTGTAAATGTAAATGTACTAACCTCTCCGTACCAGGAACACCCAAAAAGATGTGCCGTTTTGTAGATGTTCTGTATCAGCCTACTAACCATCATAACTTGGCCATAATCAGCCACTCAGATACTGATGCTTGCCAGGTTTTCTTGCTTCTCATGCATCAACTTTGAGAACCAACTGTTCACCTGCTGCCCAGTGTGTTTCATCCTTATGCCAGGTGCCATTGTATTCATATAATCATAATATTTATCAATTTATTCATCTTTATTAAGAGTGTAATTATTTTTGTATACACAGATAGTAACTGGAGCTCAGGACTGAACTGGTGCTCTTCAGCTTTGTGACATCCTGTTTGTGCCAGATATTAAAAGACTGTCTGTTACAGTCACACATTTAGATTTGTTTAAACTGTGTCTGGTTAGCTCTGCATTATTCATTATAAAGGCCTTTAGACAAGCCCTTATTAGTGATCTCATCATATAATAAACTTTTTACCAGACACATTTTGACCCCTCTGCTTTTAATCTGTGACTGACTGCACTCAGTGTCCCTCTTCAGACTGAGAAGAAAACGTACTCACAGACTTGGATAAAAGATTCTCATTGTTTGAAGTAGGACATCTCACTGCATCTACAAAGTTTCCAGACGAGCCTGTCTTAATGGTTTGAGCTCTGATAATGATTTGTGAACTGAGGAATGAGCGAGTATGTTTTCTCCATACTTATGTTTTGATGGATGATTCTGAGCAGTTTGCTCTTATGCCATGTCTTACCTTAACGAAGCTAATCAATCTAGGATTTTCTTTATTCAGAACCGAGGGGCTTCCCTAAGGTCGTGAGGTCATCCAGTAAATTCCACATTTAATCCTGTTCTGAGAGGTAGTCTATAAACACACACTAAAGACATGTCGGGTTACACAGAAACCCATGGAAAAGCTATATTTTCTGGCTAATGGGAGATGCAAGAGCGCTTACTTTGTCATTATAGGTTGTACAGTACATGAATGGATGTGTTATTAATTTGGAAAAATTCCAGCAATTAAATGTAATTCAGCAATTTATTTTTAAAACCTCGAAATTGATAAACAGGTGTAATATAAGTAAAGTGATACAAGATCAGAAACAGCTATGTGGATGGATTGACTTCCTTAGTGTTGCTATAATATGTGCATTTTTGATTGTTGTCTGACGAAGATAATGGATGAGCTTGTGGTGTGTTGGCACGGTGGCTCTTACCAGACACTTAGTCATCCAGCAAAGCCTGTCTCATTTGGGCAAAGAAAAACTAACAAAGCAACATTCTGCTCCGTCTCTTCATTTTGGTGGAGATAGTAATTCCAGAAAGCATGACAGTGTTTACCAGCGTGTCTGACAAACTGTTAGGAGAAGAAAACGGCTGCTTCAAGAGGTTCTATGTTAAGATAGAGTCATCAGCATTACTTGGTTTGACAACCATAAGAGAAGTTTGACATGTTAAATGATAGAAGACGTGCTTTGAGAATTCCATCATCAAGTGATTCCTCACATCCTTGAGAAAATATTTGCAGAGATTGCAAATTTCAGAGATCAATTTACATCATATAGATTTCATAGATTAATTATTATTGTTGTTGCTGTTGTTGTAGTAATGACTTGTATACTTTTTAGTAAAATATTTTTTAATATCCATAGTTAATAGTCATGCACCAATTATACAACTGGGGACCTTGCTCAAATTTTTCGTCCTGCTTTGAGGAACAGGCCTGCAGTCATTGGGATCTCTGGCTGCCGGTGAAGGGGAAGAACCAATTAGAAGCAGTAGGTGTGCCAAGCGGAGGCCGAGACTACCTTTCTAACCTAACCAATTCGATTTAGCGTGCTCATTCTAGCCGGCTGGCTCTTCTGTTAATTTTTGATGTCTCTGTCTCTTTTATTCCATTTGCAATAAAACTATTTGATGGTAATCACCTATATGGGTCTGATAATGTAACTGGCACATTTTCAATTACCCAACTTTAAAACTGATATTTTCATGTTCAGGTTTATTTATAAGTCAGTGCATCAAAATCTTTTGTGCATGGCTAGGAGATAATGTCGTATCAAAATACGTGCTTATGGGGAACACGATTTTTGAAAGTATGTCCGTTCTCAGTTTACACCTTTTTCACACTCAGTTTTATGACTCGAGAAAGATGTCACTATTTTAACGTTGTGCTGTGCCTCTGCCAAAGTCTCCACAGGTCCAGTAACAACATGAAACGTAGCTCAGCCACATGCTCAATGAACCACAGAATTTAGATATGCATGGAGTTTTTTGTAAATAAGCACCAGACTTTAAACCAGATTAATGATATACTTAACTTTTCCTGTCCATGTTACATACTGTATCTTGTCCAACCTCTGATTACTGATGTATTTCTATTTATTGATTGTAGATAATAGAGAAAAGTTGACCATGTCATTACTATTATATATACAGTAGGCCCTCGTTATTCGTGGGGGGTTCGGTTCCGGCCCCTCCCGCGAATCAAGATAATCTGCGAGTTCTGTACCCATAAGTAAAACCCCATGTATCATATTACATGCACGAATGATAAACCGGAAGTAAAATACTGTGTATCTATTACATGCGCTAAAATATGCTTCTTAAACACATTCTATAGACAGTCTTACTCATTAATACAGTATTAATGTAGTAATGATTCAGAAAAACTTTTTTAATTTTGTACTGTAAAATTAATAATAAAATATCTAAACATAATACAGCATATATATATATGTGTGTGTGTATATATATATATATATATATATATATATATATATATATATATATATATATATATATATATATATATAAACACACACACATATATATATATATATATATATATATATATATATATATATATATATATATAACACACACATATATACCGTATTTGACGTAATGTGTCCTGCTCCAATAAGCCCATCTCCTCCTGCTCCCCCAGTGGTTTTGATCTTACGTTTAATAACCACCCATGTGTACTTTGAGCAAAATGGTAGATAAAACTTACCAATTTTATTCGCTCAGTCTCTGTAACAATAAAATGAGGTGTTCACTGCCTGTAAAAGTGAGTTTACACGGTATTTCAAGACCCCCCTGCCACTGGGGAATGTCTATAATGTTCATCAGAAACAACACATTTGTTTGTTCCATCGTGCTTTAAAAACAGGAAAATATTTTGCTGCGTTCTCTTGGTAAATGTCCAACAACCGATGAACCATTAGAAACTGCTACAGCAAAACTATGTTATGCTCTGAATGAATGGAGCCATGAGCCAGATATGGGTCTATCAGAAAGTGATGATGAGTATTTTTCAACAGATTCTCCTGCTCACTAACTTCATACATTTAAGAACGTTCCTGGCCATGTGTGCCATGTGCTAAAGTTGACATTCATGTTGATAGGCTTGGGTGAAAATATTTAAAGGAACAGCCCAGGAAGGGAAAATTAAAGGTTTTTTTTTTTTTTTAATTATGCTGTTTTCTGTTTATTTGAAGATTTCATGTAAGTAATGTGGTTGATATCACAAAATGAATAACACAACTACCAGTAAAACTCTTTTATTGCTCTGTTATTATTCATGTTTTCCATCTCTGGTAATAAGCACTTCACGTTCCACTTTGCTGGTAAACATTTTAATAAGCACCCACCCACGGCAATTTTTTAAGCGCCCTGGGCGCTTATCACGTCGAATACGGGGTTTGTGTGTGTGTGTGTGTGTGTGTGTGTGTGTGTGTGTGCGCGTGTGTGTGCGCGTGTGTGTGTGTGTGTGTGTGTGTGTGTGTGAGTGAGATTTCCTTTCAGCCTTTTCCCTTTATTAGGGGTCGCCACAGCAAATGATTCGCACGTTTGATTTGGCATAGGTTTTTACGTCAATGATGCCCTTCCTGACACAGCCCTTTCACAAGGGACAGAAACACGCTGACGGTTTTGCAGCCTACTCTTTACGAAAGTCAGCAATGGTTCTTTTACATGCCTCTCACCATAGACCGTGAGAGATATGGCCCGCCTTTGATTAACCCATTTAACTGCACTGGGTGTGTGTGTGTGTGTGTGTGTGTGTATGCATATATATATATATATATATATATATATATATATATATATATATATATATATATATATATATATATATATATATATATATATATATATATATATATATATATATATATACAGTGGTAGCTCACCTTATGAAAGACCCAACAAACAAAAAATCCAGGTTATGAAACGCATTTACCTAAAATTTCCGTCTCTGGATATCGAACAAATTCACGTTACGAAACGCACTTAAAAATTCAATCAATGCGTGAGTTGCTCACCCTTTGGCTTTCTCCCAACATCCCGCCCCGCTGGCCTCCCATTGGCTAGGAGGGAGCTGCATCTCCATAATACTCATGATGCAGCTCCCTCCCATTGGCTATTATGCAGCTGCATCTCCATAATAACCATGATGCTTTTCGTGTGCCTTCGACCCATTGTTCATCACGGAGTTCTAACAGGCATAAAGGACAGAGTTACTGTTGTTTCGTGAGTTTTTCCGAGTGTGCTCATTGAAACTTTACTTTCCTCGATTTACATTTATTCACCTTTACGTTTTTTTCGATTTTACATTTGAACTGACTGTAAAAGGTTTTGTAAAAAAAAATTTTGTAAGTCAAATTTTGAGTTCAGCACGCTCTCTGTAGTACGAGACGTTCTTACGTAGCACATAGACGTAGTACGCTACTTACGCATGACGCTGCGTCCATTGTTTACATGGCGCTGTGTTCATTGTTTACAAATGACAGACTGAATGTGCCCTGCTTCTTCCCAGTTCTCCGCATGTTACCCTTTTGTTAAGACATCATCTCCGCCGTGATCTTTGTGTTTACATTGTTTTGCGTATTTGTAACCTTAAGCAAATATGGTTGGTCAAAAGCGTAAGCCTACTAGTGATGGTGGTAATCAGAAAAAGCAGCAAGCCATCTTGACACAGTGACAACCTGTTCATTAATATGAAATTAATAAAATTATTAATATATAAACATTCTTTCCCTTATTGTTTGTTGTCTCAGAATTTTGTCTAATGTTTTAGTCCCGAAAGCCAGGTTCTGCTACTGTCTTTTGTTTTGCAGGAGTGAAGAGCTGTATAACTTTCTGATCAGCCTAAGGCAACAGTGTTGCTACCTGACTGAGATGGTGCAGGATGTCATCAGAAGATGCCCCCGGAGCACCTCCCAGGTTTGCATACACACACTGCTATTATCCTCACACTTACAATATAATGATTAATTACCCTACGATGACCTGACATGTCCAGGATGTACCATGCCCTCGTCCAGAGTCGGCTGAAATGGGCGCCAGCCACCCCATGATGCTAATTGAGATTCAGCATCTCATAGAATGAATAAATGAATGAATAGTTACCAAGTACATTGAATAACAAATCTAAAAACAGCATTTCTAATTCTTTGGCAGACTTGGTTTAAATGTTTAGCATGGCGTAGTCAAATTATAATACAGTACATCTAAGATCTTGTCCTGTGAATAAAAATGCAATTGTCATATTTATGCAGAAAATTTTTCACTATACTGCACAGATATCTTGTAAAATCAGTTTTTCAGTTTAAACTTTTGTTATGACCATATTTTCCATTACATCACGCTGATTGCTCACGTACTACCTGATTCCTCCATTGTTCTACAATTCCAAACTAAAACTATTAAAAGTGCATAGATGATTTTACTGTTGAAAATTTTATTTTTTCTGGCAGCTTGTTCTGACATGGGATTCAAAGAAAGAGGCTCAGGCCATATGCACAGAGCTGGTGGCTCAGACCGTAGACCTTCAGAAAGAGATGATCCATCTCAAGGACCTTTTTGGCAAGGTCAGCAGCATTTTCACGTTTCTTTGTATAATCTTTCTAAAATGGGAATCCACTCAGGACAGAGTGTGGCAACAGAAATGCTTTCAGTTCATAACTCAGAAGCAGTGCAGTCTCGTGTAGACACTTGAAGCGTAGAGGGCAGCCAGCATGCCCTCTGTGTCAGACTGGAATCTGACAGTGAATGGAGGCCATGTGCTGAGAGAAGACTCAACCGATGTGGCTTATCTTATCTTCTAACACTCTCTAGAGAAACAGTCAAGCATCTCTGCACTTTCCGATCGTACCACTTTTGAATTGGTAGAGCAAAACTATGGGTGGTTGCTGCATGCAGAGCTTAATGTCCTTTATTGGTTGACTTGTTTAGATTTCATTATATGACCTGACTAAAAGCATATAGACTTTTTTCTGTGAAGCTTCTTATTATTATGGAAACCTCAGGGTGATTTCATTTTTGCAAAGTTTTTGATTTTTACAATCAGCATAACTTATTCTGCTCATATGCTTATTAGATAAAGTACTTGTTCGGAAGTGGTTTTAGCAAATTGAATTGCAATTAGTCATGTCAAAAATAAGTACAGACGCTCCCCGACTTACGTTTTTAATTGGTTCCGGACGGCCGAACGTAAGTTGAAAGTGAACGTAAATTGTTACAGTGACGTATGACGTGTGACGTATGACGCTCATACTGTACTATACATCCATAAATACCATTACAATATTTCGTAAAACACCCCTAAATCAATTATTAATTTTAATAAACATAACATTGTAAAATTATATCAAATATATCAAATAATATCAGCATTAATTTCAAATAAGTCACTTATTTATACCGAGTCACTTTATATGAAGCTTAAAACAACCAATCAATATGTGAGGCGCTCAAAACCGAAAGTAGTGTACTTGCGAAAGTAGTGTACTTGTTGTGGGTTATACGGACTTCCGGTCTTTCAAGTGCGCAAGGGTGCCGTTGAACTCGTTTAGAACACAGCCTGCACTGATGTGAATCACCAGCAAAGTGGAGAGTTCTCTTTCCTGGATTCAGGTCTTCATTCATTTTACAACTCTCTTTGCTTAACTGAGTATGCATGGTAGATTGTGCCGATCCGAGCAGATAGCTAATTCATCTCTGTGTATGAGACTTGCACCCATCTGACCAACCATATTTGCTTAGGGTTACAAAAGTCCACAAAACAGTGTAAACACAAAGATCACAGAGACGATGTCTTAACACAAGGGTAACACGCTATGCAACTGAGATATATATATAATATAAAACTGAGATATATATATATATATATAAAACTGAACTGGGAAAAAGGAGAGGCACGTTCAGTCTGTCGTTTGTAAACAATGGACGCAGCGTCATTACGCCATTGCGTCATTACATCAGCGTACTACGTAGGTACGTTTAAACTCAAAATTTGACTTTTTTTTGGGGAGAACATAAAAACGGATGAACGTAAGTCAGGGAGCGTCTGTATATATAAATGTATTTTTTTTTTTTTTTTACTTTACAGCTATGGTTAAAAGATAAGGTGGTAATGGTCAAATGCAGTAAACCTTTTTTACACCAGAGACCAGTTTTATGTATGAAAATGTTTCCGCGGACCGGTTAGAGTCTACTCTGTAGTCTTGTTTTGGTGGCTGTCACTGCAGAAAAATCCTCCTCACAAAGAATATGTGGTTGGAAACAGAAGAAGGGCTTTCAGTGCTTCTGTGGCAAGGTCAAAAACAGTCATTTTTCAAAAAAGGTCCAGAAGCTCTAATAAAAAAAACTATAATTTGTACCATGAAATATTTTGTTTGCAGACCGGTATCAAATGATCCACAGATCGGTATCGGTATCGGACCGGGGTTTGGGGACCACTGGTCTAATAGACTAAGGCATCAGATCTCAGATTATTGTCCTCGTACAACTTGTGATTACAGTATAGTACAGTGTAAATGTATCTTCTCAGGATTCATCGATGAATACTCCTTCCAACACTTCACTCAATACACTCACAAATACTTCTGTGATCTTGCTGGTAGTCTCAAATCATTTTCAGACTATGTCAGACCTATAGTCCTAAATTACAAACACACAACCTCAGAAGCGTTCTTACACGCGTCCTACCCCAGTCGCCATCTTGTTTTTGAAATATGTTTAGAAATATGTCCTCAAAGAGGAAGAGAGGAAAAAAGCCCGCCAATGTGAAGAACCAGAGCAAGCCACAGAACATGCCACAGAGGAGTAGCAGTGAGGAAAAAAAAAACCCTCAAGCTCTCCGGTGGATCCTCTACCACAGAAGACATCCAAGCCCCTCGTACAGTCCACACTACAGATGGATTTGCCAGAAGTGTTTACGTTTGGATCGTGTAGTACACCTGTATCCTCAACACAGACCAAGATGGCAACATCCACACCACAACAAAGCAGGTCAAGTCAAGGTGCCCAGGATATGGATCACTCCTACCCTTCTACACTCTTCGAATTCATCAACCAGGCTTCTATGGATGTGTTAATAACGAGGCTAAGTAGTGCCCTGATGTTTCCAGCTTTACAGGAGAAGTTCAGGGAGACATTTATGAGTGTAGCGAAAGAGGCATTACAGGGTATAATTGATGAAGTCATGGCCCCCTTTAAGAAGGAGATACAGGAGCTGAGAGAAGAACTGGACCTCAAGACCGACGGGCTAGAGCAATACAGCCGGCGGAATTCAGTAAGAGTCATGGGATTGAAGGAGCCTAAGTGGGGAGGGGAGGACGAAAACATCGACGATGTTGTCCTAGATGTTCTGAAGGACATACACCCGGACATATCCCCATCAGACATCGACAGGTGCCACCGAGTCGGGAAGAGACAGCGAGGCCAGAATAGGAGTGTGGTTGTGAAGTTTGTCAGTTACTGGGACCGAAACAAAGTGATGAAGAACAAGTCCAAACTTCAAGGGAAGAGAGAGGGTATCTACATCAACGAGGACCTAACGAAATACAGGAACCACTTGTTCAAGTTAGCACGTGATCTGAAGAAGAGTGGTAAGATTTATTCCACTTGGACTTACGACGGCAGAGTATATGTGTGTGAACAGCGGGAAGGTGTGATTCATTTGATTATACGTGAGTTAGATATATATATATATATCCATTATGGAATCATTGTATATATCCTATGTTTATTCAGTTTCTTTAGAACATGTGAGAGATCCTGCATTGCCATCCTATTATGTAGAATTATAATTATTGATATGTCTGCTAATAGCCTGATCTAGTGCCCGCACAAGTACTATCTATCAACATCAAGTAAATAAGCCTTATGAGTAATGAATGAAACACCGTGCAGTGATCGGGTTATTTAGGCATTTCAAGTGCTCTCGCAATCTTAAGAAATGTTTCAACTTCAGTATTCTATTTAGTAATAAAACTGTATTTTTTAGTTTTCTAAGTCATGAAGTAGGAAGTATGTGTAATTTACTACCACTAGAATTGAAAGCTTGCTGTGTATTCATGTTTCTACGTCTGCTTCAATCACAAGTTATAAATATCAATATTACCTTGATTATCTTATTGTTACTTCAGCTTGCTGTTGACGTAGAATCTAACCCAGGTCCAGAATGACAGCTTGTTGTCTGTTTTTCACTTGAATGGACGAAGTATCCATAATAAACAGTCTTATCTATCAGAGTTTTTATCTGAATATGACATAGTATGTGTTACAGAAACCCATTTAGATGCAAGTATAGATCATGTAATCTTAGTTTGGGAAAACTTTCATGTTCCAATACGTCGTGACAGAAATTCATTCGGGGGTGGGGTGATGTATATTACTAAAAAACTAAGCTTTAAGAGACTTCCTGACCTAGAGAATATATTTGATGAGTCAATATGGGTTAAGATATTTTTTCCTCAAAAACCGCTCATCTTATGTACAGTTTACAGACCAGAAAGCAATATGGATAACTTCTGGGATAGATTTGATATTAGTATTGAAGGTGCTTTAGATATCTCAAATAAAGTTATTATTGTTGGTGATTTGAATGAAAATTTATTATCTGTATCAAACCTAAACATAACAGATATTTTAACTAGAAAAAATTTATGTAATATTATAACAGAACCTACCAGGGTTACCAGAACAACCAGCACGTTGCTAGATCCAGTTATAGTCAGTGATGAAGTTGATGTTGTAGAAAGTGGTGTGATTGATTTTGACAGAACTATAAGTGATCACGAAGGTACGTTTGTTAGCATAGATGTGCATGTGTCAACAAAGGTTGCATATTCTAGAAGGGTCTAGTGTTATAAAGATGGTGACTATGTGAAGCTAAACGCACTTATTAATGATACGGATTGGTTGTCATTGTTTAGTGTTTGTTCCAATGTTGATGATGTTTGTTGTACATTTTATGACCATTTTAATGATTACACAAAACAATGTATCCCTTCTAGTATAGTTATGATAAGACCAAATGACAAACCATGGTATGACTCAAATATTAGACGTGAAAGTAGAAAGCGGGATCGACTACGGAAAAAGGCAAAAAGAACACGGAAGGACTTTGATATTAGTAAATACAAAAAGCAGCGAAATAAAGTTAATAACATGAAATATTATTCTAAAGAACAATTCTATTCTAATCTTGATTAATTTATTTTCAAGTTGTATGGAGAGAATAGATCATCATATTGGAAAATGTTACGCCGTTTAATCAAGACGTCAGGTTCCGCTTCTACAATTCCAGCTCTAAAAGAAGTGTTTCTGATGAATGTCCATCAGCATTTACAGACATAGATAAAGCTAATATGTTGAATGAATATTTTGAGTCTGTAACCAATCTGAATGGTGCAGACAATAAATCTCTTCCAAATTTTGATAAATGCACTAATACTGTTATAGATAATATTAAGATCGAAGTTAATGAGATATCCGACATAATTAAATGTCTACCTCTTAAGAAAGCTGCTGGACCAGATTAGATTAGTCATCAGTTATTGAGATATACTTTTGAGTCTATAAGCCCAGTGTTGTGTATGATATTTAACACGTCACTTAACTTATCAGTATATCCTAGTCAATGGAAATATGCAAATGTTATGCTGCTATACAAGAAGGGTGATAAATCTATTGAATCAAATTATCACCCGATTTCACTGATAAGCTGTGTTAGATAGCTGTTTGAAAGGGTGGTTTTCAAACATGTTTATAATTACTTTGTGGCAAATGATTTGTTATATAGATATCAATGTGGATTCAGGAGAGGAGAGGTCACTCTACTGTACAACAACTTGTTGAAATTTATAACCAGATTTAAACATCGCTTGATAACAAAGATGGTTGTTTTATGTTTTTTTGTGATGTCTCTAAAGCATTTGATAGAGTTTGGTACATGGGGCTTATACACAAACTAGAGAAGTATGGCGTTTGTGGAAAACTGCTTGATTGGTTTAATAATTATCTAAGTGGTCGCAGTCAATCAGTTTTTGTTCATGGCTCGTTATCTAAACCTTTGGTGTTAAAAGCTGGAGTACCTCAGGGGTCAGTTTTAGGTCCTTTCCTTTTAACTGTTTATGTAAATGAGATTGCAGATAAATTGTTTTATTTGGCTTTTCGCTGACGATACTTCGTTAGGAACATTGTCAAAAGAAAAGCAATTAATGGAACAGCTTATGAATGAAAATGTAGAACTTCTATGCAATTGGGTTAAGGATTGGTTAATTTCATATAACCCAGAAAAAACTGAAACTATGCTATTCACTATTAAGAATAATCAAGATATTGATTTGTATTTTGACGGGAGTAAAGTGAAAGCAGTGGAATTTCACAAACATTTGGGTTTATGTTTTTCATCAAATGGGGGATGGCACTTTCATATTGAAAATATTGCTAAAAAGACTTCCAGAATGATAGGCTCACTTCGAAAGCTAAAATTTCTTCTAAACACACCAAGATACGCTTCTTCTCAATCACTATATTTTGAAACGGGCTGGGAATTGCTGTCTGAAAGAAGGCGTGAATTAATGTTATTTTATAAGATACACAAACGTCTTACTCCAACTTTTCTCTGTGATCTACTACCTCCAGTAGTAGCGAAACAGAACAAACTATCCATTAAGAAATAGCCATGATTATAGTATATCTCCTGCACAATTAAAATATTCAACACTTTCATTTTTTCCATCAACAGTTAAATTGTGGAATGATATCCCACTAGGAACCAGAGACAGCAATTCTGTAGTTTCATTTAGATCAGCGATTCGTCTAAAACCAAAATGTGCACCGGTATATTTTTCATACGGGAAAAGAAAGTTAAATATTTTACACACAAGATTAAGATATATGTCGAGTTCACTTAATTATGATTTATTTAGCATTAATGTAAAGGATGATGCACGCTGTCAGTGTGGCCACAAGTGTGAGAATGTTTTTCACTATTTTCTAGAATGTCCCTTATATAATTTTCAACGTGAACAAATGTTAAAAACTTTAGAGTTCATTGTCCATCAAAGAGCACCAATCAACATTAATCTCATTTTAAATGGCAATGCAGATTATTCTCTTAGAGAACCAGAATGTTTTCAAATGTGTACAAATATTTATTTGTAACACTAAACGATTCCTTTAATTCTCCTTCCCTTGTCCGTATCTTGCTGTATATTTTGTAATATAATTACTGTAACAACCTGGAGAGGGCTTTATTAAGTTGGATAACTTGTGCCCAATCTATTTCAAGTTTGAATAAAATATGTTTTAATCAAATTAATCAATCAGGGTTCATCAGTCATTTCATTTCATATCATAAGATAGTATCCTTCACCTGGTCTCAGCTTCTCAACTTAGGCTCAGATTTTCATCAAATATATATATATATATATATATATATATATATATATATATATATATATATATATATATATATATATATATATATATATATGGCTGTTTATGTATTGAATCTCTATCGTGAAAAAAACAATCTGAAAACGTCTGGAAAATTATTGATAATTTGACAGCTGCTTGAATTTTTTCTTTTAATTCAAGTCTGATGAAAATCTGTAAAAATAAGATTTTAAATTGTATCGTGTACAGTAATAGACTTTGAGAGTAAATTTTTAAAAGAAACTAGACCAGGGGTCGGCAAACTTTGCCATTCAAAGAGTCATTTGGACCCGTTTTCCACATTAAAGATAACACTGGGAGCCACAAATCCTTTTTTGACATTTAAAATCAAATAACACTGCATATAATGTTTTTCCTTCGTGTTAATATAAAACAACAATGTGTTGCATTGATTTAAACGACTGCAGAAACAATTAAATTACAATTCTGTTTGCAACAAAAATATTTTGATTTTTTTTTAAATCACCAGCCTCCCCACGACCCTAATTAGGATTAAGCGGTTCAGAAAATGAATGAATGTGTTCGAGTCCTTCTTGTATTTTTATAAAGAAAAAGAATATCTATCCCACGAAGCATGGGACGGGCTGCAGCCAGATATGTTAACGGGTTGGGTAGTCTACCTCACCATCACCCTCTTCGTGGGATTTTTTTTTTCTTTATTCGTTATATTAATGTTGTTTTGTCATAGTTTTAATTTACAAAAATGACAGCAACACAGAAAAGTATATGAAGACTTATTTTAAGAAGGATCCCACTCAACATTCTTTTAAATAATATTAATGCTGCACTGACCGACCCATTCTCAGAGTGGAGACTGAACCATGCCCAGTCTTTTATTTTGTCACTTTGAGGAGAGTTATTTAATTTTGAGATCGCTGTGTATAAACAAATCTCATCCAGCGTCTCTACTTCAGCTGTGATTCCTGTTCCTGGATTACAAACCCTGGTGGCGGAAAAAATCTCTCGCCTACTGCGCTGCTGCTTGCCATGAGCTCTTTGAGGGCTCTTTTATATTTATTTGGTATGGACGGGGTTATTTTGTATGTGTGTTCTTGTGTTGCGCACCAAATAAATATCCGCCCACACTCATGACTGTTCATTTTCATCTATGTAATTTTCAACCCTAAAAGAGTATTTGAAAGCTGGTTTAACTCTCTAACCCCTGGAAGCCCAAAGTGCTTCTGATGTGAGTAAATCAGCACCTTGTGGTGCACCTGTCGGCCACCATAAAGTACAACATTATTTTGAAAAGCCACGGAGTCGCACCAGAGCGGCTCCGGAGACGTGGGTTGCCGACCCCTGAACTTGACCAACCTGTTAATGAGTAAAAATCAGCAGTGGCTCTTTGGAACCTTATTTATATTTTATAGGATTTTAAAAAGGCTTTAAAATGAAATTACCAAAGTTTAGGAAACTAAAGCTCAGTCATAGTTCATCTCACCATGAATATGAAAACAGAAACTTACTTTCTTCCTCTTACTTTACTGTTTACTCTTCTTTATGCGTGAAGTTTCATAATCCTGTGATGAATAGTTTAGGATTTATAAAGCACTGAATGTCATTTTAGCTCGTGCTAAATTTAAAAATTCAAGTCACTGTAAAATCATTATTAATTGTCTGATCTTACCAAAATTTTCAAATAAAGATTTTTTCATAATACAGATTTTATATAAATACAGACGCACCCAGACTTACGTTCATCCGTTTTACGTTTTTTCGATTTTACGGGTTTTTTTTTTTTTTTCCCCCAAAAAAATAAAAAAGTCAAATTTTTAGTTTAGACGTACCTACGTAGTACGCTGATGTAATGACGCGATGACATGATGTCCAGAAGACCATCATTGACACCCTCAAGCAAGAGGGTAAGACACAGAAAGAAATCTCTGAGCGAAAAGGCTGTTCCCAGACTGCTCTATCAAGCCACCTCAGTGGGACGTCTGTGGGAAGGAAAAAGTGTGGCAGAAAACGCTGCACAACCAGAAGAGGTGACCGGACCCTGAGGAAGATTGTGGAGAAGGGCCGATTCCAGACCTTGGGGGACCTGTGGAAGCAGTGGACTGGGCTACAGGTGCCGCATTCCCCAGGTCAAGCCACTTTTGAACCAGAAACAGCGGCAGAAGCGCCTGACCTGGGCTACAGAGAAGCAGCACTGGACTGTTGCTCAGTGGTCCAAAGTACTTTTTTCGGATGAAAACAAATTTTGCATGTCATTCGGAAATCAAGGTGCCAGAGTCTGGAGGAAGACTGGGGGGAAGGAAATGCCCAAATGCCTGAAGTCCGGTGTCCAGTACCCACAGTCAGTGATGGTCTGGGGTGCCATGTCAGCTGCTGGTATTGGTCCACTGTGTTTTATCAAGGGCAGGGTCAATGCAGCTAGCTATCAGGAGATTTTGGAGCGCTTCATGCTTCCATCTGCTGAAAAGCTTTATGGAGATGAAAATTTCATTTTTCAGCACGACCTGGCACCTGCTCACAGTGCCAAAACCACTGCTAAATGGTTTACTGACCATGGTATTACTGTGCTCAATTGGCCTGCCAACTCTCCTGACCTGAAGCCCATAGAGAATCTGTGGGATATTGTGAAGAGAAAGTTGAGAGACACCAGACCCAACACTGTGGATGAGCTTAAGGCCGCTATCGAAGCATCCTGGGCCTCCGTAACACCTCAGCAGTGCCACAGGCTGATTGCCTCCATGCCACGCCGCATTGAAGCAGTCATTTCTGCAAAAGGATTCCCGGCCAAGTATTGAGTGCATAACTGAACATAATTATGTGAAGGTTGATTTTTTTTGTTGGTCGGATAAAATATGCTAATTTTTTGAGATAGGATTTACTAACTACTTCAGTTGTGTGTAATGAATCTAATATGAAAGTCTAATGTTTATCAGTATGTTACAGAAAACAACGAACTTTATCACAATATGCTAATTTTTTTGAGAAGGACTAGTATATATATATATATATATATATATATATATATATATACACATGTATACACACACACACACACACACACACACACACACACCGGGGATTTAGCTCAGTTGGAAGAGCATCCACTTTATCCTCCGGAAGGTCAGAGTTCGAATCCGGCCGTGTCATACCATGAGACATTAAAATTTGGGAGTTGTTGCTTCTTGCTTGGCGCTCAGCATCAAAAGGATAGAACAACGCAACAACTGGTGCCGTCCAGTGGCGATGGGTGCCCGGAGCACAGGGAGCGTTGGGGTCTCATGCGCATTGAGCATACGCATGTATGAAATTGCGCTGTATAAGCATCCACAATAATAATAATGATAATATATATATATATATATATATTATCAGTTATATAGCGTTTACCCTTGTGTTAAGACATCGTCTCTGTGATCTTTGTGTTTACACTGTTTTGCGGACTTTTGTAACCCTAAGCAAATATGGTTGGTCAGATGGGTGCAAGTCTCATACACAGAGATGAATTAACTATCTGCTCGGATCGGCACAATCTACCATGCATACATAGTTAAGCAAAGAGAGTTGTAAAATTAATGAAAACCCAAATCCAGGAAAGAGAACTCTCCATCCACTTTGCTGGTGATTCACATCAGTGCAGGCTGTGTTCCAAACGAGTTCAACAGCACCCTTGTGCACTTGAAAGACCGGAAGTCCATATAACCCACAGCAAGTACAGTACTTTCGGAAGTACACTACTTTCAGTTTTGAGCACCTCACATATTGTAAGCGTTGATTGGCTGTTTTAAGCTTTGTGTAAAGTGACTCGGTATAAACATAACATTGTAAAATAATATCAAATAATATCAACATTAATTTCAAATAAGTCACTTATTTATACCGTTAGTTGTAAGTTATATAAGTAATAAGTTATAAATAGTTTTACCCTTACGGTGTACGATACGATACTTTACCAATACGGTAATGGTATTTATGGATGTATAGTACAGTATGAGCGTTATACGTCACTGTAATAACTTACATTCACTTTCAACTTGCGTTCGGCCATCCGGAACCAATTAAAAACGTAAGTCGGGGAGCGTCTGTATTATAGAAAAGATCTGATGCTTGCCGATGAAGGCTTTTCTGAGAATTTGATGATTTTCACATAGAATGACTCTTCATTGCATTGACGAGGTCCACACTGGTGCAACTATCAGTCAGCGGTACCTTGTTAATTGTTTTGGAGGTCACTTCAATCTTCCGAGACATGTTTTCTAAAAGTTTATATGGCTGAAGTGTATTAAAATGTTTGTTTGCTAAGGACTAATGATGTTGGAAGAAGTGCAGTCTTTGTGCTCATTTTTCTCTAAAACGTCTTTTGAAATTTTTAGTTGAATGCTGACACAAGAAATGGCATAGCTCACTCAGTTTTCAAGGTATTGACAAACCTATTTCTGCATTTTGCAGCTTTTGGCCTCCTCTATATGAGTGTGTAAAAAGCTCATTTTTCATTTTTGGACCCAAGAGCCTACTTTCAGTGGAGTGGCTCACATTTTCAGTACATATTATCTTTAACCAGCTTACCTAAGTCCCAAAAAATATACGAAATATATATATGTTTTCCGCTAGAAAATAATTCAGAGTATAAAAGGTTAATCCCACGATTTGGGTCAAAGAGAGTCTGGAGCCTATACTGGGCGAAGGCTGGGTACATGCTGAACAGCTTGCCAATCCATCACGGGGCATCAAAAATACAGCCATTCACACCTCGGGGCAAAGTTAAAACAGCCTGTCTTTGGACAGTTGGTGGAAACTGGAATTAAGGTGAAGTTTATGGACTTTTACAACGGAGCCAACTGACTCATCAGGATGGAATTTATAAATGGTTTATCTTACCGTGAAGCAAGTAGGAGTTCAACTCCTAAATGAAATGCTAGGCCAGTGTCTGGAAAAAAACTCTTGCAAGTTCAGAGAGAACGTGCAAGTCCACAGGACTTGAACCCAGGACCTTCTTGCTATAAGGTGGATGTGTTAATCCCTTTCTAACTGAAAATGAAAGGGTAGGTGTATCCAAACTTTTAACTGCTTCTGGAAATTGAAGCTCATTTTCAAGTCAATTGCTGCTCAATTGCATTCACTTACCTGTGATAGCCATTAAAGAATGTTCATGAAAACATCTGAGTGATGATTGTGACCGATCCTTTTAACATTGTGATGCTCTCCTTTAGTTGGATCCCACTGATTACACATTCCATCCTCCTCCGCCCAGTTCCCACAGCAGCACGAGGAGACGCTTTATAAAGAAGCTTGCACTGGTTATGCTTGGAGGAGGATTATTGCTCCTGCTGCAGGCTCGACATTTCAAAACCTTCATCTGAGTATAATTCTGTCTTTAGTTTTGTTGCCTTCAGTGCTTTATTTTTTTCTTTAAAAATGTAAAATTGATGATGGTATTGGCTTGCTTTATTTTGAAAATGTAGCTGATGGAGGAGATCACAACCTTCATGTTCTGGACATTAAAATGGTTTCCACTCAATAACAGTGACTTAAATCATTCAGTCAAACTTTACACTGACTACTGTGTGGGTGTAATAGTTATTAAACTGTTTTTTGTTTGCTGGGATGTAGCAGAGAATGCACATACAAGCTGCTGTCTGTGGTGCTGAAATGACTTTTAATTAACTAAAAACACCCTTTCACCCTCACTTCCTCCTTTTGCTTTTTCCCACTTCAGTCCAAAGTTTATGAATGTAAATTTCAAGTGCTTTATTTTACCTTATACTGAAGTGTTTATGATGGAAATGTTTATAAATGCTGGAAAAAATTATGGACTTATCGCACCTTGAGGATGGATGTTCACCCTTCTTTTTTTAGACTTGGAGTCAACGACAAAAATTTTGTTCAATAAATAATTCTACTTTTCAAATGTGAATTAAATAAAAAAGTTTAAAGGTACTCAAATTATTATTTGCACACATGAGACAGTGACGCATGAGAGACCGTGCTGAGGTATGTTAGTGGCACAGCCCCAACCTGAACACCTTGATCTGGGGTCAGTGGAGGCTTGGTGGATAAGGCCATGAGTTACTGATCCATAGGTCAGTGGTTCAATCCCTACTAATCACTGCTGTTGGGCCCTTGAGCAGTGCCCTTAACCCTCAATTGCTAATTTTAATACAGCTTGTGTGGTTTCAGTAAGATGGAGCTACAGCACACACAGATCTTTGAAAGTGCTGAAGGAAATGGTTCTGGATCGGTTGATCTTGTGATGTGAGATACATTTCTCACATGTGTCATGGTGGTGATGTGAGAGAGGGTCACTGACTTTATGATTTTATTTTTGGGGCACTACATTAAATCACGAGTGTGTACTTAACGACCCAAAACTCTTGAAGCCCTTTAGGTTGCTATTTAGCAGGAGATTGCTGCCGTTCCATCCGACAGCCATGATAAGCTTCAGAAGTCTCCTGCAAGAGCGTAGAGACAAAAACAGCCACCATTTTTAGGATCATCTTTAAAATTCCTTCTTTTCCTTTCGGCTTTTCTCTTTTTTCTCACGGGTCGCCGCAGCGAATCATCGCATGCTTGATTTTCAAAACATGACGAATAAAAAATACTAAATAAGGTTTCATGTGTGAAAATAATGCATTGTCATTCATTTTATTCAATCTCTATTATGTTCATTCATTTTATGAACCCATTAATAATAATTAGGGTTGTGTGTAGCCTGTCACCCAACTTTTAATTTAGTTAAATTTTCTATCTGGGTCTGGATTCTTTAGTGGCTATACTGTTGAGTTGATGTTTTTCTGAATTAAAACACGTGTGCAGTATACGTTAACGTCCTTAAAATTATTTTCTGATCGCCAAATATGATTTATACTGTCTAGAAAGAATGTGAAAAGTGGCAAAATTTAATGTATGGCTTTACCCTGGCTCTTGTAATGTTTGCCATTTATTCTGGTTTGTTACTTCAAATTCCTCATCTCATTAATCTGCTGAGCCACTAACTCCTACTCAGGTCACAGGGAGTCTGGAGCCTATCTAGGCCGACATTGGACAAATGCAGGTAAAGCCTTGGGCGGTTCGCCAGACCATCACCAGGTCAAACAAACATACGATCATTCAGACTTACACCTAAGGGGGAATTTGGAAGAGGTCATTAGGCTAATGCCCCAGTGCAGTTAACTGGGTTATCGAAGGCTGGCCATGTCTCTCACTGTCTATGGTGGGACCTTCATGGAAAAGAGGCACTTGCTGACTTTCAACAAGAGTAAGTGCATAACCGTCAGCATGTTTCTCCGTGCTCGCCCATAGTCGGCTAAGGTGGGCTCCAGCCTTTCTGCAACCCTGATTAGAATTAATAGGTTCAGAAAATTAATAAATAATTAGGCTAATATAGATGTCTTTGGAATGCAGGAGGATACCAGAGTACCCAGAAGAAACTCACACAAACTCAGTGAGAACATGCAAGCTCCATAGAGAAATGTCCTTGCTGAGCCTGGTACTTGAACCCGTTATATTCTTGCTGTTTTATATTTAAGTGGGACATTTAGTAATGTTCTTGAGGTAGCCATCTTTGTTTCTGTATCATCATCGTTGCAGACTCATGATTTATCACTGAATATCACTTTTATCTAAACATCCCCACTCCGTAATTGCTTCTCTTTAACACACTGTAACCTTGGTTTCTGATGTTTAGGTTTAATGTTGGTTTCCCTTTGGATTTTTATTGTAAATCCACTTATTTGGTTGATTTCTTGAAGTTTGTTTCTTTTCTTTTTTTTAATACATTGGCTTCTCTTTTCATTCACATATATTTTATTTGTGAATTTCTGTTTTAGCAGTGAGCCCTCGAAGGTATAAATCTACTGCTGAGCCAATATATTAAATCCCACTATACTGAACTATACTAAAAGAGTGTCCGACAGAGTGATGAGTCTCAAGTTAGAAATTGAATGCGTGATGTTCAATGTTGTTTGTGCTTATGCCCCACCGGCAGGATGTGAGCTAGAAGAGAAGGAGAGATGCTGGAGTGAGTTAGATGGAAGTGATGCAGAATACTCCCAGAGGTGAAAGAGTGGTCATTGGTGCAGACTTCAACGGACATGTTGGTGCAGGCAACAGAGGGGACAAGAAAGTGATGGGCAGGTTTAGTATCCAGGACAGGAACACAGAAGGACAGATGTTGAAATATTTTGCAAAAAGGTGAATACTTTCTTCCAGAAGAGACAGGAGCATAGGGTGACTTATAAAAGTGGAGGTAGGAGCACACAGGTAGACTACATCTTGTGTAGACGATGCAGTTTGAAGGAAGTCAGTGACTGCAAAGTCATAGTGGGTGAGAGTGTTGCCAAACAGCATAGGATGGTGGTGTGCAGGATGACGCTGATGGTAAGGAAGGTGAAGAAGGCAAAGACAGCAGAAGACAAAGTGGTGTAAGCTGAACAATGAAGAGTGTCTTGTTGTCTTCAAGGAGGAGTTGAAACAGGCTTTGGGTGGTCAGGAAGTGCTTCCAGATGACTGGACAACCACAGAAAATGTGATCAGGGAGACAGGTAGGAGAGTTCTTGGTGTGTCCTCTGGAAGGAAAGTAGATAAGCAGACTTGGTGGTGTAATGAGCAAATGCAGGCGTGTGTACAAAGGAAGAGGTTAGCTAAGAAGAAGTGGGACATTTAGAGGGCAGAAGAGAGTAAACAGGAGTACAGGGAGACACAGCGTAAGGCAAAAGTAGCGGTGTCAAAGGCCAAACAGAGGGCGTATGATGACTTGTATGCTAGGTTAGACAGTAAGGAGGGAGAAAATTATTTATACAGGTTGGCACAGCTGAGAGATAGAGATGGGAAGGATGTGCAGCAAGTTAAGAGTGATAAAGGACAGAGAGGGAAATGTAATGACTGATGATAGAAGTGTGCTGGGAAGATGGAAAGAGTACTTTGAAGAGCTGAAGAATGAGGAAAATGAGAGAGAGAACAAAGAGTAGAAGAGGTGACCGTTGAAGAGCAGGAAGTAGCAAAGATTAGTAAGGGTAAAGTGAGGAGGGCACTGAAGAGAATGAAGAGTGGAAAGGCAATTGGTCCTGATGACATACCGATGGAGGTATGGAAGTGTCGAGGAGAGGTAGCAGTTGATTTTGTGACAAGAACATTCAACAAGGTCTTTGAGAGTGAGCAGATGCCGGAGGAATGGAGGAGAAGTGTGCTGGTGCCCATTTTTAAGAACAAGGGAGATGTGCAGAGTTGTGGCAACTACAGAGGGATAAAGTTGAGCCATACAATGAAGTTATGGGAAAGAATAGTGGAAGCTAGACTAAAGGGCAGAGGTCAGCATTTGTGAACAACAGTTTGGTTTCATGCCAAGAAAGAGCACCACAGATGCAGTATTTGCTTTGAGGATGTTAATAGAGAAGTACAGAGAAGGTCAGAAGGAGCTGCATTGTGCCTTTGTGGATCTGGAGAAAGCATATGACAGGGTGCCGAGAGAAGAACTGTGGTATTGTATGAGGAAGTCTGGGGTGGCAGAGAAGTATGTTAGAGTTGTGCAGGATATGTATGAAAGATAGAATACAGTGGTGAGTTGTGCTGTCGGTGTGACAGAAGAGTTCAAGGTGGAAGTGGGACTGCATCAAGGATCAGCTCTGAGCCCCTTATTGTTTGCTATGGTGATGGACAGGCTGACAGACGAGGTCAGATAAGAATCTTCATGGACTATGATGTTTGCAGATCACATTGTGATCTGCAGTGAGAGCAGAGAACAAGTGGAGGGAAATCTAGAGAGGTGAAGGTATGCCTTGGAAAGGAGAGGAATAAAGGTTTGCCTTAGTAAGAGAGAATACATGTGTGTGAACGACAAGGAGCCGAGAGGAACGGTGAGGTTACAGGGAGCAGAGATTAAAAAAAAAAGTGGAGGATTTTAAGTACTTAGGCTCGACAATCCAGAGCAATGGAGAGTGTGGAAAAGGGGTGAAGAAGTGTGTGCAGGCAGGTTGGAATGGTTGGAGAAAAGTGTCCGGTGTGATGTGTGATAGGAAGGTGTCGGCAAGAATGAAAGGAAAAGTGTACAAGACGGTGTTGAGGTCAGCGATATTTTATGGTGGCCCTGAGGAAAAAACAGGAGGCAGAGCTGGAGGTAGCAGAGATGAAAATGTTGAGGTTTTCTTTGGGAGTAACGAGGATGGATAGGATCAGGAATTAGTACATCAGGAGGACAGCTCATGTAAGATGTTTTGGAGACAAAGTCAGAGAGACTAGATTGAGATGGTTTGGACATGTACAGAGGAGGAATAGTGAGTATATTGGTAGTAGGATGCTGAGGTTGGAACTACCAGGCAGCAGAAGCCCTGGAGGAAGACAAAAGAGAAGATTTATGGATATGGTGAAGGAAGACATGAAGATAGTTGGTGTAAGAGAAGAAGATGCAAAAGATAGGGTGAGATGGAGGCAGATGAGTCGTTGTGGCGACCCCTGAAGGGAACAACCTAAAGGAAAAGAAGAAGAGATTTTTATGTACGTATTAGTCCTGCAAAGTAAATTTTGCTCTTCGTTTTATCCCATCTGAAGTGAAAACACACACACACACACACACACACACACACACACACGAAGCAGTGGGCCGCTATAATGTGGCACCCAGAGAGCAGTTGGGGGTTAGGTTCTGTGCTTAAGGGCACTTCAGCCTTAAAGGTGGAGGAAAGGCAGGGAGGAGGGTCTTCTCCCATCATACATTTTCCCTTTTGGTCCGAGAATCAAAGCTTTCTGTCCCAAACTGCCTTCTCTAACCACTAAGGCATGTTACAGATGTTATCAATCAGCAGAACTGTTGTATTGAGCATCTTACACACACACACACACACACACACAAATCTTTTTATTTTTTACCAAAAAAGCACAAATAAAATTCAGTTCTCTGCAAGCCAAAGCTTGCGTACAATATTTCTTGAGCCTCAAATAACAATCTATTTACTTAAAATAAATGGCTGCCACCTAGTGGATGAATAATGAATTATGTTGAATTTCATTAATGCAGAGAATGTTTGATCATCATAAACGTACAGTACTTCAAAAGCTGTCATGAGCCACATAAAATTGTTTAGCAGGCCAGATTTGGCCCCCAGGGCTTAGGGATTAAAAAATGTATGAAGTCCCACGAAGTAGCTGCTCGTCGGAAGGGTCCTTTTTTTGTCATGGAGAGAAAAGACCCTCATACACACACAGGTGATTACATCTTGTTCAGAAGTCGGTAAGTAACATCTATGTACAGACCTCACATTCGGT
>CM045739.1:45545000-45590000 GCA_024760905.1 Plotosus lineatus
GAATTTGAAGAAATTTACAATACAATTGCCCCTAGGTGGAAGACTGAGTGTGAACGGTTGTGGTTGTGTTGCCCTGCAATGGTCTGCCAAGCTGTTTGGTATGTACCCCGCTTTCAGGCAGTGTTGCCTGAGATAGGCACCAGTCTCCCCTCGACCAAAACGAATCAAAATTATACAGCTAAGTGAGAATGTAGCAGGGCAGCGCAGTGGTTTAGTCACAACAAGAAGGCCCTGGGATCAAGTCCCAGTTTCATGTGGAGCTTGCATGTTCTCCCTGTGCTTGTGTAGGTTTCCCCGAGGTACTCCGGTTTTCTTCTAGAGTCCAAAGACATGCATGTTAGACCGTGAGCATGACCGTGACTGGTTGTGGTGTGTGTGTGTGTGTGTGTGTGTGTGTGTGTGTTGACCCTGTGGTAGACGGATGAGCTGTTCAGTGTGTAGCTCGTCTTCTTCCAGAGTTGGCTGAGATAGGCTCCAGCCTCCCCGCACTTTAAAAAAGAATGAATGATTACAGTATAGCCACAAAATATCAATCCATGAAAGGGTTAACTGTTGCAGTGTTGATGAAAACAACTTAAATCTTAAATTCTTATTTAATTATAGGCAATTTTTTTTTCTAAGTAAACAAATCTTACTGATTTCAAAACTTCAAAAGTCACTTAAGAAATATTTTGCACGCTGCAGCCTGCTTACGCTGGTGATATTTGTGTTAATTGAAGACAAGTCGTCCTTTAGCATGTCCAGGGTTTTCAAAGACGTGTAATGAACCTGTTGATCTGAATAGTAACACGGGGACGGCAGTGACTCCTCAGCGTCCTCATCCATAATCACGTCAGGTCTATTTCGGAGTTTCTAACACCCGATACAGCATATTACATTTCTTTTGTTTTCTCCATGGAGTTATTCAGTTTGCTGAAAACAAATAGTTGCTGCAAATCAGGGGTCCCCAAACTTTTTCCTGCGAGGGCCACATAACTTTTCCCTTCTCTGATGGGGGCCGAGGTCAGTTCGTAACAGAAAAAGTGTGACGATCGCAGGGCTGCCTAAACGTAAACATTTATTGTTTTCCAGTAAGCCACGCATAACCAAATATTATTAACCCTTTCCGGGACCTTCACAGAAAAAAAGTCAGGAAATAAATAATAACAGAAACTCTGGTGGTTATCAGTTGAGCGACCCGAAAGCTGCCCGAACAGACGACTGGTTCAGCCAAGCCCGGAATACAAATGCATTCCCCTGAGCGAACGGTCCACTTTTTAGCTTTGAGAGTTTGTCTACTCGCATTTGGCCTTGCAAGCGATCATACTCGTCTTTGTGACGGGATTCAGAGTGTCGGCGCAGATTGTATTCTTTGAATACCGCCACCGCCTCGTGACAGACGATACAAACAACCTTTTCTTTGCATTAAACAAAAAAACCCGTTTATCCACTGCAGGTTAAATACACTGCATTCTGAATCAAATTTTCTCTTCCATTTTCACCGTTATTCTGTTCTATTTGACAGGGAAGAGTCTAGGATGTTTGTTTTTGGGGGGGGGGGGGGGTGTTGTTCAGACGGGGCACAGACAGCAAAAGGGTGGAGCAGAATGTTATGTTCTGGGTGTGTATTCGTCTTGATCGTGTTGCCAGAATAAAAAAAAAAAATAGCGTAATGTGTCTCTGGTATTGTTCAGTGGGCCGGGTCAAATGTGGAGGTGGGCCGTATGTGGCCCGCGGGCCGTAGTTTGGGGACCTCTGCTGTAAATCATCGCTTAATGCAGATCGTGTATGTATCAATAAACATGTACAGGTTTATTCCACCATTGGAGAGTTGGGTGAATTTCTGTGCAGTTCTTTGCCGGTGTGGGAAAAACCGTGCATGACGTGGTTTCGGTGGGTGTTTCTCCAGATTCCTGCTGTAACATCATATTAACAAGAACATCCATAGAGACACGCAGGGCCAGGCTCCCAGGCCCTTTCAGCTGATCTACACATAAAAGTTAAAGTTAAATCTCTGACTTTAATCTTCCCCTTTGGTATTCAGACCTCCCAGTAAGGCCGCAGACCCATCACAGGGCATTATAGGGAGGTCTTGACTGGCAGGCTTTCTCAGTGGCACTGTGAAAATCTACTTAATGTCAACGTCAGTGCACTAATTTAGGACAATTGCAGGGATTTGGTGGCACAGATCTTCCCTTATACTGGCAAAGCTCCCAAATGAAAAGCTAAAGCTCATAACCCCTGCTCCCATTCCATTGCTATTCCACTGAATCGGCTGCTTTTGTTCTAAGACTCGGTCCTTGGTGCACTCACAAAACATTAACATTACTTATTCAATACCTCGTCTCCCATACACACAAAGATTACTCTCACTCGAGATTCACGTCCCAATCGGCTGGATTTAGAGAGTCTTTGATCGTAAAACGAGGGAAAAGAAAATACATGACGTGTTGAGGATAAAGCAACAGCAGGAATATATTAGTGTTCAGAGTGATCGTGGGCTTCGCGCTGTCTGACAGGTGTAGTGTCTGTGCTTGTCAAACACGAAAATTGGTCAGATAAGAATGTAACTAGAGTTTCTTGTGCATGCTTTCAACGTCTTCTGTGTTTCATATTTCATCCGTGCGTGTGCTCAGGTAGTCGTGAGGCCGCCTTTGTGTACGCCATCTCCTCAGCAGGAATGGTCCACACACTGACCAGAGCCTGCAGTCAAGGTGAGCTCAACTCATGTTCCTGTGACCCGGGGAAAAAGGGCTCATCCCGTGATGATAAGGGGCCCTTTGACTGGGGTGGCTGCAGTGACCATGTGGACCATGCCATCAAGTTCACCCAGTCGTTTGTTGATGCCAAGGAGAAGAAGGAACGGGATGGACGAGCACTTATGAACCTGCACAACAATCGGGCAGGAAGGAGGGTAATTGTTCACCATTTTATTTATATGAACATTGTCTACTAGTCACTTATAGTTATTGCTTTACTGGATAATCTCACGTTAGAGGGTCTGATGTAATCATGAAAACATCCCTGTATTTATGAAAAGATTATTATTATTAATAATAACACACTCATGCTGAACATTCTCTCAACAGTTTATAGTACACAACTGCTCATTCATCTTACTCAGTCATTTGTAAACACTGATTCATTCCAGTCGGGTCGCAGGCAGGCTGGAGTCTATCTCAGCCAACACTGGGTGAAGGCAGGGTACACGCTGAACAGCACACCAAATCATTTGCAGGGCAACACTTGTACAACCATTTACACTCACACTCGCACCTCGGGGCAATTGAATTCAGAACAGTCATTTAGCGTCACGTGAATGCCATTGGACTGTGGGAGGAAACCGGAATATCCAGAAGAAACCCATGCAAGCACGGGGAAAACATGCAAGCATGCAAATCTTGAACTTGCCCAGAAGTGGATGCACTCACCACTACACCACTGTCTTAAGGTTTCTTCCTCACTTCGTTTGAGTGTACCAGTGTCGTCTTCGTCCATTCATTTTCTGAACCGCTGAACCCTAATTAGGTTTGCGGGGAGGCTTACGACCATCTCAGCCGATTCTGGAAGAAGGCAGAGTACACCCTCACCAGGCCATCACAGGTTGTGCAGTCAGCAATGCTTCTTTTACCTGAACCTCACACCATAAACAGTGAGAGACATGGCCGGCCTTTGATAACCCAGTTAGCTGCACTGCGGGGACAGTGACAACCTTGTGGCGAGTGGGACTCGAACCCCCAACCTTGAGATCAGTGATCCGGCACTCTATACCACCAGCCCACCACTGCCTAGTGTCACTTTTAGTTTGCTCATTAAGGATCTACAGTTCTCTGCAAACATTTTAGACACATGCAAAGAAATTCTGTTGAGCAACGATGCACAATTTCCTCCGGGATCAATAAAGTATTCTGATTATGAGATCACTTATAATTATACAGTATATAAATAATTAAATGAAATATTTCTATACAAGAAAAAAACTATAATGCACAGTAAACAGTAATAAATAAAATTCAGTCAGTACGTGTTGGGTATATTGACCCTTTTGTAAGATGTACTTAGTCTCAGGTAGAGTTTGTAGATGTTTGTAAGGTAATGCATAAAATGCATTAAAACATCATAATTTGTGCTGGAATAAAATAATTTTTGGACTGACTTGCTAATGTATAATTCATAAAATAAAAATATATTGCAAAGTTTATACTAAAAAAACAATATGTCGCCCAAGACCCAAGACTGTTGCATAGTACTGCACATCTCCATCCAGCCTTCTGGTAAAAGTGATATATAATAATAGTGCTATACAAAGAATTGTTTTATATATATATATATATATATATATATATATATATATATATATATATATATATATATATATATATATGAACGGATTAATTTCGTAAGGTGAGGTGCCACTGCATATATATATATATATATATATATATATATATATATATATATATATATGAATTGGACTTAATTGAATCATCACTGTAATAACTGCACACACATCTTTATACAGTATATGAATGAAAAATACAAACGTATATTTTAAAGCAGGCAGGTCCCCTTGTATTTTCTCAGATGGCTTATAACAGTAAAGTTCAGGGTGACCCAATAAAACATCCCAGATTTCAAACGTAAAATCAAACCAAATCATTAAATATAATCAAAGTACTCTTTTCAAATGTGAAAACGTATTCAGTACAGTTTATATTCATCATCATTTAAAGATGATCCTTCAGATGATGAACATCATTCTCTATACACCCTTCGAGGTGATTCCTGGAGGCTGTCGCGGCTCTACGGGTTATGTCGGTTGGAACAGCGGCGATCTCCTGCTGAATAGCAACCTTAAGGGTTTGGGGAGGATGAATATACGCTCGTGATTTAAGGTAACGCCGCAAAAATAAATCACAAGGGGTGAGGTCAGGGGTACGGGGCCGCCACCCAACATCACTACGCAATCAGATCACCCGATCCGGAAACATTTCTCTCAGCACTTGCATTGATCTTCGAGCTGCGCGTGCTGTAGCTCCATCTTACGGAAATCACACGTCGAGGTCTTCAACATCAAGGGGTTCAAGTTGTGTACAAATGAGTACAAATAATAATTTGGTTTCCTTTAACTTTTTTTTTTATTTCTCTTGATATGTGGGAGGTTCTTTGTGTCGCCATGTATCACCTCCAACTACATTCATTATTCTTCTAACCTTTACGTTAGCTTCACAAAGGGCCGGTTCTGACGCTTTGGAAATGTGCTAAACCGTCAAAATATGACGTTGGTGAGGCAAAATAGCCGCTCACAGGGGTGGTTCGGAAGGCGGTTCAATGGGGTTCACTAAAATGCTGGTGGGGCGAAAAACACGGATGTGAACAGGTTGTTATGAAAGCGGCTCAGAAAGGTCGCTAAAGAAACATGGCAGATAACGATGACGCACAGTTTTGAGAACTGGTGTGAAATTTCAGACATTTCGAAAATCCGCTGGTTTTTTGGCAGTCAGTTCTAATTAAGAGCGAACACCATCCTGGTGTCAAAACAATGTCACCGCGGTCTGACATGGTTTGGAGCCACATTGAACCTCCATCAGAACCACCCCCGTGTGAGGCCTGCTTAAGAGCTGTGAATTTTAAATGTCAGTTTGAAAGCCTTTTCACGATGTTAATAAGAGCGAGGCGTAGGATCCTGGGGCGGCACGATGGTGTAGTGGTTAGCGGTGGTGTGTGTGGTGTCCGCCTCACAGCAAGAGGGTCCTGGGTTTGATTCCCAGCTCGGGCGTTTGTGTGGAGATCGCATGTTCTCCCCGTGCTTGTGTGGGTTTCCTCCGCGTACTCCGGTTTTCTCCCGCAGTCCAAAAACATGCACAGTAAGTAGGTTCATTGTCTTTTCCAAATTGGCCATAGGTGTGAGTATGACTGGTTGTGTGAGTGTCGGCCCTGCGATGGCCTGGTGAGCCGTCCAGGGTGTACCCCGCCCTCGCCTGGAGTAAGCTGAGACGGGCGCCAGCCTCCCCGCGACCCTAATTAGGATTAAGCGGTTCAGAAAATGAATGAATGTAGGATCCTGAACTTTTTAGTGCATTCTCTGCTCTCACACCCACCTCAAGCCACAAAGAACAGCTAATGCTACTAAACAGCTAATTAGTTAAAGGCGTGTTTGGAACAAGAAAACATTGAAAAACGTCGAGCAGGAAGTGATCCAGGACGAGAGTTGGGCACTCCAAAATAAACAGTCATCCAAATCATCCATTCCGAAAGAAAACACAATTGTGAAATCTGCCATGCTAGCCGAGTTGTTTATGACATGGACCGCCTACACAACACGAGTATTTTCTCTTTCCCCCATTATCCAGGCAGTGAAACGTTTTATGACTTTGGAATGTAAATGCCACGGTGTGAGTGGGTCCTGCAATATTCGGACATGCTGGCTGGCCATGGGTGACTTCAGACAGATCGGCGATTACCTTCGCAAGAAGTACAACAGTGCCACCCAGGTGGTGATGAATCGCTATGGGACAGGCTTTACTACGGCCCACAGGAATTTCAGAAAGCCTACAAAGAACGATCTGGTCTACTTTGAGGACTCGCCTGATTACTGCATATGGGACCATGAATCTGGTGAGCTTTCGTAAAGCATTGCATACTGCACTATATACACCGCACACATCACATACCGGTTCAAACTGTGGATAAATTTCATGCAGTCTGTATGTTATCTGCAAGACGAGGCACAAGGATAATAAAAGTTAAGATCTGCCAGGCTGTAGCACGCACCCTTGATCATCCTGGGGTATTCCTCCAGCAGCTGGGCCACTCCACTAGCAATCTGTAAAGCATTAGTCTTGCCCCTGAGCTCAAGTCAGACTGTAACCAGAGAATGGTAGCCATTTATCCGCCTATTACGTTCACAACAATCGTAGCAGTCACAATAGAACCTCGAATGCTCTTGGCTAGTGTCCCCGAAAGGCAAGAGAATATCTCTTTCTACCTTTTCATGGGAGCGTGTGCTTGTATGTGTAATTGTGTTGAAGTGTACTGAATAACACCAGGTGTGCCTATGTGGCGTGCCGGAGGGATAGAGGTGCCTGTCAGGCTGCAGATGATCCAGAGCTATCGAGTAACACCGCGTTTAAAGACACGTTACCACAGATCTGTGGACAGCACAGGAGCTGAAACATGACCCCCGCTCTCAACCACTATAAATTACTGGCCTCACCAACACACCTCTCTTCTGTCTGCCCATGAATGGGTAGAAATATTTAGAGTTGTAGGTCATGTCTCATAACTTCCCACAGGGAGCACGATGATCTCTCAGAAGAGGGAAGAAAAAAAAACTTTTTGAATGTCTTCTCAACTTTGAATGATGTTTTCCTGAAATAATAAATAAAATGCATCAGCATGGAAGGATTGTTTTGAGCCTCCACGGCCGAAGTGATACGGCACAGTGTGTGTTCACATTGATCTCAGTGCAGTTCAGCATGGAAAGACCTGGAAAGACGTGCATTTGGGGGGAAGTGGAGATGTGAGATGTGGGGTGGGGGTGGGGGGGGGGTGGGGGGGGAATCCCAAGTCGTAGCTGCTTGGGCTCTTAATCTTTGAAAGTGTGAAATGAATTCCAGGTCCTACCATACCTGCACATGCTAAAGTCATCTTGTGGGCACGCCTCACATCTGAACTCAGTAAGCAGAAGCACCTCAAGTGATGATGTAACAAAAGTCGTCTGGCATACCAGCCATTTGTTCAGTCCACTGGGGGATGGGGGCTGCTGGGTCGTGCTCAAACGCATGCTTGTTTGCTTACAACCACGTGCAAAACAGCACCAGTAACCAATTAAACGAACCTTCAAAACATGTCTATTCATGATCCAAGTTTCACATTCAAAGGCTAAACTGAAACTGGGGTCACGTCAGACAGCTGGCATAAATCCCCTGTTGTGTTTGTAAAGGTTAACATCAATGTCTCCATAGTCCGTGCTGTGTTGGGCCATTGGTCTGAAGCACCTCATGCACGAAGCCCTGAGAATTTTCCCAGGATGCCACATGAAAGCTTGGGTTGATACAAGGACTTTAACAATTTCGATATCAGCGGTCGATCAGTGCCGCACCAGTCTCCACGCGGGCGGGGTTGTCTAGATTAGGGCTGTTGAAATGAGCACGCGATGAAGACTTGCAGCTGCAGCTGATAGGTCCTATCATCAGTCTCTCATCTTAGAAAGGCCCAAGCGGTCGACTTCTTTCCCGGCTCAGTCTGCTGTGCTGCTTCTTCTCTAGCGCCAGACGTCTGCTGAGCAGTGAAACCAGACTGTTCAGCCCAGCGTCACACATCTCAAGTGACGGTACCAGCAAGATTGTACATAAGCATCGGATATTGACGGCGGAGATAGTATCATGACGTGTGTCGATTCGAAATGCCTCGAGGGTAGATTAGGAACAGAGAAATAAAAGAAGGCACCGGATGGTCAAGACATCGTCACTGTACATTGTTCCGACTTGTTCAAATCTGAGCTGAGTGCGTCTGTCTCTTCTCCTCAAGGCTCAGTGGGGACGGGCGGGCGTGTGTGCAACCGGACTTCACGTGGAGCCGACAGCTGCGAGGTCATGTGTTGTGGGCGAGGCTATGACACCTCCCGAGTGAGCCGCACCACTAAGTGCGAGTGCAAGTTCCACTGGTGCTGCGCCGTCCACTGCAGAGACTGCCATGAAGAGGTGGACGTCCATACGTGCAAAACCCAGTCGTGACGAGTCACCCGAGAGACGTGTATTCACAAAGCAGCTGTTCGACCGATCCAGGGTCAGGGTTTGTGACTTGCATTGTTGTTCATCCCAGTGCAGGTGAGGAACTGCACCCTAATTCACTTCA
Source organism: Plotosus lineatus (assembly GCA_024760905.1). NCBI lineage: Eukaryota > Metazoa > Chordata > Actinopteri > Siluriformes > Plotosidae > Plotosus > Plotosus lineatus. The sequence continues at coordinate 45,553,839 of CM045739.1, forward strand.
GGCCTCGGGGTATAATATTAGAGCCAATCTTTAATGAATAAAGAATAAAGAAAAAAGCTCAAGACAATAAAGTGTTGGCTTTTACACCAAACTCAAAAAGAAAACACATCTGTATGTAAATTAGGTTGAAAGTCTTAGAAATCCTAGACCTTTTTTAAACGTCTTACTGTTGACATATTAGATATATATTTATTATGCGCAATATCAAAAGTGATTATCTTCAGCATTATAAATGTTGAAATGTAAATACAAGCTCTATGTTATTTAAAATAAAGCTACATGTACTGTATATGCATTCCTCAGGAGTATTTGGAGTCTTTCATTATTATTCAGATCAGATTAGGAAACGCTGTGGTGTAGTAGTTAGCACCCACACACACCCACCCACACACCCACATACACCCCACCACCCCACAGCAAGAGAGTTGACAAGGGCGATTCTCCGTAGAGTGTGCATGTTCTCCCTGTGCTCGCAATACATTTCCTCCAAAAGTCCAAAAACATTCGCAGTAGGCTGATTGGCTGTTCCTAATTGCCTCTCGGAGTAAGTGTGAGTGAGGCACATTGGCGTACCGGTTAGCACGCTCCCTCTTACGGCAGGTCTCGGGTTCGAGTCCCGGGCTCAGTGAGGGTGTTTGTGGACTTTGCATGTTCTTCCTGTGCTTGAATGGGCTTCCTCAGAGTACTCTAGTTTCCTCCAACGGTCTAAAGACATGAGCATTAGTCCAACCGGTTGTTCCCAATTGCCCCAAGGTTTGAATGCTTGAGTATGTGTTTAGCTGCACCGGTTTGGTGACTTGTTCAGGATGTACTGTACCTGCTCTTGCTCGGAAAGGGTTGAGATAGGCGCCAGCCTCCCCACGATTCTAATAGCATTAAATGATTTGGAAAATGAATGGATGGATTATCAGAGCGAATATTTATCCATAATCCCAGCAATAAAAATTTCCCTGTCCTTTCACTAACTTGAACTTTTTTTTTTTTTTTTTTTGATGTCCTCATGTTGACGTTCTCGTACTCATTTGTCAAACCGCTTAATTCTATTATGTTTGCAGGCACGATGGAGCCGATTTCAGCCGGAACTGGGTGGAGGCAGGGTACATACATGCTGTACTGCTTGCAAGAACATTGCAAGGCCAACACACACACACAATTATTTACACCTTCGGGCAATTTGAAACAGCAGTTAGCTTAATGTGTAGGAGGAAACCAGAGTTCCCAGAGGAAGCCCATGCAAGCCTGGGACGAACATGCAACCCTCACACAGAAAATAGAATATTTTAGCTAAAATGTGAATGATCTTAAGGCAGTGGTGGCCTGGTGGTAAGGTGCTGTTCTCAAGGTTGGGGGTTCGAGCCCCACTCTCAACAGGTTGTCACTGTCCCCCTCAGTGCAGCTAACTGGGTTATCAGAGGCCGGCCGTGTCTCTCACTGTCTATGGTGTGAGGTTCATGTAAAAGAACCATTGCTGACTTCCGTCAAGAGTAGCTGCATAGTCATCAGCGTGTTTCTGCCCTGCGATGGCCTAGTGAGCTGTCCAGGGTGTACTCTGAGCTTGCCCAGAGACAGGATTAAGCGATTCAGGAAATGTATGAATGAATATGAATGATCCAGGGACAGTAGTGACCCAGTGCTGGCTTACTGATCCCAAGGTCGGGTTTTTACCCTCCACTATCAACAGGTTGTCACAGTGTCCCCCCCCAGTCCAATCATTGCTGACTTCGTAAAGAGTAGGTCTCACAGCTGTCAGTGGGTTCCTGCACTGTGATGGCCTGGCAAGCTGTCCAGGGTGTACGCGCCCAGAGTCTGAGATGGGTCCCAGCCTCCTTGTGACCCTAATTAGGATTCAGCGGTTCAGAAAATGAATGATCGAATGATCCACCAACCAAGTATCTTTTCTCTTTCGCTAACAGAGTTCCAAAGTGTGCTGAGACGTTGCCATGGCAGTAAAATTTCTCAGTTCGAAGCAGACCATCGAATACATCACTTTTTATTGTGTCTTGAGCAACTCTCTTTTCTGAAGATCAAAAATCTCTGTCAACAACTCCAGATCTGATCACGTCTAAGTTATAAACAGGCGTACGGTTGCCACACAAGAAAAAACATCACTTTCACGTTATGTGAGGAGTTACACGTTCTTCATGTGCTTGCGTGGGTTTCCTCCAGGCACTCCGGTTTTCTCCCATAGTCCAGAGACGTGCACATTAGGCTCACTGACTGTTCCAAATTGCCCCTAGGAGTGGATATGACTGTGAATGGTTGTGTGTGTGTGTGTGTGTGTGTGTGTGTGTGTGTGTGTGTGTGTGTGTGTGTGTGTGTGTGTGTGTGTTACCCTGTGATGATCTGGCATCTGTTCAGATTGTACCCTACCATCTTCCAGTGTCGGCTGAGATAGGCTACAGCCTTTCCATAACTACAATTAAGCAGTTCAACAAATGGGGTAGTGATGACGATCATGTAAAAAGCATGAAAAAAGTGATTATCTTCCGGTTATAATGTTCCTGGTGGAATACGGTGAGGGAATGCCAGCCAATCAGAAGGCCCAGCACATTGTGCCCCTTAAAAAAAGCCGGTGAAAGCCTCGTATTTACAGCCAGCTCAGTCAACGCAGAGGGAAAACTTAAACATTATTACCTTATTATTTGATTCTCTGGTGTCGTCTAATACAAATGTTCAACACTGTAACAACAATTATGTCTCAAAAAACTGGAGAACGCCTCATACCTGCCCTTTAAGCTTATAATGATTTAATGTTGGTGTAAATAATGCTTGTGAAATGGTCGAACATTGTTTGTTTCACCAGGACACCCAGTGACTCCGTCTTCCATTTGTCTAAAACTGAACATTTTGCTGTCCTCACTTTAGGACTTTATATCCACTGACAGGTGACGTGAATAATACGATTATCTCGTTGTTGTGGGACGTGGTAAGGAGTGTGAAACGTTAGAAACCAGTCCAGCAGTTACATTCCCAAGGATCTGAGGGACCTTGATAAGGACCAGGTTGTGATGACTAAACAATATGGCAGGTTTTTTGAAAAAACTGAAGATGACCTCACTCTGATTCTTTCCAGTCAAATTCTTCGCCAACCTCAGCCTGTCTCGTCTTTACTGCTCATTTTTGACGATGGGCTTTTTTCTAGCTTAGCATGACCTCAACCCCCCAGAGGAACATGTTTCAAACCAGCACAATTAACCCCTGCTGCGATTTTCTATTCTTTTTATAAGTCACCTGATGTTAGTCTACAGTTATTGAGTGACATTTGAAGCGTTGGAAAATTATCCCACTGGGGGGGGGGGTTAAATATTTTCACCCTCTGTCTGTACCTTTTTTGTCCCCAGCGTCTGATATGTGTATGAACTACTGTATTTTGAAAATTTGCGGATGGAAACCAAGCTGATGTGAAGGTATCTCTCTAAAATACAGTGGAACCTCAACTTGCGAAAGCCCCAACAAATGAAAAATCCAGGTTACGAAAAACATTTTCCTAAAATTTTTGTCTCTGGATACGAAACAAGTTCACGTTACGAAAGCACTATCTCAAAAATTCAAACAATGTACGAGATGCTCTCCCATTGACTATCTCCCAACATCCACCCCATTGGCTTCCCATTGGCTATCTCCCATCGCGTGCCGCTGGCCTCCCATTGGCTAGGAGGGATGACACAGCTCCCTCCCATTGGCTATTATGGAACTGCATCTTCATAATGCTTTTCATGTAAAGGACAGAGTTACTGTTGTTTCATGAGTTTTTCAAGTGTGCTCATTGCAACTTTATTTTTTGGCTCAGGCTTTTAACCTTGCATAAACATTTGTAAGATTATAACTCTGCTAAGAAGACATGGGCAACACATGCGCGCGCACACACAGACACACACACACACACACACGTGTGATTCCCAGTGCGAGTGAAAAGAAGAAGCGGGTTCGTGGCATGCGGTTGAGTGATATCACAAAGGAATATGGCCAAACCCGTCTACCATCGGTACAATTTTGAAGCAGAAGGAGGCCTTAAAAGGTATACTTTTATAATTTTTAAAGGGTTTAGGGGGTAGTGTTGGGGGCCTTGGAACGAATCACACATGTGAAATCCAGGAAAGCAGAAAATCCGGGTTACGAAACCACTTCCGGAACGGATTAATTTCGTAAATTGAGGTACCACTGTAAAACCAACATTACAACATCAGTATTCTCACTCAGAGATTTTCTTTGTAACCCTCTTGGCATTATGGATCAATATTTTTTGTTTGTTTGTTTGTTTTGTATTCCAGTTACATGGAAGGTCCCTGTAGCACCATGTCTGACATCCAAATTGATCCTATAATAAGAGGAAATTGACCAGAGCAGCACTTTAAAAAAAATCATAAAATACAACTTGGTTCAGATGATCAGATAATCAGTTCCTTATGAAGTAAAATGAAATGTGCTCGTGCTGGAACTAAAATACAGAGGAATACTAATTTAGAGAAAGAATTAAGTGGAACCATAATGTTTTCCAGAACCGCATCTCAGAAAATTACGATTAATTTCATTCATTAATTTTCTGTAACCATTTAATCCTAATTAGAGTTGCGGGGAGGCTGGTGCCCATCCCAGCTGACTCCAGGCAAGGGCAGAGTCCACCCTGGACAGCCCGATAGACCATCACAGGGCGGAAACACACTGACGGCTATGCAGCTACTCTTGTTGAAAATCAGCAATGGTTCTTTTACATGAACCTCACACCATAGACAGTGAGAGACATGGCCGGCCTTTGATAACCCAGTTAGTGCACTGGGGGGGGGGGGGGGCAGTGACAACCAGTTGAGGGTGGGGCTTGAACCCACAACCTTAGGATCAGTGATACAGCATCTTTACCACCAGACCACCACTGCCTAATTTAATTTATTATTAATTAAAATAAAAATTGTTATTATTATTAGTAGTAGTATTAGTATTATTATTTATTCATTGATTTTCTGAACTGCTTCATCATAATTAGGGTCACAGGGAGGCTGGGGCTCATCTCAGCCAACTCTAGGCGAGGGCTGGGTACTCTTGGACAGCTCGCCAGGCCATTGCAGGGCTTTTATTATTATTTGTGTGTGTGTGTGTGTGTGTGTGTGTGTGTGTGTGTGTGTGTGTGTGTAAATGTGACCTTTACATTAAGCTACCACTCTTGGGCCCTTGAGCAAGACCATTACCCCTCGATTGCTGAAAAAAGTAAGTTTCTCTGGATAAGGGTTTCTGACACGTGCCGAAAACGTAAACATATTTTATATAAAAGAAATATTTGCTTAAGTTGTGCTAGGACCGCGGTGGTCTGGTGGTATAGGGTGCTGGATCGCTGATCCTAAGGCTGGGGGTTCGAGCCCCCCCAGTGCAGCTAACTGGGTTATCAAAGGCGGGCCATGTCTGTCACTGTCTATGGTGAGAGGTTCATGTAAAAGAACCATTGCTGACTTTTGTAAAGAGGAGCTGCAAAGCCATCAGCGTGTTTCTGTCCACTGCTAAAGGGTTGTGTCAGGAAGGGCATCCGACGTAGAAACCTCTGAACCAAAACAAACATGTGAATCATTCGCTGTGACGACCCCTGAGAAAGGGAAAAGGCAGAAAGGAAATCTCATCATTTGCTTAAGTTCTGCTATTGTGCTTGCAGCCGCTAGAGGGCAACAAAAGAACATGTGAGTTCCCACTTACTCAAACGAGACTCGACTACTATTACAGTCATTGATTTTTTTTTTTTTAATATATAAAGTGGTCTTGGATTTAATAAACAGTTAATTTATTTATTCAGTTACAGACTCTGGGCGAGGACAGCACTCCAGGCCATCGCAAGGCCAACACACACACAGACACACACAGATACAGTGTGTGTGTGTGTGTGTGTGTATACACATTTATCTTTAAAATGATCTAAAGCTAATTTACTTGGTTCACATTATTTTATTCTTATTTAGCATTAATAACATTCAGCCACAATTAACATATTTACCTGTCATGTTAGGTCCGATTTTCATTATTGCTTACTTTTGAGTAAATGTCATGTACTATGTAACTTATGAGTCTTAAATAATGCAAATCACTTTATCTTCTTATCTGTATGTGATCAAAACAATACCAGGTTAATAAAGTAACTGCAAACACCACGCTTTACATCAGCTCCATCCTCAGTGGGCTTGACTTACAAATTTCAAAATAAATACCACAGAATTCTTTCATTCTCATGGAGAACATTTAAAAGTGTAGTTAATGCAGCGCAACAGATGTCAACAATATTCATCAATATTAACAAATCTGTCATTTGGGCAGCTTCAGAAACATGCTGACGGCTATGCAGCTCCTCTTGATGAAAGTCAGCGATGGTTCTTTTACATGAACCTCCCACCATAGACAGCGAGAGACACGGCCGGCCTTTGATAACCCAGTTGGCTGCACTGGGGAGATAGCAGTGACAACCATTGACGGTGGGACTTGAACCCCCAACCTTGAGATTAGTAATCCAGCACCTTTACCACCGAGCCACGACTGCCCTCATTTGGGTACATGTACATGTAATCAACTAAATTTCAATAATAAGTGTTTGTTAATCTTTTGAATGCTAAAATCAGCGGTGGTGGCCTGGTGGTAAAGGTGCTGGATCACTGATCCCAAGGTTGGGGGTTCAAGCTCCACACTCCACGAGTTGTCGTCCCCCCGGTGTAGCTAACTGGGTTATCAAAGACTGGTCATATCTCTCCCTGTCTATGGTGGGAGGTTCATGGAAAAGAACCATTGCTGACTTTCGACAAGAGGAGCTGCAAAGCCATCGGCGTGTTTCCGCCCTGAGATGGTCTGGCGAGCCGTCCAGGGTGTACTCTGCCCTTGACCGGAGTCGGCTGGGATGGGCGCCAGCCTCCCTGCGAAGCTAATTGGGATTAAGCAGTTCAGAAAATGAATGCTAAAATCTTTGTAAGGATTCTCACCAAAACTTACATAATAATATTTTTTATTTATAATGCACTTTACATTTACAAGAAATCTGAAATTGCTAGTCAGTAAAAAAAAGTCTATAAAAGCAGAAACAATAAGAAGCAGATGAAAAAAAGTACCATTAAAAACAAAAGGGACAATAAGAACAAAACATGTACAGTACATGTTTATAAAGACATCATTAAAGACCGAGGCTATAAAGGCAAGTTTTCCGGTCCTTTTTGAAAGATTCCACGAACTCTGGAACCCTCAGATGTGGAGGAAGCATTCCACAGCTGAAGGGCTGCGCAGGAGAAGGTGCTGCGGTGCTGGATCGAGTCCTGGGGCTGAGAAGGAGGTGGGTGTTGGAAGAGCAGAGACAGTGTGCAGCACAATCAGGGGTCGGGAGCTCTGTAAGGTATGACGGGGTGTTACCGTGGAGACATTTAAAGGTGAGCAGAATATGATTTTCTAAGTGAAAATGTTAAAAAGTGTAAACTTTACCTCCATCTCCTCCATCTCTTCTCATGAAATCTAGCTTTTCTGGAAAAGTCACACTAAAATGAATTTTTAAAAATGTCCGACACCAAATCAATTTCTCCTCCGTCAGCCATTGTGTGCATAAAAAACTCTAATTCAAATGTACAGATGCTCCCTGACTTACATTCATCTGTTTTATGTTTTTTCGATTTTACGTTTTTTTTTTTTTTTAAAAAAGCCAAATTTTGAGTTTAGACGTACCTACATAGTACACTGACATAATGATGGAATGATGCTGCGTCCATTGTTTACAAACGACAGACTGAACATGCCCCTCCTTCTTCCCAGTTCTAAGTCGAAGTCTGTTGGGCTTTTTACACCTGAGCCTAGTGGCTCATCAGGCTGATGCTTATCCCCAGTTTCCGTAGCGTGAAGTGACCAGGAGTTCAACTCCTCCTGGATGGGATGCTAGTCCATCACAGGTTACCTTCCCAGGATATTTTACTGGTACCCATTTATACTACTGGGAGAACAGAGGCACACATGTGGTTAAGACTTTGCCCAGGGGTCTTAGCACAGTGGGGGTCTAACTGGGATTCGAAACCACAACCTCTTGATCATGAGCCCAGCACCCTAACCACTACACCACCGGCCCCAATAATTCTTCCCAGTTCAGTTATTTATTTATATATGTATATATATATATATATATATAAAGCCGTCAGCGTGTTTCCGCCCTGCGATGGCCTGGCGAGCTGTCCAGGGTGTACTCTGCCCTCGCCCTGAGTTGGCTGGGATGGGCACCAGCCTCCCCGTGACCCAAATTAGGATGAAGCGGTTACAGAAAATGAACTGCTGATGATGATATATATATATATATATATATTGTTTTTTATATGCAGTATATATACTAGTGTGTATATATATATATATTTGTTTTTTATATGCAGTATATATATATATGTATATATATATATATATATATCTTCTTTTCCTTTCGGCTGTTCCCTTCAGGGGTCGCCACAGCAAATGATGTGCCTCCATCTCTCCCTATCCTCTGCATCTTCCACTCTTACTCCAACGACCTTCATGTCCGCCTTCACCATATCCATAAATCTTTTCTTTGGTCTTCCCCTGGGCCTTCTGCCTGGTCGTTCCAACCTCAGCATCCTATTACGAATATACTCACTATCCCTCCTCTGTACATGACCAAACCATCTCAATCTAGCCTCTCTGACTTTGTCTCCAAAACATCTAACGTGCTGTCCCTCTGATGTACTAATTTCTGATCCTATCCATCCTCGTTACTTCCAAAGAGAACCTCAACATTTTCATCTCTGCTACCTCCAACTCTGCCTCCTGTCTTTTCCCCAGGGCCACTGTCTCTAAACCATACAACATCACTGGCCTCAACACCGTCCTGTACACTTTTCCCTTCATTCTTGCCGATACTCTCCTATCACACATCACACCGGACACTTTTCTCCATCCATTCCAACCTGCCTGCACACGCTTCTTCACCTCTTTTCCACACTCTCCATTGCTCTGGATTGTTGAGCCTAAGTACTTAAAATCCTCCACCTTTCTTATCTCTGCTCTCTGTAATCTCACCCTTCCTCTTGGGTCCTTGTCATTCATGCACATGTATTCTGTCTTACTGAGGCTAATCTTCATTCCCCTCCTTTCCAGGGCATACCTCCACCTCTCTAGATTTTCCTGCACTTGTTCTCTGCTCTCACTACAGATCACAATGTCATCTGCAAACATCATAGTCCATGGGGAATCTTGTCTAACCTCATCTGTCAGCCTGTCCATCACCATAGCAAACAAGAAGGGGCTGAGAGCTGACCCTTGTGCAGTCCCACCTCCACCTTGAACTCTTCTGTCACACCGACAGCACACCTCACCACTGTCTTACATCTCTCATACATGTCCTGCACCACTCTAACATACTTCTCTGCCACTCCAGACTTCCTCATGCAATACCACAGTTCTTCTCTCGGCACCCTGTCATATGCTTTCTCCAGATCCACAAAGGCACAATGCAGCTCCGTCTGACCTTCTCTGTACTTCTCCATTAACATCCTCAAGGCAAACACTGCATCTGTGGTGCTCTTTCTGGGCATGAAACCAAACTGTTGTTCACAAATGCTGACTTCTGCCCTTAGTCTAGCTTCCACTATTCTTTCCCATAACTTCATCGTATGGCTCATCAACTTTATCCCTCTGTAGTTGCCACAACTCTGCACGTCTCCCTTGTTCTTAAAAATGGGCACCAGCACACTTCTCCTCCATTCCTCTGGCATCCTCTCACTCTCTAAGACCTTGTTAAATGGTCTTGTCAGAAAATCTACTGCTACCTCTCCTAGACACTTCCATACCTCCACCGGTATGTCATCAGGACCAACTGCCTTTCCATTCTTCATCCTCTTCAATGCCCTCCTCACTTCACCCTTACTAATCTTTGCTACTTCCTGCTCCTCAACAGTCACCTCTTCTACTCTTTTTCTCTCTCATTTTCCTCATTCATCAGCTCTTCAAAGTACTCTTTCCATCTTCCCAGCACACTTCTGTCATCAGTCAATACATTTCCCTCTCTGTCCTTTATCAATCTAACTTGCTGCACGTCCTTCCCATTTCTATTTCTCTGCTGTGCCAACCTGTATAAATCATTTTCTCCCTCCTTACTTCCCAACCGAGCATACAAGTCATCAAACGCGCTCTGTTTGGCCTTTGACACTGCTACCTTTGCCGCTGTGTCTCCCTGTACTCCTGTTTACTCTCTTCGGTTTTCTCAATGTCCCACTTCTTCTTAGCTAATCTCTTCCTTTGTACACACTCCTGCACTTCCTCATTCCACCACCAAGTCTCCTTATCTACTTTCCTTCCAGATGACACACCAAGTATTCTCCTACCTGTCTCCCTGATCACATTCGCTGTAGTTGTCCAGTCATCTGGAAGCACTTCCTGACCACCCAAAGCCTGTTTCAACTCCTCCTTGAAGACAACCCGACACTCTTCCTTTTTCAACTTCCACCACTTTGTCTTCTGCTCTGCCTTTGCCTTCCTCACCTTCCTCACCATCAGCATCATCCTGCACACCACCATCCTATGCTGTTTGGCAACACTCTCACCCGCTACTACTTTGCAGTCACTGACTTTCTTTAAATTACATCGCCTGCACAAGATGTAGTCTACCTGTGTGCTCCTACCTCCACTTTTATAAGTCACCATGTTCCCCAGGATCAGACCATCACACCCACGATTTGAGAAGCACGGACTTAGTGTGAGAGTATGTTTGACAAACAGAAAGGGAATGTGTGCGTGTGAGAGAGAGAGAGAGAGAGAGAGAGAGAGACAAATAAATAAAGGGGGTGTGTCAAAGAGAATGTGTGTGACAAAGAGACTAAAAGTAAGAGTGTGTGACCGCGCGCGCGAGAGAGAGAGTGTGTGTTTGAGAAAGAAAAAGTGAGCGCGCGCGCGTGTGTGTGTGTGGCACGACATTATTAGGGGCCGGAACAGGAGGTAGTCTGAGAAACAACACAGTCGCGGCTCACAAGTTAGCGGCTAACCGTGTAGCTAACTAGCGTCCGAGTTGCTCACAGGCGGACAGCGCTAGTTTCAAAGCCACACTTGTAACTGCGCGGTCGGTAACGGGAGTCTGTGGTCAGGTAAAGTCAGTCGGTGTGTTTCGTTTTCAGGAGTTTCTTAATCAGTGTGTGGTGGTTAAAGTGATTATTATCGAGCTGTGTAGTTGAGACATGCTAAAGTAGGAGGTGTAGTCTGTGTGAGAAGATCACCGCGCGCGTGCTTACACTCTCACACACAGAGAGACGCGCGCGCGCGCACACACACACACAGACACACAGGGCTGTTATCAGTAGCGTGGTTTCGAGTCAGGACTGAAGGACAGTCGTGTTCGAGTGAAATAGACCTTCTGTACGTTGTGTCCTTGTTTTTAAGGGGAAACAGGTTGTTTACTGTTGGAGTTAAAAAAACAAAAACATTTTGAGTCCCTCTTGGAGGTTTTTATGTACACTGAAGGAATGTGCAGCACTGGAACATGGAGATTATTATTATTATTGCACACATTTAAATATGAGTATTTGATCACATGACAATGTTTCATGAACTTCAGAAATATCTTTGGCATGCTTCAGGAAGTGTTGTGTAACAGTTTATTAATTCCTTTGTGTTAATATTGATTTAACTCATCAGCACCTTTTTATGTGTGTTTTCTTCCCACACAGAACTTGGAAGTGTATGTGCCTTGTGAGTGTACTTTTTCTCCTCAATGGCTGCCCTGGGCTCCACCTGCAATCTGCCTGAAGGATTCCACTATGAGACCCGGTACATCCTCCTGTGCTATCTTGGCTTGCCCCCACGACCTCGGGCCAGGACCGAAGAAGGTGAGGAATGACACTGGGTGATGTGTTCTTCATATTTTGACGAATCATTGGGCCAATAATTTGTGAAGAATAAAACAGAGACTACCTTCAGTCTGACAGGGTGACAGAACCTGAACTATTAAATGTATGATGATATGTTACTGAGATTTTAGTGCAAGTCAAAAGGTGGGCGGCATGGTGGCGTTCTGGTTATCATGTCTGCCTGACAACAAGAAGGGTTTGCATTCCAGGCAGGAGTTTGCATGTGTCCCCCCACACTTGCATGGGTCTCCTCAGGGTAGTCTGGTCTCCTCCCACAATCCAAAGACATGCACATTAGTCTGCTTGACTGTTCTCAGTGTGAGTGGAAACAGTTGTGTGTGTGATGGCCCAGTGAGCTGCTCAGGGTGTACCATGCCTTCACCCAGTGTTGGCTGAGATAAACTCCAGGCTCCCCGTTACCCTAGTAGGATTAAGCTGGTTTGGCGGATGAGTGAGTGAGTGGGTGATACAGTAGGTACTTTGAGTGGTTCCTAAATAAACTTTAAAGATGAGTTCAGGGACGATACACGCGTGTGGTGCTATATTTCATGTCGGCTGGTTCCACGTCTATAGAATTTATAAAAGTGTAGACTGTCACATGGGAGCTCTTCCATACGTTCCTCTGCTTAGAAGGTAAATCTTTTGATAATATTTAAATGAAGGCAGCACGCTGGCATAGTGCTTAGTACGTCCGTCTCATAGCAAGAAGGCCCTGGGTTCCAGTTCTACAGTCTGCAAGATCATTTCTGTGTGGAGTTTGCTCGCTTGTGTGAGTTTCATTTTTTTCCTACAGGCCACAGACATGCATATTAAACTATTTGGCTGCCCCGAGGTGCAAGTTTTCCAGCATGTGCCAGACACTCCGGTTTTTCAAGTCTGTATTAATCATTTTTCCAAATCGGGTAAATCTGTTGAGATTCTACGCCGGGTCTCTGTGTAAACGGTCTGTGGTACTGGCTCAATCTTCACTGCCATTTCTTGTGGTGTAATTTTCATGCTAAAAACCATTCAATTTCCCACGCTCACTTCCACACGCTGTGATGAATCCATTGAATCACAGGGTTACGCAGTGTGATTGCTGTTGTTTCCATGAAAAGCACATTGTTCAGCAAAAAAAAACAAAAAGCAGTCCTTCCCAGGATTCCTCATTTCTTTGCTGCAAGTTACAGCGATGCTTTTGATTGGCTCACTCTAACTGCCTGGGCAATGAAACCGCAGATATTTTAAAATGTGTTGTTTTGGTTAGCGAGGCATCCAAATGCACTGCCTTCGGTTGCTGCTGAGAATAATACCGCATCATTGCTCTCAAGAATCGCCGGTCAAAATGAAGTCTTTATCGGAAGGCGACAATGCAAAAGATTTGGAAAAGCCGTCTAGAAATAAATGGGGGTGGGAGTGGTTAAACAATTCTCAAAAACGGTCACAAATGGGAAATGTGGCTGAAAAAATGGACATCTCGGGGGTTGCGTATCGTGATTGTTGTTCAAAGACAATCAGGTTCAAGTCCCTTCAAATATAGATCAGTCAGGGAGGCCTACAAATTAAATTGTCAGCTATTTTATCTTTTACAATTTAGCTGTGTATGGTCAGTAGGGGCAGTGGGGGTCTAGTGGTATAGGGTGCTGGATCGCTGATCCAAAGGTTGGGGGTTCAAGTCCCACTCTCCACAAGGTTGTCACTGTCCGCTCCAGTGCGGCTAACTGGGTTATCAAAGGCGGGCCATGTATCTCACTGTCTATGGTGAGAGGTTCATGTAAAAGAACCATTGCTGACTTTCGTAAAGAGGAGCTGCAAATCCGTCAGCATGTTTCAGTCCCTTGCTAAAGGGTTGTGTCAGGAAGGGCATCCGACTTAAAAACCTCTGCCAAATCAAACGTGCGAATCATTCACTGTGGCAACTCCTGATAAAGGGAAAAAGCAGAAAGGAAATCTCATGCTCAGTAATGATTCCTCTTGTAATTAAGAAATGTCTTTATTTTGCATGAACAGAAGGAATGTTTCAAAAATTTTCTGTGAATTTGCAGATTACAGACGCTCCCCGACTTACGTTCATCTGTTTTATGTTTTTTTTTTTTCTTCAAAAAAAGGGCAAATTTTGAGTTTAAATGTACCTACGTAGTACGCTGTCGCAATGACGCTGCATTCATTGTTTACAGACTGAGTGTGCATATATACTGGTCCTTCTCAAAAAATTAGCATATTGTGATAAAGTTCATTATTTTCTGTAATGTACTGATAAACACTAGACTTTCATATATTTTAGGTTCATTACACACAACTGAAGTAGTTAAAGCCTTTTATTGTTTTAATATTGATCATTTTGGCAAAAAAGTAAATAAAACCCAAAAATCCCTATCTCAAAAAATTAACACTTTTTTTTTTATTGGTCGGATGAAATATGCTTTTTTTTTTTTTAATACAAAAAGGTCAACCTTCAAATAATTATTTTCAGTTATGCACTCAATACTTGGTCGGGAATGCTTTTGCAGAAATGACTGATTCAATGCGGCGTGGCATGGAGCCAATCAGCCTGTGGCACTGCTGAGGTGTTACGGAGGCCCAGGATGCTTCGATAGCGGCCTTAAGCTCATCCACAGTGTTGGGTCTGGTGTCTCTCAACTTTCTCTTCACAATATCCCACAGATTCTCTATGGGCTTCAGGTCAGGAGAGTTGGCAGGCCAATTGAGCATCGTAATGCCATGGTCAGTAAACCATTTAGCAGTGGTTTTGGCACTGTGAGCAGGTGCCAGGTTGTGCTGAAAAATGAAATCTTCATCTCCATATAGCTTTTCAGCAGATGGAAGCATGAAGTGCTCCAAAATCTCCTGATAGCGAGCTGCATTGACCCCGCCCTTGATAAAACACAGTGGACCAACACCAGCAGCTGACATGGCACCCCAGACCATCACTGACTGTGGGTACTTGACACTGGACTTCAGGCATTTTGGCATTTCCTTCTCCCCAGTCTTCCTCCAGACTCTGGAACCTCGATTCCCGAATGACATGCAAAATTTGCTTTCATCCGAAAAAAGTACTTTGGACCACTGAGTTGTCTGGTTCAAAAGTGGCTTGACTGGGGGAATGCGGCACCTGTAGCCCATTTCCTGCACACGCCTGTGCACGGTGGCTCTGGATGTTTCTACTCCAGACTCAGTCCACTGCTTCCACAGGTCCCCCAAGGTCTGGAATCGGCCCTTCTCCACAGTCTTCCTCAGGGTCCGGTCACCTCTTCTGGTTGTGCAGCGTTTTCTGCCACACTTTTTCCTTCCCACAGACGTCCCACTGAGGTGGCTTGATACAGCACTCTGGGAACAGCCTATTCGCTCAGAGATTTCTTTCTGTGTCTTACCCTCTTGCTTGAGGGTGTCAATGATGTCCTTCTGGACAGCAGTCAGGTCGGCAGTCTTACCCATGATTGTGGTTTTGAGTAATGAACCAGGCTGGGAGTTTTTAAAAGCCTCAGGAATCTTTTGCAGGTGTTTAGAGTTAATTGGTTGATTCAGATGATTAGGTTAATAGCTCGTTTAGACTACCTGAACATGATATGCTAATTTTTTGAGATAGGAATTTTGGGTTTTCATGAGCTGTATGCCAAAATCATCAGTATTAACACAATAAAAGACCTGAAATATTTCAGTTGGTGTGCAATGAATCTAAAATATATGAAAGTTTAATTTTTATCACTACATTACAGAAAATAATGAACTTTATCACAATATGCTAATTTTTTTTGAAGGACGTGCGTGTGTGTGCGTGTGTGTGCGTGTATATATATATATATATATATATATATATCAGTTGTACAGCGTGCTACCCTTGTGTTAAGACGTCATCTCTGTGATCTTTGTGTTTACACTGTTTTGCTGACTTTTGTAACCCAAAGCAAAT
Organism: Plotosus lineatus; assembly: GCA_024760905.1. Taxonomy (NCBI): domain Eukaryota; kingdom Metazoa; phylum Chordata; class Actinopteri; order Siluriformes; family Plotosidae; genus Plotosus; species Plotosus lineatus. Next base: position 45,569,568 of record CM045739.1, read on the forward strand.
ATGGTTGGTCAGAAGCGTAAGCCTACTAGCATGGGTGCAAGTCTCATACACAGAGATGAATTAACTATCTGCTCGAATCGACACCATGCATACTCTACCATGCATACTCAGTTAAGCAAGGAGAGTTGTAAAATGAATGAAAACCCGAATCCACAAATTACAGAACAATTACAGATATTTATGATCTTTTATCAGAATCCTAAGAGTGTATACTTATTTTCATATTAATATTCATTAGGATTTGTACTTGTTCTTTGTATGCATCTCTTGAATAAAGTTTACTTACTTACTTACACAAAAGAAAGAATTCTCCACTTTGCTGGGATTCACTTCAGTGCAGGCTGTGTTCTAAACGAGTTCAACGGCACCCTTGTGCACTTGAAAGACCGGAAGTCTGTATAACCCACAGCAAGTACACTACTTTCGCAAGTACACTACTTTCGGTATTGAGCGCTTCATATATTGTAAGCGTTGATTGGCTGTTTTAAGCTTCATGTAAAGTGATTTGGTATAAATAAGTGATTTATTTGAAATGATTGTTGATATTATTTGATATTATTTTACAATTTTATGTTTATAATAATTGATTTAGGGGTGTTTTATGAGATACGGTAATGATATTTATGGATGTATAGTACAGTATGAGCGTTATACGTCACATGTCACTGTAACAACTTACATTCACTTTCAACTTGCGTTCGGCCGTCCGGAACCAATTAAAAATGTAAGTCGGGGAGCATCTGTATATATTGTTGTAAACGTTGGTAAAAGATTTCATGAGAGACAACCATTTTAACTTGTAATTTAAATTTATTTTCTGGGCTCAACGGTTTGAAGTTCTGGAACCAAGACGTGAATACTAACCCAACAGGAAATGAAGAGAAATCATGCCTGTGCTTTAGGGAACATCTGTTCTGCTAGTGCAATATTTCTGCAGAACACTTGAAAGAAAGGTTCCAGTTCCCTCTTCCTTAAATAATTTAATATGTGATGTATTCACTTCTGAAACGGTGTTATCGTATGGTAGGACGGTACAGCCGCTCAGACGAATCAGCATGCAGAACAGGACTGCCGTGTGTTTCTTTTGGGCTTGTGGGTTTTTTTCAGTCAGCTTCAAATGCAGAGAAATGAGCTTTTGATCCCTGCTTTCCGCTAAACCCAGTCCAGTGCTGGTTCAGTCACAGCTGAATTACTCACGCAATACTGACTCACAGTGCAGCCGAGCTTAGAAAAGCCCCACCAGACACCATATTGGCATTATTAGTGAGAAAATAACTTGGTATCATTAGACAAACACACCCCCTTCATCTGTTTTTACCCTAGAAATCATTTTACTCCATTAAAGCCACACCTGTTAGTGTGTCAGTGTTCAGACTCCACCTATCATGTTAAAATAGACATTAATACTATTTATTATACACTTGCCATGGGCAGCTATAGGATTTACTGTGAGAAATTATCAAACAGTAAAGGGCTACGGCAGTGGTGTTTTAGTTAGCACGTCTGCCTCACAGCCAGAAGGTCTTGAGTTTGAGTCCTGGGCTTGGTGGGGATGTTTCTTTGTGGAGTTTGCATGTTCTTCCTGTTCTTGTCTCCTTCCACAGTCCAAAGACATGAACATTGGGCTGATTGGCAGTTCCATGTGACTGTGTAAATGGTTGAGTGTGTCGGACCTGAAGTGGGCTGGTGAGCCATTCAGGGTGTTCCCCCACCTTTTGAGGTTCCAGCATCCCCGTGACTTGAGTAGGTTTAATTAACTCAACGAGTGAGTGTTTGAGTCAGAGAGGCTGACCAGAGGACGACAGCAGCATTAAAAATTTACGGTAAATTTTGGTAGGTATTGGTTTGCTCTCTGCGTGTGGCAGTCTTCCCAGTTCTTCACGTGTCTGATATAGGGTTTGGTGGTAAGCAAGAAGATCTTTTTAACAACAAAAACACCCTGAATATTTGAACCATGTGAAACAATGTTTTACAGTCTCAATGGACTGCATCAACAGAGATCCCCACGGTGATGTATACAGGAGACCGTATCATGCTTCAGGGCTGTTTTTCTTCAGCTGAAGCTGAGGGTGTGATCGTGAGGGGGGGGGGATATATTAAAATATATTCAAATACCAGATTGTTTTAATGCAAAACCTTCAGGCTTCTGCTAAAACTAGGTACCCCAAGGCATTTTTTTGTTTTATATAATAATCTCTCATTTGACAGTTAATCAGAAAGAATTAGAAAAAGTAAAGAAAATTATCCTTATTTATTAAGATGCCATTACTGGCATCTCCTGATGCCGTTTCATCGGCCATTTAGACTGAAATGGCTAAAATACCAAAATTTCTTTTTCATGCATCACGCCGGTCCCAAGCCCAGATAAATGCAGAGGGTTGTGTCAGGAAGGACATCCGACGTAAAACATTTGCCAAATTTGTTATGCGAGTCATCAATAAGAATGTCATACCGGATCGGTCGAGTCCCGGGTTAACAACGACCGCCATCAGTGCTGTTAACCAACAGGGTGCTGGTGGAAACTGGGCTACCGTTGGTCAAAGAAGGAGAGGCGGGAGGTGTGTCCGTAGGCGGAGAAAGAAGAGGAAAGGGATGAGTCTAGAACTGAGAGTAGGGACTTTGAATGTTGGAACTATGACAGGAAAAGCTAGAGAGCTGGCTGACGTGATGCAGAGGAGGAAGGTTGACATACTGTGTGTTCAGGAGACCAGGTGGAAAGGTAGCAAGGCTAGAGAATGTGAGCTAGAAGAGGAGAGATTCTGGAGTGAGTTAGATGAAGTGATGCAGAGTACCCTGAGAGGTGAAAGAGTGGTCATTGGTGCAGACTTCAATGGATATGTTGGTGCAGTCAACAGAGGGGACGAGGAAGTGATGGGCAGGTTTGGTATCCAGGACAGGAACACAGAAGGACAGATGCTGATAGATTTTGCAAAAAAAGATGGAAATGGCTGTGGTGAATACTTTCTTCCAGAAGAGACAGGAGCACAGGGTGACTCTTAAAAGCGGAGGTAGAAGCACATAGGTAGACTACATCTTGTGTAGGCGATGTAATTTGAACGAAGTCCGTGACAAGAACAAAGGAAACATGCAGAGTTGTGGCAACTACAGAGGGATAAAGTTGATGAGCCATACAATGAAGTTATGCGAAAGCATAGTGGAAGCAAAACTAAGGGCAGAGGTCAGCATTTGTGAACAACAGTTTGGTTGTATGCCAAGAAAGAGCACCACAGATGCAGTGTTTGCTTTGAGGATGTTAATAGAGAAGTACAGAGAAGGTCAAACAGAGCTGCATTATGCCTTTGTGGATCTGGAGAAAGCATATGACAGGGTGCCGAGAGAGGAACTGTGGTATTGCATGAGGAAGTCTATAGTGGCAGAGAAGTATGTAAGTCAGTAAGAAAGACAGTGGTGAGGTGTGCTGTGGCATGTCAGAAATGTTGAAGGTGGAGGTGGGACTGCATCAAGGGTCAGCTTTGAGCCTCTTCTTGTTTGCTAGGGTGATGGACAGGCTGACAGACGAGGTTAGACAAGAATCTCTATGGACTATGATGTATCATGCTTTTTGAGTCTTAGTTCAACAGTTGGGTCAATCTGCTTTTAGAAGGCGGGTCCAGCCTGTTTTTAATCGCTGATAATTGATTAAAGATGCCAGTTATACACATAAAACATGGACATATCATGTGTTGTACACTTAACTTTTGCTCTTACACAAAAAAAAAGTTAGCATTACAATTACTGTGTTTATAATAACTTGATGAAAACCACTGTGCTCGGTGCTGGTCAACACTTGTATATGTCCACGACAGCAACCCTTGGGGTACAAAAACACCCAAAGAGGGAGAATTCTAAGCATTTTAGCTAGAAATGTTCTTAGTGTTGAATAGCCGCTTTAGACTTTGCTAGAGTGTGAAATAACATAAGGACACTTAAGTTTTCTCTCTGGGCTGTTTTTTTTTCTAATATATAGTTTTTGTACTTATTTTTTGGCCTTTTAGTGCGTAATGGATTTTCAGATTAGCTTACCTACCCCCACTTTACCACACACAGCGGTACCTTCGTCCCATCCTGGGTGATAACCCAATGCACTTGCAGCTTTCAGTTTCTCAAAAGATGACCAATCAGAGCAGAGAAGACACAGCAAACGGAAAGAGCGAGGAGGAAGCCAAACAGAGCATCCGTTGCATACTCTACATCAGGGTTTCAGAGGGCGGTGGGGAAGTATCTTCCTAGAGAACTGTTTAGATTTTTTGGATTAGAAATTGTACCCTGGTGCTCCACTGGTAGCCATTGATTTTCACAGCCAATGAGCCACAGAAACTTTTCTGATATTGCTCAGCTTTAATGAAGATTTTTGCTGAATGTGTGGAGAGAATATGGGGAAGTTGTTCGTGTTGTTGTCAGTTCTTGTCAATATTTGTTAAATAGTCTTTTATCTTTAAATCAAAAGGAATCGACTGCTGTGGAGTGGATGGAAATGGATTGCACTGTGAGCATTTTGAAATCTTGTGGTGCTGAACAGTTTTCAGATTTCAAGAATAAGATTGGTTTCCTAAGCCCTAACAAACTTGATGTATGAACTCCGTTCATGTCAAATAATTTCCAACTACAGTATTATGTACTTTTGGTAGCACTGCTGATGATGCTTATGCTATTTTCTTCAAACAGCAAGGACACTGCCCCTTTTAATATGAAAAGGAATTTTTCCTTCCAGCATAAAAACATTTGGCTTCACCAAACAGAATCAAGACTTAGGAGCATCCCAGCTAGAGTCTAGATTTGAATCCAACTGGATTTTAAACAATTTTTGAAGCCAGGAATTTATTAAGGGCTTTTAAACAAGCATATAATTCAAGGATTTTGAGAAGCATTATGAGAAAACTTGGAAGGGCAGGGCCTAAGTCTGGAAAGAACCTGTTTTGTAGTGGAGGTGGTCTGCACGTCGGATCATGTTGATCATGGAAATCTCTCTATTTCGATTGATGTTCACCCAAAGCCCACTAGGGGGAGACATTTAATTATAATTCCGGAAAGTTATAATAATTTTTTTTACCTAACAGGAATCTTGTATTCTGGGTGCCCTTCTAGTTTATAGGTGTGCATTTTACACTCCCAGCGTGTACACACACACACACACACACACACACACACACACACACACACGCGCACATGTACAGAGAATATATCCAAGTTAGCAGGACTGATTTTTCACACCTAGCATTGTCTGTGTTTGTACCAACAGCTGTCATTTTCTTTTGAGGATGGCTCAAACGTGCACTTGCCTCAAGATAACAATGTTTACCCTGAAGAAAGACTTTGTGTCTAATTCCATTTTATTTCCAAGAGATAGCACTGCACTTCATGTTTACTTATTTCTGTTGTAAGTGCAGGGGCGCCTTCAATCTCTCAAATTTGTGTGTGTGCCCCGGTGGTGTAGTCTGGCAAATGAAATGAGTGTGTTTATGCATTAAACTACATTGGGTCATTGCTTTTAGTTCCCAGTGTCTTTACCATAGATATGAATACAAGATCAGAAATACTCAGTATGTTGTGTGTATTTGGAACGTGCCCAAGATTTGGACGCTGGAGGCATTGACAGCGTAGTTTGCTTGAGGCACGGGGAGGATGTGGCAGGGGTATCCCCATCCTGTGTGAGGGGGGTTGTGTGAGGCCTCCCCCAGAAAATTTTTCAAAATTTCCAATTGAAATATGAAATCTGGGGCCAACGGTTTTCTCTTTAGGCAATTTTCTAAATGTGTGGGGTTTTGTTGTACAACTGTTGGATGTAAAAAATGTAAAAACAAGAATTTGTGCTGACAGAATTTCAGTGGTTTTAACTTTTATTCATAGTTCATAGGTAGCTTACAATTTATTATTTAACTCGCAATAACAACCAGTTCTAATATCAACTCGAAATCAGTAATAAAAATCATCTTCCGAATCAGACCAACTGTCCGACAGCCTTGCTGATGCCTGCACGTTTCTTCTCTTCTTTAACCTTCTACAGGCCTTCTAGCATCATCGTGAACAGATACTGACGCCATCACGTTCCATTTTAATGGAACCATTACTGCTGATAGCGCTTTCCTTCTCAGCATCCTGGCTGCATGCTGTCGGTGTATGCACTTTGTTTTTGTAAAAAATAAAAAACCCGGTCTATTTTAGACTAAACGTGCAGGGAAGGATTGATAGAATGCATTCATTGTGCATATAATATGGTGGGACTTCGGTGGTACAGAACCAGTCTGCCCTGAAATGCCTCATTTGTGAATTAGTGTACAGGGATCCCTCCCTTTCCGCAGTTAATTGGGACCGAGATTCCCCCCCCAGCGCGACTGCCAAATTCCGCGTAGTAGGATCAACCCCCTTCTGGCTGACGTATACATGTATGTATACACAGTAAAACCTCCGCTGACGAACGCTTAAGCTCACGAACTTTTCGCCTCAAGAACATTAAATTTGCGAGCATATAGTCTCTGCTGACGAACTAGTTTTCGGCGGACGAATCAAACCATGCGGTCGAACAGCGCCACGGTGGCGACCACGAGAAGCTGGACGACGCCACGGCGTCACAGTTCGTCACCCCTTTCTTTGAGTGCGGAAGTGGTTTGTGTTTGCTAGACATTTTGGACCATATTGAGTGTACTTTTGCTATTATGGGACCGAAAAAGACCCCACCACAGGCGGAGATCATTGAAAAACACGAACGAGGTGTGCGTTTGTGTGACTCAGCGTCCCAGTACCAGTACTCTAAAGTCTACCATTGCTCCCATCCTTAAGAACAAGGAAGCTATTAAGGGTGCGCGTGTGGCTAAGGGTGTTTCCAAACAGTAGGCGTTTCCAAACTCTCCTTCCAAACAGTAAGTCCCTCCCTCCCTCCTCCTCCCACTCCATTCCATCAAGCCATCAACTACCATCACAAAGGTAAATAAAACCACTTTATTATACAGTACAGTTTATTTCTTTAATTACAATACAATAGCACATTTATTATACATAAAATAAGGTATATTTTTGTGTAGTTTTAAGGCTTATTTAGTAGAAAATTATGTTTTATGGGGACCTGGGAACGGATTATTCTCATTTTAATGGTTTCTTATGGGAAATAAATGTTCGGAAGACGAACTTTTCGCCTCACACACACTTTCTGGGAACCAATTATGTTCGTGAGCTGAGGTATCACTGTATGTATATATCAATAAATACATATTCAATGCTATAAATGCTTATAATGACAATTAAACATTCAAAAATAATGCATAAGATGTAAATAAAGTATAGATTCTCTATGGACTTCAGGTCAGGAGAGTTGGCAGGCCAATTGAGCCCAGTAATACCATGGTCCGTAAACCATTTAGCAGTGGTTTTGGCACTGTGAGCAGGTGCCAGGTTGTGCTGAAAAATGAAATCTTCGTCTCCATAAAGCTTTTCAGCAGATGGAAGCATGAAGTGCTCCAAAATCTCCTGATAGCTAGCTGCATTGACCCCGCCCTTGATAAAACACAGCGGACCAACACCAGCAGCTGACATGGCACCCCAGACCATCACTGACTGTGGGTACTTGACACTGGACTTCAGGCATTTTGGGATTTTCTTTCTCCCCAGTCTTCCTCCAGACTCTGGCACCTTGATTTCCGAATGACATGCAAGATTTGCTTTTTTTAATTGGTTGATTCAGATGATTAGGTTAATAACTCGTTTAGACTACCTGAACATGATATGCTAATTTTTTGAGATAGGAATTTTGGGTTTTCATGAGCTGTATGCCAAAATCATCAGTATTAAAACAATGAAAGACCTGAAATATTTCAATTGGTGTGCAATGACTCTAAAATATGTGAAAGTTTAATTTTTATCAGTACATTACAGAAAGTAATGAACTTTATCACAATATGCTAATTTTTTGAGGACTAGTATATTTTATATAGTGTGCGTGTGTGTGTACACAATGGTGCCTAACTGTGAAAGGAAACCAAACAAAACATGGAAACCCAGTCACGTGATCCCTTCATTGTTTACATGCCTGAAATCTTAATACATAAACTTCTCAGATTACACTTCATGTACTCATTAATGATACCAACTGTGTGATTCTTCCGACTTTTCTCTAAACTGAAAACTATTTCTCCTTATGTTTAAAGCTGAGTAGCTCCTTCAGTGGACGACTGAGACAACCTCAGTGCAGGAAGGAGCGCTACCGCAGGTCGTTCATTCCCACCGCTGTCAGACTGTACAACGCCACTTTGTAACTGTCTGTGAAAATACCGGTTATGTGCAATAAAAACCCCGTGCACTTTAATCAACCACATCTACCCCACTGACTGTCAACCATATCAACCCATCTACTCTGCCCTCAGATACATATACACTTGAATATAGGCCAGTCTACAAAGCCGTTCCCTTCTTTTCTTTTATTGTTTATTAATTTATACTATTTATGTATCTATTTATTTATTTACTTATATAATATATATGTGTGTATGTTGTACATGTATCTATTTTTGCACCCCCTACTGATGGTACCTCAAGAGCCTGTAACAGTGAATTTCTCCATTGTGAGATTAATAAAGCTGTATCTTATCTTATCTTATCTAAATTTCTTTGGTCTTTTTACAAATTGGGCTGCTCAATAAATTCTTCTGGTTTGTAATAAAAACAGGGTTTGAGCATTGAGTTTCCGCTGGAAAGGATGCAGGTGCAGTTATACACAAAGAAGGAAGACTTTTGATGAAATCTTTATTTTAAAATGCTACCAAGCTAATATTTATCGGGGTTAATTTGGAGATGAAGCCAGCAGCCTGTCGCTTATTTATTTACAGGAAATGTGTTCCTTTTGCAGCAGACGACTGTCCAGTTTTTTGGTTTTTTGTGATTTCTTTCCTTTATTGCGTGGCTTTTGTTTGTGTCCAGACGATAAAGTGACTCCAATGTTGTTCTGATTAGGAATATCTGGACAGACTACACAAGAACCAGATGTGGATAAACCCAGCAGGATGAAGGAGCAGATTGAGGAGCAGCTAAAGCAGTTGGAAGAAGAAATTACTGCCTGTAAGATGTATGAACATGCAGAATTAATACTCTGACATAACGAGGATATTTTTAATTATGTTTGTGCTGTAAAGGCTTTATATGTCTACTGCACTCGGTTCCGTCACCGTTTTGGACACTAATTGTTTCGTTAAAAACTTGATCCTGGTCTAATTTATACAGAAATCATTCACCAGTGTCTTTATTCTTATAGCTTTTTCAACCACAGGCTTTGATCGGCACACATCCCTTGTGTTCAGTCCAGCTAATCCTGAGAACTCTATAGAAGACTGCTTGGCGGTGCTGGGGGACCGAGTGTCACGAGTGCTGGACACTTATCTCACTACAGCCACAGAGTCCCTTCTGAGTGGGTCAGTGTCTTAAATGTCCATGGAAAGGTGAACAGTATATATAGTATGATATGACCTTGTACATGTACAGTCATGGTACAAGAAAGGTAGCATTCATCTTTTTAATTATTAGGAGGTACATAACGTGGTTCTCACCATCTTCGATAAACAACACAAAAATACATAAATTTCAATGTCATAACAAAAATGTAGTGGTTAGCACATCCGCTAACTGGTTCGAAACCCAGTATCAGTGAGGGCATTAATGTATGGAGTTTGCATGTTATTTCCATGCTTACATTGGTACTCTGGGTACTCTGGTTTCCTCCCACAGTCCAAAGATATGCACATTTTTGGCTAATGACATCAGGCTAGTTAGCGGAACCAAATTGCTCCTGTGTCAATGTGAATGGTTGTGTGTGTGTGTGTGTGCATGTGTGCTCGTGTGCGTGCTGGCCCTGCAATGAACTGGTGAGCTGTGTACCCCGCCTTGACCCAGAGTGAGCTGAGATTGGTTCCAGCGTTGTCATGACCCTCTAAGGATTAAATGGTTCGGTGAATGAATGAAATAATTAAGTAAAATGGCCAATTAATCCATTACGTTCAATCATTAGGATTAACAACATGTATTAATAATGAAATCCACAAAATAATTTGATTATTCATGAAGTCTGGCTTTCCTCTGTAAAAGAAGAGTGTCTCTATAACAATTTTTTTTCTTCTAGAAAACTTGGGGATGTGTGTACATTATGATAAGAAGAAAGGAACTCTGACTCGTTTATTTGGGATGGGTTATAAAGCCACCGCAAAACAATTTGAGATTCACTATTCTTGAACAAAATGATTATTTACAAATAGTGCGATGGCAGGACTGTCGCTAATCTTCCCAGTAAGTCAGTGTCTCAGTAAATCGAGTCCAAGGTCAGACCATTTAATGTTCAGAGATACAGTGGTACCTCAATTTATGAAATTAATTCGTTCCGGAAATGGTTTCGTAACCTGGATTTTTTTATAAGTTGAACCGCATTTTACATGTAAAACGTGTGATTCGTTTCAAGGCCCCTAAAAACTACCCCTAAATCCTTTTAAAATTAAAGTACAGACGCTCCCTGACCTAACGTTTTTAATTGGTTCTGGATGGCCGAATGCAAGTTGAAAGTGAACGTAAGTTGTTACAGTGACATATGACGTGTGACGTATGACGCTCATACTGTACTATAAATACATTACCGTATCTCATAAAACACCCCTAAATCAATTTCAACATAACATTGTAAAATAATATCAAATAATATCAACAGTAATTTCAAATAAGTTACTTATGTATACCGAGTTACTTTACATGAAGCTTAAAACAGTCAATCAACGCTTACAATATGTGAGGCGCTCAATACCGAAAGTAGTGTACTTGCTGTGGGTTATACAGACTTTCCGTCTTTCAATTGCATAAGGGTGCCGTTGAACTCGTTTAGAACACAGCCTGTACTGATGTAAAGCCCAGCAAATCGGAGCGTTCTTTCTTTTGTGTAAGTAAGTAAGTAAGTAAACTTTATTCAACAGATGCATACAAAGAACAAGTACAAATCCTAATGATTATTAATATAAAAATAAGTATACACTCTTAGGATTCTGCTAAAAGATAATAAATATAAAGATTGTCCCGATCTGAGCAGATAGTTAATTCATCTCTGTGTATGAGACTTGCACGCATGCTAGTAGGCTTACACTTCTGACCAACCAGATTTGCTTAGGGTTACAAAAGTCCACAAAACGGTGTAAACACAAAGATCACAGAGATGACGTCTTAACACAAGGGTAACATGCTATATAACTGATTTTATATATATATATACATACATACACATACACTCAGTCTGTAGTTTGTAAACATTGTAAACAATGAATGCAGCGGCACTGTGTCATTACGTCAGTGTAAAAAGGTATGTCTAAACTCAAAATTTGACTCTTAAAAAAAAAAACGTAAAACAGATGAATGTAAGTCGGGGAGCGTCTGTATACCTTTTAAGGTCTTCTTCTGCTTCAGGGTCGTACCGATGGTAGACGGGTTTGGCCATATTCCTTTGCGATATCACTCAACCACGAGCCCGCTTCTTCTTTTCACTCGTACTGGGAATCGTGTGTGTGTGTGTGTGTGTGTGTGTGTGTGTGTGTGTGTTGACCATGTCTTTTTAGCAGAGTTATAGTCTTACAAATGTTTATGCAAGGTTAAAAGCCTGAGCCAAAAGATAAAGTTGCAATGAGCACACTCGAAAAACTCATGAAACAACAGTAACTCTGTCCTTTACACGAAAAGCATTATGGGTATTATGGAAGCTCCATAATAGCCAATGGAAGGGAGCTGCGTCATCCCTTCTAGCCAATGGGAGGCCATCGGGGCGGGAGTTGGGAGATAGCCAATGGGAGGGAGCTGCGTCATCCCTCCTAGCCAATGTAAGGCCAGTGGGGCGGTAGCTTTGGTATAGCCAATAAAAGGGAGCTGCGTCATCCCTCCTAGCCAATGGGAGGCCAGCGGGGCGGGATGTTGGGAGATAGCCAGTGGGAGAGCAACTCGTGCATTGTTTGAATTTTTGAGATGGTGCTTTTATAACGTGAACTTGTTTCGTAGCCAAAGACAAAAATTTTAGGAAAATGTTTTTCGTAACCTGGATTTTTCGTTTGTTGGGGCTTTCGTAAGTTGAGGTTCCACTGTATTAAAGAAAAGAAAAAGAGATACATCATGTGATCTACAGTCATATAGAAACACAGTAGGAATACACTCGTAGTAAAATTCTTTAGGCCACCTTCACACTGGGCTTTGTCCATTTTTGTGACCAACGAATGGCATGGATGATCACTAGTTGCCCAAAATCCCACAAAATCTTGTTTCTGTGTAACTGCTTCAGCGATCCTTAAATCACCAAAAATGCAACTTGCTGACATTTTCAATGCAATCTATAAGCATTCTGTGCATCTACTAAGCCATCTGCTGACCTCTCCCACGCAACTCGGACCAACCAATATTATGATTATAAAGTACATAGGTGATCCCGAAGGAATGTTTTGACAATCATGAAGCCTCCTCTGTACCATCGTCAACACTCAACAGCAATTAAGAAGGTCGAGGGGGAGTAGAGTCTTGGCCATGGTGGCTCAAGAGTTGCTGTGGTGGCTGAATGGACGCACAGCACTCACCAAAATCATTGTTTAACGCATGCTATTGGTCACCCAAAGGAGGCACAAGGGAAGCAGAAATATCACCCAGATTTACCTCTGTGCGTCCATTCTGCAACCATGGCAATGTTTTTGCCACTTTTGAGTCACCGTTGACCAATAAATCTCCTTGGCGACCGTTCTCAGTGACGACTGTTTTGAACATGTTGAGAAATTTATGGCGTCCATGGTGATGTCTGAATTAACCTTTGATGAACCCAGGCAACCATTCTGTCTCCTTTCAGCCTCCAATGGAGATCTGAAAATTTTTGCACAAGATTGCCATCCTGTGTAAATGGGAAGAAACTGGAAGACATAAAAGAATGAGTGAAAACTCTCCATAATTTTACACACTATACCTTTAATTGGAGTGTCTCAAGCGTTGTATCCAATGAAATGAAAACTGTATGAATCTGTAAGTGTTACACTGGGCTCAGTATAGTGTCTACGTTTATACAATCCACCATCTCTAGGATTTTTATTTTAGGATTAAGCTTCTGCCTAAAGGTGTTACACGGTGCACTGACTGAATGTGTTTTGCAGGCAGCTGGGCTATGAAGATTTCCAAAGTGCAGTGAAGGAGGTTTCATCCCATTCTGAAGGAGGATGGAGCAAGGTGATCATTTATTCCTGTAGTAGTTTGTTACCGCACTGTTTGCGCACTTGTTCAGAGGGTTTAACTTTACACAACAAGTTCATTTTTATAGATACAAATTACATTAAAGGTACAGTGCATAAGATTTGGTGGCATCTAACGGCAGCTAGTGGTCAGGCTAAAGATTGCAGCCAACTGAGATTTCATTACTGATCTTTCCTCTTTAAAGTCTGTATGGTTCTGGGCTACTGTTAAAAAACTTTAGTTTAGTGTAGTGGCCTCTAAGAAATGGGACTCGATCCTCATGTAGACATAAAACAGAATATATCAAGGCTCTGGAAACTCGGGGACGAAATGATGATGCATTCATGAAAATGTGTTCATTGATGTACCTCATTTCCCTGAATAGGTTCTCCAAATATATTACACCCCCACACCTTTGAATCTGTGTCCCTCACACCGTGATGTCTTCTTTATCTCTTTTCAGGTTTTGGTACCTTTAGTGTTATTGCAAACACTGCATTGTAAGGGTCAGTCGCTCAACGCTCTACTTTCCCTGGGTGAACGGTACTTAGTTGAGGCTGAGGCACACTTCATCATGCAGCAGGGTGGATGGGTGAGTGGGACTTTTTCCTGTGTTTAAGTGGATGAAGGAAATGTATTTTTTTATTAAATCCTTCACAGCAGGGGTCCCTAACCACCGGGCCGCAGACAGGTACTAGTCCATGGCTCGGTTGGTACGGGGCCGCAGAAAAATAATTAATTATTTCCGGTTTATTAATTATCTGAGTCTAAATGAACTCTTATTTTTGAAAAATCTTTTATTTTGAAAAATGACCGGATTCTCTCGGTTACATGTCAGTCATTTGAGCGCTAGAATGTAACCCATAAGGGGACAGTATGTAAACAGAGACGTATTGGACATGCTTCAAACATTAGCGGGGATTTTGGGTGAGCCTGAGCCTTCATTCTCCCAGCCGGTGCACTATCATCTGTTTTTTTTTTAAGAAAAGTTTAATCTCGACTTCCCCCACCAACTTTATTTCAGATGTTGAAAAATAGCATTCATGGAGTATTGATTACTATTATTATTATTATTATTATTATTATTAACACATCACACACATGTGTACCAACACAAAATATTGGAGTGTAGTATGGTGTTAAATACAACTATAACAATATGTGAGCCACTCCACCGAAAGTGGGCTCTTGAGTCCAAAAATGAAAAATGAACTTTTTACACAGTCAGGTGGCGGTAGAACTGCATCAAGGGTCAGCTCTGAGCCCCTTCTTGTTTGCTATGGTGATGGACAGGCTGACAGACGAGGTTAGACAAGATTCCCCATGGACTATGATGTTTGCAGATGACATTGTGATCTGTAGTGAGATCAGAGAACAACTGCAGGAAAATCTAGAGAGGTGGAGGTATGCCCTGGAAAGGAGGGGAATGAAGGTTAGCCCCAGTAAGACAGAATACATGTGTATGAATGACAAGGACCCAAGAGGAACGGTGAGGTTACATGGAGCAGAGATAAGGAAGGTGGAGGATTTTACATACAGGGGTATGAAAAAGTATCTGAACCTTTTGGAATTTCTACATTTCTACATAAAATCACCATCAAATGTGATCTGATCTTTCTCAAAAATCACACAGGTGAAAAAAACAGTGTCTGCTTTAACTAAAACCACAATTTTATAGCTTTTCATATTTTAATGAGGAGAGCATGCAAACAATGACAGAAGGGGGAGGAATAAGTAACTGAACCATCACATTTAATATTTTGTGGCCCCCCCCTTTGGCAGCAATAACTTCAACCAGACGCTTCCTGTAGCTACAGATCAGTCTGGCACATCAATCAGGACTAATCTTGGCCCATTGTTCTTTACAAAACTGCTGTAGTTCAGTCAGATTCCTGGGATGTCTGGCATGAATCGCTGTCTTGAGGTCATGCCACAGCATCTCAATGGGGTTCAAGTCTGGACTTTGACTTGGCCACTCCAGAACGTGTATTTTGTTCTTCTGAAACCATTCTGAAGTTGATTTACTTCTGTGTTTTGGATCATAGTCTTGTTGCAGCATCCATTCTCTTTTTAGCTTCAACTGTCTGACAGACGGCCTCGGGTTTTCCTGCAAAACATCCTGATAAACTTTTGAATTCATTTTTCCATTAATGATTGCAAGTTGTCCAGGCCCTGAGGCAGCAAAACAGCCCCAAACCATGATGCACCCTCCGCCATGCTTCACGGTGGGGATGAGGTGTTGATGTTGGTGAGCTGTTCCGTTTTTCATCCACACATGACGTTGTGTGTTCCTCCCAAACAATTCAACTTTGGTTTCATCAGTCCACAAAATATTTTGCCAAAACTTCTGTGAAGTGTCCAAGTGCTTTTTTGCGAACATTAAACGAGCAACAATGTTTTTTTAGACAGCAGTGGCTTCCTCCTTGGAGTCCTCCCATGAACACCATTCTTGGCCATTGTTTTACATATAGTTGATGTGTGCACAGAGATATTGGACTGTGCCAGTGATTTCTGTAAGTCTTTAGCAGACACTCTAGGGTTTTTGTTTTGTTTTGTTTTTTTTACCTCTCTGAGTATTCTGCGCTGAACTCTTGGCATCATCTTTGGTGGACGGCCAGTCCTTGGGAGAGAAGCAACAGTGCCAAACTCTCTCCATTTGCAGACAACTTCTCTGACTGTCGATTGATGAACATCCAGACTTTTAGAGATGGTTCTGTATCCTTTCCCAGTTTTATACACATCAACAATTCTTGATCGCAGGTCTTCAGACAGCTCTTTGAGCGAGCCATGGTGCACATCAGACAATGCTTCTCATCAAGACAATTCTTACCAGGTGTGTGTTTCATAGTGGGCAGGGCAGCTTTAAGCCACTCATCAGTGATTGGGCACACACCTGACTTAAATTGTTTGGTAAAAATCGGTTTCAATTACTCTTTAAGTCTCCTTAGGCAGAGAGTTCAGTTACTTATTCCTCCCCAAAAAATTACAAAAGGTTCAGATACTTTTTCATACCACTGTAGGTTACTTGGAGTACTTAGGCTCAACAATCCAGAGTAGTGGAGAGTGTGGAAAAGAGGTGAAGAAGCGTGTGCAGGCTGGTTGGAATGGTTGGTGAAAAGTGTCCGGTGTTATGTGTGATAGGAGGGTATCAGCAAGAATGAAAGGAAAAGTGTACAAGACGGTGTTGAGGCCAGCGATGTTGTATGGTTTAGAAACAGTGGCCCTGGGGAAAAGACAGGAGGCAGAGCTGGAGGTAGCAGAGATGAAAATGTTGAGGTTCTCTTTGGGAGTAACGAGGATGGATAGGATCAGGAATGAGCACATCAAAGGGACAGCACATGTAAGAAGTTTTGGAGACAAAGTCAGAGAGGCTAGATTGAGATGGTTTGGACATGTACATAGGAGGGATAGTGAATATATTGGTAGTAGGATGCTGAGGAGGTACCAGGCAGAAGGCCGAGAGGAAGACCAAAGAGACGATTCGAGGATGTGGTGAAGGAGGACATGAAGGCAGTTGGTGTAAGAGAAAAAGATAAAAAAGAAAGGGTGAGATAGAGGCAGATGATTCGCTGTGGCGCCCCCTGAAGGAAAAGCCGAAAGGAGGAGAAGAAGATGATAGAGGAGGCCCAAAGCTGCAAAATACAGCAAAAAGTTAGTCAATACCTTGAAAACTGAGTGAGCTATGCCATTTCTTGTGTCAGCATTCAACTAAAAATTTCAAAAGGCGTTTTAGAGAAAAATAAGCACAAAGATTCCACTTCTTCCAACCTCATTAATCCTTAGCAACCAAACATTTTTATGCATTTTAGCCATATAAACTTTTAGAAAACATGTCTACGAAGAGTTTTATGAAGAGATGATGGGAGAAATCATCCTCATTTTAATCTGACACACCCTTTTTAAACCCATCAGTCACCGTGGTAAGCCCCAAAAATTAACAAAAAAAAAAAGACACTTTTTTTTTCATTTCTGTTTCTTCCAATAAGATCAATATGTATCTTTTTGACCATTATATAAAGGTTCAAATGCCTTCAAATGATACTGATTGAAAAAAAACACAGTCAGGTTCAAACAATCACACTGAAATTAGGAAAACTATATATAAGATAACCATATAACAAAACTCTCTGATCTCTTTATACAAGTAAGCTTCAACAACTCTGCGCTCAGCATCATCATCTTAATCTATATCCTGCTCAGCAGATAAGATCACATCTTCTGAACAAACACCAGTCATCACACTTTTATGAACAGATGCCTCATTTATCAACATCAAAATCTTCATCAACACAGCTGACATCATCAACATCAGTGTGTTGAAATGTAAAAGGTATGAAACATTTAAGTATTTTTCAGGTCTTGACCAATTTTCGTACAAAACTAAACAACCCACGATCCAGCATGTCCAGTCCAGACAAGATTACACACAAATCAAATGAACAAAAAAATTCCATAATTGAATTTTGCATGCAGAGAAAAATACTCACCGATGAAATAATCTTCAAGAATGCCAAGCATTCCGGCATCTTCAAAGCTGAATACTCGCATCAAAAAATCGAATTTTGCATGCATAGAAAAATACCAATACTCATTAAGTTTCTAAAGTACATAATACTGAGCATATGGGATTTTCTTTGACTGAATTGCAATGGAAGCATGTCTTTTTCTTAATATTCCAGCAGACCTGAGGTATCATACACACACACACACACACAAAAACTGTAGGCATCTATCGCACCATTTGCACTCATTTGCCCCACTCACCTCAGGCACTACTTTATTCACATTTTGTAGACCCAGTCATACATATATTTTCTTCCATTCAAATTGCACTAGTTCATCTGGATGCTGCACATTTAACCGTTTGAACACTGTGTGTGTGTGTGTGTGTGTGTGTGTGTGTGTGTGTGTGTGTGTGTGTGTGTGTGTGCGAGAGAGAGAAATAATCTTCTTCAAAGCCGAATTCCAGCATGGAATTTAATATCTATACTAATGCTGCTAGACATCACCGATGACATTTCGCTCTCCTTTTCCAGGAGATTATTCACAATCTTATAAATAAACTTACTAACTGTTATCGAAGAGAAAGTCAGAGATAAGTTCCGCATGCGGTATACTAGGGTCAGGAAGTAAACCGGAAGTTAATGTGTGACGGGCACTGCGCATGTGCAAGCCCGAGCTGACCAATCAGTGTGCTCGTTTCAGATCTTCCTTCGCAACTAGCCTGCATTGTTTACGTGCATATCGTCTTTATAACCTTTATTTTATTAACTGAAACGGCATTTTAATATCAAAACAGAGACGACTTCACGACCGTTCTTCTGATGTATGGATTATAGTGTGTCTTGTACCGAACTCGGTGAATAATTACAATGAAAACCAGTAAGTTTTCTACTGTTTTTATTTAGTTTTATGAGGATACTCGTCAGAAAAATGGAAATAAAAGACATTTTTAGTCAGTTTTAGTCGATTTCACTTGAGCAAGTGATAGTTGAATACTTGTTTTAATAGTTTATGCAAAATTCCAATTTTCGATAAAAAAATGACCACTTTTACTTTTTTGGCCATTTTCTCGAAAGTACTCCGTGCGACAAGGGCCTACATTCGGTGGAGCGCCTCACATATATGAGAGAGTAATAAGAATTATTATTTACAATAATGAATGATAAGCAAGGCTTTGAATTATACTAGTCCTTCTAAAAAAATTAGCATATTGTGATAAAGTTCATTATTTTCTGTAATGTAGTGATACAGAGGCTTACGCTTCTGACCAACCATATTTGCTTAGGGTTACAAAAGTCCGCAAAACAGTGTAAACACAAAGATCACAGAGACGACGTCTTAACACAAGGGTAGCACGCAATACAACTGATTGTATGTATGCATGTATGCATGTATGCATGTGTGCATGTATGCGTGCATGCATGCCTCAAAAAATTTGCATATTGTGATAAAGTTCATTATTTTCTGTAATGTACTGATAAAAATTAAACTTTCATATATTTTAGATTCATTGCACACCAACTGAAACATTTCAGGTCTTTTATTGTTTTAATACTGATGATTTTGGCATACAGCTCATGAAAACCCAAAATTCCTATCTCAAAAAATTAGCATGTCATTTTCAGGTAGTCTAAACGAGCTATTAACCTAATCATCTGAATCAACCAATTAACTCTAAACACCTGCAAAAGATTCCTGAGGCTTTTAAAAACTCCAAGCCTGGTTCAGTACTCAAAACCATAATCATGGGTAAGACTGCCGACCTGACTGCTGTCCAGAAGGCCATCACTGACACCCTCAAGCAAGAGGGTAAGACACAGAAAGAAATCTCTGAGCGAATAGGCTGTTCCCAGAGTGCTGTATCAAGCCACCTCAGTGGGACGTCTGTGAGAAGGAAAAGGTGTGGCAGAAAACGCTGCACAACCAGAAGAGGTGACCAGACCCTGAGGAAGATTGTGGAGAAGGGCTGATTCCAGACCTTGGGGGACCTGTGGAGGCAGTGGACTGGGCTACAGGTGCCGCATTCCCCAAGTCAGCCACTTTTGAACCAGAAACAGCGGCAGAAGCGCCTGACCTGGGCTACAGAGAAGCAGCACTGGACTGTTGCTCAGTGGTCCAAAGTACTTTTTTCGGATGAAAGCAAATTTTGCATGTCATTCGGGAATCAAGGTGCCAGAGTCTGGAGGAAGACTGGGGAGAAGGAAATGCCAAAATGCCTGAAGTCAGTGATGGTCTGGGGTTCCATGTCAGCTGCTGGTGTTGGTCCACTGTGTTTTATCAAGGGCAGGGTCAATGCAGCTGGCTATCAGGAGATTTTGGAGCACTTCATGCTTCCATCTCCTGAAAAGCTTTATGAGATGAAGATTTCATTTTTCAGCACGACCTGGCACCTGCCCACAGTGCCAAAACCACTGCTAAATGGTTTACTGACCATGGCATTACGGTGCTCAATTGGCCTGCCAACTCTCCTGACCTGAAGCCCATAGAGAATCTGTGGGATATTGTGAAGAGAAGGTTGAGAGACACCAGACCCAACACTGTGGATGAGCTTAAGGCCGCTATTGAAGCATCCTGGGCCTCCGTAACACCTCAGCAGTGCCACAGGCTGATTGGCTCCATGCCACACCGCATTGAAGCAGTCATTTCTACAAAAGGATTCCCGACCAAGTATTGCGTGCATAACTGAACATAATTATTTGAAGGTTGACCTTTTTGTATTAAAAAAAC
>CM045739.1:45595000-45715000 GCA_024760905.1 Plotosus lineatus
CTGAGCTTAAGCTGCGTTGGCACACAATGTCCTGGATTGGCCTATGGCTTTATGTAACGGACATTTCACAGCTGTACAGCAAGAATCATGTGCTATAAACACACACACACACACACACACACAGACAGACTCATCATAGAGATTGAGTGTCATCGGGAAGTCCAAAAATAAATCCGATAAATCCTCATATAAGAGTGTCAGCAGGGTCACTGTCCTATATTCGCTCCAGTCTGGGCATAAGTTAACCCTGCTGCTGTTGGTCGCTTTTGTTTTGTAGCACGTACTGCATTTCATTGGTAATGACACTGTTATGTGTTTTGAAGCTAAGTGGTGGTGGAGATTCAGATATGCGTCACCTTTTTTTTTTTTTTTTAAATCTAATTTACACACGTCAAGTGTTGCCTGCCTATCATATGACTATGACACTCACCTCTTTACGAATAGTTTAACACACTCAAAGGGAAACTCATATCCGCCTTATTGAATGAAGGAGTGACAACGACGCGAGTGTATGCCTCCCTCCCTCCCTCCCTCCCTCCCGTGGCAGCTCAGATATTTGAATTGTCACCAATGGATTCGGCATCAACATGGATTCGAACCTGCGCCCTACAGGCTGACAGTCACACCTCCTTTCAGTGCACCACTGGGAAGTCGTACATCATCTTTCAGAATGTTATTGCGTCACTGTACAGTCTTCCATGTTTAGAATCATTCACTTCTTTTGCCGAACTACTTATAATATTACAACCATGCCCACCTAGGGGCAATTCGGAACAGTGCAATAGCCTAATAGGCATGTCTTTGGACTGTGAGAGGAAACCCACACAAGCACACGAACAACATGCAAGCTCCACACAGTAACCTGGAACTCAAGTATACCAATGTGCAGCTGTGTTGAGATTCACACTTTATTCGATGGATAAACAGAATGTCATGATTTTATGATGTGTCTCGGGAAAAACTACCAAGTGGGGGGGGGGCTTTACTCACTGTCAAGGACAGAACCATGTCATCTCCTGCCTTCCTGACCATGAATAGCAATGGTCTCAAGAGCTGCTTCTCCATGGTTGATGGGAACAGGGTTCTCCTGGGACAAGTCAGTTTCTCTCAAATCAATGGCAGTCTGGTAGCTACAGGGAGAACAGTGAAGCACGCAATCGCAAATCCGTGATCAGAAACTTGATATCCGTGCCATCAGGGATTAAAAATCACATTGATGCGATAAGCTGGTCTGATAACTGAAGCACCATGGAGATTGATGTTCAGTGTCTGGCCAAAAAAAAAAAAAAGTTGCAAACTAATGGTTTCATGAAATGCATTTAGCCTTGATCAGATCGGGGAATCGCCATGGTATTTTTGCAGCAGTCGGTCGCGTCGAGGCTCAGCAACATTGATGTGGGAGTAAAATGAAATAAGTTGATGAGCTGAATGTACTGAATGAGCAGGTTATCACATCAATAAAATATATATCAATAAAATGGGGACTCAAATAAAATGAAAGACTGGGTCATTGAGCATGACAAATCGTTTTCACATATGTATTGGCACCCCCAGAGTCTTGACCTTAACCCTGTTGAAAGTTTTCATGATGTGCTGGAGAAGACTTTATGGAGTTTTTCCCTCAACAATTCAAGTCGTCAGTGAGAAATGAACCCAGCACTGGGTGGAAATAATTATGTTGCTTCAGTGTGTTGAAATGATGGCATGACGATTATGTGCTGTACACAAGAATACACCCGGAACAACAACATGTTTGTGTGTGTAAACTTTTTTGTCAGGCAGTGCGTATAGTGTATTCTAGCTATCGATCTATCGATCGATCGTGACAGGAAGGGCATTCAATGTAAAAACCTATGCCAAATCAAACATGCCAATCAGATGATTCGCTGTGGCGACCCCTGAAAAAAAAAAAGGGGAAAAAACCGAAAGGAAATTTCATCGTTTGCTAAAGTTTTATATATATATATATATATACACATACAGTGGGGCCAATAAGTATTGGGCGATGTAAAAATGTGCAAGTTCACCCATTTAAAAAGATAAGAGAGGTATGTAATTTTCATCATAGGTACACATCAAGCTTGTGAGACAGAATATTAAAAAAAATCCAGGAAATCACATTGTATGATTTTTAAGCAATTTATTTGTGAAAATGGGAGGCCAATAAGTATTGGGCAGCCAGCAAACAAACATTATTTCGGCCCCCACTCGTTAACAGTATGAATGACACCTGTTTGAACTGATTAGATGCATAAGAGACACCTTCAAACCTGCACACACCTTCAAACTGTCAGACTGCAGTCTTCACCATGACCAAGACCAGAGAGCTTCCCAAAGACACCAGAGATAAAATTGTACAACTGCACAAAGCTGGGATGAGTCAAACTGCGATTGGTAAACAACTTTGTGAGAAAAGATCAACAGTTGGAAACATTATTAGAAAATGGAAGTGCAGTTGTACAATTTTATCTCTGGTGTCTTTGGGAAGCTGACTCCCCGACTTTCATTCATCTGTTTAGTTTTTTTTTTCACTTTTACGGGGTTTTTTTTTGTTTGTTTTTTTAAAAAAAAAAAAAAAGTCAAATTTTGAGTTTAGACGTACCTACGTAGTACGCTGACGTAATGACGCTGTGTCCATTGTTTACAAACAACAAACTGAACGTGTCCCTCCTTCCCAGTTCAATTTTATATATATACACACACACTAGTCCTTCTCAAAAAATTAGCATATTGTGATAAAGTTCATTATTTTCTGTAATGTACAGATAAAAATTAAACTTTTGTATATTTTAGATTCATTGCAAACCAACTGAAATATTTCAGGTTTTTTATTGTTTGAATACTGATGATTTTGGCATACAGCTCATGAAAACCAAAAATCCCTATCTCAAAAAATTAGCATATTTCATCCGACAAATTTAAAAAAAAAAAGTGTTTTTAATACAAAAAAGTCAATATTCAAATATTTATGTTCAATTATGCTCAGGCTGCTTCAATAGCGGCCTTAAGCTCATCCACAGTGTTGGGTCTGGTGTCTCTCAACTTTCTCTTCACAATATCCCACAGATTCTCTATGGGCTTCAGGTCAGGAGAGTTGGCAGGCCAATTGAGCACAGTAATACCATGGTCAGTAAACCATTTAGCAGTGGTGTTGGCACTGTGAGCAGGTGCCAGGTCGTGCTGAAAAATGAAAATCTTCATCTCCATAAAGCTTTTCAGCAGATGGAAGCATGAAGTGCTCCAAAATCTCCTGATAGCTAGCTGCATTGACCCTGCCCTTGATAAAACACAGTGGACCAACACCAGCAGCTGACATGGCACCCCAGACCATCACTGACTGTGGGGACTTGACACTGGACTTCAGGCATTTTGGCATTTCCTTCTCCCCAGTCTTCCTCCAGACTCTGGCACCTTGATTTCCGAATGACATGCAAAATTTGCTTTCATCGGAAAAAAGTACTTTGGACCACTGAGCAATAGTCCAAAAGTGGCTTGACCTGGGGAATGCGGCACCTGTAGCCCAGTCCACTGCTTCCACAGGTCCCCCAAGGTCTGGAATCGGCCCTTCTCCACAATCTTCCTCAGGGTCCTCAGGGTCCGGTCACCTCTTCTGGTTGTGCAGCGTTTTCTGCCACACTTTTTCCTTCCCACAGACGTCCCACTGAGGTGGCTTGATAGAGCACTCTGGGAACAGCCTATTCGCTCAGAGATTTCTTTCTGTGTCTTTCCCTCTTGCTTGAGGGTGTCAATGATGGCCTTCTGGACAGCAGTCAGGTCGGCAGTCTTACCCATGATTGTGGTTTTGAGTAATGAACCAGGCTGGGAGTTTTTAAAAGCCTCAGGAATCTTTTGCAGGTGTTTAGAGTTAATTGGTTGATTCAGATGATTAGGTTAATAGCTCGTTTAGACTACCTGAACATGATATGCTAATTTTTTGAGATAGGAATTTTGGGTTTTCATGAGCTGTATGCCAAAATCATCAGAATTAAAACAATAAAAGACCTGAAATATTTCAGTTGGTGTGTAATGAATCTAAATTACATGAAAGTTTAATTTTTATCAGTACATTACAGAAAATAATGAACTTTATCACAATATGCTAATTTTTTGAGAAGGGCTAATATATGTATATGTGTATGTGTATATATATATATATATATATATATATATATATATATATATATATATATATATAAATATAATGTGTGTGTGTGTGTGTGTGTATATATATATATATATATATATATATATATATATATATATATATATATATATATATATATATATATATATACACACACACACACACATATTATATATATATATATATATATATATATAATGTGTGTGTGTATATATGTATATATATATATATATATACACACACACACATACACACACACCATGCCAGCTCTCCTGACCTGAAGCCCATAGAGAATCTGTGGGATATTGTGAAGAGAAGGTTGAGAGACACCAGACCCAACACTGTGGATGAGCTTAAGGCCGCTATCGAAGCATCCTGGGCCTCCGTAACACCTCAGCAGTGCCACAGGCTGATTGGCTCCATGCCACGCCCCATTGAAGCAGTCATTGCTGCAAAAGGATTCCCGACCAAGTATTGAGTGCATAACTGAACATAATTATTTGAAGGTTGACTTTTTTTGTATGAAAAACACTTGTATTTTTTTTTGGTCGGATGAAATATGCTAATTTTTTGAGATAGGAATTTTGGGTTTTCATGAGCTGTATGCCAAAATCATCAGTATTAAAACAATAAAAGACCTGAAATATTTCAGTTGGTGTGTAATGAATCTAAATTATATGAAAGTTTAATTTTTATCAGTACATTACAGAAAATAATGAATTTTATCACAATATGCTAATTTTTTGAGAAGGACTAGTATATACAGTCTTATCCTGCACATACTGTGGATACTTATGTCAGCAGCATTGGTTTATTTACTTATTTTTTTTATTTGTTAGTAGAACTGTTAAACTGTTAACATGTTTTTTTGATTGTACAAAATATAGGTGTAAGAAATCTCTGTGGAGATAATTGTGATGCAGTTCTGCTCAGTCGGGTTGTGTTAGGTGTTCTGTTCTCTTGTTTAACGCCTAATACTTGTTCGAGCATGCTGCTCTACTTATCTTGAATTCTCAGCTCTGGGGCAAGTAGGGATTTTCGAAAGGTTCCTCCACCCAGCACACACACCAGAGAGAAATGCTTTAGTGCTGCATTATGTTCTCTGATGTGGAATTTGATTCTGGTTATCAAGCTGTTGTTCGATCCCTTTCCAACTTAGTGGTTCACTACTTATTTTCTGCTCTTAAAACAGAATTTATTTGTAATTAATTAAACATTATTAGTTCTGATTGGTGGATTTACCCTCAAGGTTCTTAATAGGAAAGTCAGTACAGTAAGTAGGTAGTGCTCAGGATTTATTCTATCACTGAGATCATAAGAGAAGAGAGCAACAATCTTAGATTTCATACAAATTAATTGCTTAAACTTCTTTTTGAATTTTATTCAAAGCATCTTAAAAATAGGACCAAAGCCTCGGGGTAAAAAAAGGGGGGTGGGTTGGGGGACTAACAGGCCACCTGTGATTGACAGACCTTGTGGGGAAATGTAATTTGACTATAAAATGTAATGTGTTGTCTAAAGCAGCAATGATCTGTGGCCTCTCATACCAGGAGAAATGTTTAAGGTTAAAAAAAAACGAATAAGAATGTACAAACTTATTCATACCATATCCACAAAATAATCATACACAATAAAGTGTGCGTGTGTGTGTCTTTTTTTTGTGTACTTTTGTTTGCTTGGGCTGTTTTGTGTGTGTGTGTGTGTGTGTGTGTGTGTGGGCTGTTTGTGTGTGTGTGTGGGTACTTTTGTTTGCTTCGGCTGTGTGTGTGTGTGTGTGTGTGTGTGTGTATGTCTTTTTTTGTGTACTTTTGTTTGCTTGGGCTGTTTTGTGTGTGTGTGTGTGTGTGTGTGTACTTGTATATGTTTTATGTCTGTGGGAGAGGAAGAGAGATGCAGAGTGATACATGAAACTAATCACATGATTTCTTGTGGTTGAAGATTCGAATATCAGTCATGTGATATTTAAATTGTTGAGGCTGCAGGTACTGGCAGGTTTGTCCTTTTCATTTTGTTCATTAAATACATGAAGTTGCACTGCACAGATTTTAGCTTCAACTAATCAAATTAAAAACCTTATTTTATTTTAGTTTGATGTGTGGAATACATTTATGTAATATATTTCAGAGGACGACTGCAGAAGGAATTTGCAGTTACATGAAATAATATGAAAAATAGGTGCCTGGTGATAAAGATGCTGGATCTCTGATCCTAAGGTTAGGGGTTCAAGCCCCAGTCTCAATAGGTAACCCCCCCCCCAAGTGCAGCGAACTGGGTTATCAAAGGCCGGCCATGTCTCTCACTGTCTATGGTGAGAGGTTCATGTAAAAGAACCATTGCTGACTTTCAACAAGAGATGGCCTGGCGAGCTGTTCAGGGTGTACTCTGCCCAGAGTTGGCTGAGGTGGGCACCAGCATCCCCGCGACCCTAATTAGGATTAAGCGGTTCAGAAAATGAATGAACAAAGATGAAAAACAGTGATCCCTTATCTAACACACCTGTGAGGTGCTCTGTGCTTTTCAAGGTTATTTCCTACATCCTGGTACCCTGTTTCATGTTCAACAAACACCTTGTTAAAACAACAGTGACAAAAATGGTGGCCATGTTTCATGATGAAAGGTACCCAACTCTCCAGTAAAAGCTTCGACTCTAGATTATGGACCATAAGATAGAGAAACAAAGTGACTCTTATATTAGAAACACATGGGCCCCAGTGCCCTGTCTGATGCCTGAAGTGTCAGCATTTCTGTTATTCATATGTCCTCGCGCTAAAAAAGGCTCAACAATAACACCTCAGTTCCCTTTGGAGAATACATAATCGCTCCTTGGGTAACAGGGTCTGCACAGATTTGAAAAGTGCTTGAATTCGGTCCTGTACGATGAAAAGTGCTTGAAAACAACACATTTTACTTACAGTGCTTGAAAATGTCTGGAATTTTGCAAATAGTCATTGAAAAGTGCTTAAAAGTAAAGTCTCTCCTCGCCTCTGTGACCCACGCTTCGGTGGATGGACAGTTCAAAATCACTCTATACTGGCACATATTTTGCAGTTAACCTTGTGTTTAAGCAGTTATGTTCATGTTTGTATAGATTGTGGGAGAAATACTTCGGTGGAAGTCATTCAGTTCTGACAGGTGCTCACTGAATGAATCAGCTTGTAGTTATATGATGCAGATGTTACACTTCTTGTACGGTTTAGCACCGTTGAAAAGCTTGATCTGTAAACACGTTCCAGGCTACTGCCCTGGGAGGAAATGCATGTATATTCCTGCCACAGTTCATAATAACACAGTGTGGCGCACAGTGTCCCGTGTTACTGAAACACATCAGAGTGTCTTGAGTTTGCATGAAAAATAAGAAACTACTCGGTTTCCATGTTTTTTGATGATTTTACTGGATGTTTGTGTTCATTGTTCAAGCATCGTCTTTATTTTGCAGGGTGCTGTGTTCAGCTTGGAGGATGTGGAGGAACCTGGCGTGCTCATAGCGGAAGACAGCAACGATATCTACATCCTGTCAGGGGAGCAAGGCCACGAACAGCTAAGCCCCTCTGAGGCATTGCTCATCAGCGTGCCAGACAGCAGCAGCAGCCTGAGCTCCTGGCACAGAGAAAGTTTGCCTGCATCACTAAGTAGCCACGCAGACTGGGCTCACGTTAGCACCATGGAGCCAGAGGATGCCAAGAGTGTGGACAGTGGTGAAGGCGTAGCCTCAACTGAGGAGCGCAGTGAGAACAATTCATCCAACTCGGACATTGTTCATGTAGAGCGTGAGGAGGCTGAGCTTCTTGAAGAGGGAGAAGCTGTAGAAGGGCAAGAGCTGCAGGAGAGCCTGCTCAGTGTCCTAGGAACAGAAAGTGACCTGGAGGGCCTTACAGAGGAGTTTAGAAAAGAGGAATCATATGAACAAGAGCCAGTTTCAGAAGCACAAGAGTCACTGATGTCAATAGAGGAGCAGATAGTCATCCTAGAAACAACTCCAAGCCTGGAGGCTGCTGTTCTTCCCATTGTTGCAAATCCAAAGACTCCGACTTCTTCATGCCCTACTGGCGTTGCTGATGTTCCTGTTAATGTACAACAGGAACCCCACTCTTCTTTCTCTTCTGATGTTCCCACTGATGACCCAGAATCCCTCATCCCTTCATCCTTCACCATCATTCCTGATACTCCAGTTGAAATAGAGCCAGAGTCCGTCACTCCTTCATCATCTACCATTGCTGCTGATGTTCCAGTGAATTTACAGCTGGGATGTTCTGCTCATCTCTCCGCTCCTATTGTTGGTACACCCCAAGTGCTTGATCCTGATCCTCAGTCAGCTCAGCAAGATACTGTTCCAGCTCCCATGGAGCCACAGATTCTTAAAGCAGCTCGAGAATTAGAAGCTAAAGCTGAGCCCCATCCTGAAGCTGCCCAAACAGCTCCGGTACATGAGATTCTCCCGCAAGAACCACGGGCAGAGGCTATAATATCTACTGTAGTCCAGGAGTCCCCAAGTTCAGCACCAGAGAGACCATCACTGGAACCATCTGCTCCATCACAGGCTCCTTTTATTTTACCTTTTTCTACACCTCCAGAACCGGAGCCATGTACAGCATCTGATCCACTTCAGGAGTCGCCTGCGGTAGTTCCAGAACGCATTGAGCCTGCGTTTTCTGAGTTTCCAGTACTTCTGTATGGAGGTGCTGCACTGGTAGCTATTGCTGCTTTGGTGGCCTATGGAGTGCTGGCTTACAGGAAGAAGTATTAAGAAGTAATCAACTTGCCCCTTCCCATGACCTCACCACATCGGTGACTGATTCAGGAACCAAGGACACTGTGCTGCCAAACTTTGTGGAGAAGTTCAGGTCTCCTGTCTATTCCCATAGGTTTTATTAATCCATTCCCCACCCCCACATCATTATTCTTATTTTTTTTAACTTTGATTTGTTTCGTGTTGTTTTGTGAAGGTGATCCACTACTGAGCCTCATGTTGGGGCATTTTACCAGGTATCTTTTAACCATGCGGTAAGAACTGGATTTGGAGTTGAAATGCGAGTTCCATAAATATAAAGGAGCACTTCGGGTCATGGGAATGATTTGTGTGTGGAATATTTAGGCGTGGTTCTGATGAATCGTTGCTGTTTGATTTGAGATATATTGCAGAATAAGATTTTCGAAGTTTGTTGGGTGTGTCAGGTGGTTAATGTGGATGTGTAGATGTTCCTAGACCGTGATCATGAGAGCGCTGATCACTTGTTTTTAAAAATGAAAGATTATATATTGTATATGACATGTGATCAGGTGTAATTGTATGGCTCATTTTTTTGGCGACAATTGAAACAACTAAAGTTTTGTTTTTAATTCTGAATGTGTAAAATGTATCACTTTCTGCAGGAAACAAGCACATCACGTTTCCTGTTAGTTCGTCGCGACTGTGGTTTGTGAAATTTTCACCGTCAATGCGGCTAGTCCCCTTTCTGTCTGGCGGTTAAGTGACGGCAGTACAATTGGTGATTTTAAACTCACCAATAAACTCTTCTATACTAACAAATCTGTAAACAGAATCTGAGCCCCACCAGGTTCACCGCTTTTTGTTTAACTTCAATACTTCAATATTCAGTTTCAGGGTGGTGGTGGTTAGCATGTCCACCTCACAAGAAGGTCCTCGGTTCAAGACGCAGTGTTTCAATGATCTCCACATGATGGGCGTTTTTCCCGGTACTTGGGTTTCCTCCCACAGTCCAAAGACTTTCAAGTCAGTAGACATAAATAAGGAACTCCCCTCCCCCGACCCCATTAGGACAAATGTCTCTACAGTAGATTAAATGCGTCTCTGGTGTAGGATTTGTGAAACATGGGGGGGGGGGGAGGCAAACCTGTAGGACTGTTGGGATGTTCAAAATCTTTATTTATTTATTTTTATTAACGTGTACAACAAAAACATTACACAAACAATGCAACTCATCCTTACAAAAACAAACACACACACAAAAAATCTCTTCAATGGTCTAAAAGAACTCCAACAAAACATTTATTTGTTCATCAGTTTTTCTACAGAGACGAAACTAAACATTTAATCATGTCAAAGTAAAGTTAAAAAAACAAAAACAAACGGGACTCTGAGGATGAAGGTCATGGGTGTAAATGAAAGGTGTCACCGAGACACAGTCGTGAAGCTGTGTTGGGTCAGGCTGTGACAGAAGCCACGGAGCAGACGGGGCGCACGCTCACACACAGTCCTCACTAGGGAGAAGGAGAGCGCCATCACCATCCGTTCACTGTTCACACCGGGTATGTCCTTCAGTAAGCCGTCGACAACCTGAGACAAGTGGGTCCACCAGTACTGCCAAGCACAACATACAAACGACATTAAACTTACCACCTAGAGTTCAGATTTTACCCAGAAGCCCTTATGTTGAGTTGTTCTGGTTACTTGGATGATAGGATGAGAACCTTGTGCTTTCTGGTGAATGCTCCCTGCAGCTGGAAGGTGAAGTTATTTGTGGCTACTGAATGTTATTTGTTTGAATGTTCTGTGAAAATTCTTGAGAATCTAGTGCGAGAAACTCAAGAGATCAACCGTTTCCAAAATACTTCAACACAACAAACCCATCTGGCTCCAACAACAACGCCACGGTCACGGACAGTAACACCTTACTCTGATGTTTGACGTGAACGCTATCTGAAGTGCTAGAGCTGCAGCTGCGTGACATCATAACTGTATGAATATGAAAGGCGTGGCTGTATATTCACTCTTGCACATTGTACTGGTGCTTCATAGCTTAATACTGGAGGAAGACATCTTCAAAACTCTTCCTCTTTATTATTAGAGTCGCAGGGAGGATGGAGCTCATCCCAGGAGATAGCAGATGAAGGTGGGGTTCATCTTGAACAACTCACCAGACCATCTCACTCACACACACAGTGCATGTTTTTAGACTGTGAACATGCACCGAAACACCCTTACATCCCTCGACTCAAACTCAGAACCTTCTTGTTGAAAGCCAGACAGACATTCCTACCACGACACAACCAGGCTGCCCGGTCATTTTGTCTCCTTCATATATGTAATCTTCAATCTTCAGAAGGATTTGGGTGTACTGTACTTCTTTCCTCCCACAGACCAAAGACATGCACATTGAGTCAACTTGCTACTCTAAATTGCTCCTAGATGTGAATATGAAATGTCAGCCCTGCAACACACTGGTGACCTGTTTAGGTTGGACTTCACCTCTGACCTCAACTCAGCTGGGATTGACTCCAAGTCAACCTGAACAGATGATGATAATGATGATGGATGGATGCTGAAAGAAATGCAGGTGAAACACCCGATTTCACTGCACAGGCAGAAAGGTGAGAATAGTACCGTAACCATGTGATTCCGTTGATACTTACCTGTGAAGAAGAGTTGTACAGTTTCTTGGTCAGACATTCAGCAGCTTGATCGAGAACCGTGCGATTGAATTCATCTGCCATTCTGATGAGGTCAGCAGCCACTTCTCTTACCATTTGTTCTTCTTCATCAAGCACTAAACACACACAGAGTATTGAGAGTCAGCCAGGTCAGGTTCTCTATGTGATGAGGCCTACACATCATCTGGTAATATAAAAAAAAAAATTCTCAATTTAAATTCAAGTTGTATTTTGGGGTAAATCAGCATTTCGACATGGTATGGAATTGAGTCTGCTCGTGCTGTACACTTCTGCTTCAGCTCGGGGGGGTAAAGTCTTCAAAATTATGAGTAATATCGTGATATTTTTCACTCCTGTTCCACTATATAAACCCTTCAATTAACACAATACTGAGCAATTATTAAAGGAGGCGAAGTAGGAGATGGAGAATTATTCAGATTGAGAAGGTTTCATTCCAATCTGAATCACTCTGCAGATCATGAATTCCACAATAAAAGTCAAATTCCACAAAAATATGGCCTAAAACCTGAAATTGAAGTATTTAACAGAACTATTATTTAAAAAAAATTTGATCACAAAAAAGTAGTAATGTGTGGTGGCTAGCACATCCACCTCGAATCAAGGAGATCCTTCTGTGTACATATTCTCCCCATTGCCTCAGGGTATCCTGGTTTCCTCTTACAGTTCAGAGACACGCACATGTTGCGAACTGGTTTGTCCCAGTTGTCCTTGGGTACGAGTGTGAATGGCTGTCTGTGTGTTACACTATGATGGGCAGGGGAGCAGGAGCTGTTCAGGGTGTACCCAGTGCTGCTTGAGATACTCACCAGCCTCACTGCGACCCTAATAGGATTAAACAGTTCAGCAAATGTGCGAGTATAACAAAACCAGTTGAGCCCAAATCCTGTTCCTGGTGATCTACCTTCCCAAAGACATTCACTCCAATCCTTGTAATGCCAACCTGACCATCCAATCATCTATTCAAGACTTGAGACTCGGAAATGAAGACGCAATGCGATGACCGGATTGGTCAGATGGGCCCCATTAGGGTTGGAGTACAAATCTTTAAGAAGGGAGATTCCCAAGAACAGGACTTGGCCTGACTGGAATGCACAAACGCACCAAGGAGTACAAAATAAGTAATGCAGATGACTACATCATCCTCCCAGTGTTTAGTCACTAAATAAATGACACATTCTTACGGAATGCTAAATCACATGAAATAAATAAAAGTACCTGGTAATCCAAGATCAGATGGAGAAATGTCCTGGAGAAGGCCTCTGTGAAATGAGTGACCATCAGCTTGCAGCTCACCATCACATTCAATGTCAGAGTATAAGAGATGGTTCTGGTTATAAGCAATATGATCATTTAATCCACTTGGTGGTGTACTGCGTTTCACTTCGTGGTACATGTTCTCGACTTCCTGCTGTAGCTCGCTGTTCACACATGGTCTCTGCTGGAGGAACGTCAGGAACAGGAGAGGGGTTTGTGAAATTGAGTCCATGGTGCTGTTTCTTTCAGACCTTTCCCTCTATACCCTGCAAAGGTAAACAAAAACATCGGGTGAATATTCAATCATGTGACCTAGTATTAAACTGGGCAATAATCAAGAAGTTCAAATTCCTGGTTGAGAGTCTGGGTTCGAGTAACAGGTTCGTGTGTGCACTATTCATGTTCTCCATGTCCTCGTGTGGGTTTCCTCCGGGTGTTAAGTTTCCTCCCATAGTCCGAAGACATATGCACATTAGGCTAAATGGCTGTTCTAAATTGCTCCAGATGTGAGTGTGAATGGTTGCGCATGCACTAGTCCTGCGATGGTCTGATGAGTTGTTCTGCATGAGAGTCGGCTGTGATAGGCTCCAGCCGATCCACATCCTTTAAGATTAAGCAGTCCAGCAGTAGAATGAATGAAACTCTAAGCTGTAATAAAACTCTTATCAAAGACAACAGCAGAGTAGCCTAATTTTTGCCTTTCTCTGATGGGGGGCGGGGTCAGTTTGTAACAGAAAAAGTGTGACGTCGCAGAGATGCCTAAACTTATTTTCCTTTCAGGGGTCTCCACAGCAAATTATCTGCCTCCATCTCACCCTATCCTATTTACTGAAATAAGTAAATAACCCTCTCTGGCCCACAGACTCATGGCATTAGAGACATCTCGGGACACGCCTCCTCCGCAACGCTCTATACGTGTATTAATCTCGATCGCATGGCGAGACCTAAAAAAAAAATTATATATATATTATATATAATAACGCGTCTCTGGTATTGTTCATGGGCGGGGCAAAACGTGGAGGCGGGCGTAACTTGGGGACCACTGGTGTCAAACACATTGAACTTGACATGTATATACACACACACAAACTGTGTAAAAATTGAAAGTGGTAAGTTGAACACTTGTTTTTAACATCAATTAATAAAAAAAACAAACCAACTAAAAATGTGATTAATTAAAAATAATTGAAAAACTAGATGAGCACTCAAGAGTGTGCGGTATCATCACCAGGTTTTTATAATTTCGTGTAGTTAATGAAATGCTTCCCCTAGTGGGCATCTGATGAACTTTCCCACGTATTGTATTTGTACTGAGGTCGCGAGGAGGTCGGGGCCTTTCTCGGCTGACAGTGAGAGTGCAGGGAACAAATCTGCATCCGAGATAAAAGTGTTCTCAAAGTCTTATTGATGACCCGAAGTTCCCACGGAACAAATGCAGTGAGGCTACACGCCGGATCGTGTATTTTAAATTACTTTGCCGGCTATCGATTTTAAAACTTGCGCCGCTGTAAATTGGAGCGTCGCGATTACGCATGAACCATGTGACCAGTGAGAAGCACATTTTTCATTTCTCTTACACAAATCGCCTTAGGTCAACAATAAAAATCGTAATGTTTAATATTTCTTCCTCGTATGTTTCCTGACACTACAGTACACTTGAATTCCAATGAAGGGAATGAATCAGAATCGGTGTGAAACTGACTGAGCTTTTTCCACTTTCGCTGTCCGCCATTTTGTTATCTGACGTCACCCAGGAAAACAAACAACCTCAAGATTAATAGACAAATCTTCGTAGCTTTCAGCACTAGAATACATTCGATCAGGTGTGTTTTGATGATGGAGATATACAGCACATGGACAGTCTAACAATTTCATTGTTTCAATAGTTTGAGATCCAAAGTGTAAAACAACGCGTTTGTTGATTTTAAACAATTTAATGACTATTAATCACAATAAAATCTACTACTTAAGCTTAGAGATGATCAACCACACACGCATATCCTGTATACAGGTAAACAGATGCATTCTACCGTGACTAACTTTCCTGACCAGTTCACATTAGATTGAAAACCTTCAGGAGAAACAGTGGACCAAACTTAATTAAGTTCACTTTACTTAAACAGGATCCTCAGAATTAAATTAACTGGTTTAATATACTCATGCTACATGCTCGGTGTTAGCATTTCCTCACAGCCACTTTCTTTCCTATATTCACAACAACGGCTTAAAAACAATCGCTTTACAATTGGCAAGCTGACTCAAATTCTAGTCTTAAAAATTGATCACCGTGATTATTTTAAATAGTTGTGCACAAATAAAAGAAACAACTTACTTTATCTCATAATAAACCGCTGAGCCTGTAAAGCCAAGTATTCAACACCGTCCGCTCCCGCTGTAGGTTTATATTATCGTCAAGCTCAAATGAAGGGGTGACGTAAACCTGCTGCAGTAGCGGTGTGCGTCAATAAAAAAAGCGTTTTGATTTTAAATCAGCTGCGTTGGGTAGAAACATATATACAAAAGTTTCTATAGAACATTTTAGAAAAGCAATCTTTAAAAATGTAGCGGTTTTTATTCTTTATGGAAAAAAAACACCCCCCAGAGTCCCTGTGTGGTGGAACCGTCCTGCTATGAAGGGGAGGAGTAATAGGGGTATTGTTGTATGTTTACTTCCTGGTAAGTGGGGTGTACTTCAGATGACTTGCAGCATTTAATACGAGGTTGCATACCGTTTAAGGTAATGATCATTGAAGATAGCACATGTCTATAAATAAATATTTCCATAATTATGATTAACAAGTCTAATTGGCTGACTGAAGTCAGTTCCCTCCAGAATTTTTACAAATTACAATATTCCCATTGTCTAATACTTTGTTTTCATGGAGGTCTAAACCATCGGCATGATGAGCCTATCAAGTCGTGACAGATACAGCTATATTTTGAGTATCCTGGAAAGTCCCCATTTCCTCAGTTCCATTTTAAAATGGAAGTTATGCTTTGCTTATAAACACGAATTGCCTTGGAGATCCCCTAGTACAGCAGCAGTGTGTGTGTGTCATAAAGATAAGCAAGCATTGCACGCTCCATGCAAATATGCAGAGTTTCAACAGAACAACAGACAAAAACCACCAGACTAAGGAATTTAAAATCTTTATTTACAGGGATAAAATCTATTCAAGTCAAAAGACTAACTTTCGCCAAACTGGCCAACAATGTAGGGAAACACATTATGGATCACATGCATCACAGTATCTCCAGACCAGTTATGCCCATTAAACAAATTAAAAAAAAAATAAATAAAAAAGTTCACTATTTGAGACCACCAAAGCTCATTGAGCGTGCAGAGCGACGCCCTACCAACCTGTGGCCTGCTCCAGAGAGTGGGTCAGTCTGCAAGGCGGTGCATCTCATGGGAAGAGCAGGCTGTTGAGGTGAGACTGCGGCTAATCGAGCCTCCTGAAGTTCTCTAAAGATGAAAGGAACATTACATTAAAAATCTTAACCAAGTTAAAAAGAATCATGTGTTTAAATTGCAATGCGTTTTATTTTTGGCCAGAAATTCAATTAAAACCATTTAATATATTGCAGGCCGGCACAGTTAGCACTTCTTGCCCCACAGTAAGAAGATCCAGAGTTCAAGTCCTGAGCAAGCCCAGGGCATTGGGAGAGCTGAGTGTAAGCCCTGCGATGGTTTGGCAAACTGTTTAGGGTGTATTCCACCTTCTCCCATTATCAGCAGAAATAAACCCCAGCCCCTGCACGACCCTAGTACAGTATCAGTAAAAGCGGTTAGGACAATGAGTGAGTATGACACTGTAGAGAGATGTGGATAATTAGGGAAAATAACTGCTATATAGAATAAAATAAAAGCTATACAATATACAGTAATGCTTTTTCAAAGTTTTTTGGCCCATAAATGTTGGTAGACTTTAACAGCCATGTTAGACAATGCCAGAGGGTAAAATAAAAAATATAAAAATAAAAAAAATAACCCATGTTTAAGTTTTTTTCTGAATGCTAGTGCATCACAGCATGCGAAGCCTTCCCCACTGGCCCCAATACACAGCCTTTCTCTGTACGTTTGCCCATCAAAGTCCGACTCCCAGTACACCGAGCATGGAGTCTGGAGGTTATCATCAGAAGAAAGTGGGCACAGACACGAGAAAGACCATGAATGGGAGGAGGAAACCAAACAGTCACAACACCAGCATTAACATTCGGGGGAAGGTGGGGAAGCGGGTTTCTGAAGAACCGTGTAATTTTTAGATTACACATCACACTTTAGTGCACCACTGGTGCTTGAAATGAATTTATTAAAAAAAAAAAAAAAAAAAAAAAGGTATAATGACTGACTTAAGGACGTATCCAGACAGCCAGCACACTAAAGCTACGTGGTCAGTGGGCACATACTGTATTAGCAACATTATAATGGATTAGCAGGATACATTAGCAAGACGTTCCAAATAATGGGGTTTTTAACTACATTGCCGGAGTACTGTATTCAAACGAGTAACCAACATCAATTCAAGCAAACTTCCAGTTCAAACCCAAATGTCTGCTCAATATGGCTTGTATTAATCTCACCAGATTCATTTACTTAAAGACTGATTTCAACAAAATGACACGCATTCAGTGGACAGCTGTATTAAAAATAAATGTGTATTTGACCGACTCTGCTCCGCTGCATTCAATCTGGCTTCAAATTGGACACTGCAGAGCTAATTTGGCATCATTTCCACAG
Organism: Plotosus lineatus; assembly: GCA_024760905.1. Lineage (NCBI taxonomy): Eukaryota > Metazoa > Chordata > Actinopteri > Siluriformes > Plotosidae > Plotosus > Plotosus lineatus. Next base: position 45,612,550 of record CM045739.1, read on the forward strand.
AATGGAAGTTAGGAGCACGACCATGTCGCGAGTGTCCCAGTGGAAGTCAGTGAATGTTTATCATTTCTCACCAATTAAAGGAACTTCCCATTATGACAAGTCACAATTGAAAAGTCTAAAATATTCCTGATTTAAAATCATCTAGGAATTAGAAATATAAAACAGAGATTGAGTAAGAGCTCTGAATGTAGACCAGGAGTGGCAAACCAGTCAGAGACCAACAGCCACATTTTATACAGTGTTACCACAAACAGAGCCGCATCATACACATGAACATCACCCAGCCCTTTCTCACGCTCACCACACACACACACACACGCGCACACACACACACACACCTCTGCTCAGCCAGATTTATTTTAAATTCATACACCAACATTCTCAAAATTCTCACATCTTTGAAGGTTAGCGTGTAACTGTAATTCAATAGCCGTGTGATAATGTTCGATATTCTGAGTTCGGCAGTGTCTGATAACATTTTTTAGTTTGTTGTTTTCAGGAGACAAGATTTCAACAACGTCTTTCATAACGTCATTTCATTAACGCTCCTTCATCGTATGGCGTTTTTGGCCGGTGTAATATTCCAAGCCAGTTGATACGATGCAAGCGTTACGGTCTCTGTGCTTCGTAAATTTTTCGCAGAAACTATGCGCTTTTCTGGCTGACTTTTCAAAGTGAACATCTTGTGCTTGCGAAGTTCAGCCCCTTTCGGAAATTCCTGGCCGAAGTTAGCATGCAGTGAGCTGAAGTGGTGCTGAAGATGTGAAGCTTTGAAATGCACCAATGATGCCAGACATGTAAAAGGCAGAGAACGGCTTTCCATTACATTCAAAAGAAAAAAAAAAAAAAAAAACTCCCCCACTGTTAAAAATGTCCTGTGTTCATCTTCATATTTTCTTTTTTTACCGTGTATTTTTTGCTCTGCCATTCAGAGCTAACTTGAAAAATTGTTTTTACTTGAATGATCTCGCCCATGCTGGGAAGTTTTGTATTATTTTAATCTCACACACAAGTGCATTGAAGGAAAATTCCATACTGAACTCAAGCGAAGCAAACACGTACATTGAAAAACCCCCACAAACTTTGATATGAACGCAAGAGCTGCACGAAACCAGGTAAAGAGCCGCGGGTTGGCTACCCTCGATGTAGCGAGCCAGTGCCATTTTATCGCCGGTAATGTGCTTTGGGATTGCATCATGGTCGCTCACACAAAAGTATGGTTACTGTGGGTTGTTTTGAGTCGTCCAGAACGAGTGAAGAGAACTGTGGGCTGATTAAAATGTTAGCAAAACAAATGGAGCCTTTTCAATTCAAGTCAATACTCTGGATCTGTAAAATATACGTCAGTCAGTGGTGAAAGCATGGAAGAGGATCGAACGGGTAAGTACGGTGTCTGTGGAAGTGCTGTGTTCAGTACAATGAGAGCTTCTGTTGCAGGCAACTTCAATCCTGGTACTGAATGCTGAAGCATTTAGCAAATGCTAAACCCTGGCTTAAAAGCTGGTACTGTATACAGCATTGCACATCGCGAGAAATCTGCATTCAAGTCGCATGTTTGACGATAAATATGGAATACAGGGATCCCGCACTTTCTGTAGTCAATGGGGACCGAGATCCCTCCCATGACCGCTGAATTCCACAAAATAGGATCGACCTCCCCTCTGACTGACGTACACGTACATGTATATAATGTCAATAAATATTCAACGCGATAAATGCTTACAACAACAATTAAACATTCAAAAATAATGCATAAGATACAAATAAAATATAAATACACACACATACAGACACGCGTGCGCGCACACACTCAGATGCACACCATAGAAATAATGCAAGTAGTTTTGTTGGGGGGTTTTGTGTTGTTTTGTTTGCATAATTGTATCATGTCTGGATTTGGGCAGAGTGTCAGAGGGACAGCTGATGGTGACCAGCGCTGGGCGGATGAACTAAACTGCTACTTCAACAGGTTTGATTCTCCCCCCTCCCCCTCTGCACCCCTCCCGTTCCCTCCCCTCTTCACACGTCTCCAGACCAGCTGACACCTCCCCTCCCCAGGCCAACTTCACTTGACTGCTACAGCCCGACAGACACATCCCCTCCCTCTGCAGCCCACCCCAGCCCCCTCTCCCTCACATCAGACCAGGTGAGGAGACAGCTGAGGCGACTAAATCAGAGGAAATCTGAAGGACCTGATGGCATCAGTCCCAGGCTGCTGAGGACCTGCGCAGACCAGCTCTGTGTGGTACTATGCTACCTGTACAACCTGAGCCTCAGCCTGGAGAAGGTTCCAGTCCTCTGGAAGACCTCCTGTGTGGTTCCGGTTCCCAAAACAGCACAAGCGAAGGAACCAGCCCACTACAGACCTGTCGCCTGACCTCCCACCTCATTAAGATCATGGAAAGGCTCCTCCTTGAACACCTCCGCTCTATGGTGAGCCCCACCCTAGACCCGCTGCAGTTTGCCTACAGGCCCAACATCGGAGTAGAAGACGCCGTCATCTACCTTCTGCAGCGGGCACTCACCCACCTGGAGATCGCCGGCAGCGCTGTGAGGGTCATGTTCTTTGACTTCTCCAGCGCCTTCAACACCATCAGGCCAGCGGCGCCTGCGGGGAAGCTGGAGGACGTGGGAGTGGACGGGCATCTTGCTGCCTGGATTATTGACTACCTTACTAACCGTCCACAGTGCGTGCGGCTGCGCGGCTGTAAGTCAAAGGTGGTAGTCTGTAGCACGGGGGCACCGCAGGGCACCGTCCTCTCACCCTTCCTTTTAACATCTATACCTCGGACTTCATATATAACACAAACAGCTGCCACCTCCAGAAGTTCTCGGACGACTCCGCCATCGTGGGCCGTGTGTCAGAGGGGAACGAGCTGGAGTACCGGTCGGTCATCGTCGACTTCGTGGACTGGTGTGAGCGCAACCACCTGTGCTTGAACACTAGGAAGACGAAGGAGATGGTGGTCGACTTCAGGAGAAGCACTCAAACACACACACACACACATTTACTAGTGAACATCCAGGGACAGGACATTGAGACAGTGGACAGTTTCAAGTACCTGGGCGTTCACCTTAACAATAAACTGGACTGGTCCCACAACACCAACGCCCTGTACAAGAAGGGCCAGAGTCGCCTCCACCTTCTGAGGAGACTCAGGTCCTTCGGCATATGCAGACCTCTGCTCAGGACATTTTATGACTCTGTGGTAGCCTCTGCAATCCTCTACGCTGCCATCTGCTGGGCCCGGGCAGCACAGAGCGGGACAGAAAGAGACTGAACAAGCTGGTCAGGAGGGCCAGCTCTGTCCTCGGCTGCCCACTGGACTCTGTGGAGGAGGTGAGTGAGAGGAGGATGGTAGCAAAGCTCACATCCATCCTGTCCAACAGCTCTCACCCACTGCACCAGACTGTCGAGGAGCTGAGCAGCTCCTTCAGTGGACGACTGAGGCATCCTCAGTGCAGGAAGGAGCGCTACCGCAGGTCGTTCATTCCCACCGCTATCAGACTGTACAACGCCACTTTGTAACTGTCTGTGAAAATACCGGTTATGTGCAATAAAAACCCCGTGCACTTTAATCAGCCACATCTACCCCACTGACTGTGAACCATATCAACCCATCTACTCTGCACTCAGATACATTACACTTTAATATAGGCCAGTCTATAAAGTTGCTCCATTCTTTTCTTTTCTTTTATTGTTTATTGTTTAGTAATTTATACTATTTATGTATCTATTTATTTATTTACTTATATAATATATATGTATGTGTGTATGTTCGTACTTGTACCTATTTTTGCACCCCCTACTGATAGTACCTCAAGAGCCTGTAACAGTGAATTTCTCCATTGTGAGATTAATAAAGCTGTATCTTATCTTATCTTATCTTATAATTGGTCTTGTTTTGCGGGATTTTCCTTAACTTTTCCCCCTATTCTTCCTTATTTTTTGATTCAATGAGTATTTATTTAAAACAAATAAAATTAATTAAATAAATAAATAAATAAAAAAAGCGATGCACTGAAGCACGAAGTAGCAGTAGTTATCCTTGTATACCATTCAAAGTGATAAAAACCAGCATTACAACCCAGACTCGGTCAACCTTTAACATACAGAATAATAAAAAGGCCGTGATTGCTGTTACATTGTTTGCTTTTACTTTTAGTGCTCACTGCTTCAGAAGCAGGCCAGGAAAAAATAAACCAAAAAGGAACATCTAACCAAATAATAATAATAAACTAAATAATAATTTACATGAAAGTTTGACAGAAGACATCTGGACAATTCTGTCTCTCAGAACTAAGGGTTTAGTTTTAATTTCGTCACACATTCAGTTCTGTACTTTTTAGTCTGGTCTTAAAGAAATTCCTGTCCTATTCTTGTGGAAAGCCTTCTCCAACCAACTAGGACAACCCATTAAACACATTCGATTTCAAAAATGCAAACAAAAACCACCTGATTAATAAAAACTCACACTGACTCTTTCAATAATTGCTGATTCTTAACTTTACATTATAGTGAAATTTGTCAGTACAAGTCTCACAGCGTAATGTCACGCTATTGCATTGTCCTTTTCTGAAGAAAATCTATTGATTATGGCACAAAAAAACAAAACAAAACAAAAACCCTTAAAATCTGAACATAATTACTAAGTACTAAATTTTATATTAAGGCGTTACATGCTGCGTAACGGTATGGCTTCCATATCTTTGAAAAAAAGGACAACATATGAATCATTACGCCCAGCAATGCTAATTCTATATGGGGAAAAAAAAAAAAAATCATACACATTATAAGATTGTTAAAGAGCAGGATATTTGTGGTCTATATAAACACACCTTTATTGTATATTTGCAAATTGAGTACACGTGTTTAAAGCTCAAGAAAACTAGTACAGAGAACATGCTAAGCGCTCGCCAGTTACAGCAGCTAAGCTAGCTGACCCGCACTAATTAAGCTCGTCATGATCCATTATTGGTGTAAATAAGGGCACATGCAGTGGTATACAGGGATTCCTCACTTTCTGTGGTTAATGGGGACCGAACCCCCGCCCCCGCTGATTTCCGCGAAGTAGGATCAATCACCCCGACTAACGTATACATACATGTATGTGTATATAATATCAATAAATACATATTCAACACTATAAATGCTTATAACAACATTCAAAAATAACGCAGGAGATGTAAATATACATACAAACACGTGTGCGCACCTCATAAAACGTAAGTAGTTTTGTTGGGGGGGTTTTGGGTTGTTTTTTGTTTGCATAACTGGCTTTGTTTTGCGGCATTTTCCTTAACTTTTCCCCTATTTCTTCTAATTTTTTTTATGAATATTTTTGAAAAATACGCAATGCACTGAAGCTACAGAAACGGAAGCACGAAGTAGCGAGGGGTCCGTGTACGTTTTTTTGTTAGTCGTTAAAGGACTACACCAGCAACAAAACAATGCCACTTGTAAATCATACAATTCATCATTAGAGCAATCCGTCTTAGAGTATGGAGCAGCTGAATGCTATACAAGTTACTCGATGTATTCTGCTCTTCAGTTCCTAAGTAACAAATCCAAGCTTGCCTTTCTCAAGCACAAGGTCTGGGCTGTGAATATATTTGCACCACTTCACTCGTAATGAACAAAAAGTCAGTTCACATTTCTACACAGACATCAGCAACACACGGTTCGATCATAAGATTGTCAAAAGTGATTTCATCAGGAGTCGTTCATACAGGTTTCTTTGATGTAGAACTTTCAGGTTCTTCAAGAGACTCGAGTCTTCAGTATTGTTTCTCACATTCTCCAGTCGATGTCCTGCTAACTTTCTTTTTCAGGTCTCTGGCCAAATATGGTTGGTATGGCAGCATCTTTTAGTTCTCTTTTCTATCTGCAAACACCAGCGAGTTCTCTAGACCAGGGGTCACCAACATGGTGCCCACAGGCACCAGGTCACCCATAAGGACAACATGAGTCGCCCGCGAGCCTGTTCAGGGGTCGGGAACCTGTGGCTCTTGATGACTGCATCTGACTCTCAGATAAATCAGGTGGCCTTTCTTAACAGAATAACTAATACATAATTTCGCTCTCCTTTAAATAAAAATACAGAAAAAAAGCCATCAAATAAAACAAACAACTAAATATCATGCATTTCAATCTATACATCCATTTTCAATGTCACTTGTCGCTGTGGCGCGCAGCGGAGAGCCGATCCTTTCTGTACTCCAGTGTGTGGGCAGGGCCGATACCTTGGAACTCTAATTTTATTGGATTATATGCAACAGCCTGTGCGAGTTGTTTTTGAGTACAGAGGTAAATTTCCCTCATTTTGATCAGCTCAAGAAGCCAAGCAGAGCTGGCAAGCAAAACACAAATGGACAGACATGAAAAAACTTCAACCTGTACACCAGCTGATTGCCTTGGGACGTGCTTCCTGTCACAAACACTGCAGCGTGCGAGTCCTGCCGTATTGACCACGTTTGGCCCCACATGCACACACAAGCAGTCCTTCTCACACCTGAAAAGCATCAAGACCAACCGGCGGTCACTTGTAATAAATGGAAGCCTAAACGCCTGCATGAAGCTGAACTTCAGCACATATCAACCAGACTACACAGCTATCAGCAAAACCATGCAGCACCAGAAGTCGCATCAATAGTAAGAAGTACTTATTAATAACTAACTTCATTATAACAATGTTTAAAATAAATTCAGAGTCTTATTATACTCTAAAGTTGTTGGTCTCAGTATTAATACATATTTGACTCTTGGAGGATTAGATTTTAATTTTTTTTTTTTGGCTCTCTTAGTCAAAAAGGTTCCCAACCCCTGACATAGATGACCATCATTAATAATCAAATAATTAAAGGTAAATTGAGCAAATTTGTTATGTCACAAGTGTGTATCGACCTGGTAGCCCTTCGCATTAATTGGTATCCAAGTATCAGCTCTCAGTTTCATAAAGGTTGGTGATCCCTGACCTAGACCTACGGTGGTATGAGTCTGGAGTAAAGTGTTGGAAGCACAATTTTGGTTAATCTGCAGAGTTTCAGCAAACTGAATTTCCATGTCTCTCATTGGTTCTTTGGAAAACTGCAGAAACTCGGATCTGAATTTTTATTTCCTTTTGACTGGGTTCTACATTTATGTGCTACACAGTAAGAGACATCTTCAGGCATGATCACGCAAACTAAGCTGTGCCAACACGTTCCTATAAAACCAAAGGGAAAGAAGCAACCAGGCTTCTTGATGAGCAATTGTGACATCAATCCCAGAGTGCATGGGATTGCACTCAGAAGCCCATTACACAAACAAAAAAACTGCAAGGGATCACCCCCCAAAAGGATTCTCAGATCATGACCATTCTGTAGACCTTTTCGAAATGACCTGTACAGTCGGCCCCCCTACTTACGAAATTAATCCGTTCCAGCGCTTTTTTCGTAACACGGGTGTTTTGTAAGTAGGGGCGCATTTTACATGTAAAATGCCTGATTCGTTCCAAGGCTCCCAAGACTACCCCATAAACCCTTTAAAAATTATAAGTACACCAATTTTGTATGAAATGTGTTAAAAGTAAAAGAAAATTTAAACATTTTATTAGCATATTAAACCATTTTATTCACATATTAATTAAACCATTATTAAACATTTTTATTAACACAGACACACACCTGTCTCTCTCTCTCTCTCTCTCTCACATACACACAAAATACAGTATACATTAAATGTGTATTGTATACACATTAAATGTTTGTGGTGCTGTGGGCTCGGCCCACAAGCAGGACGCCAGAGCATTTTAAGACGTGGATTCAATGCGCATTCCCTGCTTGACAGATCGGAGGTCCAAACGAGCCACCTTTTGCTCACATGCGCCACATTAAGTAAACATTTACTGAATTAAACAACTTAAAAAAAACTAAAGAGTTCAGCCTCCTTTCATCTCAGACTGACTCTGTAGGCAATCTCTCTCTCTCTCTCTCTCTCTCTCTCTCTCTCTCTCACACACACACACACACACACACACAAAACTCGGGCCCTGCCCACATGCAACGCGGGGCTGACGGAACAATTCTATTTAAATGTGTAAATGGACGGGATGTTTTATTTAAAGCGGAATTACAGTACTTGTTTGAAAGATCAGAGGTCCTCATTCAATATTAACTTGCTTGCTTGCGAGATCGGCGGTCTTCTCCCACGGAGTACTCCGTTTTAATATCGTGCCGAAATAATCGCCTCCGTCACTGTATTTCCGCTTTAAGGTCTCCTTCTGGTTCAATATCGTCCTGATTGTAGAGGGGTTTCCGCGATAACGAAATATAACGCTGCATGATCAATCTCAAAACAAGCCAACTCTCCTTCACGCGTGTGACAAACAGGAAGTATGGATAACATCAGCTGCCTCCTGGCCAATGGGAGGGCAGCGGGGTGGGATGTTGGGAGACAGCCAATGAGAGAGCAACTCGCGCATTGTGTGAAATTTTGATTGGCGCATTTGGCACTTTTCATATCCCGGGGACGAAAACTGAGGAAAATATTTTTCGTACCCCAGAATTTTCGTACCCAAGGGGTTAGTAAGTAGGGGGAGGACTGTGATAAACAGAGAATCCCTTTAACATCGCAGATTAATCACAAATGCAACCCTCACCTTTCCAGCATTGCTGTTCTGAATTTCTCCACGTTGAGCTCTCTGCGCAATTGTGCTGCCAGTTTTCCGGCTCGTTCTCTGAGCAGTAGCGGATGCCTGCACAGTGCAGATGCTGATGGCCTCACAGTAGGATCAGGGTCCAGCATCAGCTTTAAAATACAGAATACATGCAACACCGGTGATGCTGGTGCCAAGTTGTTGTCTGATCCCTTTTGTTATTCTGCCAGGAAGTCAGCTGTTGTCTGCTGCTCTGTCACAAGCAATTTCTTTTAATTTTCATGAATTTTGTGAATTGTACAATTGATATCCGTATTCTATTTCCTTTTTTTTTTCTCCTTTGTTCAGTAGTATGCTGTACAGTAAAATTACATCTGTTTTCATTTCCATTCACAATCTTTTTCTGTTCAACCTTTCCCCTTTGTATTTATTTTCAGGCAGTTTCCTTAAAAGATAAAGAACTATTTAAATTAAAAACAAGACAAATATGGAAAATAGACTGTAAAGGACAATATATCTTGTGAAGCCCATCCCGCCTCAATTAGTTTTCCTATTTGCGGGATGTGTTTACCTGTTGCCATTTGATTTACAATAAATTGAATTAATTTGAAAAAAATGAAAACCCAAAACCCAGTACATCAGAAAATTAGAATACTGTATTAAGAAATAAGTATTTTTAACACTGAAGTGTTGGACATGTATAGCACTCAGTATTTGGTTGTAGCTCCCTCTGCATGAATTACCGCAACAATGCAACATGAAGCAATCAGTCTGTGACGTCGCTGAGGTGTTATGGAAGCTCAGGTTGTTCTGATAGCGGCCTTCGGATCTTCTGTGTTGTCGGGTCTGGTGTCTCACTTCTTATTCACAATACCTCAAATTCTCTGAGGTTTAAGTCAGGCGAGTTTGTTGGCCAATCAATGACAGGGATACCATGGCCCTTAAACATTATTTTTGGCTTTGGCACTGCCAGGGTTAAACCAGGAATTGGTACTTTTGGTAGTGTGGACAGGTACCAAGTCCTGCTGGAAAATAAAATCAGCATCTCCAAGGTGGTCAACAGAGGGAAGCATGAAGTGCTCGAAAACTTCCTGGTAGATGGGTGTGCTTACCTTGGACAACACCGGCGGAGAACATGTCTCCATAAACCACCACTGACTGAGGAAACTTTGCCCTGGACTTCAAGAATCGGATTCTGTACCTCTCCCTCCAGTCCTTGGTTTTACTTTCAACTGAAAAAATACTTTGACCACTGAGCAACAGCGCAGTTCTTTTTGTCCTCAGCCTGGGCAAGATGCCTCGGACCTCGTCTCTGGTTCAAATATGTCTTGATGCAAGGAATGAATGACAGTTGAAGCCCATGTCCTGGATACGTCTGTGCATGGTGCCTCTGGAAGCACTGAATCCAGCAGCAGTGCACTTGTGAATCGGCTAAAGATTCTATGATTGTGTGGTCCTACAGATCCAGACCATCAGGTCATGTAAAGACCCAGAAACCTTTGCAGGTGTTTTCGGTTAAGTATCTGATTAGAGTGCGATACCAGGAGTCTTATGCAAGGCAAAGCTCTCAATCTACCAGTCGACCTACGTTCCGTCCCTCACCTATGATCACGAGCCTTGGGTAGTGACTGAAGGAACAAGATCGCAGACACAAGCGGCTGAAATTAGCTTCCTTCGCCGGGTGGCAGAGATAGGGGAGCGCTCGGAGTAGAACCGCTGCTCCTTCGCCTTGAGAGCGACCAGATGAGGTGGCTCGACCATTTGGTTAGAACACCTCCCTGGTGTGGTGTTTCGGGCATGTCCGACCGGGAAGAAACCCCGGGGTTGACCTAGAACACGCTGGAGGGACTACGTCTCTCGGCTTGTCTGGGAACACCTCGGCATCCCCAGAAGAGCTGAAGGAAGTGGCTGGGGAGAGGGGCACCTGGACCAGAATGAGCGGATGACGAATTTCCAATATTGAACTTTTTCATAATACCGTACTCCAATTTTCTGAGATACTCGATTTTGGGTTTTCATAATCAAACTTGGGGGGGGGGGGGGGGCACTTTAAATACAGTATCTTCTTTCAACTTTCCCTTTATCAAGTCATATATATATATATATATATATATATATATATGTCCCATTACAAGTCATACAGCGGGTCATATGATTCACTCATTTGATTTTGGCGTACGTTATTTTTACGTCGGATGCCCTTCCTGACACGACCCTTTAGCAAGGGACAGAAACACACTGACGGCTTTGCAGCTCCTCTTTACGAAAGTCAGCAATGGCTCTTTTACATCAACCTCTCACCATAGACAGTGAGAGACATGGTCGGTCTCTGATAACCCAGTTAGCTACACTGGGGGGGGGGGGGGGGGGGGGACGACGACAGTGACAACCTTGTGGAGAGTGGGACTCGAACCCACAACCTTAGGATCAGCGATATACCACCAGACCACCACTGCCCCCTTTAAATACAGTATATTATATAGCGTACAGACCGTATACTATTATATAGTATACAGACTGATATACTTTAAATACAGTATAGAACAGGGGTCACCGACCTTTTTGAAACCGAGAGCTACTTCTTGGGTACCAATTAATGCGAAGGGCTACCAGGTCAAAACACACCTCTGAAATTACAAATTTGCTCAATTTACCTTTAATTATATGTTATCATTAATAATTAATGATATTTATCTATGTGAAGATATTGATTTGATTTAAAATATATTCAAAAAAATTAGATGCAGCTCAATGGAGAGTGGCGCTATGGAGCTGTGGGCCTGTCCTAAAACTAGCAGTGAACAGGTCCGCGGGCAACTTATAGTGTCCTTGCGGGCTACCTGGTGCCCACGGGCACCACGTTGGTGATCCCTGGTATAGAATATCAGTCTGTAATTAATCTATATAATATACAGATTCACCTTTTGAACTGAATTACTGAAAAAAAAAATCAAGTTTTAAGTGATATCCTAATTTATTGCAATGCACTAAGTATATAATCTTGATTTAGTTGCTTTTTACTGATGAAGGTCACGGAATTGTGTGGTTCCAGAGATGTGATGGCATCCAGCTCAGCTTCAGCACCTGATTATTACATTTATACCTTTTTATCAAGAAAATCTAAAATCACGAAACTAAATCAAAACAACTGTGGTCTCTTGGCAATAATTCTCTGATCTGATTATCACCTGTAGAAGGTTCCTGAAGGCTGGGGTTAATTCATGGGGCAGGTTGGGTAAGTGAGACTGTCTGAGGCGGTGCCACTCCTCTCCATTCTGAGGCAGTGGTGGTGCACCTGCTGCTAATAACACCGTCAGGCTCAGAGCTAAGATATCCGCCTTGGGTAGGTGCGTGTAGTCCTGAAAATCAACATACTCATTAACAAAAGAAAATATAATCCGTTTAGATCACAGGTGTCAAGCTCGGGCCACGAAGGGCCGTGTGGCTGCAGGTTTTTGTTTCAACCAAGCGTCAGCATACCGGACTTTATTCATGTAAACAACTTATCCGAGTCTTCAAGCAGTTGATTGGTCAGTTTCTGTACAGAGCACACAGATTGACCAATCAACTGCCTGAAGACTCGGATCAGTTATTTAAATGAGCAAAGTCAGGTGTGCTGCTGCTGCTTGGTCGAAACTAAAACCTGCAGCCACACGGCCCTTCGTGGTCCCGAGTTTGACGCCCCTGGAGTAGATCATATAGTGGACATGTCTCCACCACCTCCAGATACCTCTCGCAGCACTTCACATGCAAGGAAGCGACTGTCCCCTTCCTCCACCTGAGGGCTTGAGATGGAAGTCACATGACCAAGATCCCCTACAATGAGAATCATTTACTGAAATCAGGTACAATGTGCAATTACAGTCGATAAGCGCTTGAAGCAATTTATATATAAAGTTAGAACTGAAATGGCTTACCGATTTTATAAACTGCCCCTGATGACGTGGGCCCATCATCATCCTCCTCACTGTCTCCTATACCACCAGAACTGGCACAGAGCCAATGACTGATGAATATGTTACCTTAATAGGGTTGAATATACAGTTAAAGTTGAACACTATTTTGAATAAATTAATAATAAAAAAAAAAAAAAAAAAAAAAACTAACCGAGCACTCAAGTGCGAGGTATCAGCACCAGGTTTATATAATTTCGGGTTGTTAATGAAATGCTTCCCCCTTGTGGGCATCTGATGAACTTTCACTCATTTGCCAAACAACTTAATTGTACTAAGGTCGCGTGGAGGTCTTTCTGGGCTGAAGGTGGGAGTGCAGGGAGCACTCAAACCTCACACCTGACTATTGCATGCCCAATAACACACAAATATAAAAGTCACACTCACATCTGGGGGCCAGTTTGCCTGGTGTGCGTGCCTTTACTGTGACAGGAAGCCCGTGTACTTGGAGAAAACCCACGTGAGCACATGAAAAACAATGCAAACTCAACCCTGAAATGCCTGAACCCAGGACTCGAACCCAGGACCTTCTTAGTACGAGACAAACGTGTGAACCACTACAGCAACATGCCACCCTGAACATTCATTCACACCTCATGTGCACATTAAATCAACTCCACCCCGCACCATGACCACCTACAAAATGTAAATATATGTTTTAAATTATCCATAACTATTATTCTGCTTGGAGAAGAAAAAGCACTATCTAACCCCCACCCCCAGTCCCTTCTGGGGCTCCACAGAACACAAACCAACTGACAAGGGGGGGGGGGGGGTGTTTAAAAATCAGCTCACTGGGTTTGATGTCCAGATGCACCAGGCCTGACATGTGGATGTATTTGAGTCCCATTGAAACCTGAAGCAGCAGATCCCTCAGCTCTGACTCCCGAAAAAATTCACCGCGTTCTTCTTTCTCTTTGATGACATCATGGAGGCTCCCACCTACAAAACACACGATATTTTGTGATCGTGTATAAGAATACATACTGTAGCCTTAGCTAGCTATTAAAAACAAACAAAAACAAACAAACCAAGTTCCCTTCGGTGTAATTCTCAAAATATCTCCAATACAGTACCATCACAATACTCATTCTGAATGATCATATGGTCATCTTCTGCCCAAGCTGAGTAATAGCGCACAACGTGTGGATGATGGCCCAGCACTGCATGTGCATATACCTCTTTTAAAGCCAGTTGCCTGCAGAGAGACACGCACACACACACACACACACACACACCTTAAATTCTCAGATTTTTGGTTCATTTATTTGCATGAGTAACACTTTGTAACTGCATCCGTCAGGACAGGAGAAAATATTTGTCCGGGTCTGTCGTTTTTCCACTTACTCGTTAGCAGAACCTGCGAGTGGCCTGCGTAAGCGTTTGATAGCATACATGCAGCCGTCCAGCCTCTTCACACAACAATACACAGCACCGAACTCGCCCACACCAATCCGGCCCAGTTCCAGGAACTCGCTCTCATAACGTGATAGCATGAGGGAAGCCACCGCTGGTCTCTGAGTACAAACGGATGGAAGAGGGAACAGTATCTGGATGAAGCGTTTTATCTATCGATGGTTGGATATTGAACATCCTTCGCCAAACCCGTGGTTAAAATTGTCGTTGCTTGAAGCTGCTCAGCACACCTGGTTTATAAATCATCTCCCCCCCCCACATATCCTTCGGCAAATTTAGCAAACAAATTAAAGTTTTTCAGTTATCAAAGTCAAAGATGTCCAGAAACACCATTTAAAAATAAATAAATTATATCTTCGCAGTCAACCTGATGACGTCCAGACATGCACAGCCTGTGCATGTCGAGAGACTAGAAGCTAAAGCAAGTGATGGACACCAATTTCTACTGAATTCTTTGTTCTATTCATTTAAATGTTCTTCCGTTGGAAGCTAAGCAAGTTCATGGTGTCTTTTCACGGACTATAAATCTGATGGTGTGATGTTTGTAACCTATGATTTCATCACTGCTATTTCATGAAAATATGCCCAACTCCCTGAATCGACAGACATGCGAGCGCTTCTGTGAATGTGTGCTGGGTCTCCGCCCTACTCTGCTGCACAATACAAATCCGGAGACATGAAACAGCCGTGTAAGGCAGTTTCTGCGGCTTTTTCAAAAAAAATTCCTCGAAAAAAAAAAAAAATAGGGAAAAGTTAAGGAAAATCCTGAAAAACAAGGCCAATTATGCAAAAAAAAAAAAAAAAAAAAACCCAACAAAACTATTTACATTTTTATGTGAGGTGCACATCTGTGTGCTCGTGCACATCTGTGTGTGTGCGTATTTATATTTTATTTACATTTTATACATTATTTTTGAATGTTTGTTATTATAAGCATTTATAGCATTGCATATGTATTTATTGATATTATATACACATATACAATGGTACCTCACTTTACGAAATTAATCCGTTCCAGGGGCAGTTTCGTAACATGTAAAACCCGTGATTCGTTCCAAGGCCCCCAAAACTACCCTTTAAAAATGATAAAAGCATATCTTTTAAGGTACTTACTTCATGTTGACCATGTCTTCTGAGCAGAGTTATAATCTTACAAATGTTATGTAAGGTTAAAAGCCTGAACCAAAAAATAAAGTTGCAATGAGCACACTCAGAAAAACTCATGAAAAAACAGTAACTCTGTCCTTTACATGAAAAGCATCATAGGTGTTATTGGAGATACAGCTCCATAATAGCCAATGGGAGGGAGCTGCATCATCCCTCCTAGCCAGTGGGAGGCCAGCGGGGTGGGATGTTGGGAATTAGCCATTGGGAGAGCAACTCGTGCATTGTTTGCGTTTTTGAGATAGTGCTTTCGTAACATAAACTTGTTTCGTATCCAGAGACAAAAATTTTAGGAAAATGTTTATCGTAACGTGGATTTTTCGTTTGCTGGGGGGTGAGGTACCACTGTACATGTACGTATACGTCAGGTGGGGGGGTCCCAATCCTACTTCATGGAAATTGGCAGTCACTTCATGGAAATTGGCAGTCACTTGGCGGGGGGGGGGGGGGCTCAGTCTCCATTAACGGCAAAAAGTGAGGGATCCCTGTACTGGACTTATTTCTTAAAAATTCTCCTGTTGAACCTCTCCAGACTGGAAGTGAACATAGGAGCGAGAACAACCAAGGAAGATCTCCCATCCTCACAATTGGCCAAATTTTAATAACTTTAGTAGGTCAGTACTGAGAAATTCCAGACCAACACTTTGTATATATGGACCCAGTGAGAGCATGGAGCATGGATAGATACTTTGACTAAAAGAAATCAGCTTGGTCGTCATGGGGCTTTTCTTTTAGACCTGCATTCATTTACTTTGTTGGCTCTTGTGTGAGGGAAAAAAAAAAAAAAAAAAAATGTCCACAAGTCATTTTCCCCCCTCAGCAGACACAGTCTCTGCTTTGTTGTCACTCAGAAACTCAACACTGGTTTATTATGTCGGCTGAATTACACCACGAAACCCTAAAGCTAAGTGTCTGTGCAGGGCCAGTAGGGAAATAAACACATCAGGTTTCCAGAAACATCTAAAAATAACCATACCTTCGACGGAAGAAAATAGCCTTCGTCGTCAGATGATGTTTGTGTTTCCTTTGACCTGCAGGGAGTTAAACGTGGTACGTGTGAGACCACTGCCTGCGACTGGATGAGGTTTTGGTGTTTATAAAAGGTGGTATTACCTGTGTCCGTCATCGTCATCATCACCATCACTTCTACAGCTCTTTCTCTTGTAGTGTTCGCTGTTCCTTCGCACCGTATCTGGTGTGAAAGGATTAACATTGACTGAGGGTACTTGGGCAGACTGAGAAGCTCTGGATAGAACTCTCTGGCTGCGACAGGGCTTGCCGTTCGAGTAAGGCAGTGCAGACTTGGACAGCAGACTCTGGGGTGCAAAAAAGTGGGAAGGTATAATGGATATCAGCTTCTTCAAGCCAAGTTATTATTGCAATGTCCAAACAAGTGCTTTGAAGCAATATTACCTTTGGTGTACTTGGAGAATCACAGAGCCTCAACTTCCTCCAGACAATGTAAGGTATTGGTGAGGCGGGTGCAGTTGGTGAGACCGTGTTACTCCTGGAGCGGTGACGCTGCACTCTTGGGGTTCGGCAGGTGGAGGACGGACTTCTTATGGATGCACTTCTGGGCAACCAGTCCTCTACACTGCTATCGCTGCTGTCCTCCTCACCACAGCTTGAGAAGTACAAATGCTGCTGCACCAATTTCTCATCTGTTGCTGCCATCCTTGGCCACTAGGGACATTCAGGGACTTGGAGATGCAGGCACATTTACACTGGAGGAGGGTTGCGAGAGGGCCTTCATGATTTTAGACCGACTACTCACACAACCCATTTTCACAAATCAACCAGTATACATTCTGCTTAACAAATAAGAAGCAGAGTCAGGCACTGAAAAATTTATTGATCAAACGTGGAATGAAATTAAGAAAGCTGGAAAATTCAGCAGCAGGTCAAGATAAACGATAATCACTCACTCGCTGAGCCATTGAATTCTTCAAGTCTGGGTACTGGCGCCATATTTGATGAGTGTCAGATGCTAAGTATGCTTGCAATGTTGTCACTTTTTATTACAGGGGGTCTTAAATCAGCACCACCTCAGCACTTGAATATCCTGGATGGCGTCTCCCCTCCCGACATACAAAGACGTATAGCTAGCAAGAACGACTGTCGAGGAAACCCATCGAAAATGTGTCAGGCTCCTAGAAGTCTAGGATACATGCAATGAAAGGGTCACAATGTGGCAAGAAAGACTCAGGAACCTCATCACTCACAACAATGGAACTTGGTACAAGCAAAGAGCTGCCAGCTAGGAAAGAGTTAAGCTCTGGCAGAAATGTCTGAACAGACCAAGATATGGCATGAAATGTGCAAAACTCAACCTTCCCAAATGGGAATAGATCAATGAGGAGATAGCTGGCCGTGACTACGGACCTGAACCACAAACCGTGCAACATCTTGCCATCCCCCTTGTTGAAGCACCCCAACACAACATCACACCTGACACCATATAAAAGAGGACAACACTGTGGCTGAACCAGGCATGGTCTGTAGCTGTGGTTTTAAGGACGCTATGTAGACGGCGATTAGGGTAAAGACCGTATTGACCATTTTACAGGTGGCTTGTGGCCTAATACGTACAGAAGTTTCATCAAAGTTTCGATACTAATTGCAGCCAGCACCACCCTATTTATTCTACAATCAGAGCACAACTGAGGCCAGAGACTAGAAAATCCTGCTGGATTACGGGTTACTGGTAACCAGAGATGCTTGGTCATGTGGCTGCAGGTTTTTGTTTCAACCAAGCAGCAGCAGCAGCAGCAGCAGCAGCACACCTGACTTTGCTCATTTAAACAACTGAGCCAAATTGATCGGTCAGTTTCCGTACAGAGCACACAGATTGACCAATCAACTGCCTGAAGACTCAAATCGGTTATTTAAATGAGAAAAGTCAGGTGTGCTGCTGCTTGGTTGAAACAAAAACCTGCAGCCACACGGCCCTTTATGGCATGAGTTCGACACCCCTGACCTAATCAAATATGGCACCAGTATCTGCCAGATGAACACGTAGGTATGATGTCACACTAACTAGAATTACAGAGAGGCTCGCACCCATATCAGTCAACACTTGGTATGGACTGCTTTTCGGACCATTGCAGGGCCAACACATACGCACACTCAAAACAATCCACACTCAGCCCTATGGGGCAATTTGGAATTGCCAGTTAGGCTGATGTGCATGCTTTTGGACTGAAGGAAACTGGAGTACATGGATGAAATGCATGCAAGCACAGAGAGGACATGCAACCTGAAAAACAAACACCTGAGCACTGCCTCAAAGCTCAGGGTGTGTGTGTGTGTGTGTGTGTGTATTGTATATATGTACATACACACACACACACACACACACATACACTTTAAGATTATCCCAGAAACATTCTTTTTCAGTCAATAAAAATTTTTGAATAATTTGGTGTGCAAGTAAAGGGTTAAAATTGATTGATAATGGAAGATTCCAGTATTAACCTTATTATTAATAATTTCTCAGATGTCAGGGTTGCAGTTGTATGAAGTCTCAGATTATCATCATGACATGAGAATTTAAACTCAGCTTCATGGGGGGAAATTACATAAAAAAGGAAGTTAGATGTGAAGAGATTGCACAAGTTCTAAATAAAACCAGGTCAAGCTGAAATAGGAAAACACCCCTCAGGTTAGAGCAGTGATGCTTTTTTTTTAATGCATTGTAAGATTAATTATTATTCCTGTTATTATGATCTGAAATCTTGTGCAGATGACTCACCATAAGCAACGCGTGCCGCCACGTTTAACTTTCACGCGGACCAGTAGAGCTGAACGAGCCTCCACCCTGACGTCATTTACATCATCATCACCACTGCTGGCCAGTTCACTGATTAATGGGCGGGCGCTTCGTCCTGTCACTCAAGCATTTCATTCGAGTAACTTCCGGATTTATGGAAACTGCAGTCAAAAAACAGAGACATTTCATTATTATTATTTTTTTATTTATTTTTTTATTATGTTTGAACTGCGGCATGAATTTAACATGTGATGTTTACCAAATTAAAAAAAAATAATAAATTTGGTAGTAGTGAAAGTCTCAGTTTGTTGTTAAAAGGGAATAATTGTTTTTTGTGAAACCACTCAGTGAACTCTGGTCTCACACAGGACATGCCATTGACAGCTAACATTCATGACCTTGCCACTAGTTGGGTAAATTAATTATATTTATGCAGCACAAATACATCTGATATGTTTATTCATTCATTTTCTGTAACCGCTTCATCCTAATTGGAGTCACGAGGAGACTAACGTCCATCCCAGCCGAGGGCAGAGTACACCCCAGACAACTCACTAGGCCATCACAGGGCGGAAACACGCTGACGGCTATGCGGCTCCTCTTGATGAAAGTCAGCAATGTTTCTTTTACGTGAACCTCTCACCACAGACAGTGAGAGACATGGCCGGCCTATGATAGCCCAGTTAGTGCACTGGGGCTGATATGTTTAAATCTGTGGAAAAAACCCATAGGAATGATGTTTACAGGTTCTTTTGATTGAAAGGTCATGATGCCCTTACACTTTGTTTTTGTAATTTTGCTGATCAAGTGTTTCTAGTTGAACAGTTTCAAGACAACCTGTTTTTGTTTGTTTGTTTGTTTGTCCCATGATGTGGCACAGTGGCATACCGTACACAGTGGTGTCCACCTCACTGCTAGCGGGTCCGGTGTTCCATTCCCAGCACGGGAATTAAACGATAAAATAAAATGCAAAATTAAACGATAAACTTATTTTGATTTAGTTTGCTTTTTTGTTCCCATGTAGAATATACTAAAACAATAATTTGACTCTGGCTTAGCGAATGTCGTCTCCTTGAATCGCCACCTTATCATGGTGGAGGGGTTTGCGTGTCTTAATGATCCTAGGAGCTATATTTTCGGGGGCATTATGCCCCTGGTAGGGTCACCCAAGGCAAACAGGTCCAAAGTGAAGGTCCAGACGAAGTGCGGTTCAAACGACCTCTATGACAAATAAACGGAAAACAAGGACAGTTTCTCTTGCCCAGATGCGGGGTCCCCCCCTGGAGTCAGGCCTGGGGGCAGGCTCGAAGGTGAGCACTTGGTGATCGGGCTTCTACCCATGGAGCCCAGCCAGGACCAGCCCGAAAAGGAGACATGGGTCCACCCTCCCAATGGAACCATTACCTGTGTGGCATACACCTGGGTGGCAGCTGAAGACATGGGTTCTGTCGGACCAATCCTCAACTACTGACTGACAGCTTTCAACCGAGAGCAATATTTCGTATTAGTATAAATATGTTTCAGGCTATAATTTCATAAGAAGCAGTTATACAAAAGTTTTAGGGGGAAATATATGGATTTACGATGTCTCGAGTCGATTTTGGGGGCTGCCATCTTGGCATGAGATTATGCAGGACGATGCAGTGCAGCCACAGACCACTGTACATTCAACAACTATGAAATGCCGATCAGGAGGTGGCCAGTACTGATTATTTTTTTAGCAATACTTGAGTCAAAAATACAGGTATCAATTCATGGCTCCTCTGCAGAAAGAAGCTATGCAGGAACATATGTATGAGGCAGCCTGGCCATCTGATGTTGTGAGGCAGACAATGCGAAGAAATGACGAGCACCAGGCTCAAGTATTGAATATGCAGACAAAAGAAAATTCTACTTGATTCTGAACTGCGGAGCCAGGAAAACAAAGATTGGTCTAATTGCAGCTACTTGCACAATGTGGCTCACACCGAATGAGAACCTCTGCTGTTTTGAGATTCCCAGACACACGGTTCACATCTGGATCAGAATACAATAGATCATGAATCACAAGGATTTTCAGTTGTTTACCTGACGAAATAAGTCCTGAAAATGCTTCCGCGGCAACATTATGAATTCAGAGGCAGAGCGAACAAACCAAACATTTTCAACAGGTCAAAAAGTCAAGTGCAGTTTTCTGCTTTGGTTGGGAGATTAAGTGATTTATGAAAATAGATATATATCGATTCAGTACAATAGTATAAACATTTGTATGAACAACAGTTTGGTTTCGTGCCAAGAAAGAATACCACGTAGGAAGTGTTTGCTTTGAGGATGTTAATAGAGAAGTACAGAGAAGGTCAGTGGAAGCTGCATTGTACCTTTGTGGATCTGGAGAAAGCATATGACAGGGTGCAGAGAGAGGAACTGTGGTATTGCATGAGGAAGTCTGGAGTGGCAGAGAAGTATGTTAGACTAGTGTAGGACATGTTATGAGAGATGTAAGACAGTGGTGAGGTGTGCTGTCGGCATGACAGAAGAGTTCAAGGTGGAGGTGGGACTGCATCAAGGGTCAGCTCTGAGCCCCTTGTTTGCTATGGTGATGGACAGGTTGACAAACAAGGTTAGACAAGAATCTCCATGGACTATGATGTTTGCAGATGACATTTTGATCTGTAGTGAGAGCAGAGAACAAATGGAGGGAAATCTAGAGAGGTGGAGGTATGCCCTGGAAAGGAGGGGAATGAAGGTTAGCCTCAGTAAAACTGAATACATGTGTGTGAACGACAAGGACCCAAGAGGAACAGTGAGGTTACAGGGAACAGAGATAACGAAGGTGGAGGATTTTAAGTACTTTGGCTCAACAGTCCAGAGCAATGGAGAGTGTGGAAAAGAGGTGAAGGAGCGTGTGCAGGTAATAGTCAGCAATGGTTCTTGGGTCTTCTACATGCCTCTCACCTTAGACAGGGACAGACATGGCTGGCTTTTGATAACCCAATTAGCTGCACTCGGGGCAAAAATGTTTAATTCTATGTGAAACATTACTCAGGTGCACATTTGAGTCCTGTTCCATTTTGGCTAGTTTTATATATATATATATATATATATATATATATATATATATATATACAGGGATCCCTCGCTACTTGCGCTTCA
This sequence comes from Plotosus lineatus, assembly GCA_024760905.1. Taxonomy (NCBI): domain Eukaryota; kingdom Metazoa; phylum Chordata; class Actinopteri; order Siluriformes; family Plotosidae; genus Plotosus; species Plotosus lineatus. The sequence goes on from CM045739.1 coordinate 45,634,620, forward strand.
ATTCATGCAGTTCCAGTGCATGGCGTTTTTTTTTTTTTTTAAGTATTCATCAAATTAAAAATAAGGAAATTAAGGAAGAATCGGTGAAAAGGTTAAGGAAAATGCTGCAACAATAAGGCCAACTATGCAAAAAAACAAACAAACAAAAAAAAAAAAACAACCCAAAACCTCACATCAAAAATAGTTACATTTTTGTGAGTTGCGCATCTGAGTGCATGTGCGTGTGTATTTATATTTTATTTACATCTTATGCATTATTTTTTAATGTTTAATTGTTATTATAAGCATTTATAACATTGAGTATGTAATTATTGATATTATATACACATATATGTATATGTCAGTCGGGGTGGGGTGATCCTACTTTGCTGAATTCGAAGGATGTGTGGGGTCTTGCTCCCAATTAACCGTGGAAAGTGAGGGATCCCTGTGTGTGTGTGTGTGTGGGTATATTATATATATATATATATATATATATATATATGTCTGTCTTCCTTTCGGCTTTTTCCCTTTTACTCGGGAGTCGCCACAGCGAATCATCTGACTCGTACGTTTGATTTGGCAGAGGTTTTTACGTCGGATGCCCTTCCTGTCACAACCACTTTAGCAAGGGACAGAAACACGCTGACGACTTTGCAGCTACTCTTTACGAAAGTCAGCAATGGTTCTTTTACATGCCTCTCACCATAGACAGTGACAGACATGGCCCGCCTTTGATAACCCAGTTAGCTGCACTGGGGGGGGACAGTGACAACCTTGTGGAGAGTGGGACTCGAACCCCCAACCTTTGGATCAGTGATCCAGCGCCCTATACCACTAGACCACCACTGCCCCATATTATATATATATATATATATATATATATATATATATAAATAAATAAATAGGGACCAAGGAGTGGATGCAAGCACGGTTGTGTTTGTTGACATACAATGCTCTGGTGAGCGGTTCAGGGTGTACCTGTCTTTCGCCAAGAGTCAGCTGGGATGGGCGGCAGCGTCCTCGCGACCCTAAGATTAAGCGGTTTAGAAAACGAGTGATTGAATGAAATAGAATGAAAACTTTACATGCAGAGTTTACATGTCCCAGCAGTGCCAGAGTAAAAGAGTCTGACGCTGCTCCCGGATGAATGCCCTGCAGTTGCACTCATGCACTTGTAGTGTTTTCCCTGTGCTTTATTTTTTTCGTTGGCGTGTTGTGCAGTGGTTAGTTTGCATATCTGCTTCACAACGAGAGGGCCCTGGGTTCGGTTTCCAGGCTCGAGTCGTTTCTGTGTGGCGTTTGAATATTCTTCCCGTGCTTGTGTGGGTTTCCTTCCACAGTACAAATACATGCATAATCAGCTACTCGGTGGTTTTGAATCGTACCTGGTGAGAGACTAGGGCCCCTGAGACCCCCAATTGGGATTACAGTAAGTGTCCTAGAAATTGAATGAACGGTTTAGTTGTTGACTTTTAGCCTCTTATATATATATATATATATATATAAAACTTTATATATTTTTCAAACTTTATATCAAATTGTTTCATGTCTGCTGATTTTTTTGACACATTCGAAATATTTTTACAGAATTAAAATAAGTAAATGTTCCGTTTCATTCGATCCGTTTCATCACCGTTTGTTTGTCAACCTTCCAGGCCAGGCGCAAATATAACGTCACGTGAGCGGAAGTGTGTGGCGTCATGAAAACAGTGCCGTCTCCAGTCCGTGTCCGGTTTGTTGGTTCCACTCCGTGCAGATTTCGAACGTTGGAGCTGCAGACGGGTTTATTATAGGACTCGAACCGATGGTCCACGGTGAGAGAAGCAGTAAAGCCTGACAGCACCGCGGAGGTGACGCTTGTTCCCGACTCTCCCGAGGCGCGACCATGGTGGAGCAATCGGACCGAGCCCCGCTGCTCGACTGGGAGGAGGAGGAGGTCGGGCGGCCCGAACCGACCCCCGCCATGCCTGCTCCTCACGGCGGCGGGTTCCTGGCCACAGAGCCGTCGGAACGCTGTCCTCCGAGCCAGAACGGCGCGAATACCAGCTGGAGCGCGGCGAGCCCAGTGGGCTGTCGGGTAGCGGCTGTGAAAGGCAGGGGGAGGAGCACGCGCACAGGGCCGGACGGGGATGCTTACGCTTCAGGCACGGATGAGGAGGGAGACTGCGCCTTCCCCGGAACCGCCATCCGAACCCGTGCAGTCCCGGGGTGGGAAGAGAAGGATCAAATCGTCGCTGTTTTCGTAGTGACCTTTGACACCAGATCAGGTGAGCTGGAGGAGCACGACAAGGGGAAACCCATGACGTCACCGCCTCATCAGATGTTCCGTGTATGCTTTTAGTCATTGACAGTTTCACCACAAGAAAAGTGAAAACGGCTGATGTCCATCAGCAGGTCATCGTTCTGACTAATACACACTGCCTGGCTTCTGCTTTCCCGACTGTACACTCCGGCTGTGTTACACTTTGCGTCATTCATTCCTCGACTCATTCATGAACTGCTTAATCCCACCAGGGTTGCAGGGAGGCTGGAGCCTATCTTAGCCTGGGAGAAGGTGGGGTGCACCCGACACAGCTCACCACATCGCTCATACCCGGGGGCGAATTGGAACAGCCGGTTAGCCTAATGTGCAAAATGTGGGTCGAAACCGGAGTACCCAGAGAAAACCTATTTGGAGACAGAACTGCTCCAAACAAGCCAGGGACTTGAACCCAGGACGCTTGTGCTGTGAGGTGGATTGCGCCACACTATTGGTGTAGTCTTAATTCTCAATTACGTAATTCATTTTCAGTAAGCAGTTGATCCCTGAGAATGCAATTCACCTCACACACACACACACTATCACCATGAAGAAGGGGCTGTGTTTGGGTCATGGGCTCGGCGAGGGCATTTCAGTTTGCAGTTTGCATTTTGCATGTCTTCTCTGTGCTTGTGTGGGTTTCCTCCGGGTGCTCTGGTTGCCTCCCGCAGCTCAAGGATAAACACCTTAAACCAATTGCCTGATCCAGACTGCCCCGGGTGTGGAGGTGAGTAATAATGGCTGTGTGTGTTGCCCTGCAACGGTCTAACGAGCTCTCGGGCTGTGCCCGACCTTCGCTCCGTATCGGCTAAGATAGACTCCAGCCTCCCCGCGACCTTGATAGTAGGAGTAAGTGGTTTGGAGAATGCATGTTATAGTGTGCCTTAAGAGAAATGGGCTGAAGGCTTCTTTTGTCATGATTTTGTAATTTGTAATGACTGACGGTGCTTTTTATAATTGTGTGATGTACAGGAAACATTGTGGAGTGGTGCTTACCTCAGGACATAAACCTGGAAGGTGTGGAGTTCAAGTCGATGGCCAGCGGTTCTCATCGAATTGCAAGCGATTTCATGTAAGAATCTGATTTTAATATACAAGATATAAAGTTTCAGATTTATTTAGCAGCCAGTAAACCAGCATGTGGGTGCAATCTAACTAGAGCTGGATGAGCTACCAAAAAAGTGCTGTTTTTTAATCACTGTTGCTGCCAGTTCATTTCAATATGGCACACCCCATCCACCATGAGCCGTAAAATTTATCTCGGGATTCAAAACAAGCAGATGATATTCAGCTGCAGGTAATTTAATAGGGCGGCATGGTGGCATAGTGCTAGCACGTCTGCATCACAGCAAGAAGGTAATGGTTTCGGGTCCTGGGTCTGAGTGTTTGGTGTGTGAAATTTGCATATGTTCTCCCTGTTCTTGTGTGGGTTTCCTCCCGGTACGCCGGCTTCCTTCCACAGTCCAAAGACTTGCACATTAGACTAATTGGCTGTTCCAAATCGTGTGTGTGTGTGTGTGTGTGTGTGTGTGTTGGCCCTGTGGTGGACTGACGAGCTGTTCAGGAGTGGAGTAACCCAACTGAGAGAGGCTAATTGGACTATATCCTTGCGACCTTAGTAAGATTCAATATTTTTGCAAGTGAATGAGTGAGGGCTTTACTAACAGGACAGGTGCAGCTTATCGATCGTAATCATAAAAGCAGGTAAACATAGTTTTTACACTTGACTGTCAAACGCCATGGCGATACAAAGTAAGGAAAAAAACAACAGAAAGACAAATTCTTTGCAGGCGCCCATATTAACATACACTTAGCACATTCGTCTTACAGCAAGACAGTCCTGGGTTCGAGTCTCTGGCTCAGCGATGAGGTTACTGTGCAGAGTTTGTGTGATTTTTTTTTTTTTTTTCTTTTCTATGCTTGTGTGGGTTTCCTCAGGGTACACTCCACTGGTTCCCGCACAGTCCAAAAACATGCACATTGAGCATATTGGCTGTTTCAGAATTGTCCCTAGGTGTGACTGTGGGTTATTGTGTGTTGTCCTGCAATGGTGACTGGTGAGCAATTCAGGGTGTACATGCCTTTGTCTAGACTCAGCTGAGATAGGCTCTGGCTTCCTTGTGACCCGAGGAGGATTGAGCGGTTTGGCAAATAAAATGAATGAATGAATATGGTCACAGTCAGCAGTACATTGTGTATCGTAAAGCTTGAGAAGGAAACTCTCAGAAATGCATATAAAACAGCGCCACCTCTCAGATGCAATCTTCTCACCGTGTCTCCTCAGTAAATACCAACAGTACTTCATTAACTGTAAAACCGGCTTTATGCTGATGTAACTCGGAAGTAAATCCAGCCCCAGGTGATATAATATTTCTATAGCGCAGCAGTAGGGTTTGATTCTGCATGTTGGACATTTCCACACATCTAACCAAACGCTTGTTTTTACTGTTTCTAGATATTTCCGTAAAGGCTCTTTCTTTGGACTGGCATGCTTTGCTAATATGCCTGTGGAGAGTGAGCTCGAGAGGGGCGCTCGTATGAAGTCTGTCGGCATCCTGACACCATCGTACACACTGCTCTACCGCTACATGCACTTTCTAGAGAACCAGGTCAAGTGAGTGTCCTTTCCAGTGTATTAGTCACTTTCAGGAAGCTATGACTGACACCAAGTTTTGATTTCTTGTATTTCCCATTATTGCATTAAGCCTGTGTTGTATCACTTGCTCTCTCTCACACTGATACGTCAGCGGCCTCACTTCCTTTTCCAGTTTATTAAATGGCTTCTGGTTGGTTTTGGTCATTCGGTAGTTAAATGGGGTGTGTGATGTCACGTTTACATTTATGGTATTTGGCAAATATCCAGCATGACTTGTATGTTTATACAATTGGGGGTTAAGGGCCTTGCTCAAGGACCCAGCATCAGAAGCTTGGTGGTATTGGGTCTTGAACCTCTGACCCTTGCGCCCGAGTCTCAGAGTCCTTATCATTGTGCCACAACTGCCCACAGCTGTTCATGGTATACCCTACTTGTGCCCAGTCCTCTCGGCTAGGCTCCTGTCAACTCTAGTAGATTTAAATAGTTCAACGAATGAATGAATTGGGTGGTTGAATGCTGGTTCATCAGCTGAAGATTTGGTAGAGAATACAAGAGGGCCAGCTTGTGGATTCCGAAGTTATGCACCATAAACCATAAGAACAAAGACTTGAATCTTGACGGTACCGTAGCCATCCATGGCTGGAAATGGAAGAGATTGGTTATAATTTATGGGTAGGATGGATGATGTACACTCTCCACCATATCAGTTATACTAAAACAGCACGAGACGAGTGTGGATGCTTGAGCGCTTGTGTATGTGGAAGTGGGTGGATAGTACTTTCTTGTGTTATACTGCCCTATGATGCAAGTTGTGGTTGCCTTGAACAGGTCACATATTTTTGTGGAAGCATGTGATGGCTTTCACCTTCCCTGGTAGCTGTCCTATTAAGGGGTATTTGCCAGTTATCATGACGTAACCATGGTAAGTATTAGATAAGTGTCTGGTGTTAGCGTAGCTATGAGATATTTCCAGTGTTCTGGATTTAATCTATTAATAATGATCAGACAATGTACACATCACTGGCGGTGCATGCAGCCGAGCCATTGCACTTCTCTTGCTGTAAATATGTCATACAGTAATCCCCGCCACTTCGTGTTTCCTACTTAACATCCCCACAATATTGCGGGATTGCCATTGGGAAATTAAAAAATTAAAGATTATTCAAAATTCACGAGCAGTACAGCACTCCATGTACATTCAACTACACTACCCAACATGCTCTGTACTCCTGCTCGACTTGAGTGTTCTCTGATTGGCTGTGAATCCAGCAAGCTGATTGGTCGAGATTATATTTTCCAGCATCCAACACACCTTTCCTTCCTCATGAAACAATGACTTTTATTGAGCTCAGGGGAAGCACTGGGGTGCGGGAAAAATCATGTTCACCGTAGTGGTGAGGGAAAAACAAAAACCAAAATCACTGGGAGAGTATCAACACGGAAACTGGTCGAGCACGGAGCTATTTATAGCGCACTGATGACTAAGTGAATTCAGGTGCGCTCTCTGGATTTCACTTGCGGGTAACAGCTACGCCCCTCACCAGCACATGCAGTGTATGAGAAGAGAGCGAGAAAGAGAGCTAAACGCCTGTGAGTTTGGGGACACTAACATGATCTGTACTAAAGCAAAGGCTCTGGAGGCGATGATGAGCCCCAGCCAAGCACCAGTGCCGCTAGTGATTCTCCTTCTCGATGTGGCTGTGGATTTGTTATTTATAAGGTTTGCTATACAGTATTTATATATATATATATATATATATATATATATATAATATTTATATTTATATATATATATATAATATTTATATTTATTGTCATTATATGGTGTTTAATTTATTTATATATTACAGTAATACACGTTGCCTGTATGACGTTAACATGCATAGAACACTTTAAAATGAACTTCTATATAAATTTTACATAAAATATAGGTGCGTGGGTGTCCTTAAGAAGTGGCAGAAGTCATTTCGCGGTTTTTCGCATTTCGTGGGCTGGTCTCCATTAACCGCAAAATAAGGGGGATTACCGTATTTCGTTCAAGTTATTTTTCAGCTAAAAACGCTGTAGGGAATGACGGTGCTATCTGTGTTTAACGTCAGGCATCAGCTGCAGTGTCCAGGCCAGTACTCGCCACTGGAGGCATTTTATGAGGATAAGAAGGCGGTGCTTCCTTCAGGAGGGAATGGTCTGGTGACGGTCTGCCCCACTAGCACCATGGTGAACCGATGCATGCATCCGGAGATGAAGGTGAGCGCGTGTGGATCTGCTATAATGATGCACTGCTAAAATAGTAAACTTACATTCTTCCCTTACTTGCTCTTATCTTATTAAATCTGCTATTTTAGTTTGTTGTTCAGGGTTTAGATTTGATTAACAGTGCATTCTGGGTGAAGATGCAGATACTTAAAAGTTTTTATGCCGTTTTGCACTTCTTTTATTCATTCATTTGCTGAACTGATTTTATTAGGGTTGCAGGGAGGCTGAAACCTATCTCTGCCGACTGGGCAAAGGGGAGGGGGGTTCACCTTCACGCAGGACAAACGCACACCACCATTTCCACTCACACTCCCGTTTGTTCCATCAGCAGTTTGAAACAGCCGGTGAGCTTCTTGTGCATGTCTCTTGGGAATGTGAGAGGAACCCGGCTTGTGTAGAGGAAGCCTGTTGCAAGCGTGAGGAAAACATGGAGACTCCATTCGGACTCGCCCTTGCCAAGCCCGATACACAAACCCAGGAACCTCTTGCTCAGAAGTGGACATGCTAACCAGTACACCACTGTGCCACCACTTGTAACCTTCACTCTGTTAACCCTTTCCCGCGTAGTCAATGAGGAAGCACGGTGTATTCCACGATTCAATAGGAAAAAGATGTTGGAAAAACCATGTGCTCGAGTTACTATTCAACCCACATAATGTACAGTTCATGTAGCTCTAAATAAATGTATACACAGTGTAAGGATCCGTCACTTTCCGCGGTTAACTGGGACTGAGATCCACCCGCAACTGGCGAATTCCGCGAAGTAGATCAAACCCCCCCACCCCCCGCCTGACTGATGTATACGTACTAGTACATGTATATGTGTATACAATATCAATAAATACAATATTCAATGCTATAAATGCTTATAGTAACAATTAAACATTCAAAAAAATAATGTGTAAGATGTGAATAAAATATAAATACACAATATAGACACACGCACACACGCACTCAGATGCGCACCTCACAAAAATGTAAATAGTTTTGATGGAAGGATTGGCCTTGTTTTCGTGGCATTTTCATGAACTTTTCCACGATTCTTCTTTAATTTCCATATTTTTTAAGTCGACGAATTAAAAAAAAAAAAAAAAAAAACACGATGCATTGAAGCGTGAAGTAGCGAGATATCCCTTTTATCATCAATCGTGTCATACATCGCGGAAGACAGGATGTTGAAACGCGTAATACGAGCGAGAGAGTTAAACCGAAGTTCTTGTGTGCAGCTTCTTGTTGATCATGTTGAACAGCATACGTAGTCCTCAAGTCCAAGAGATTGTCAGCGTCCACACCATCCATTGTTTTGTTTTGTTGTTTTTTCTTTTCAGTAATTTGAATTTCATTCTGGACGTCAGATGACTCATGATCGTTGTTTACTTCCTGTTAGATTACGCATCCCGCTGGCTGCATGTCTCAGTTCATCCGTTTCTTCGGCGAGCAGATCATGGTGTTGTGGAAGTTCGCCTTGTTAAGGAAGCGCATCCTCATCTTTTCTCCACCACCGGTCGGAGTGGTGTGTTACCGGGGTGAGACTCAAACCGGGTTTAATGCCAGTGAAGTAAAGGTGCTAAAGACACAGCGATGTCCTCGTGTGTTTGTAAAAATGCACAGCCGCAAACTTGAGTGTTTTTAATTTTAATAAAGTTGTCTCGGAGCTCTGAGTCAGACTGGCTTGTGACTTGTGCTGTTCCTTTTTTTTTCCTGCATTCCTGATGTTTTTCAGTATACTGCTGTTGTTGCCTTGCGAATGTGTCCATACCTGGGATCGGTGGCTCTGTACCAGAGTTCCGCCCCTTCTTTTATATCAATGTTGCTGACATCACAGCTCTGGAGAAGGAATTGTCCTACGTGGCTTGTGAGTACTTCATTTTAAAGTGCTGCTTTTTTTTTTTTTTTTCTATTTAAAGTAAATATGATGAGATTGCGAGTTGTTACACAATGGCTCCGTAGCTCAGTCGTGAAAAGGCTTGTCTGTATTAATGTGCTTCCTGGTGGTACAATAAGTGTTTTTTATTGTCAGTCTCAGAATGCGTGGAAAAGCAATTTACTTGCAAAGAAAAGTTGTGATTGACATACTGACAGGCGTTTCAAAAAAGCTACTGAATAGTCCATTGAAACCTTTCCTTTGTGTGTGTGTGTGTGTGTGTGTATGTGTGTGCGTGCGCGCGCATAGGCACTACAGAGAAGATATTTGAGGAGAAGAAGGAGCTTTATGATGTCTACATTGACAACCAGAATGTGAAGACGCACAGAGAAATCCTGCAGCCTCTGTTACGAATTAATAATGCTGACAGGGAGAAGTATCGCAAACTCGGGGAACAGAGGTACTGAAATGTACTTCACATGGAGGTTCACACTGGATGTAATATCTTGTATGTTTCTGCCTGGTCACATTTCCCAGAACCCTTTGCACCAAATATCCAAAAATTGGCTATTGCACAGTTCAGTTTGATTAATTCTGTCGTAAAGACTTCTGGGGGTCACATGGGGTAGAGCTGCTGCTCGTTTGCATCGAAAGGGACTGACGTCGTGGTAGACCAAGAACTCACCAGAAGGATTGTACATCCCATCTAACCTGGGAATTCCTTAGGATCTCTCTCTGAAGGAGATCTCTCCCTGTCCGCTATGGAGAAGGATGCTCGGGTTTCAACTTTTAGATCTGTAGCCTCCTTCACCTGACTGGAAGAAAATGGATGAAATGAACACGTTGAGTTTTAAAAATGATCCACAACAATTTGGCCTCATCCTAAACCAAGGATTCCCAAACTTATTCCTGGAGGACTCCTTGCCCTGCACACTTTGGTGTTTTTGATTTGTTTTTTGTTTTTTTTGGTTTCTAACACACCCTTATTTCACTAATTACCCATTTAACAGTTCTTTGAGACTAAACAAGTCTGTTGCAAGAGCAACTCACACACATATACACACACAGACACACACACAAAACCATTCACACACAAAACCATTCACACTCAAACCTCAGGGCAATTTGGAACAGCCACTTAGCCTAATGTGTATGTCTTTGGACTTTGGGAGAAAACTGGAGGATCCAGATGAAACCCACACAAGCACAGGAAGTGGGCAGTGTAGCCCAGTAATTAAAGCAAAGGGTGACTGATTCGAAGGGCAAGGATTCAATCCCCAGTCCCACCTGTCTTGGGCCCTTGAGCAAGACCCTTAACCCTCAATTGTTATTTAAAAAAATGTTAATTATGACTATCTCTGGATGAGAGCGTCTGCCAAATGCTGTTAAACGTTGCATGGAAACTCAACATGGTAATGCCATGAGTTCGAGTCCCGGAGAGACGTGCCAAAGCTGGTTCAGTTGTTTTCATTTCACATTAATGCAGTGCTTCTCAATTATTTTCTGTGGCGCCCCCTCTTGGAAGAAAAAAAACATTTCACACTCCCACCGCCCTGCGAGCGACTATAAATAGTATTATTTGTCTATAAAATTGTTATTAGTACCGTACATCTCTGCATAACATTGTATCATTATTAACATTAAAAACAAAAAAATAAAGAAATATAGTTCAACTTACAATAAACAAAAACTTCATTAACATTGTTTTTTAATCTGTAACAGAAAAGATTTAAAGTGCACCAATGTGCCTGAAAAAAAACCCCCACACATCCTTATTTAAACTCATTCAACTTATTTATGTCTTAATATCTTCGTCTCTCCCCACTTTTCTCTTCGTTCCTGTTAGAAAAATTTCCGGGTTGTTTCTTGGGGGTTGTTTACTGCACTTCATATCGTTTGCTCGTGCGAAAAACCGCTACACCATAGCGCAACAATGAGAGCGCCACTGCCAACTACTGGAGTGGAGGTGCAATTACATGTAATTCTCGTACACTATTCCAGAAAAGCATGCCCCCCCCAGCATCACACCGTGTACCCCACTATTCGAGAAGCACTGCAACTGGCAGACGCCTTTACCCAGAGCGACTTGTATAAAAATAAATATAGGTTGCTCAGTTGTATTTCAGTGGCATAACTCGTGACTTGGTGATCCAAAGTTGTGGGTTCAAGCCCCAGTTCCACTAAGTTCCACTGTAGGCTTTTGAGCAAGGTTCTTAATCCTCAATCACTGACCACTCTGTTGTATTGGTCTCATGGATGGTCTCTTAGAAAAGAAAATTAGGCGTATTTGTGTTTAAAATTTCCATGTGTAAACCGCAGATAAAGGATTTTGGGAGGGGTAATTAAAATATGGGGTATTAGTCTGATTTAAACAGAGGAAATGAGTTGGATTTGGGAAGACTGAATACTTTTGCAGTGTACATAAACAAACCTCAGAATAAGTGTTCTTTATGTGTAAGGATGTTCTTAATTATAATTCGGTAACAAACATCATCTTGACTTGGTGGCGATGTCATGAAAATGTCTCTGCAGGCAGCTGTTGCTGTATTCCCAGGAGGTTGATGGAGACTGCACCTCTAGTGAGGAAGACCTCTTTATTCTGTGAGTGGCAGATTTGTTTTGTTCTGTTTTTGATTGTTTTCCCAGCCGTGTCCATGGCGGTTCCAGTTCTTTTTTTGCTTTTGCTTTCTCAAGTTCCTTCTCCATAAAACTACTTCCCGGTTGGTATCGGACTGAGTGGCTGATTTTTGCTGGTCTCGAAGCAAGGGTTCATGGGGAAGGGGGAATATTACAGGGTGTAGCACTCCTTTTGATTGTGACCACACATAAATTAAATAATAATAATAAAAAAAAACATGCTTTAGTATAGACAGGAAATTGTATTTCTGTTGTAAGTTTGGTGTTCGTGTTGCTCTTCTTATAGTATCAGACATTGTTTAGTGTTGCAACGTACACTTTCAGATAATGTCCCCTTCAAAAGCATTACCTCTGGCACAGCTAATACAGACTGAATTCTGCTCCACTCGTCCTGTTCAGTCACTCGTACATACAGTTTTGTGGTCGTTTCATAAAATCTTTCTTTAAAAAGGAAGTTCATGAGCTTGCCTGTGTGTCTGTATGTCTGACTGTGACCACAATAATTTGAAAGCAAATGGAAGAATTTCCAAGAAATTTATACCAAATGTGTGTCTTGGGCTGATGAACAACTGATTAAATTTTGGGTGTGATCTGGAAACGGACCCAGGAGTGTTTTTACTTTTACAGACGTATATTTTTCCTTTAATATCGTGTTACGGGGGAAATGACGCATTTTAGATAATGCAATGTTTTTCACTGGTCAGGAGCAAATGTAAAGCTTCAGGCATGAGATTTTTCCATGATTTCTTGGAATTCCATCCTTTTGTTCTCCAAAAATGTCATATTAAAAAAAAAAAAAAAAAAATCATTGCAAATTCGTTGAGAAATTTTCAGGGGGTGATCTGTTTTCAGTCAAGACCTTATTCGGTAAAAATGCAGAAATATATATATATATATATATATATATATATATATATATATATATACACAGACACTCCCCGACTTACGTTCATCCGTTTTTTTTTGTTTTTTTTTCAAAAAAAAAAAATCAAACTTTGAGTTTAGACGTACCTACATAGTACGCTGACGTAATGACGCTGCGTCCATTGTTTACAAACGATGGACTGAACATGCCCATCGTTTTATATATATGTTATATAGCGTGTTACCCTTGTGTTAAGACGTCATCTCTGTGATCTTTGTGTTAACACTGTTTTGAGGACTTTTGTAACCCTAAGCAAATATGGTTTATCAGAAGCATAAGCCTACTAGCATGGGTGCAAGTCTCATACACGGAGATGAATTAATTCTCTGCTCATATCGGCGCAATCTACCATGCATACTCAGTTCAGCAAAGAGAGATGTAAAATGAATGAATCCAGGAAAGAGAACTCTTCGCTCTGCTGGTGATTCACATCAGTGCAGGCTGTGTTCTAAATGAGTTCAATGGCACCCTTGCGCACTTGAAAGACCGGAAGTCCATATAACCCACAGCAAGTACACTACTTTCGGTTTTGAGCGCCTCACGTATTGTAAGCGTTGATTGGCTGTTTTAAGCTTCATGTAAAGTGACTCGGTATAAATAAGTGACTTATTTGAAATTAATGTTTATATATTTGATATTATTTCACAATGTTATGTTTATAATAATTGATTTAGGGATGTTTTGAGATACTAATGATATTTATGGATGTATAGTACAGTATGAGCATCATACGTCACTGTAACAACTTGGGTTTACTTTCAATTTGCATTCGGCCTTCCGGAACCAATTAAAAATGTAGGTCAGGGAGCGTCTGTGTATGTGTGTGTGTGGATGTATGTATATATATATAATATCATAAACGACATAAGCGCCCTGCTCCAATAAGTCCCCCATGTTTTTTATGTTGTGTCTAATAACCACCCATGTGTACTGGAGCAAAATCGTAGCTCAAACTTACCAATTTTATTCTCATTAGTCTAATTATCTGGTGAGCAGTAATGTTTATCACTTGATGGTCCCCATTTATTTAAAGCAGTGCTTCTCAATTATTTTCTGTGCCCCCCCCCCCCCCCCCCACCCCTGGAAGACAAAAACAATTCATGCCCCCCCTCTCCACCCCTTGAGCGACTGTAAATAGTATTATTTGTCTATAAAATTATTAGTGCACCTCTGCATAACACTGTATCTTTATTAATACTAAAAACAAAAAAGAAATATAGTTCAACTTACAACAAAGAAAAACTTCATGAACATTGTTTTTTTTAATCTGCAATTGAAAAGATTTAAAGTGCACCAATGTGCCTGAAATAAAAAAAAAAACATCCTTATTTAAACTTGTTTTACTTATTTATGTCTTAATATCTCCATCTATCTCCACCTTTCTCTTCGTTCCTGTTTGTGTTGTTTCTTGAGGGGTTGTTTACAGCACTTCATATTGTTTGCTCGTCTGAGAGCGCCACTGCCAGCTAGTGGAGTGGAGGTGCAATTACATTTAATTCTCGGACACAATTCCAGAAAAGCATGTTCCCCAGGGTCATACACCTGCCCCTGGCTTCACCCCCCCCCCCCATCATACCACGCCCCACTATTTGAGAAGCACTGGTTTAAAAAGTAAAATGTGTAAGATTTGGCTGCATCTAGTGGTGAGTGTCCAGATTGCAGTCCACTGAAATTTCATTCCTGCCTAATCCGCTTAAAAGCTAGTATGTTTCTGGCCTACTTTTTGTTTTTGTTTCTGTACCTTTAACTGATCTTTAAAAATCATTTCCAGGTTGTAAAAATCATTCCATGTTGTAATAATGCAGGCAAAATGACAGCCTCCATGAGAGGGGACCAGCTCCCTGTGTAGATATAAACAGTTTATGCTAAGGCTCTGAAAACTCACTGACTTAAACAAAACAACTTTGAGATTGAGAACTTATGTATTGATCCTCCACAATGTTACACACTGTACCTTTAAGTTTTAAAACTCCTTTCAGGTTGTAATACAGGCAGTCATCGACTTACGACCGCTTTTGGTTCCGACAGACCGGTCATAAAGCGATCTGGTCATATGTCGACTTTCCATCCAAATACACCCATGCCAAACAAAAACAGATGAATAAATCTCACGCATTTAAATCTATACGTCTATTTTCAATTCCACGTCACTGTGGCGCGCAGTGGAGAGCCAGTCCTTTCTGTACTCCAGTGTGTGGGCGTGTCCGATACCTTCAAACTCTAATTTTATTGGATTATAACAACAGCCACAGACTGCGTGTGTTGTTCTTAAGTAAAGAGATACATTTCCCTTGTTTTGTCAGCTCATTTCCTCGAAGCCAAGCACAGCTGGCAAGCAAACAAATGGACAGTCATGGAAAAACATCAACCCGCAGAGCAGCTGATTGCCAAAACTTGGGACGCGCTTCCTGTCACATAAACACTGCAGCGTGTGAGTCCAATAAAATTAGAGTTTCAAGGTATTGGACCCGCCCGCACACAGAAAGGATTGGATCTCTGCTTCGCGCCACAGTGACGTGGTATTGAAAGTAGATGAATGTCTCTGAACAGTTAGAATGTGAAGCTGCATCATCTCCTGCTTGGCCTTTTAAGGTGTTGGCGTTGCCAGCAGCGCAAACAACCGTCGTACACAACACTCGCACTGCACTGCCATGAATCATGCTTCGCGACAGTTGCGGTCGTAAACTTGATCAGATGTAACTCGCATAGGTCGTAAGTCGACGTAGATTGGACACTTCTTAACCCACTTGTAATAATTTCAGTGAGTTCGGTTGTTTTCTTTGCTTGATGCGGACAATAATTTGACCCTTGTCGAATCTTTTTTCATAGACTCTGATGATGCTTTTAGTCATATTTCTGTAGAAATGTACAAAATTACTAAAACTTTTAAGCATCACTATCAGGTAATGTGACTCACAGTAAAGGCAAACTAATAGAAGACAATTAGCATAATTTTATTTTCCTGCCATGTTAACCGACCAAGCAGTGTGTGTAAAAAAAAAAAAAAAATATTCTGTCTTTCCCCTTGCCAGGTTTTTTATGGAGCAGAACAACCGTATCTTTCAAACACTCTTGGAGGTTGCAGGGAGCGCCGATCCCACCCTGACTCCTGAGCATGTGCGTGCTATGGGCTTGGACCCTCAGGCTGATCGTGGCTTCCTTGTGGATCTGCTGGAGGTCTACGGCATTGATGTCATGCTAGTTATCGACAATCTGTGCTGCCCGTAAGACTAGAGAGGTTTCTTTCTCTCCTTTTCCTCTGTCTCACTAATCACTAATTCGCTTTCTGGATCCGCTAGCCTTGCTGGGCTGGAACACACTGCCTGATTCCCTTTTCCCCCCTTCTGTTTGTCTTTCTCTTTTTTTTTTTTTTTTTGGCCTGGGTTTTTCAGGAGCCAGTACTGACCCCTGGCTTCACCGCTGGAGCGCAATGATACTGCCTCTTCAGGCTTTGATACACTGCTGCCTTCACGCCCCTGATGTCTGTCTACGTGTGTGTGTGTGTGTGTGTGTGTGTGTGTGTGTGTGTATTTCCTCAGTGTCTTGACAGCTACCTGTTGGTTTCACCCAACTGCGCCTACTCTTACATCTTGAAAAGTGACAAACACTGATCTCTGTGCCTCTTTGTTACTGCTTGCTTTGTGGACCTCAATTGTGACTTTTTTCTTCTAGCCAGTGCTGTTTTGGAGACCTGGTGTAACGGCCCTGTCTGGGTCTCCAGTGCACTTCATCTGAGCCCAGACATAAACTAAAGCAATGGAAACACTTCCATCCCTGAGCCCGACCAGTTTTCTGTCTGTTGAAGGAAGGAGAATGAAAGGCAATGATACACCACCGTGTTGTATATTAATGGTTTTTGCAGCCAATTTTATAAAATAATCTCCGACAGTATTTATTTGGCTTACTGTAAATTAATAAACACTCCCCCTCCCCAACCTGAAATTAAATGGACATCTCTCTCGATCTCTTTCACTCTTGATGTGTTTTGGATTTCGTCAGCCTTTTTTATGCCTGTCGCTAATGACTGGATTAGTGTTGAAGACAAAAGGAGCGGTTAAAACGATTTTGGCGATGCGAATAAATCCTGTTCAGCAGTTTAGTATTCTGGTCTCCAGAGTGACGACGGGTTTGGAATATAAATAATCAAAGACACGAGGGTCTCACCTGCTGTATGTTCACCGTCAATCATGATCATGGACCACATTGGATTTCTTACTAATTGATTGAGTTGATTCTGAATGAGTGCGTTTTCTAGTGCAGGGCTGGACAACCTGCAGCCTCAGAACATGTGTGCTGATATGAGCCTGATCGGATCGGTTATCATACTGGCATCAGTTTTGGCTTGAGTGGAATTTGAATGTCAAGTTTTGACACACTGGGGTCTCGGCCCTGGAATTAAAAAAAATGTTCATTTAAAATGAGTATTATAATTCTTAATGTAATATAATATGGATACAATACTAACACCACAGAGGTGTGTGTGAGATAGATAGATAGATCTATAATATACAGTGGTACCTCACCTTACGAAATTAATCCGTTCCAGAGTCTTTTTCTTAACCTTTTTCGTAAATTGAACCGCATTTTACATTTAAAACATGTGATTTGTTCCAAGGCTCCCAATACTACCCCCTAAACCCTTTAAAAATTATAAAAGTATACCTTTTAAGACCTCCTTCTGCTTCAATATCATACCGATGGTAGACGGATTTGGCCATATTCCTTTGCGATATCACTCAACCGCATGCCACGAGCCCGCTTCTTCTTCTCACTTGCACCGGAAATCACACGTGTGTGTGCACGCGTGTGTTGACCATGTCTTCTTAGCAGAGTTATAATCTTGCAAATGTTTATGGAAGGTTAAAAGCCTGAGCCAAAAAATAAAGTTGCAATGACTCAAAAATAACTCATGAAACAACAGTAACTCCGTCCTTTCCACGAAAAGCATTATGGGAGCTGCAGCTCCATAATAGCCATTGGGAGGCCAGAAGGGCAGGATGTTGGGAGATAACCAATGGGAGGGCACTGCATCATCCCTCCTAGCCAATGGGAGGCCAGCGGAGTGGGATGTTGGAAGGATGTTGGGAGAGCAGCTCGTACATTGTTTGAATGGTGTGTTTCGTAAGGAGACCTTGTTTCATATACCGAGACAAAAAATTTTGGAAAATGTTTTTTGTAACCTGGATTTTTTGTTTGCTGGGTCTGTCGTAAGGTGAGGTCCCACTGTACACACCGACACAGAGAGAGTGACCCAGTAAAACCTCTCACATTTCAAACTCAAAAAAACAGTTCAAGATAACCAAATTCTTATTCGCACATATGAAAGCGCATTCCGTACTGTTTTTATTCATCATGATTTAAAGATGATCCTCCAAATGGTGGCCATTTTGTATACACACACTCTGAGGTGATTTCTGATGGCTCGATGGGTTGTGTCGGGTGGAACAGCGACGATCTCCTGCTGAATAGTAATCTGAAGGACTTCGAGTTTGGAGTGGATGAGTGTAGACTCGTGATTCAAGCTAGCACAACCAAAAAGTATTGCAAGGGGCGTGGTCAGGCGAACAAGGCTATTACTTGACATCGTCATACGTCGAGATCACTTCAACCAGAAACAGGTGCCTCAGCACTTAAAATCATGGTCACGCTACTTCCAGACAGGAGCACCACCATCTCACTGTGCTTCATATGTGCAAACAATGCTGAATAAAAACTACTGAATGTTTCACGTGTGCAAATAATATTTTGATCATCTAATTATTTATTTTCCTTATTTACCCTTTGAAATGTGTAGAGGTTATTCTGGGTCACTACAGAAACAATGACACATGTATAAAATTGATTTCAACTTTATGATATGTATTTTTTTCCCCCTGCACCACCTGAAGCACAGTTTGGTACACAGGGCCGCGGTTTCATCTTTGATTTCAAATCCGATTTTGTGAGATTGTGATGCTTTCGAATGTGTTTTTTTCCTTCACACAGAATAATATGAATGTGATTCTATCAGTGAATGCTGTATTGTATTGTTTAATGATTTATAGACTTTGTTTTATGTGTAAGCTTGGATTTGTGTTTGTAATTAGCATCGATTCAAACTCCATCACATGGCCTTACAGCTAAAGTCAGCAGCTGCTCCCTTCAAGAATTTAAATTCCTACACATCACTTGAGAGATTATCTTTAGATTACACTACGTTATTTATATTCCATGACTTGTACATTGTTGAAGATAAGCATTCCTGTAATTATCACAGACATTGTGTCTGTCTGAAAGTATGACAAGCCTTTAATTCATTAACACTCTGTTCAAACCGGCGGTCCAGCCTTGTGTTTCATCCGCATACCAAACTCTTATGTGAAAGGTTGACTGTGAATATCATCGCGTCTCCTTTCTGTGAATGAGTGCAGGCGCTCGTTGTTTGACTGGAATACGAATAAGCTTTTATTAATAATTATAAAAAATGTAATTTAAATGAACAGTATATAATCTGTTAAACATGTGAATAGCGGTCGTATGGTGGAGTTGTTGATGTGAATTTTTAATATGTTTCATGTACTACCTATTCATATCCTTTCAAATCATATTTTATAAACAGCGTTCACTTTGACGCTGCGTCCTCTGAACTCGAGTCTAAAATGTACAGTAATCATTGCATATCAATCAAATCTAGACATGCTTATACAAATGTATTGATTAAGCATTAAAATGTCATTAATATATACACAGTGGAGAAATGTTCAGCTGTTTATCTGACGTCTGCACTTATTGAACACGTTTGGTTCATGCTACATACTGTAACTGCATGTGTTTCTTGGTCGAAATCCACTGGTTCTTTTTACTGCCATCTTCAAATAAACTACTGATTGTGAACGTATGACTGTCGATTTATTATTATTATTATTAGAGAAACTGATGAAATTGAAATATGACTTGCATGGTTGTCCCCGTGTCCACACTTCTATGTAGGCCTAACCTTTATTTCAAGGTGGTTGTCCCTTGTCCACTCATCGCTGATTGGCTGTTATGTATCACAGCGTTGCATGACAACAATTATCAAGGATTGCTGAAACCCATCAATGCATCGTACCCTTATGGGAATTTTATATGATCAATACTAATGATTATTATGTGAAGAAAAACCTGGAAATTATTTTTAATATACGATATTTTCTGAACTATAAGGTGCAATTAAAACCTTTTAATCTTTTTTTTTTTTTTTTTTAAATATGTTAGTGCGCCTTATAATCCAGTGCGCCTTGTGTGTGGGTGAGGCTGAGCCACTCCCTCTCACTGATACCAACAAAATCCAGGTGACATGAACTAATTCAGAGCTTACCATCATTCCGGTGCATTAACTAAAGAACTCCAACCACTAGATATTGGTATCAACAGGTTGTAAGTTAGAGGGTTCCTGGCTTCATGTCCACATACTGTCATTCTGGCCATCATAGTCAGGTGATTCGCTGAGCAATTCGTAAGTGGCCGAGAGAAGTTTACATCATGCCCTCGGAAGACTTTCCACCGAATCTCAGTCTCTATTGATCTGCAAAGCCATGCGCTTCCATATCACTGATACCGTCAAAACCCAAGTGAAGTGAACTAATTCAGAGCTTGCCATCATTCCAGTGGATTAACCAGTTAGAGGGATCCAGACTTTATGTCCAACTTGCGCAACTGTTAAACTCCGACACTGAAGATGAGGAATTTGATGGATTTGTGGAAGAGGAATAAACTAAAAGGAGTGAGTTTATCGTTTTATATTGTTACAGCTGAACAATGCTGAACGTTATTGTGAATGAGTTGAATCAAGTTTGACTTATTTGACCCTTTTTCACTCAATGCGCCTTAAAATCCAGTGTGCCTTATAGCTTTGTATTTAACCCCTCCCAAGTAAATGCACGTACACACAGAGCAGTGGCCCATCACATCACCACGCCCGGAGCATAGCTGGGGTGCTTTGCTAGAGGGCACATCAACTGTAAAGGTAGAGAAAGGGAAAAGTGCTGCTCATTCTCCCTCTGCACATTTCTCCTGCCAGCACTATTTTGGTCCCAAACCCACATTGCTATGCATGATGTCATGCTGCACAGGACCGTAAAATATAAGTGCTAAAACTGCATAAGATTTTGAAAACAACTGTCCAACCTCGGTATAAGGTTGGGGATAATTCTCCCAACTGACCATTTGTAATAGGCAAGCTGTTCAGGGTCTGCCCAGTGTTGGCTGAGATAAGCTCAATCAGGGTGGCAGGGAGGCTGAAGTGGTTTGGCAAATGAGTGAATGGGTGTTAGTCCATAACTTACAATAGGAAGTTAATAATAAAAGAAGTTAATCTAAATGATGTAAAAATTTTCATTCAAATAATTGAATCAGAGAGTCATATCATGTTTGTTTTATTAATGTATCTAACAAATTATTCAGGATACTGGTTTGTCCAATCTTGTTTATGCCTGGTCCCTAGTCCACATGTAAACAGCACAGTTTGTTGTCTATGAAGATAGCTCAGTGTTACATTCTCTACCTTCCTTACATCGCACGCATTCAACAAAGCAAACATTTCACGTACAACATCCTGCTGCTACATGTACTATAGCACATTCATTTAATGGCATTCATACTCCGACATGCAACAATCACTTCCTTTAGCCATAGTATCGGCAGAAAATATAAACCCCACCGAATATAGCTTTGAATAGCATGGCATGTTATTGTCCGTGTGTGTTTGATACATGGTTAAAAGTCCAATAAATGAAAGTGTGGCGCTCAGAAGTTTCCCCACTGTGGTGTTGCACAGCTTACTGTTCAGCTCATCTGAGCCAGCTGGTCTTTACGTTCAGAGCTGCAAAAGAACCGGAGTTTCCGTGGCAAAAGCTTCACTTCCACTGGCATTGCCTCAAATGCTTCATTGTCAACATCAAAGAAACCAGCACCCTCCTGGACCAAAATAAACATGGAAGAAAGTTAGCTCAAGGCCTGGTGCAGACAGGCAATGATGGAATAAAACACGGAGTATGTCGTTCTCGTTAAATTTAGTGTCTTGCAAAAGCATTCACTCAAGTTGCCATTTTTTTCTAGTTTGCTGCCTTAAAATCTGGAATTAAAATGGATTTTTTTTTAATCAGTCGAGTTACACAACACGCCAACAACCTTGAAGATGCAAAATATTTGATTCAAGATATATGATCTTCAAGGAATTCCCTGTACTTAGCACCATAGATAGATAGATAGAGCTTTATTTATCTCGCAATGGAGAAATTCACTATTTTTTCACTGAAACTCACAGACCATCCATCATTGCCTGAATAACTCTGATCAGTTTCCCAGTCTCTGGCAATGAAAATCATCCGCACATCATAATACTGCCACCACCACTACCACGAGGGTGTTATTCTTGGGGTGGTGAGAGGTGTTGGGTTTGTAGCGGTCAGTATTTTCCTGAATGGACAAAAAATTAATTTTAGACACATCTGACCAGAATCCCTTGTTCCATATGTTTAGGGAGTCTCCAACATTCCTTTTGGCAAAGTGTAAACATGCCTTTTAAACGTTTTTTTTTCCCCCAGTCAGTCATTCATAAAAGCCCAACGTGGTGGGGTGTATGGCTGAGTGGTGCTATGAGCAGATACACCAGTCTCCACTGTGGAGCTTTCCAGCTCCTTCAGGGTTACATTTGGTCTCTTTCCGGTCTCTCTGATTAATCCTCTCCTGATCTGCGAGTTTTTTCAAGCAGGCGAATGGTGCTCCATGGGATTCTCAAGTTTTTGGAAATTTTTTTAATAACCTAACCCTGAATTGTACTTTGGTACTTGCCCTGTTTGGAGAACTCCTTGGTCTTAACCGTGTTACACAATTTCTTCTGGGGCCAATAAAGCATTCTGATTCTAATTCTGATAGTTGTTTGGTGGTGCCTCTTCATTAGTGGTATTGCAGACTCCAGGACCTTTCAGAACACTTATATTGCACACAATTGGACCTTATTTAACAGATTAGATGACTTCTGAAGGCACTTTTTTTTTAAATACACATATATATATATATATATATATATATATACACACACATATACACACACACACACACACACACATATATATATATATATATATATATATATATATATATATATATTCATATATATTCATATATATATATATATATATATATATTCCCCCCCCTACTTCACCAATTTGGATTATTGTGTAGAGGTCCATTAGTAAAATCCAAGAAACAAATCCATTTACAGTAATTCCCCTTATTTCGTGGTTAATGGGGACTCTCATCTCAAAACCCCACCCACTGTTTGTCACCTCACTCATCGCATGTATCTTCGCTTTTAAGGTCTCCTTCTGCTTCAATATCATCCCGATTGTAGAGGGGTTTTGGCCATACTCCTTTGTGATTTTGCTCAACTGCATCCCACTTTTGTATTTTTATTATCTCCTGCTTCACTTCGATTGATAACGGAGCCTGCTGCTTCCTTTCGGCGTCACCGGAAATCACTTTCTTGGGGTCCATGATGGATAATGATCACTCTCAAAAAACCTCACAAGCCAACAGTCCTGTTCAACTCTCCATCACGAACAAACAGGAAGTGACAAACAGGAAGTATAGGTACAGTAATGGGTACAGTTCAGCTCCCTCCTAACAAATGGGAGGCCAGCGGGGCGGGATGTTGGGAGACAGCCAATGAGAGAGCAACTCGCGCATTGTTTAAATGGAGTGTTAGGCGCTTTTTGTAAAAAGAGGTTGTTTGGTATACAGAGGATGAAAATTTAGGGAAATGTTTTTCGTAACCTGGATTTTTTTGTATTCAGGGGTTTTTGTAAGTAGAGGGCTGACTGTAATATGTGAACACAACACTTTCATAAAAATATTTCCGACAAATCAGCTGCAAACCATCATTACAAATGTAAATATTTCATGACCTCAAAATCCTTCTGATTAATCAGATTATAGAAAATTTCTTCCATGTCTCATGACAAAAATATCACAAATGATTAAAATTACTTCGCTGACATGTTTATAAAATTATTAATCTTGGATTGTGCGTAATGGGGTGTAAATTGTGTGACGCGCAACTCTCAGTTCTACTGCTAGGCTTACAAGGCATTTATAAGTCCCGGTAAGTCTAACCGCCTTTCACACTCAACCCAGCTCACCTCTGTCATTAGGACAGGTACACCCTGGGGATCCTGGTCTTGCGACTGGGTGAGCAAATGGAGCACTGGCACCAGTCTGTAAAGTAGCCTCTTTCATTCTGGAAAGCGATCTTATAAAAGTCAAGGAAAGTTCTCTCTCGGAATTCTTTATTAGTATTTATTTATCTATTTATTATTGGAGTATTGAATAACAGTTTAGATCACGTTATATCCATTACAACAGAATGCCTGTGCGTAGTAAGAACTACCATCATTTTTGACTTGGCTCGATTAATGTGAGAACCGGGAAGTGCGAAAGTAAATTGGCTGACTGCATCCTGCAGTTTAAGAACTTGTCTATTGATATATCTTGCATGCAGGAGGTAAGACAAAAAGGAAAAGGAGAAGTCTGTTTTGATGACCCCATTCTGAAAGGATGGCGCGTTATTTATAATGGCATGAAAACAGCTAAAGCGGGTGTGAATATCTCTCTCGCCTCTCATGTCATTCTAAAGGACGTGGATCATGTGATCGAGGGACGTATAAGCATGGTACGAGTAAAAGTATGTGGAATTAAGTTGTCCATCTTCACTTGTTATTGCCCAGCTGAAGAATATGCTGAAACCACCAAACACTGAATAAAGCAATACGACAGGCCTAAACAAAACATCCATCATTCAAGTTAATTGTTGCTGGTGACTTTAATGCCACTATAAGGATGGACTGTAATCCAAGTAAATAGTGCTGTGTTGGGCGAGTCCATGACGCCAACCCTAAAAGCTATAATAGTGAAAGATCGATGGAAACAGCAGAATCCAATAGCCTTTTCTTACTAAACACGATGTATAACACAAAATCTGATGAACACAGATAGTCTTCTGTATCCAATGTAGGTTACAAACAACGGTTGACATCATCATGTCAGAATTGTATGCAAAACAGGCGACACGGTATTGCAGGGTGTACCCCATGCACAGCCAGGTCTTTGATTCTGATCATCGGTTGGTTGTAATGCAGGCCATCTTGACGGGTGTCCGGCAGCTCGAAGACGACCATTCTGTGCAGACTAAATATAGTGCCAGACTTGATCAACTCATGCAACACAAGCCAGACTTGCAGGATGTGGATGATGGTGAAGAGTTCATTGTCGACACGGTCAAGCAAGCTTCAAAGGAGACAATTCGCTCACCGGTAAGGAGCAAAATTCAAAAACCCTTGGTAAATCAGGACTACCAAGAGCTTCTATCAAAACATCATGAAAAAGACCCCCAAAAAAGAAAATCCATTGGAGATGACGTTTAGAAACTTCGTACCCGACTTAAGACTGCCTACTTCAAAACCAAGGCAGATGTGATAAATACGGCAAGTGACAATCGAAATGCTGAGGAGGAATTCAAATTAATAAAACAACACACGTCACTAGTGAAATCTAACAGATTGCTGATACGTCGACCTAAGCTAGAAGATCATGTCGGTGTAAGACCATATGAGCCTCAACCAGAGTTAGAAAAGCCTGATAAATATCCACATGTACTACCAACAATTGATATCCCGAACATTGATACCACGGTCCCAGACAGCCCAGAAATTACAGCAGGGATGAAGCGACTCAAAAACGGGAAATGCATGGGAACAGATAAGATCAACTCCGAACACCTAAAATGCTCATCATCAAGCCATCTGTTAGAGTATTTTGTGCTTTTAGTCGTTTTGATATGGACTTGCCTTGGTTGGTGCAGGAAACATGGACATGTTGGTGCAGGAAACAGAGGGGACGAGGAAGTGATGGGCAGGTTTGGCATCCAGAACAGGAACGCAGAAGGACAGATGTTGATAGATTTTGCAAAAAGGACGGAAATGGCTGTGGTGAATACTTTCTTCCAGAAGAGACAGGAGCATAGGGTGACTTATAAAAGCAGAGATAGGACCAAACAAGTAGACTACATCTTGTGCAGGCGATGTAATCTGAAGGAAGTCAGTGACTGCAAAGTAGTAGTGGGTGAGAGTGTTGCCAAACAGCATAGGATGGTGGTGTGCAGGATGATGCTGATGGTGAGGAAGGTGAAGAAGGCAAAGGCAGAGCAGAAGACAAAGTGGTGGAAGCTGAAAAAGGAAGTGTGTCGGGTTGACTTCAAGGAGGAGTTGAAACAGGCTTTGAGTGGTCAGGAAGTGCTTCCAGATGACTGGACAACGACAGCTAATGTGATCAGGAAGACAGGTAGGAGAATACTTGATGTGTCATCTGTAAGGAGAGTAGATAAGGACACTTGGTGGTGGAATAAGGAAGTGCAGGAGTGTGTACAAAGGAAGGGGTTAGCTAAGAAGAAGTGGGACATGGAGAGGATTGAAGAGAGTAAACAGGAGTACAGGGAGACACGGCGTAAGACGAAGGTAGCGGTGTCAAAGGCCAAACAGAGGGCGCATGATGACTTGTATGCTTGGTTGGAAAGTAAAGAGGGAGAAAATGATTTATACAGGTTGGCACAGCAGAGGAATAGAGATGGGAAAAACGTGTAGCAAGTTAGAATGATTGAGGACAGAGAGAGAAATGTATTGACTGATGACAGAAGTGTGCTGGGAAGATGAAAAGAGTACTTTGAAGAGCTGATGAACGAGGAAAATGAGAGGGGGGGGGGAGAAAAAGAGTAGAAGAGGTGACCGTCGAGGACCAGCATTAGTCAGGGGGAAAAGTGAGGAGGGCATTGAAGAGGATGAAGAATGGAAAGGCAGTTGGTCCTGATGACATACCGGTGGAGGTATGGAAGTGTCTAGGAGAGGTGGCAGTAGATTTCCTGACAAGAACATTCAACAAGGTCTTAAGAGAGTGAGAAGATGCCAGAGGAATGGAGAAGAAGTGTGCTAGTGCCCATTTTTAAGAACAAGGGAGACGTGCAGAGTTGTGGAGAAAGCATATGACAAGGTGCCGAGAGAGGAACTGTGGTATTGCATGAGGAAGTCTGGAGTGGCAGAGAAGTATGTTAGAGTGGTGCAGGACATGTATGAGAGATGTAAGACAGTGGTGAGGTGTGCTGTCGGTGTGACAGAAGAGTTCAAGGTGGAGGTATGACTGCATCAAGGGTTAGCTCTGAGCCCCTTCTTGTTTGCTATGGTGATGGACAGGCTGACGGATGAGGTTAGACAAGATTCCCCATGGACTATGATGTTTGCAGATGACATTGTGATCTGTAGTGAGAGCAGCGAACAAGTGCAGGAAAATCTAGAGAGGTGGAGGTATGCCCTGGAAAGGAGGGGAATGAAGGTTAGCCTCAGTAAGACAGAATACATGTGTATGAATGACAAGGACCCAAGAGGAACGGTGAGATTACAGGGAGCAGAGATAAGGAAGGTGGAGAATTTTAAGTACTTTGGCTCAACAATCCAGAGCAGTGGAGAGTGTGGAAAAGAGGTGAAGAAGCATGTGCAGGCAGGTTGGAATGGTTGGAGAAAGGTGTCCGGTGTGATGGGAGGGTATCGGCAAGAATTAAAGGAAAAGTGTACAAGACTGTGTTGAGGCCAGTGATGTTGTATGGTTTAGAAACAATGGCCCTGGGGAAAAGACAGGAGGCAGAGCTGGAGGCAGCAGAGATGAAAATGTTGAGGTTCTCTTTGGGAGTAACGAGGATGGATCGGATCAGGAATGAGCACATCAGAGGGACAGCACATGTAAGACGTTTTGGAGACAAAGTCAGAGAGGCTAGATTGAGATGGTTTGGACATGT
This sequence comes from Plotosus lineatus, assembly GCA_024760905.1. Taxonomy (NCBI): domain Eukaryota; kingdom Metazoa; phylum Chordata; class Actinopteri; order Siluriformes; family Plotosidae; genus Plotosus; species Plotosus lineatus. Next base: position 45,662,039 of record CM045739.1, read on the forward strand.
ACAGAAGAAGGATAGTGAGTATATTGGTAGTAGGATGCTGAGGTTGGCACTACCAGGCAGAAGGCCTAGAGGAAGACCACAGAGGAGATTTACGGATGTGGTGAAAGAGGACATGAAGGTAGTTGGTGTAAGAGAAGATGCAAAGGATAGGGTGAGATGGAGGCAGATGATTCGCTGTGGCGACCCCTGAAGGGAAAAGCCGAAAGGAGAAGAAGTCAGAATTACTACACACGAAGTAGAGAAAGTGTACCCGTGGGCAGGATTTAAGATCAAGTATTTGTATTCCCAATAAGGTATCACCAAGAGAACTCCGGAAAAACACAAGAGCACAAGCTAGATTTACGGAACTTCTTTATGCTGATGATCAAGCAATATTTGCGGAATCAATTGAGGAATTACAAACCGTCCTCCAAATATATGATGACACTTTTTCCTGCTTTAGTCTGAAGATATCTTGGACAAAAACAGAGACGATGGCCTTTAATGTTGATGACGCTGTTATGAGCCAAGAGAGTCTGGTGGATGTTTGGGGAATGAAAACTCAAACTCAAGCGACAACACAATCTCTACTCTAGAATGGGATCTGCATATGAAAAGTGGAATGAGCTCAAACATGTGTTAACTGACAACCGGATACATCTAACTACTAGGGTGAAGTTTCTAAAAGTCTGTGTAAGATCCCGGCTCTTATATAGTGTGCAGGCCTGGGAAATGACCTCAAAGGAAATAACAATGATCGAGGTGGTCTGGAAGATGGTGAAGGGCTGGTATAGGCGACAAGGGGATAGCGGAATCGCTAGTGTGAGTGAAGATGGACAGGAGTGCTGGAGGTTCAAGTACTCAAATGCTGACCTATGTCATATGACTGGAACCAAACCTATTGAGACATTCTATAGAACACAGCAGCTAATGTACCTGGCTCATATGTGCTGGATGAGTAACGGGGATATGCGAAAACAAGTCCTTTTTGATGAACGATCTAAAACTTGGAAGAAATTGGAGGGACTGCTTAGGGATGGATGCCCAGCAGCTTTGGAGAATGATGGACAGGGAAAACTTTCTGCACTTCATTGATCAATGGACCCAATGGGTGCACCCTGAGGAGCAAAGGCTCCAGTGTGGGGAAAACGATGATGATGATGATGTAATATCCACGTTTTGAGTGCCTGTATATATGAGCTGCTACTGTTAGCTGTAATAGAAGGAACACTTAAACAATATCATATGGGTATTTTATGGTAATGCCTTCATTCATGTTACTTGGCCACACATGCACTTTCTGACCAATCAGAATAGAGATTTCAGCTGAACTGTTGTTTTCTCATGCAATTTTCAAGCCTTAAGATGAGGCGGTGCTGATATTCAGTATTAAACCATAACTGAGTGCAATATGGATTTTATTCAATAGTTTTATAAATAAGAAGTTAGTGATTCACAGACAGAAATTTATACACTACACTGCCGAAGAATTAATTTGTGCTCCATGATAGGGAACAGATCCTGAGAGGCCATGCTCACGTATAGCCCTCAGCTAGCTAATCTTCTTCTTTTCCTTTCGGCTGTTCCCTTCAGGGGTCGCCACAGCGATTCATCTGCCTCTATCTCACCCTATCCTCTGCATCTTCTTTTACACCAACTGCCTTCATGTCCTCCTTCACCACGCTAATACCCATATACCCATTGGAAATTCATGTTAAAAAAAACGGCATCCCTTTCTTTTCATTCTAATCGGACGAGCCTTCATATTCGAAGTCAGAAAAAATTATACTCATGAAAAACATTGTTTTCCATCATCTTTATCCTCTTTTGATGTGATTATATGTACTGTAATAAGTCCTGTGTTTTTGTGGGACTATTGGTAGACTTTAAATTTTACATGACAAACAGACAAGTGGAGTGATAGATACAGTGAAAACTTTCAATGAATTCATATTAAATATTGGCACCCTTGGATTGCTGCTTGTCCAATGAAATTATTGGAACAGAACTGAATTTTGTGTAATAACAAATTAAAAGAAAGTGATACCCAAACTTAAACCATTACATGCATGGTTTATATCCATTTCTACTAAAATCTGCTGTTTCATTCAACTTTTTTCTTTTAAAGTACAAAGGAAAAGAAACAGCAATTAGTCCACATACACGGGGTGACACGAATGCGAAACACTGCAAAAATATGCATTTTATATGCATATAAAATATATGAATGCATTCAGTATTCTTTTCTTTCATATACATGACGGGGGTTCTTGATTGAGTGCAAACGGAAGCACATATAATTTGTATTTGTGCCTAGTTTTATTTTATTCATAAGTTCACGTGCTTATATCTGATTTGTTCATGGGTGTTAGCAGGCAGAAATTATTTGTGAGGCACTCCACTGAATGTAGGCGCTTGTCACAAGTGGCGTATGGTGCTTATGAGACAAAGCGCGGATTATCTTTATCCGGACTTCCGATCTTTCAAGTGAGCAAGTAAAGGTTGAGTACTTAATAAGTATTCAACGCGCACTTGCCCACTTGAAAGATCAGAAGTCCGGATAAGCCGCGCTTTGTCTCACAAGCACCATACATCACTTGCGACAAGCGCCTATATTCGGTGGAGCGCCTCACATTTTGACTGAAAAAATTTACTGAAGCTGGAGGCTGAGGCTGCGAAGCAGCCAGGTGAGCCAGCAACACCAGTGAGGCGTGTAGCCTCGGACTTGTAGCCCAAGGTGCTCAAAGCACGGGGAGAGTGCGGGAGGGAGTATCCCCCTCTTGCAAGGGGTGTCAACCGCAGAACATTTTTTGAAAATTTAGTGCTTTGTTTGCAAAGTTTGTGTCAGTGCTTGCTGGCGTACGGCTTTATTATGTGTTTTACCATCGTTTGCGTGCTTAAGTAGCACCTTCTGACATAATAAACAAAATGCAATCCTGGATTGTCTGCCAACTTTCGACACCATGTGCTGACAGCCTTTCCAAAAGTGTCAGTTTTACTTCAACCAGTCATCTCGCCAACGATTTTTTATGCCACTGTCTAGTTTCTTAATATCTGCTTTAGATGCACCGATTTCCAGGAAATTTGGCATTATACTTGCCAGACTTCAACTGGTTTTTTTTTTTACCTTTCAGAAAGCAAGCATGCATGAATATTGATAGATCTAGTTACTAAGATACGGTTCGGCAATGTTCAGATTTCTTAGACAGTGCAACAACACACAAACATGCCCGAGACCGAACTACAGCAAGCTAATCACGACAAATTGCTATGAAAGGCAACCCAACTAACAAACAAAAGGTGCCCCAACTAGAAAAAAACCTGGCATTTTTATTTTTGACGGAAATCCGTATTTCCGTCCAGGCGTTAACACCTATGGATTTGTTAGTTTAATATCTGTACATTACTATTGTCATTATCTTGTCTTATGTGAACCATCATGTCTTATTCTCACAATTTCACAATGTCTCTCGAGTGAAATGCAATGCAAATGTAATGCAAACTTTCTAACAGATCGCACCTTTGAAATATAAGTTAAGAAAAACCACCTGATTACAAATGACAGATTTTTTTTTTTTTTTTTTTTACAAATCCAGTTACAGAAAAGGAATGAATGACAATAGCACGTGTTTTTTTCACAGTTGTCCATGTAATATGTGAGGCGGTCTACCGAATGTAGGCGCTTGTCGCAAGTGACATGTGGTGCTCGTACGAAACAAGTATTCAACGCGCACTTGCTCACTTGAAAGATCAGAAGTCCGAATAAGCCGCACTTTCTCACAAGCACCTACATTCAGTAGAGCACCTCACATATATAGTAAAACCGCTATGCACCTCAGACCCGGTAGATGTGCTTGAGGTCCTGTCTCAGGTAATATTCAATGATATCCACCTCAACTTCAGAGCATAGTTGTTACACAGTGTACATGCTTATAAAAACAACGACAAGAATAGTAGTAATCATAAAACCCACCTTGGGCAAATGGAGCCAACATTCACTCGCCTCTATATGAAGAGCCTTCTCTGTGCACTCGAATGGATTTTGGGCTTTTTTAGACCTGCAGCACAATCACACAAATCATTACACCATTCAACAAAATTCATCATCCTCAAAGAAACAAGTCAAACAATGTTGCAGTGAGCACACGTTATACAAATACCCTTCTGTGATGAACTGTGAAACTGTAAGTGCATCTGGTTCCACAGAAAGCACCAGGGAATCGTCTGTGCGCTACAGGAAGAAGACAGATGATGAGGAATGCTTACGATGTACAGTGACTCCATTTGCCATAGCAATTTTATCAGTCAGTAGAAAATAATAGCAGAGCTCCAAACAATGATACGAAACTCCGAGCAAGCAGCGAAACAATAAAGTCTCAAGGATGTTTACGTCAAGTCGGCTCCATACAAGCACCATCAGTGATGACCTCTCCATATCGCCCCACCCTTTTAAAAACAGGATCCACAACCCCAGTGTCATGGTTTAGACTGAATCACAGAGTGACGCTCATGAATCTATGGATCAGGAACTGACAAAAGTCTGAATAATAAAAACAGTAACAGGTACAAGTGTATCATTTATCCTCCATGTCCTTTGCCCTTCAGTGAATTATCGCTTATGAAACTGATATACAGGGATCCCTCGCTACTTCACCCTTCAATTCATGTGGCTTCAGTGCATCACGGTTTTTATATAAAAAAAACAAAATAAAACAAAAAAAAATCAAATTAAAAAATAAGAAAATATGGGGAAAAACGTTGAGGAAAATGCCACAATACAAGGCCATTTATGCAAAAAACCCACATCAACAAAAACTAAACCAAACCTCCACATCAAAGCTACTTACATTTTTATGTGAGGTGCGTATGAGTGCGTACATGCACATCTGTATGTGTGTATTTATATTTTATTTACATCTTATGCATTATTTTTCAATGTTTAATTGTTGTTATAACCATTTGCAGCTTTGAATATGTATTTATTGATATTATATACACATATACATCAGTCGGGGGTGGGGGGGGAAGAATCTTTTCTTTTTATCGTTCTTATTTGGTAAGCTACTAATATTTAAACCTAGTAAAAGGGGGAAAAAAGATTTTTATGAAAAATAATTTGAATACAGTAGTCTGTTCTGAGCTGATGGTGAACATACAGTACTTTTCATTCTATGCACATTCTGTTGAAACCGTCGGCTTAAACAGACCAGGGACACACAGTGCATTTTACGGGCTATAAGCCGCACCGGATTATAAGGCACAATAGCAACGAATGACGACTGAACGCCCCAGGCTCGTACATAAGGCGCACCGGATTATAAGGCATAGTAAGTGAAACAAAAATCAGATCAGTCAAACTAGACTCAACTCATTCACAATAACTCATCATTGTTCGGTTATAACAATATAAAACAATAACCTCACTTTTTCGGTTCATTCCTCTTCCACAAATCCATCAAATTCTTTAGCTTCAGTGTCCGAGTTTAACAGTGACGCGAGTTGCACATAAAGCCCAGATCCCTCTAACTTACGACCTGTTGATAACAATATCTAGCGCTTGGAGGGAGTTCTTTGGTTAATCCACTGGAATGACGGCCAGCCTGAATTGGTTTGCTTCACTTGGGTTTTGACAGTATCAGTGAGATGGACACACATGGCGTCACAGATCAATAGAAATGGAGATAAGGTGGAAAATGTCTTCCAGTCTCGTGACGTAAACTTCTCTGAGCAACTCAAGTGTTACTCAGCGAGTCACCTGACTGATCGCTGTAATGCCGGTATTTGGACATGAAGCCTAGATCCCTCAAACTTACGACCTGTTGATACCAATATCCAGCAGTTGGAGCTCCTTGGTTAATCCACCCGGGATACAGTAGGCCCTTGACTATTCGCGGTTTTGCACCCACGGTTTGAGTACTCGCTGACTGCCAAGCAACCGGCACGTGATTTAAATTCAGCCAATGGCTATCCTCCTTTCTCCTGATTGGTTGATCTGATGTCCCGCCCCCTTTTCCTCATTTGTGCACAAGTTGTCAATGAGCCCCTTTTGTGTGTGTGTTTTAATTACCAGTTAAGCTCTGATACCACTCAAACGCTATAGAAAACGCTGGATGTCTCTTCTGAAGAAATAAGACTTTCTCCAGAGAAACAACGGTTTTCTCGGAACTATTGTATTAAAATCTTTTTAAATCATTATTCCAGTACAGTACCTAAGTGCATGTTTATGCGTGAGATTTTATGTTCTGTGGCATGTTTAACAAACGATCATTATATAATCATTACTATATTTTACTACATTAACACTGTATTAATGAGTAAGACTGTCTATAGAAGTGTTTAACAAGCATATTTAGCGCATGTAATAGATACACAGTATTTTACTTCCGTTTGCTCATTCGCACATGTGACGTGATACATGGGGTTTTACTTCCGGGTACAGAACCCCAGTGAATGTCGAGGGCCTACTGTATTGATAAGCTTTGAATTAGTTCGCTTCACTTGGGTTTCGACGGTATCAGTGAGATGGAGTCGCATTGCTTCATCCACACATAAGGTGCACCGGATTATAAGGCACACCATCAAAGTTTTTCGAAGATTAATGGATTTTAAGTGTGCCTTATGGGCTGAAAAATACAGTACTGTCAAAATGTTTTCCAAAACAAAGGAGGTTGCCCTAAAAATACTTTCATAGGCCTGTGACCCATTCATGCATTAGGCTTACCAAGCTTGGGGTCTTCCGTGAGCGGCCTTTGACCCTGAGTCTCGAATAATTCTCCCTATCATACTTTGCCTCATGCAATAATTGCTTAATATGGTGACCTGTCCCTTTGTGTAACAGAGTCAGCCACTAGCGGACCTCAGAGAAGGCTTGGCTTCACCTTTGTCTCTCTCTCTTAAAGCTTACCCTACTATATATATATATATATATATAGTGTCTGGCATCTTTTCTTTTCGGCTTTTTCCCCCGTTCTCGAGAGTCGCCACAGCGAATCATCTGATTCACACATTTGATTTGGCATGGGTTTTTATGTCGGATGCCCTTCCGATCACAACCCTTTTAGCAAGGGACAGAAACACGGCGACGGCTTTGCAGCCTACTCTTTACAAAAGTCAGCAATGGTTCTTTTACATGCCTCTCACCATAGACAGTGAGAGACATTGCCCGCCTTTGATAATCCAGTTAGCTGCACTGGGGGAAATACAGTGTCTGGCATCTAATGGATAAAATTGAACAGAACACTTTATACTTTACTTACTGTTTTCACTGGATTCTTGTTCTGGGTACTGATGGTGAGCTCCAGTGTAGAGATTTGCTTATCCTCCCTAGGTACTGGTTCAACCTCTACATGGGGCTCTGAACAAACACACCCACCCACACTGCATTGAGATGTCAGCCATTACAACCTGCGGCAAATGCAAATGTCACAAATTTCCATGAATTCTACCTTCTTCAGGACGTGACCAGTAGTTTTTCAGTCTCAAATAAATACGATAAGGCAGACTGGGTCTCACAGCCTTCACCTCAGGCAGATCTGGGGGTCGAGGGACAGGTGGCAGGTATGAGACAGAAGCATGGCGAATCTGTGGCCACTCCTGAAAAACAACTTGTTCAAATAAATGTTCTGAATTCATCGGACTGAAACACAAACATACACAGAACATGATACTCACCCTTAGTGAACTAAACCAATGCGCGGCTCTCGTTTTTAAAGGTCCAAGATACCAATATCTTAAAATCAGGCAGAGAAGAGGTCATTTAATAAATGTATAAAGTATGAAATAACAAGTGCATGAATATAGATTTGCATTTTGTTTCACCGCTCACTTGCTAATGGATGCTGCAACATCACGAAATGAGCCCCAGCGCAAACTTAAGAGTGCAAAGACTGGCTGCTCCTTCTCACTCTGAGAACAGAAATGAAATAAAGGCCATAAAAGGTCACACATGCTGATAAACCACCCACACAACAAAATAATAATAATAATAATACCGTACCTTTATCTGAAGGACATCCAGTGGCACCGTATCACCTTTTAGAATAGACAACGCTGCTGAAGTGATGCGTCTGAAAATCAGAATCAGTTACATTACAATGAACAATGAACAGCTCATCAGTCGATCACCAGGCCAACATGCACGCACAGTCACACCTAGGGGCAATTTGCAACAGCTAATTAGCCTAATGTGCATGTCTCTGGACTGTGGGAGGAAACCAGTGTACCCCGAGAAAACCCATATAAGCATGGGGAGAACATGCAAACTCCACACAGAACCACCCAAGCTGAGCCTTGAACCCAGGACTTTCTTGCTGTGAGGCAGTCTTGTTAACCACTGCACCATCGTGCCGTCCCCTGATATCCAACTCATACCATGACAATAAGCCAGTGCTTCTCAATTATTTTCTGTGGCGCCCCCTCTAGGAAGAAGAAGAAAAAAATGCTGCCCCCACAGAGCGACTATAACGAGGCGCTCCACCGAAAGACCACTTTTGAGATAATTTTGAGATAAAGGCCAGAAAAGTAAAAATGGTCCATTTTTATCAAAATTCGGATTTTTGCATAAACTATTAAAACAAGTATTCAACTATCACTTGCTATCTTGAAATCGACTAAAATTCAGTAAAAATGTTTCCCCCCCCCATTTTTCTGGCGAGTACTCTCATAAAACTGGATAAAAACAGTAGCAAACTTACTGGGTTTTATTGAAATTATTCACCGAGTTTGGTACAAGACACACTATAATCCATACACCAGAAGAACGGGCATGAAATAATCTCTTCATTTTGGATACTGTTTTGATATTAAAATTCCGTTTCAGCGAATAAAATAAAGGTTACGAAGACGATATGCTCGTAAGCAATGCAGACTAGTTGCTAAAGAAGATCTGAAACGAGCACACTGACTGGTCAGCTCGGGCTTGCACATGCGCAGTGCCTGTCACACGTTAACTTCCAGTTTACTTACTGCTTCTGGTTTACTGCATGCGGAATTTATCTCTGACTTTCTCTTCAATTCTGTCTTCCTTTCAGCTTTTTCCCTTTTACTCGGGAGTCGCCACAGCGAATCATCCGATTCGCACGTTTGATTTGGCAGAGGTTTTTACGTCGGATGCCAAATGTTTATATTTTAGCATCAATAAATATAACAGTAAAAATTTAAAAGTTTTTCTTAATCATTACTACATTAATACTGTATTAATGAGTAAGACTGTCCATAGAATGGGTTTAAGAAGCATATTTTAGCGCATGTAATAGATGCATAGTATTTTACTTACAGCTGCTCATTCGCGCATGTGACGTCATACATGGAGTTTTACTTCCGGGTACAGAACTCACGGACTATCTCGATTCGCAGGAGGGCCCGGAACCGAACCCCCGCGAATGTCAAGGGCCTACTGTATCTGCATTATCCGGTGTTAAGTGTCTCTTCTTGTTCGAAATGTTCCGTGCTTTTGAGAACACACGCTCTGACAGCACACTAGAAGCAGGGATGTACCATTTACTAGGGGTGTCATTGAAAATGGCATTTACTACAGACGCTGTCATGAACACAGAAAGCTTGGACTAACACTACGCATTACGCTAATCTGAAACTATATAACGTGTTTTTGTACATTATTTTATTTATTAAAAGATACCGCTTGCTCTAGTGTTATTTAAATTAAAACAGCTTTGTATGAAATTTAATACAAGATGAATTTTATATAACGTTAGAAGTATCGATATCCCTTGTAGAGGTATTGATTATAGATCGACAATTATATCGGCGATATTCCGATTGTCAATGACATCCCTACCGAACGCTCTATAGTTTGAACAAATCTGAATCCGAACAAAAAAATCCGAGACAAACCGCAAGTCGAACTTGACAAAAAAACAAGACAGAGGGAGGAAAAGTGCACGACTTCTGGAAGTTGTTCATACTATGTATGTTCTGGGGAAGTCCAGAAGTTTTTGATACTATGTATCGCCCCAAACAAAGCTGTCCTGGGGAAGTCCGGAAGTTGATACAGTACTATGTACAGTGATACCTCTGCTCACGAACATAATTGGTTCCCAGAAAGTGTGTGCACGGCGAAAAGTTCGTCTTCTGAACATTTATTTCCCATAAGAAACCATTAAAATGAGAATAATCTGTTCCCAGGTCCCCATAAAACATAATTTTCTACTAAATAAGCCTTAAAACTACACAAAAATATACCTTATTTTATGTATAATAAATGTGCTATTGTATTGTAATTAAAGAAAAACTGTACTGTATAATAAAGTCGTTTTATTTACCTTTGTGAGGGTAGTTGATGGCTTGATGGAATGGAGTGGGATGAGGAGGAGGAGGGAGGGAGGGACTTACTGTTTGGAAGGCGTGTTTGGAAACGCCTACTGTTTGGAAACACCCTTAGCTACACACGCACCCTTAATAGCTTCCTTGTTCTTAAGGATGGGAGCAATGGTAGACTTAGCGTACTGGTACTGGGACGCCGAGTCACACAAACGCATACCTCGTTCGTGTTTTTCAATGATCTCCGCCTGTGGTGGGGTCTTTTTCGGTCCCATAATAGCAAAAGTACACTCAATATGGTCCAAAATGTCTAGCAAACACAAACCACTTCCGCATTCAAAGAAAGGGGGTGACGAACTGTGACGCCGTGAGCGTGCGTCAGCTTCTCGAGGCCGCCACCGTGGCGCTGTTCGACCGCGTGGTTTGATTCGTCCGCCGAAAACTAGTTCGTCAGCAGAGACTATATGCTCGCAAATTTAATGTTCTTGAGGCGAAAAGTTCGTGAGCTTAAGCGTTCGTCAGCGGAGGTTTTACTGTACGTATCACCCTCATGAAGCTAAAGCACTAAAGCTAAACTAAAGCGCTATGAACATCTTTAACGATGAGGTCATGAGCCACTTCTGTAAGGTTTTGAAAAGAAGGCAGAAACAAGCCACGTTAGAAATGTTTGAAAAGAAAGGAACATTCTGAAGAAGAGTCATCCATGCAAAGAAGTAGCAAGAGGGAAAAAAAAAAACCCACCGTTGGCTGATTTACCTGAAGCGGTTATGGAAGGAAATCCATTTTCCTCTCTTCCTTTCCAACATTTACGTATGCCAACTGCTCACCACCACAAAGATTAAAATTCTTATCTTTATTGTTCTTATGCTTTAACTGCACTGTGATTTTTATTTTAGTGTGTTATGGTCTCTCACAAAAGAATTGCAAGTTGAAATGCATGTTGGAGAGGGGCGTGGCCGTCACACGCGGGGAGGAGTGCTAAACAAACCACACCTGATTCCATTTAATCACGTGCTATAAAGACTAGCAGCATTCTTCCCGGTGATAGATTGTCCCTCTTCCCCGTGATCTCTCTGGCTCTCAACTCCTTGCTCCAGCAGTTCCCGCTTTAGTTTCATTTCCGTGCTTCTAGTGCTCTAGTGCCTTCCCTGTGAACAATAAACAGTGTTCCCGTTTGCGTGTTTCCTTGCGTCCCTGACGCATGAAAATCCGTGGGGACGCATAGTAGAAAACCAATGTGCGTCCGCCGGACTCATTAATAATTTTCATCAATTTATGCAATATTGCTCCAAAACAAATAAATCTGCCAAAAACTTTATTTTTTAAATATTTGTTTACTTCTCGTAGCGTGAGATTTTGCCTCTCGTGCTCGTGAGATTTCGTATCGTCTGCTCGGGAGACTTCGTTCATTTCTGATCAGCTGCTGAGAGTAAACAACGTTAAAAGTCTAAGAGCTCTTGCAACATGCCTCCGAAAAAAGTCTTCAAAGTCGACGAAAATCAGCGTACACTTAGTAATTTCTTCTCACTGAACAAGATAATTCACTGAAGATGATGATTCACATCACAAAACTGCATCCGCTCCAAAGATTATTCCTTCTGCGACCAAAAAAGAATGGTCCCTGCTGAAGAAAGTGGTAAATGCTCAGCAATATCCTCAAAACAGCATGACCTCTCTTTGGCAGATGATCGCCATATACCACAAGGAGGATTTCCCCAACCTGCTTTAACCTTGCCCAGTTGGCAATGACATCTGCCATCCATACAGCAGGATGCGAGTGGGGATTTTTCAGTGCAAAACAAAATCCTGACCAAGTAGCGGAATAGGCTCAATGTCAGCATGCAGGACAAGCTCATGAAGGTTCAGCTTGCAGGAAAGGTGGACCTGCACAAAGCACTCAAGGTGTGGAAAAATGCCAAGCACAGAAGAATATATCATGACAACATATAAATATTAGAACAAGAACTCATCAGTGACTGTCAGCATTGTTTTCTTTCATTTTTTTTTCATGAGTATGAATATGTGATTATAAAAACAGTATTTTATTTTTATGGAATTATTTTTTCATTTTATATATCATGTATGACCTCAGTGTTTTTAAGTTTGTTTTATCTGTGAACTTAATAAACTTAATCTTATAAAATGTACTTTGTGTTGGTAATTTATTTGAAGTTTATGCATTTTGGGGTAAATCTTTTGTGTCATTTGGCAGGACTCATTACTGTTACATTTGGACCCATACTTTCTTGAGCAAAAATGAACACTGAATAAAGCGCACCCATTTTCATAGATGAAACGGGGAAATCGTAGCCACTGTAATAAAGATGCGGAGAAACCCCAAAATCAAACTTAAGCGGGAACTGGTGGAGCATGGAGCTGAGAGCCAGAAAGATCACAGGGAAGAGGGACAATCTAGCACAGGGAAGAGCGCTGCTAGTCTTTATAGCACATGATTAAATGGAATCATGTGTGTTTGTTCAGCACTCCACCCCATGTGTGACAGCCACACCACTCTCCAAAGTGAGTGCCACTGCCAACTACTGGAGTGGAGGTGCAATTACATTTAATTCCCGTACACTATTCCAGAAAAGCATGTTCCCCAGGGTCATACACACTCATCTCAGTATCACACTGCGCCACCCCTGGCGTCATACCGTGCCCACCAAGGGGAGAAGCACTGCAATAAGTGGATAAATCATAAATAATAAATACGGTATACATTGCTTTACAACATAGAGCCTGGTAAGAGAGTTTAATGGGAATACTTACTTTACTCTATCATCAGTAACTAGATGCAGACTTTGGCTCAAGGAGTTCTGGGAACCCAGAGGAATGAAACCGATGGGGGTTTTACTGAATGATTCCTGGAATTCAAATGCAGCAAAACGAATCATTCAACACTGTGTGGAAGCCACAGTAACCAATAATTTTTAAACATTAACTTTTTCTCTTTCCTAAACAGATCCTTAAAAGAGTTCGTTATCACTGAAGAGAAGGTCATCATGTTAGAAGTGTATTACATGAGTAATGCTGTAAACAACAGCCCTTTTCACACCAGTTCAGGTAAGGCAGATTTGCTACATTTATTCACGTACACATGTCGCATTTTCATGGCATGTCACATTTCCATCAATTGAGCACACAAAACTACTTAAAACACTAAAAGGTGACGAAATGCAAAAAAATCTTCGAACACGATTCAGCTACCACAACAGTACCAGTTACAGCGGCCTTCCGGAGCTTCATACTGAGACCAATGTCAAAAAAGCCACGAGCTCATTTTATTTAAAAGTCGTGTCCGCACTCATGCGCCCACACAAGCCACTAATAAATAAAGTGCGATAAATATACAGTGCATGTCTTAGGCAGTGCTTAAATATATACATTATTGTTTTAAATAATAGCGAGGATAAAATGGACTTTGCCCAATCTGTCCACATGTGTTTTGTGAATTTGGAGAAGGCTTTCGACCGTGGCCCTCGGGCTATCTTGTGGGTTGGGCTCCAGGAGTATGGAGTTACGGATGTGTTGCTACGGGCCATTCGGTTGCTGTATCACTGGAGCCAGAGCTTGGTCCGCATGGAGAACAACAGGTCAAATTCGTTTCTGGTGAGGGTTGGAGTCCGCCAAGGCTGTCCTTTGTCACCGAGTCTGTTCATAATTTTTATAGACAGAATTTCTAGGTGTAGCTGAGGGATTGAGAGGTTCTGGTTTGGTGGCCGTTGGACCCGGTCTCTGCTTTTTACGGATGACATTGTCCTTTTGGCTTCATCAATCCGAAACCTCCAGCTCTCATTGGAGCGATTCGCAGTCGAGTGCGAATCGGCTGGGATGAGAATCAGCACCTCCAAGTCCAACGCCATGATTCTCGGTAGAAAATGGTGGAAGCTCCCTCCAGGTATGAAATGAGGTTTTGCCCCAAGTGGAGTTCAAGTATCTCGGGGTCTTGTTCACGAATGAAGGGTGGACCAGGAGAGTGTCTGGCATATCGCTGCAGTCTCTGCTGTGAAGCAGAGCCTGTACTGGTCCCTCATGATGAAGTGGGAGCTGAGCCGCAAGGCAAATCTACATTCCAATATACGGCCCAACCCTCATCTATGGTCACGAGCTTTGAGAAGTGACCGAAAGAACAAGATCACGAATACAAGTGACTGAAATAAGCTTCCTTTGCAGGATGGCTCTTCCTTAGAGAGCAGCCATCCTGGGAGGAGTTTGGGGTAGAATCGCCAGTCTTCCACAATGAAAGGGGCCAGTTGAGATGACTTGGGCATCTGGTTAGAATGCCTCCCGAATGCTTCCCTGGTGTGGTGTTTCAGGCATGTCCAACTGGGTAGAGACCCTAGGGTCGACCTAGAACACGCTGGAGAGATTAGGTCTCTGCTCTGGTCTGGGAACGCCCCGGTGTTCCCCTGGAAGAGCTGGAGGAAGTGTCTGGGGAGAGGGACGTCTAGACCTTATCGATTAGGCTGCTGCCCCTGTGACCTGACCCTGGATTAAGTGAAGATGATAAATAGCTGGGCTCATCTGTCTTAATTTTGGGATAAAGACATTAAAAGTAATCTGTGCCAATTTTCATAAGAATCACACATTAAATCATGGAGAGTGATTGATCACCTCTTTCGATTTCAAAGAATGTTTGATGAAGGTAGATATATTTCCAACACTGACAAATTACTTTTTCGACTGATTATCGGTGTGCGCCCTCATTCATCCTCTGTGATTTCATGGCATATGTATACAAGGTACAGTCTTTTCAAAAAGTCTGCATTTTAAATACTGAATAAAGCTCAAATCACGACTTTTCACTTTTTGTGCTGCATTCGAGGACCTCCAACAGCTTGAGCCCCGACTAAGCCTGACTCATTCATGCATATTTGGACACATGGGGACCTTTCCGTTCTAAATACGCATATTTTATATATATATTACATTCATATATATTACATACATACATACTTTCTTTTTTCCCCCCTTCTTTTCATTTTGGAAAATTTCTCCATACTTTGCAGGTGTCCCCAAAGTACTGATTTCATCAAACAGCATAAACATTTATAATTTTCAAAACTCAATAGTAACACAGATATAAATATAATGACATTTTTTAGGATAAACCTTTTTCAGAATAAATTTAAATAAAACTATGCATGCACTATATTTCTAGTGGAAATGATTTATATAGTTATATATATATATAATATGTAATATACAGCATATTGTTTCTATGCAGCTTAATAAATGAGGTTCACTCTTTCTGCAGTCTTGATGATCACGTGAGCTGACAGTCATGATAAATACCCTCTCACCCCTAACCACACACAGACATAATGCATACTCGTGTTTTGCTGGAAAAAGGGAGCGTAAACGGTTAAATATTTTTGTTCTTCGACTGTAAAACAATGTCCAAGCTCCCAGTAACGTCACATCATTTTCTGAACAGCTTTATTCTTTATAAGGGTCATGGGAAGGCTGGAGTCCATCTCAGTCAACTCTGGGAAAACATGGGTGTACCCTGAACATCCAATTAGCTTACAGTGTGTCTTGGGATGGTGGGAGGACACCAGAGTATGGTAACCGAAAAGAAACCTACGTAAACAAGGAGAGAATGGGCAACTCCACACAGAGACGCCCTTACCGAGCCTGGGTCTCAAATTCAGGATCTTCTTGCTAATCCCAAAGCCACTGTTCCCTCCCCCCTGTTACCCCGTTACCAGTACATGAGTACTCAGAACACGATGACTGGACTTACCTCATCAGCTCTGCGCAGCAAACCAGTTATCACCTAAAGTGAAAATAAAAGATAGGAAGCTATGTCTCTGTTCCGAGAGCTCTTGACAGTAAAATGTTTTATTTATTTATTTTTTTTTTCTGGTGAAATTACAGCCACATAATTCACCTCCTGCAGAGTACCATCACCGCCAGCGACAATCAACATGTCCGTCTGTTCCATTAGCTCCATTAGCTTTTTGGCTTGTCCTTCATAATCTGTCTACAGAACAATCAAATAATCATGAAAATGCTTAAAAAAATATTAAAAATTAAAAATCGGCACAATACAAATCCAATACCTTTATAACTTTAACCTCGATACCAGCAAGATGTAGAATAGGTGCTGCATTCTTCTCAAACAGACTGTTAGCCTTCCTGTGGAAAAATGTGCACAAGAATTAGAGCAACCCATCGCCAGCGATTAGCGCTGGAAAGGTTCGATCCATATTCATGAATACGCTGCTGCCATGTGATAAACACCCACCCCTTGGATGCAGCAGGATTCAGGATTACGGTGGCTTTCCTCAGGGACTCCTGGGGTCCGATCAGTTTCCGGCCAAATTCCTGTTTATAAACCACATCAGTATCATCACTTCATGCTGTCTTGCAGGATCAAGCCTACAGTATTATTACTCTACAGCTGGGGAGGGACAGGACACTGTCCAGCAAGTGAAAAAAATTAGACAGCATTCAATACAGCACACGTTCCAGGGCATTGCTTCTCGAGCATTATAAAACATCACAGCATTTATTTCCATCCACAGCCACAGTAATTTCCCAAGAAATTCCGTAATGCTCATCGGGGAGTTGAACCAGTTTGTAAGATCTTCTTCAGCACGCTCAAGACTTTTAATACGGTTCAGGTCAAGACTGTGTGCTGCTGTCGAGTATTTAATTATTTACATCCAAACAGTGACTTGTTTTTGCAGTGAAAATATGTACACAGTCACAGTGGATCTGTTGCAAACAGAGCAGGCCTGGGTTGGACGGAACACCAATCCATCACAGGGTACACAAAGTTATAAAATCATTCACCACTAAGTGCAATTCAGGGCAACCAATTCCCCAAGCAGCCCGAATTAAACCAGAGATCCCAGTCATGATCAATTCCACCAAATATCATTTCTTCCCAATTTCTGTCCTAAATATCTTGTACTGTACTGCATCAACAGATTCCTTACAGCAGGGAAGTTCTTCACCTTTTGTGTCATCTTAGCACAACTGTGGCCTAATGGTTAGAGAAGTGAGATTAGGACCAAAATGTCACCGGTTCGATTTCTGAACCAGCAGGAAAAATGGGTGGTTGCGGGGGATTGAGCACCCGTATTGTCCACCTTCATGGCTGGGAGTGCCCTTGAGCAAGGTGTATCCCTCAACTGGTCTCCGGGCGCTCCAATGCGACTGCTTACAGACCCAAGTGTGTGTGCACTCACTGTTTATGTGAGCTTGTGTGATGAGATAAAATGCAGAGCCAAAATCCCTTTCTGAGAATAATACAGTACATCAATATACAGTCGGCCCCCAACTTACAAAATCAATCCGTTCCAGAGCCTTTTTCGTAACGTGGGGATTTCGTAAGTAGGGGTCGCATCTTACATATTAAACGCCTAATTCATTCCAAGGCTCCAGTCTTTGGACTGGATAAACCCCATAAACCCTTGAAAAATGATAAAAGTACTCCAATTTGGTATGAAATGTGTTAAAAGTAAAATAAAACTTTATTAAACCATTTAAACATTTTATTAACATATTAAACCATTTCATGAACATTTATTAATCAAACCATAATTAAACATTTATTATTTACACACACACACACACACAACACACACCTCTTTCTCTCTCTCTCTCTCTCTCTCTCTCTTGCGCGCTGCGGGCCACGCCCACAAGACGTGAATTCAAAGTGCATGCCCTGCTTGACAAACTCAACTTTTAATTTGATTCCTTGAGGGATCGGAATTCCAGATGAGCTCAAATGCGCCCACATTTATTAAACATTTACTGAATTAAACAACTTAAAAAACTAAAGCATTATTCCTTCTCTCTCTCACTCTTGTGCGCGCACTGTGGGCCACGCCCACAAGACATGAATTCAAAGCGCATTCCCTGCTTGACCATTTACTGAATTAAAACAACTTAAAAACCTAAACTAAAAACGAAAGCGTTATTCTTGACAAACTCAACTTTAATTTGATTCCTTGAGGGATCGGAATTCCAGATGAGCTCAAATGCGCCCACATTTATTAAACATTTACTGAATTAAACAACTTAAAAAACTAAACTAAAACTAAAGCGTTATTCCTTCTCTCTGTCTCTCTCTCTCGCCGAGCGCTGGGGGCCACGCCCACACAACGTGAATTCATAGTGCATTCCCTGCTTGACAAACTGAACTTTAATTTGAGTCCTTGAGGGATCGGAATTCCAGATGAGCTCAAATGCACCCACATTTATTCAACATTTACTGAATTAAACAACTTAAAAAACTAAACTAAAACTAAAGAGTGAAGCTTCCTTCCGTCTCTATCTGGGAGGCCAGCTGGGCGGGATGTTGAGAGACAGCCAATGAGAGAGCAACTTGCATGTCGTGTGAAATTTTGATTGGCGCGTTTGAGTTTTGAATTTCTTTTCATAAAAGGGGGTTGTTTCGTATCTCGGGGATGGAAACTCAGGAAAATGGTTTTTGTAACCCGGGGATTTCGTAAGTTGGGGGCCGACTGTATATTATACACACACACACACACACACACACACACACACACACACACACAGGTACCTTGACTTATGAATTTAATCTGTTCCGAGGGCAAGCTCATAAGCTGAAAAGTTCGTTAGATGAAACAATTATTCCCGTTAGAAATAACAGAAAACCAATTCATCCATTCCAACCCCCCTCCCAAACTCATAATCTGCCACAAACACGTATATTTGACCGAATATATTAAGGGCATCTGATGTAAAAACTTATGCCAAATCAAACATGCGAATCAGATGATTCGCTGCGTCGACCTCTGAAAAAGGGAAAAAGCTGAAAGGAAAAGAAAAAATTAAAGATAAACATGTAAAAACAATAAATATTTAATAATAAATGTACATTAACGAATAATAATTGGTAATAAGTAATAATAAAACAAGAACAAACAACAAACCAACTAACCCTTCCGATCATCGACTGTGGTGAAGATGTCACGTGGGCAGGCATGAGGTAGTGCGTAACAGAGAAGGAGGAGAATTTTTGTGCATGTGCACCCTACAAATGCGAAAGGCTCGTGATGAGCTCCCACAAGGCCAGTGCTTCTCAAATAGTGGGGTGTGATGCTTGGGGGAATAGAACCCTGGGGAACATGCTTTTTTACCATACTGTACTAGAATTAAGTGTAATTGCGCATTCACTACAGTAGTTGGCAGTGGCGCTCTCATTATGCTGCTATGGTGTAGGGGAAAAAAACACCAAGCAAACAATATGAAGTGCAGTAAACACGATAGTCGTGTGCTGGGCAGGGGGTGAAATTTTTTTCTCGTTCCTATAGGGGGCATCACAGAAAATAATTCAGAAGCACTGCACATGGCGTTCTCGGAGTGCAGAGGAATACATGCAAAAGAATACAAGGCTAATCAGCCCGGAAAAGCCATTTTCCCATCAGAGTTCGCAATCAAAATTTTGCTCATTGGATGGAGCAGGTTTTTGGTGGGATCGAAGATCATATCATGGAAAATTCGCTATAAAACACACTCGTAAGTCAAGTTACCACTGTACATACATACATACATACACACACACACACACACACACACACACACACACACAGCAAATTCCAGAAAAGTTGGCACGAGGCAACAAGTGGCTTAAAAACAAGAAAGTTTAAAAAGATTCAGCTGTGAGAACATCGAGCGACTAACCAAGTTAACTGATCTTCGTCTTCGTTTCCTTTCGGGTCGTCCCTTCAGGGATAGCCACAGCAAATCATCTGCCTCCGTCTCACCCTGTCCTCTGCATCTTCTTCTCAGACTCCAATGACCTTCATGTCTTCCTTCACCACATCCATAAATCTCTTCTTTGGTCTTCCTCTAGGCCTTCTTCCTGGTAGTTCCAACCTCAGCATCCTACTGCCAATATACTGACTATCCCTCCTCTGTCCATGTCCAAACCATCTCATTCTATCCTCTCTGACTTTGTCTCCAAAACATCTTACATGTGCTGTCCCTCTGATGTGCTAATTTCTGATCCTATTCATCCTCGTTACTCCCAGAGAGAACCTCAGCATTTTCAACTCTGCTACCTCCAGCTCTGCCTCCTGCCTTTTCCTCAGCGCCACTGTTTCTAAGCCATACAACATTGCTGGTCTCACCACCGTCTTGTACACTTTTCCTTTCATTCTTGCGGACACTCTCCTTTCTCACATCGCACCGGACACTTTTCTCCAACCATTCCAGCCTGCCTGCACATGCTTCTTCACTTCTTTTCCACACTCTCCATTGCTCTGGATTGTTGAGCCTAAGTACTTAAAATCCTCCACCTTCGTTATCTCTGCTCCCTGTAACCTCACCGTTCCTCCTGGGTCCTTCTCATTCACACACATGTATTCTGATTTTCTAAGACCAACCTTCATTCCTCTCCTTTCCAGGGCATACCACCACCTCTCGAGATTTTCCTGCACTTGTTCGCTGCTCTCACTACAGATCACAATGTCATCTGCAAACATCATAGTCCATGGGGAATCTTGTCTAACCTCGTCTGTCAGCCTGTCCATCACCATAGCAAACAAGAAGGGGCTCAGAGCTGACCCTTGATGCAGTCCCACCTCCACCTTGAATTCGTCAGTCACACTGACAGCACAGCTCACCACTGTCTTACATCTTTCATACATGTCCTGCACCACTCTAACATACTTCTCTGCCACTCCAGACTTCCTCCTGCAATACCACAGTTCCTCTCCCGGCACCCTGTCATATGCTTGCTCCAGATCCACAAAGGCACAATGCAGTTCCCTCTGACCGCAAACATTGCATATGTGGTGCTCTTTCTTGGCATGAAACCAAACTGTTGTTCACAAATGCTGACCTCTGCCCTTAGGTTTCCACTGTTCTTTCCCATAGCTTCATCATATGGCTAATTGACTTTATCCCTCTCTAGTTGCCACAACTCTGCACATCTCCCTTGTTCTTAAAAATGGGCACCAGCACACTTCTCCTCCGGCATCTGCTCACTCTCTCGGACCTTGTTGAATGTTCTTGTCAGAAAATCTACTGCTACCTCTCCTAGACACTTCCATACCTCCACAGGTATATCATCAGGACCAACTGCCTTTCCATTCTTCATCCTCTTCAATGCCCTCCTCACTTCACCCTTACTAATCTTTGCTACATCCTGCTCCTCAATGGTCACCTCTTCTACTCCTTTTTTCTCTCTCATTTTCCTCATTCATCAGCTCTTCAAAGTACTCTTTCCATCTTCCCATGACATTTCTGTCATCAGTCAATACATTTCCGTCTCTGTCCTTAATCAATCTAACTTGCTGCACGTCCTTTCCATCTCTATCTCTCTGCTGTGCCAACCTGTATAGATAATTTTCTCCCTCCTTACTGTCCAACCTATCATACAAGTCATCATACGTCCTCTGTTTGCCCTTAGCCACTGCTACTTTCGACTTACACTGTGTCTCCCTGTACTCCTGTTTACTCTCTTCGGGCCTCTCAATGTCCCACTTCTTCTTAGCTAACCTCTTCCTTTGTACACACTCCTGCACTTCCTCATTCCGCAACCAAGTCTCCTTATCTACTTTCCTTCCAGAGGACACACCAAGAACTCTCCTATCTGTGTCCCTGATCACATTTGCTGTGGTTGTCCAGTCATCTGGAAGCACTTTCTGGCCACCCAAAGCCTGTTTCAACTCCTCCTTGAAGACAACATGACACTCTTCCTTTTTCAACTTCCACCACTTTGTCTTCTGCTCTGCCTTTGCCTTCTTCACCTTCCTTTATCACTCTAACTTGCTGCACGCCCTTCCCATCTCTATTTCTCTGCTGTGCCAACCTGTATAAATCATTTTCTCCCTCTTTACTTTCCAACCAAGTATACAAGTCATCATATGCTCTCTGTTTGGCCTTTGACACCGCTACCTTCACCTTACACTGTGTCTCCCTGAACTCCTGTTTACTCTCTTCGGGCCTCTCTATGTCCCACTTCTTCTTAGCTAACCTCTTCCTTTGTACACACTCCTGCACTTCCTCATTCCACCACCAAGTCTCTTTACCTACTCTCCTTCCAGATGACACACCAAGTATTCTCCTACCTGTCTCGCTGATCATATTAGCTGTGGTTGTCCAGTCATCCGGAAGCACTTCCTGACCACCCAAAGCCATTTTCAACTCCTCCTTGAAGACAACACGACACTCTTCCTTTTTCAGCTTCTACCACTTTGTCTTCTGCTCTGCCTGTGCCTTCTTCACCTTCCTCACCATCAGCGTCATCCTGCACACCACCATCCTCTGCTGTTTGGCAACACTCTCACCCACTACTACTTTGCAGTCACTGACTTCCTTCAAATTACATCGCCTACACAAGATGTAGTCTACCTGTGTGCTCCTACCTCCGCTTTTATAAGTCACCCTATGCTCCTCTCTCTTCTGGAAGAAAGTATTTACCACAGCCATTTCCATCCTTTTTGCAAAATCTACCAACATCTGTCCTTCTGCGTTCCTGTCCTGGATAACAAACCTGCCCATCACTTCCTAGTCCCCTCTGTTTCCTGCACCAACGTGTCCATTGAAGTCTGCCCCAATGACCACTCTTTCATCTCTGGGGGTATTCTGCATCACTTCATCTAACTCACTCCAGAATCTCTCCTTCTCTTTTAGCTCACATCCTGCTTGTGGGGCATAAGCACTAACAACATTGAACATCACGCCTTCAATTTCTAACTTGAGACTCCTCACTCTGTCTGACACTCTTTTCACTTCTAGAACATTTCTGACAAACCCCTCCTTCAAGATGACTCCTACTCCATTTCTCTTCCCATCCACACCATGATAAAACAGCTTAAACCCTGCTCCTAAGCTTTTAGCTTCGCTACCTTTCCACCTGGTCTCCTGAACACATAGTATGTCCACCTTCCTCCTCTGCATTATGTCAGCCAGCTCTCTATCTTTTCTTTGCATAGTTCCAACATTCAAAGTCCCTACTCTCAGTCCTAGACTCATGCCTTTCCTCTTCTCTCTCTACATACGGACACGCCTCCCGCCTCTCCTTCTTTGACCAACAATAGTCCAATTTCCATCAGCACCCTGTTGATTGACAGCACTGATGGCAGTCGTTGTTAACCCGGGCCTCGACCGATCTGGTATGGGGTAATAACTCTGATTTGCATCATAAAAGTTTGGCATTGGTTTTACGTCGGATGCTCTTCCTGGCACAACCCTCTGCATTTCTCCGGGCTTGGGACCGGCATAAGGGGGAGAGACACTGGTTAGTGAGACCCCCCCCCGCTTCATGGCTGCATTAACCAAGTTAACTGATATCAGGTCTATAACATGATTAGCGATAGCTAACTGGTATAAGAGAAGAAGATGCAAAGGATAGGGTGAGATGGAGGCAGATGATTCGCTGTGGTGACCCCTGAAGGGAAAAGCCGAAAGGAAAAGAAGAAGAACATGATTAGCGATAAATCATCGCTATCTGCACATTCCAACTAAAGTTCATGTTTGTTCCTCCATTGAAAACAAACAATAACTCCAAATGCCTGTAGATGTTAAAGTGTGTTTGTGTATGGTGGCCTGCGGGAAACTGATACCCAATCCAGGATGTGTTCTCGCCTTACAGTCAGTGTTCAGTTACTCTACTGAAATCCTATCCAGGATGAATCAGCTACTGAAGACCAATTATAGAACACATACAGTAGTTCCTTGACTAGTCACGGTTCGAGTATTCTTGGACTGCCAAGCAACTGACACGTCACTCAAATTCAGCCAATGGCTGTCCTCCTTCCTGCTGATTGGTTGAGATTATTTAATGCCCCTTTTTGCTCATTCGCGCACAAGTTGTCAATGAGCCTCTTTTTTTTGTGTTTTAATTACCAGTTAAGCTCTATGATGCCACTCAAACGCTGTGCGTCTTCTCCGGCTAAGCGATAGAAAACATTGGATGTCTCTTCTGAAGAAATAAGACAGTTTCCTCTGAACTGTTGTATTAAAGTCTTTTTCAAATATTATTCCAGTACAGTATCTAAGTTAATATTTAGAATGTTTGTGCGCGAGATTTTATGTTCTGTAGCATGTTTAACAAACGATACCAAAAAGGATAAACTTTATTATGCTTCATGTCCTTTTACATTGAACTTGGAGTGACGTCTTGGAGAGACGTCTCCAAGATGGCGCTGCCTAGAGGGCGACGTTGCGGAGTTCTCAGAGTCAAATTGTTTTTGTTTGTTTTAATTTGTTTTATTTTTTGTTTTGCACTATGCTCATCTATGACCAGTTGACCCTACAACAGCTATGAGATTGGCATCTTTGGGCGTGTTTAACTAAGCACGCTCCACTCCTATCCTGAGGATTTCTCAGAGTCTCCGGCGCTTAGTTAGAAGTGAAAGGTTAGCACTTCCGGTCACATTGCTTGAAAATGGTCAGCCCCTGCGAAACAAGATGGACAAGCTTCATGCTCGGATTCGAGTGCAGAGGGATCTACAGGACTTATCAGGAGGAATAATATGTAGAGGGGTCTACTTATTTATCGTTTTGTTTTGTTTCTCCAATTTATTACATTTCATGTTCTTTTTGTTATGATCTGTGTTTTTGGGGGACTTTGATTTTGACTGCTGTGTTCTCGAACTAACTGTCCGGTCCGGCTGAGGGGCACGGCTGAGCTGCTCCGTGGCTTCTAAACATTTATCATAAACATTAACTTGGACAATGTACTGGAATAATAATTGAAAAAGACTTTAATACGTGTGCTTTACAAGAGTTCAGCTGATTATCTTCAAGCACTTCAGAGGAAACTGTCATTTCTTCAAGAGAAAGTCCTATTTCTTCAGAAGAGACTGGCATCATAGAGCTTAACTGGATAATATGTTATACATACAAAATGAAAACATATATAAAACACATTTTTATATATATATATATTATATATACACACATGTATATCTATATCTATCTATCTAATATATATATATATATATATATATATATACACACACACACACACACACAGATGGGAACTTTTTAACAATACTATAAAACCAAGAGTGATGGAAGAAACCTTAAAACATGCCATTTAAGAATAAATGACTAGCCCCCTGGGTACGAAAATTACGGGTTACAAAAAACATTTTCCTAAGTTTTCGTCCCCGGGATACGAAAATAACCTCCTCTTACTTTTCGAAAGTAATGGCCAAATGCGCCATTCAAAATTCAAACGAGCCAATCAAAATTTCACACGATGCGCGAGTTGCTCTGTCATTGGCCAGGAGGCAGCTGTTAGCCATACTTTCTGTACGCATACTTCCTGTTTGTCACACGCATGAAGAAGAATTGACTGTTGGCTTGTTTTGAGATTGATCATGCAGCGTTATATTTCGTTATTGCTGAAACCCCTCAACAATCGGGATGATATTGATCCAGAAGGAGACCTTAAAGCGGAAATAGAGTAACAGAGGTGATTATCTCGGCACAATATTAAAACAAGAGTGCTCCATGGGAGAAGACCTCTGATCCCGCAAGGAAGCAAGTTAATATTGAATGAGGACCTCTGATCTTTCAAACAGGTACTGTAATTCCGCTTTAAATACAACATCCCATCCATTTAAACATTTAAATAGAATTGTTCTGTCATCTGTGTGTTGCATGTGGGCAGGGCCCGAGTTTTGTGTGTGTGTGCGTGCGAGATAGAGAGACTGTCTACAGAGTCAATCAGAGATGAAAGGAGGCTTACCTCTTTAGTTTTTTTGTTTAGTTTTTTTAAGTTATTTAATTCAGTAAATGTTTAATAAATGTGGTGCATGTGAGCTCACTGGAATTCTGATCCCTCAAGGAATCAAGTTAAAGTTCAGTTTGGACCTCCGATCTGTCAAGTAGGGAATGCGCTTTGAATTCCACGTCTTAAAATGCTCCTACGTCCTGCTTGTGGGCGGAGCCCACAGCGCCACAATACACATTTAATGTGTGTGTGAGAGAGAGAGAGAGAGAGCGAGAGAGAGAGAGAGAGAGAGAGAGAGAGACAGAGGTGTGTGTGTGTGTGTGTGTGTGTGTGTTAATAAAAAATGTTTAAATGGTTTAATAAATAATTTTCTTTTACTTTTAACACAT
The DNA here is from genome assembly GCA_024760905.1 of Plotosus lineatus. NCBI lineage: Eukaryota > Metazoa > Chordata > Actinopteri > Siluriformes > Plotosidae > Plotosus > Plotosus lineatus. The sequence continues at coordinate 45,688,358 of CM045739.1, forward strand.
TTCATACAAAATTAGTGTAATTTTATCATTTTTAAAGAGTTTATGGGGTAGTCTTGGGACCCTTGGAACGAATCACGCGTTTTATATGTAAGATGCGCTTCTACTTACGAAACTCCCGCGTTACGAAAAAGGCTCTGGAACAGATTAATTTCATAAGTAGGGGGCCGACTGTATATTTTATATACAGTGGTATGAAAAAGTATCTGAACCTTTTGGAATTTCTCACATTTCTGCATAAAATCACCATCAAATGTGATCTGATCTTTGTCAGAATCACACAGATGAGAAAATAGTGTCTGCTTTAACTAAAACCACCCAAAAATTTATAGATTTTCATATTTTAATGAGGATAGCATGCAAACAATGACAGAAGGGGGAGGAATAAGTAACTGAACCATCACATTTACCCCCCCCCCCCCCCCCTTCCGCTTCCTGTAGCTGCAGATCAGTCTGGCACATCAATCAGGACTAATCTTGGCCCATTCTCTTTTACAAAACTGCTGTAGTTCAGTCAGATTCCTGGGAAGTCTGGCATGAATCGCTGTCTTGAGGGTGGGGGGGGGTAAATGTGATGGTTCAGTTACTTATTCCTCCCCCTTCTGTCATTGTTTGCATGCTATCCTCATTAAAATATGAAAACCTATAAATGTTTGGGTGGTTTTAGTTAAAGCAGACACTGTTTTTTCATCTGTGTGATTTAGACAAAGATCAGATCACATTTGATGGTGATTTTATGCAGAAATGTGAGAAATTTCAAAAGATTCAGACACTTTATCATACCACTGTGTATATGTGTGTGTATATATATATATATAAAGTATGCCGTATAATGTTTATATATTTTATTAATAAATATCACAGTACAAAATTGAAAGGTTTTTCTTAATCATTACTATATTTTACTCCATTAATACTGTATTAATTAGTAAGACTGTCTATAAAATGTGTTTAAGAAACATATTTTAGCGCATGTAATAGATACATAGTATTTTACTTCTGGTTGCTCATGTAATATGATCCATAGGGTTTTACTTCTGAGTACAGAACTCGCAGATTATCTTCATTCGCCGGGCCGGAACCAAACCCCCACGAATATCGAGGGCCTACTGTATACAGCATGTGTGGTTATTATAATGGTTCATACGGAGTAGGAAATGACTAATACTACTTACCATAGCTTCCAGACATGCTTCTCGTCGCAGTAAGCTGTCACTGTGGGAAAGACATGCAACATATATAGTGTGTAGGCACAAATCGTGAAAAAAAGCTCAATATCATAATAAGGCTGAGTGGATTTAGCATTTTCTCAATGTACTTGCATGTTTCCTCCACGTGCTCAGGTTTCCTCCCACAATGCACATTAGGCTAACTGGCTGTTCCAAATTGCCTCTATTTGTACAGATTAGTGTGAAAGGTTTTTGTTTGTGTGTGCATGTATTAGATTACTGATCCCAAGGTCAGGGGTTCAAGTCTCACTCTCAATTGGTTGTCACTATACAGCTAACCGGGTTATCAAATGCCAGCTATATTGCTCATTGTCTGTGGTGAGAGGCATGTAAAAGACTTTCGGCAAGAGTAGGCTGCATAGCCATCAGTGTGTTTCTGCCCAGCGATGGCCAGGTGTACTCTGCCCTCGCTTTGCCCAGAGTCTGCTGAAATGGGTGCCAACCTCCCCGTGCCCCTAATTCAGATTAAGCAATTCAAAAAGTGAATTACGAAATGTTGTGGATGAACGAATGGGCATGGTTGGGTGCGTGTTTCTCCTGTGATTGTTGGGCCAGCTGTTCAGGTGTACCCTGCCTGCACCCAGTGTCGTCTGAGATAGGCTCCAGCCATCAGTCACCTTTCATTCACTCTTCTTCTGAACTGCTTAATCCCAATTAGGGACACGGGGAAGCTGACGTCCATCTCAGCTGACTCCAGGTGAGACAGCTCACAAGACCATCACAGGGCAAAAAGACACTGGCAGCACCCCAATGGCAGCAATGTAGATTTTTTTTTTTCATGCTTCTCACCACAGATAGTGAGAGCCACAGCCAGCCTTTGATAACCCAGTTATCTGTACTGGGGGACAGCAGGGGCAACTCCCTGATAGTGGGGCTTGAACCCTCAACCTTTATTTCTAGTATAACTCGACATGCTATTTATTGATTACGCTGCATGTGTAGGTTTTATAAAGTGTATAATTGAATAAAGGACATGATTAAAGAGGACTAACCAGTGCTTTCCGTATAACCAGTGTCCACCATAGGACAGAACACATACTGCAAACGTCGATTTTTTCCAGTGATTTCGTAAAGTCCTTAACACTTTCACAACACGAGCCATTATTCCTGTATAAATCACAAGCTATCAACAAAATAAAACATATAGTATTTGCATAACAACGTTCCCTGTACAACTAAATACCAACGTTATTTCTCCACTGGATTCAGTTGACATTACTCGCAAAGCATGATAACCGGCGCACCAGCAACTCCTGTCCCCACAAAAAGGAAACACTTGACTGTATATATAGTTCCGCTTATCAAAAAGGACCAGTGTTGACACCGAAAAGCAGAAATATATCAGCTTTAAGCTAATAAATTTTCATATCTGTGTTTTGGTGGACTACAAATCATTACAATACAATAAACTGTAATATAACCTCGACTCTAGCCTATAATCAGGGACACACCAATCCCGCAATGCACTGCGTCGAAAACAGACATGACGATCCGATTCCAGAAGTGATTGAAGTCGATTGAAGTCGACTCAGGTTTTGTTCGCAGCTGAGTCGATTCGTGGAGTTCACTCCAAGCTTGAAATTGTTTTAAAAAGAAAATACAGTAGCAGTTACAGAATATAATCGTATAACTTGTTTTTCTTTTACATATAAAAAGTAAAAATTGCCACTTTGCAAATTGAATTTGGCAGTGACGACCCGTGGAGACTGGGGCTTGAACCCCCAACCTTCGGATCACTGATCCAACACTTTCAACACGAGGCCGCAAATGTCTGACGACGAGAGAATGTGGAAAAAAAATAAATAGATAACATCAGGGTCACGTGATATACACTGTGTGCGACTCGAACTGACCCGAATCTTTCAGAGTCGACTCTGGCTTCTCGATTTGAATCTTGTCTGGATTTGATTCTTCATCCTGGTGAAAGTGTCCACAGTGATTGTTTTGAGCCAGGAAGATATAGGTAAGTGTATTTTAGTTAAAATTGACCCCGATTTATCAGTGTATTTGCATTCTTTCAATAATCATAACAATTCTTTCAAGGTCATTGAGCTGTATGTTCTTGCAAGATGTGATTCAGATCATAACAATGATCTTGATCTTGATCAGGTCTGGTGGTAGCGTTGAAGTGATACATCGGTGAAATGACAGTGAAGTGAATCAGCAGGACATGGTTACGAATTACTGCGATAAATTTACTGTATATCGTGAAGTTTTTCACTTTTTTTAAAGAGTCTGCGTTTAGATTTTTAGGTCACATGACCCTAGGTGCTGATTTTGGATGTTGTATTTACAAGTTGGCTGTTTGCTGCCTGCTTCTCACTTAATCTGCACCATGATATACAGTATAATATAATATAATGTAATATATAATATATAAGGGAAAAGCCGAAAGGAAAAGAAGAAGAAGAAGAATGTATTATAATATAATATGTAATACAGTAATATAATGTATTGCAATAATATATAATAATATAATGTAATGGCCTCAACACCGTCTTGTACACTTTTCCTTTCATTCTTGCCGATACCCTCCTATCACACATCACACTGGACACTTTTCTCCAACCATTCCAACCAAACCAACTCCATTCCAAATACGAAGAAGTTATGGGAAAGAATAGTGGAAGCTAGACAAAGGGCAGATGTCAGCATTTGTGAACAACAGTTTGGTTTCATGCCAAGAAAGAGCACCACAGATGCAGTGTTTGCTTTGAGGATGTTAACAGAGAAGTACAGAGAAGGTCAGACGGAGCTGCATTGTGCCTTTGTGAATCTGGAGAAAGCATATGACAGGGTGCTGAGAGAGGAACTGTGGTATTGTATGAGGAAGTCTGGAGTGGCAGAGAAGTGTGTTAGAGTGGTGCAGGACATGTATGAGAGATGTAAGACAGTGGTGAGGTGTGCTGTCGGTGTGACAGAAGAGTTCAAGGTGGAGGTGGGACTGCATCAAGGGTCAGCTCTGAGCCCCTTCATGTTTGCTATGGTGATGGACAGGCTGACAGATGAGGTCAGACAAGATTTCCCATGGACTATGATGTTTGCAGATGACATTGTGATCTGTAGTGAGAGCAGAGAACAAGTGCAGGAAAATCTAGAGGTGGAGGTATGCCCTGGAAAGGAGAGGAATGAAGGTTAGCCTGAGTAAGACAGAATACATGTGTGTGAACGAGAAGGACCCAAGAGCAACGGTGAGGTTACAGGGAGCAGAGATAAAGAAGGTGGAGGATTTTAAGTACTTCGGCTCAACAATCCAGAGCAATGGAGAGTGTGGAAAAGAGGTGAAGAATCGTGTGTAGGCTGGTTGGAATGGTTGGAGAAAAGTATCCGGTGTGATGTGTGATAGGAGGGTATCGGCAAGAATGAAAGGAAAAGTGTACAAGATGGTGTTGAGGCCAGCGATGTTGTATGGTTTAGAGACAGTGGCCCTGGGGAAAAGACAGGAGGCAGAGCTGGAGGTAGCAGAGATGAAAATGTTGAGTTTCTCTTTGGGAGTAACGAGGATGGATAGAATCAGGAATGAGCACATCAGAGGGACAGCACGTTAGAGGTATTGGAGACAAAGTCAGAGAGGCTAGATTGAGATGGTTTGGACATTGTACAGAGGAGGGATAGTGAGTATATTGGTAGTAGGATGCTTAGGTTGGAACTACCAGGCAGAAGGCCGAGAGAAAGACCAAAGAGAAGATTTATGGATGTGGTGAAGGAGGACATGAAGGTAGTTGGAGTAAGAGTCTAAGATACAGAGGATAGGGTGAGATGGAGGCGGATAGTTTGCTGTGGCGACCCCTGACGGGAAAAGCCGAAAGGAAAAGAAGAAGAGAAGCATGGAGAACCATGGCCACAGACTTGGAGGTGCTGATTCTCATCCCGGCCGCTTTGCACTCGGCTGCGAATCGCTTCACTGAGAGCTGGAGGGCCCAGATTGATGAAGCTAAAAGGACAACGTCATCCACAAAATTCAGAAACGAGATTCGATGGCCACCAAACCAGAACCCCTCAATGCCTCAGCTATGCTGAGAAATTTTGTCCATAAAAATTTTGAACAGTTACAAAGGACAGCCTTGGCAGAGTCCAACCCTCACTGGAAACGAATTCAACCTGCCGTTACCAATTCAGACCAAGCTCTGGCTTCGGTGATACAGAGACCATATTGCCTGTAGCAACGGATCTGGTACAGCATACTCCCGGATCATGCCCCACAAGATAGCCTGATGGACATGGTCGAAAGCCTTCTCTAAATCCACAAAACACATGCGGACAGATTGGGTAAACACCCATGATCCATCCCGCCAGGATCCTGTAGAGCGTATAGAGTTGGTCGAGAGTGCCGCTGCCAGGACGAAAACCACATTGTTCCTCCTGAATCCGAGATTTATCTATCGATCAGATCCTCTTCTCCAGTAGCACTGTATAGACTTTCCTAGGTAGGTAGAAGAGTGTGATCCCACGATAATTGGAACCCACCCTCCGGTCCCCCTTTTTCAAAAAGGGATTACCACCCCAGTTTGCCAATCCAGAGGTACGGCCCCTGATGACCACACAATGCTGCAGAAACGTGTCAACCAAGACGGTCCTACAACATCCAGGCCCTGAGATATTCAGGGCAGATCTCATCCACCCATGAAGCCTGACCACAGAGCAGCTTTTTGACTACCTCAGCAACCTCAGCTCCAGTGATGGGGTGGAGCCCCACCCAAACCCCCAGGATCTTCCTCCTCCATGGAGGGTGTGCTGGTGGGATTCCAACAAGATCCCCTGTCAAGGTCCCCATTGCCACTGTAAACAGTAGTTGTGAACTGCTTCCCCCTCCTGAGGCATCGGATGGTGGTCCAGAACCTTTTTGAGGCCAACCGGTAATTCCTTTCCAGGCCCTCACCGAACTCTTCTCACGCCTGAGATTTTGCATCAGCAACAATATCAAATAAGTATTTTGGATTATTTTTGTTATTTTTATTAGATTTCAGAAATATTCTGCTCCAGCAGCACGAAGTGTCTTTCTGTAATTAACGGGACTCTCCTTCCATTCTAGTTAGTAAACCAGTAGTTTAGTTTGATGCCATTTTTGTTGTGGTTTGCGGTTGTTCTGTTTTAGTGGGCATGTTTAATCATTATACCAGGGGGCTATTTTTTTTTTTCTCTCTGATTGGTTTTCTTTTAAGAGGAGGTACATTATGGTATGGGGTAAATTTGACTCCGAGAACTCAGTGGCTCGATCGAGTTCTGTGCGGTCTGATGGTGATCCAATCATAGTTGATAATTCTGGAAGATTGTCAGTGAAACTCTGCAGTCGCTGATGTAAAAGTGTCGCTTAATGCGATAACGTGGCGAGGTGTATATGTTAGTACTAAGAGGCAGTGAAAGCGAGATAAGATAAAGATCTGAAATAGTTCCGACTGTGGAACTGCGACTATATTTCCAACTTACGCATGATGCCGCACCCGTTGTTCACAAATGACAAACTGAACGTGCCCCTCCTTCTTCCCAGTTCGCTGCGTGTTACCCTTGTGTTAAGTGTCGTCTCTGTGATCTTTGTGTTTACACTGTTTTTGTGGACTATTGTAACCCTAAGCAAATATGGTTGGTCAGAAGCGTAAGCCTACTAGTGATGGTGATAATCAGAAAAAGCGGCAAGCCGTCTCGTTAGAAACAAAGATGGCTATTGTCAAGAAAATCGATGCTGGTGAAAAACATGCGACTATTGCACGTTTCTTCCAAATGGCTCCGTCGACCATCAGAACCATTTACAAGCAGAAAGATCGCATCACAGAGAATGTTAAAGGTTATATTTGATACTGTATTTGATATTTGATGAGTGAATTTGATTAAAATGTATCTATTTGATATATTTGATATTATTTTACAATGTTATGTTTATAATAATTGATTTGGGGGTGTTTTATGAGATACGGTAATGGTATTTGTGGATGTATAGTACAGTATGAACGTCATACGTCACTGGAACATACTGTACAGTAACAACTTACGTTTTTTTTTTTTTCACCTTACGTTCGGCCGTCTGGAACCGAACTAAAACTTAAGTCAGGGAGCATGTGTACAAAACAAAATGAAATGAATAACATACCATGAAGACACACCACAACAGCACCACCATGGATGCACGAATTAGAAATACGCTACGTTGCTCTACGATTGTAATCAAAGCACTCTACGTTAGTGACAGTAATCAATACAGTAAAGCAGGATGCATCATGAACGGGTTATGTGATGTTGTTAAAACAGTGAATTCGATCATTCGTGCTCAAAATTAAGAAAAAATAATACTGGTACATGTTGGAACAATATCTAAAGACCCCTCACTTTAACATCTCCACAAATTCCAACCCCTTTCTGTGACATCATCTCCTAAATCAGACCTTGAGTAACAGCATCTATAATCCTTCACATTCTCTTCCAGCACCTCCCCTGCACTGCTGCCTCATAACCACCGGAACCTCGGATAGAGACGCTCCGAGCTGCAGGCCTTTCAATCGTGCTTTCGAGTCACAGAAATGGAGGTTGAAAGTTTTGTTTCCAAAACACTTCAACTCTTACGAGAGGAGAGAGGAGCTGAGATAGAGGAGACCAGGTAATCCACACTCTCCGATGTGTTCATATCATGCATTTTATTCAATTCGGACATGATTATAATGTGGATATCAGAATATAAATATCCATGTAAACCCACCCAGCTGTTCCTGTGGTCTATAAAGTGATAAATATTTTTATTGTGATTTATTCAGGGAATGGCAAAGCAATCGCTCACTAAAAAATCTACAACAGAAAGGGGTATGTTTGCTGAAACTTCGAATTGGAAGCCAGAGGACAGGAATGCACGGCAGACTTCTGGTTTCATTTGAGCCTCGGAAGAGTATTGGCCCTGCACTTCTGCCCAGTCACGGTTTTGGACCTGGTGAGGTTCTTATACAGTAATCACTGTTAACACGGCTTGAACTCATCTCATAATGGACTTGTGAGTCATTCTCATTCTGTATGGAAGGATCATTGCCATGAACTCAAGTAACATGACTTGGAAAGATCATCAGCACTCATTCAGTGAACTGCTTAATTCTATAAGGGTCACACCAAGGCTCGAGCCCATCTCAGCTGACACTGAGCGGAGGCAGGGTACACCCTGATCTCGCCAGACCATCACAGGACCTACACACACACACATAAATTCACAACCACCTACTCTCGTATTCACACCGAGGGTCGACTTGGAATCACCAATTTGCTTAATGTCTTTGGTCTGTTGGAGAAAACCAGAGGAGCTGGAGGAAACCCACGTAAGTATCGGGAGAACATGCAAACTCCACACAGAGACGATGACTCCGAGTCCAGGACTTGAACCCAGGCCTTTTGTGCTGTGATGTAGATGTGCTAACCCCTACACCACCGTGCCACCCAAAACACATTTATATCTGTGCAGTAATTTGATGACCCCCTTTCCCCTCTCCCACATTACCCTTTATCTGCAATGATTTAGTTGTTTCCAATAACAAAGAGGTTACACCATGAAGAACATGGGTTCGAGCCACATCCTAAGCGAGGGCGTTTCTGTTTGGAGTGTACATGGTGTCTCACTGCTTGTATAGGTTTCCTCCCACAGTCCAAAGACATTCATGTTAGGCGAGCAGTCTGTTCTAAATTGTTCCCAAGTGTGTGTGTGTGTGTGTGTGTGTGTGTGTGTGTGTGTGTGTGTGTGTGTGTGTTGGCTCTCTGATGGTCTGGAGAACTGTTCAGGGTGTACCTCACTTTGCAAGGCATCGGATGTGATGCACTTCAGCCTTCCCGCGACCCTAACAAAGGATAGGATAAGCCACAATACTGATTCTGAATTTGAAACCAGTACCAGTTGATTGACAGTACAGTGATCCCTCGCTATGTTGTGCTTCAGTCCCTGCGGCTTCAGTGCATCGCGGCTTTTTCAAAAATTTTCATCGAAAAATAAGGAAATTAAGGAAAAATAGGAAAAAAGTTAAGGAAAATGCTGCAAAATAGGCCAATTATGTAAAAATAAAACCCCAAACAAACAAAAACAACCCAAAACCCCCCAACAAAACTACTTACATTTTTATGTGAAGTGCACATCTGTGTGCGCTCACATCTGTATGTGTGTATTTATATTTTATTTAAATCTTATGCATTCTTCAAAAATTGTTGAATATGCATTTATTGATATTATATACGCATATACATGTACGTATATGTCAGTCGGGGGGGTGTTGATCCTACTTCGTGGAATTCAGCGGTCGTGGGGGGTCTTGGTCCCAATGAACCGCAGAAAGTGAGGGATCCCTGTACTCACTTTTTATATTCTCCAAAATATTTTCATATTTATTATATTATTAGGGCTGAAACTGGTCATTCATTACATTTTCCAATGAATACTCACTAGCATTATGGTTAACTAAATGCTGTGGCTGTCGTATAATTGGTTGGTTGGCTGTTGTTCCAGGTGACATCGTGGGTCTTTATGAATCAGAAGGATGCAGTCAGCCTAATCAGCTTTGCTCAGGTGTGGTGACCCGGGTAACGCAGACATCCATCACAATTGCATTTGATGAAACTCATGATGGCCTCAACCTGCAGAGTGACGGACTCTACAATATTATGAAGCTCGCAAATGATGTGACATATAAACGATTGACTCAGTAAGTTATTTTTTAACCATACCTGGTTGCATCTGTGCTTTCGCACAGCCGCTGACAGTTACGTCCTGATGACTGAAAACCATTCTCCTATTTGTTTTGCAGTGCTTTGAACTCTTTGAATGGGTACAGAAACGGCCCCGCTGCCCATCTGATAAGTGTCCTTTTTGGTTACTCCGAGCCTGGAATGTTGAGACAGCAAAGTAAGTAAGGACCTCTGAGAAGATTCTACAGGGAACATTTGGTTCAGATCTTGAAGGAACTGAATTTCTTTCTTGACTTTTTATGATCAGATGCTTTAGAGTGGATCAATACCGGATTAGACAGTTCTCAGCAGGAAGCTGCGATGTTCGCACTCGCTCAGAGGGACATTGCTATCATACACGGACCACCAGGGACAGGGAAAACCACAACGGTGGTTGAAGTTGTTCTACAAGCTGTAAAACAAGGCCAGAAGGTAAAACCTCCAAGTTCTGGTCGGTGATCAGTTTTAGAGCTTCACACAGGTGGTGCACCAAGATTTCATTCTATAGACTAATACTGGTTGACTGGTTAACAGATGACCTGCTTTAATATTGAAAGGTTGTGTATTTAAAGACTCTTGTCAAAAGTTATCTGAGCACACCAAGTGTAAAAAAAAAAAGGAATCAGGTTCAGCATGGTGGGGTTTTTTTTTTTTTTTTTTTTTTTTTTTTTTTGGCTATACACACACCTCACCTTACGAAATTAATCCGTTCCAGAAGTGATTTCGTAACCTGATTTTTCCGTAAGTTGAGTAGCATTTTAAATGTAAAAGGCCTGATTCATTCCAAGGTCCCCAATACTACCCCTAAGCAACGTTCCCTCTAAGCTGCGCAACTGCGCAATGGCGAACCGCTCGAACAATCTCAGCGCACAAGAAAAACGATCCAGCGCAGTGAACGCGCTGCAGATTAATTACATACACGGTATAGAACTTTTAGTGAGTGACAGGTGTCCAGCCAATCACACGATGCAATGCAATCACGCTATGCCGCCAATCACGGCACCGTCACGTGCTGCGCTCATACACGCTCCATAACAATAATAACAGTGCTGCTGAGTGAAGTGATGCTAATGCTAACCCCGTTATCATGACGAAACGAGCGGCCAGGGAATATGATACGTCGACTCCCCAAACCAAAGTAAAAAAAGAACTGCGCAAAGTCTGTGAGTACAGCAGAAAGCTGGCGAAGCAAAAACTATAGCTTTCAATTTGTGAATCAATGAGAGAGTGCAGAATGAGACTATGTGTGAGGTGAAAAATGCACCCTGGCACACCCTGATAGTAGATGAGAGCCAGACATGACAGGACACAAAATGCTCGGCATATATTTCAAATTCAGGGAGGAAAATGATGTCATCTATAAAACTGTGTTTAATAAGCCATGAAACTTTCAATGATCCCAGGTGTGATACTGGGGTGTGGCCACAGCGAGCACTTGTGATGTTGCTCACAGTGGGCATCAGTGTGCTCAGGGAGGTTGTCTGTATGCCCAGACAGAGGAAAAATTACAGGGAACATTGCCCCTAAGCCCTTTAAAATTATAAAAGTGTACCTTTTAAGGCCTCCTTCTGCTACAATATCTTACTAATGGTAGACGGGTTTCGGCCATATTCCCTTGCGATATCACTCAACCGCATGCCCCGAGCCCGCTTCTTCTTTTCACTCGCACCGGGAATCACACGCACGTGTGTGTGTGTGTGTGTGTGTGTGTGTGTGTGTGTGTGCGCGCGTCTGTTGACTTTGTCTTCTTAGCAGAGTTATAATCTTACAAATGTTTATGCAAGGTTAGAAACCTGAGCCAATAAAATAAAGTTGCAATGAGCACATTTGGAAAAACTCACGAAACAACAGAAACTCTGTCCTTTACACGTGTTAGAGCTCTGTGACGAACAATAGGTCGAAGGCACACGAAAAGCATCATGGGTATTATGGAGATACAGCTCCCTCCTAGCCAATGGGAGGCCAGCGGGGCGGGGTGTTGGGAGATAGCCAATGGGAGAGCAACTCGCGCATTGTTCGAATTTTTGAGATGACGCATTTCGTAACGTGAATTTTTTTTTTCGTATCCAGAGACAGGAATTTTAGGTAAATGCGTTTTGTAACTTGGATTTTTCATTTGTTGGGTCTTTTTTAAGGTGAGGTAACAGTGTACAGTATTAATTCTGTCATGGAAATTATTGCTTCTGCATTTAAACCATCCAAAGTTAGCACACGCAAAGTCGGAGCAGTGGGCTGCCACACGCACTGAGGCGCTCAGAGAGCAGTTGGGGGGTTAGGTGCATTGCTCAAGGGCACTTCAGCCATGAAGGTGGAGGAAGGGAAACTCACTCCCCCACCACACATTTTTCCTGCTGTTTCTGGAATCGAAACAGCAACCGTTCGATCTCAAAGCGGCTTCTCTAAGCACATCCGCCTCACAGCTCAAAGGTCCTGGATTCGAGTCCCGCAGAGTGGCGAGAACGTTTCCGTGTAGAATTTGCGTGTCCTTACCCTGCTTATGTGGGTTTCCTCTGGGTACTCTGGTTTCCTCCCACAGTCCAGAGACATGCACATTAGGATAATTGGCTCTCCCAGTTTTCCCATAGGTATGAGTGCGAATGTGTTGCTTGGATGTGTATTGCCCTGTGATGGTCTGGCGAGTTGTTTAGGGTGTAACCCGCCTTCACCCAGTGTCAGTTGATAGGCTCCAGCCTCCTCGTTACCCTAATGGTAAGATTATGCGGCTCAACAAATGATTTGAGTAAAAGAGTGAAACGAATTGGTAGAAGAATAAATCCGATCAGTCCTGAAAACAAATGAGAAGCCGGGATAAGGGTCGGGTAGTTATTGAGGTGAAACAAACTGATTATTGGTCTTCAGTTCAGTCTTTCGAGTTAATCAGCCTTGTATGTATTATAAGGCATTGTAAAGATGGCGACCTTATTTATTTCACATCAGGTGCTCTTACTTGCCCACGTCTGAACAAGGAGTCTTTTGATTCGGCAGCGAATTGCATTTCTCAGCGTGGGCGGAATTTACAACTGCAATCAGCAAGTAGATTTAAGTTCTGTGGAGTGTCACACCTTTCAGCAGCCGTCACAGCATCAGCCATGATTTTCTTTCCTTTGTCCTAGTTTTCCGGTTTTCAATATATTTCATGGGGTGGCACAGTGGTATAGTGGTTACCACGTCCACCTCACAATAAGAAGGTCATGGGTTTGAGTTCCATGCGCAGTGACGACGTTTCTGTGTGGAGCGTGCATGTTCTTTCTGTGCTTGTGTGGGTATCCCCCAGCTGCCTTCCCCAGCTGTCCTTCCCCCAGCTGTCCTTCCCGTGACAGTGGTGACCTGGTGGTAAAGGACGCTGGATCGCTGATCCTAAGTTTGGGGATTTAAATCCCACTCTCCACAAGGTTGTCACTGTCTGCCCAGTGCAGCTAACTGGGTTATCAAAGGCCGGCCATGTCTGTCACTGTCTATGGTGAGAGGTTCATGTAAAAGAACCATTGCTGACTTTTGACAAGAGTAGCTGCATAGCCATCAGTGTGTTTCTGTCCCTTGCTAAAGGGTTGTGTCAGGAAGGGCATCCAACGTAAAAAAAAAAAAAAAAAAAAAGAAAAAACCTTTCCAAATCAAACATGCGATGATTCGCTTTGGCAACCCCTGAGAAAAAGGGAACAGCCAAAAGGAAAAGAAGAAGCTCTGGTTTCCTTCCCCAGGCCAACGGCATGCACCGGCAGGCTGTTCGGCTGTTCCAATTTAAAATTTCCCCAGGTGTGAATGGTTGGTCTAGTTATGGTCTGGCGAGCTGCTCAGGGAAGTCCTCATTTTGACCCAGTGTCACTGGAGATAGGTTTCAGCCTCCCTGTGTCATTTACAACATTTGGCAGATGCTCTTGTCCAGAGCGATGTACAATTAACTTTTTTTTTTTTTAACATACAGCTGAGCAATTGAGGGTTAAGGGCCTTGCTCAAGGAGCCAACAGTGATGATAGTGGGGATTGAACCGCTGACCTTCGGATTAGCAACCTATTGCCTTCTCCATTACGCCACCAGTGCCCTGCATGTCCTTGGTGTTATTTTTTTCTCATTCTTGTTTTACTTACTTTCTAATTTGGTAGCCGGCTACATGCTATATTTACTTGTATGTGGCAAATTCCTGTATGTCTTGGGTTGCCAGTTCACAACAAACTCCTCATCTATCATATGCATTCTGTCACCCTTTACTGCTGAAGATCATATGGTAAAGTCATGCTAGCTAGCGGTTAACGTGCAGGCCGATACACACTGGTTGATACAGAATTTATTGATCATCAAATTGTATGTTCTGTGGTTGCCATACGATGCAGTATTAATAGTTCTCTCCCATTACAGAGTTGTATTAACGACATAATTTCTCATTGAATTTTTGTGCATTGCTTTAAAAAAGATCTGTACTGTAGTACATAATAGAGGCAACAACGAGGCCTAACTTAAAAATTTATGCTAAACACTGTCCAAACACAGATAGTACCATAACACATGGTTAATTTTTTAAAACGATCTCTTTATCTATCCAGTGCTGACCCGTATAAACAAGAAGCTCAGCAATCGCAGATGGCATTTCTTTTCTGTTCCTAAATCAACTGACGACAGGAAAGCCGAGTTGGAAAAACGTTAGCTGCATCAGCCATTTTGGATTTACTATCATGCTCATCTCTCGCAGCGTTCTCGTCCACAGAGTCACTAGAATGTGACGTCTCACTGTCTCCATAAAACATCTCCCTCTCTGGATCATTCATTCATTTTCTGTAACCATTTTATCCTAATTAGGGTCACGGGAAGGCTGGCACCCATCCCAGCCAACTCCAGGCAAGGGCAGAGTACACCCTGGACAGCTCGTAAGGCAGAAACACGCTGACAGCTATGCAACTACTTTTGTAAAAAGTCAGCAATGGTTCTTTTACATGAACCTGCTACCATAGACAGTGAGAGACATGGCTGGCCTCTGATAACCCAGTGAGCTGCACTGGGGGGGGTGAACGACACAGTGACAACCCGCTGAGGGTGGGGCTTGAACCCACAACCTTAGGATCAGTGATCCAGCACCTTTACCACCAGGACTCCACTGTCCCACCTCTCTGGATCAAATGGGTGTAAATAGCAACTTATTTGATCCATTCAGTCATTTCCTTCTTTCCTCACACTGGACAATCCAGCGAGATGTCTGCTCCTCATTGGTTTAGCACCTTTCAGTAATTCATGGAATAAAATGACCAATTTTGTGGGGTTTTTTTTATGGTCATTTTTGTTAAAATAGGTTTCTGTATCGCTTGAACGTGTTAGATATGCAGGGGTCATGCTGCAAGGATGACCAACACAGACACGCTTTAAAGATTCACTGATGGAAATCCCTGTAGGTTTTGTGCTGTGCTCCATCCAATGTGGCAGTGGACAATTTGGTGGAGCGTCTGGCTAAGAGCAAGGCGAAGGTCCTCCGACTGGGGCATCCAGCACGCCTGCTCGAGTCAATCCAGAAACACTCATTGGATGCCGTGCTTGCACAGAGCGATAACACCGACATCATTGCAGATGTTCGAAAAGACATGGATAAAGCCTTTGTAAGCAGATATTATTTTTTTTCAGTCTTTAAACATAGTGCTCTCATTTGTATAACCAAAAGAACTTTTGATTATTCCTCGTTTGCATGAACCTGTTGATGTGCCCATAGAGTCAGATGAAGAAAGTGCGAGACGGAGGACAGCGGAACAGCCTAAGACGGGAGATCGGAGAGCTGCGAAAGGAACTGAAAAGCAGGGAGGAGATGGCTATCACCCAAATCCTGAAAAGGGCCAGTGTGATTCTGTCGACCAACACTGGTGAGTAGTATTCTATGAACCTCTGATCCTTGATAGCCGACCATACAGAATGTGGTCGTCTTAGGCTCTGAAATAATGTGTGTCATATGCAGGAGCCAGCGATGATGGTCCGCTCAAATATTTGCCAAGCGAGCATTTTGACCTGGTGATGATAGACGAATGTGCTCAGGCTCTGGAGAGCAGCTGTTGGATCGCACTGCTTAAAGCACGCAAGTGCATCCTGGCCGGAGATTATAAACAGCTGCCACCTACAATTAAATCGCAGAGGTATGCGGGAAAACAATCTCTGTGTTTATTTCTTTTCAATGATGATGTCTTTTTTGAAATGCTTTGTTGTATCAGGCAGTGTAATATAAACATCTAGTTATTCATCCCTTGTGGAATACTTGAATGTAGAAATCTAATTTGCTCTAAATATAAAAATAAAACATGAATGATGATTTAAATGTGCAGGAATTATAAATCCAAACAGTCTGGTGATATATAAGATTTTCTTTTTTTTTTTCACTGTTAAACAGTGCAGCTGATAAAGGTCTGTCTGTGAGTTTAATGGAGCGGCTGATTCAGAAGTATGGAGACTCAGTAGTTCGAATGCTGACTACTCAGTACCGTATGAACAGTGCCATCATGCAGTGGGCCTCAGAGCAGATGTACCAAGGGAAGCTGACTGCACATCCATCAGTCGAGAAACATTTATTGAGGTACTGTAGTTGTGAATGTTTTAACACCTTTCTCTATAATGGAACTGTTTCATTGTTGTCTATTTTTAGACATAAACTGCTTTCGCACGGGCACGTCCACCAGTACAACTGCCCCCATAAAACAGATTTGTTCTGGAACAACTTGTGGTTGTAACTTGCTCACATTTCCTTTTCTTCCACACCATCTTGTTCTGGACACAGGAATAAAGTTGTAATACTACAAGAATAAAAATTGTACACTGGCAGCATATCTGTCCTCTTGCCTGTTTGGGTATGCAGACTGGTTCCAATTATCCGGCATCGGTGCCGGAAAATCAAATTTGAAGATGTATCAGGTCCTTCCCTCAAATACATGTGAATTAGATTAAAATGAAATGTAGAGTCAAAGAATAAAGAAATGGTGTACAATATTACTTACCAAAAATAGCAGAATACCAAAAAAAAAAAAACAAGGACTATACCAGCTGTCCCTATTCTCGCGAATACCATGCCTAGCCTTAAAATTACGCAGCCACCCAATAACAAAATTACACTCTTCCTCAATACCGAGATCATTATGCCACTTGGCTGTTTTCTTTATAATCAAAGGCCAGCTAACAGGCTTCCCTTCAGCACGCCGGCTCCTGAATGAAATGTACAAAGCCTTATCTAACTTGAAAACTTTGCTCCTTTCAGCGACTTCCTCTTCCGGTGTTGTATAGTTTTGGCTGGCTGCCGCTAGAGCCAACCATGCGAAGTTTAAATTGACAACCTTGTATGATTTTTCCGTTTGCGCATTTTTTTTCTGGCCAAAATATTCCGTTATACCGTAGGGTCCTTATTGTTTGGCATTTTACAGAAGTGCCGTTAAATAAGGCTTGCTGATGTATCAGATGCCAGATAATTGGAACTAATTTGTATTTACTAACAATATGTTTCTTTTTTGTTCTTTCCTCACATTTTGACATCATTTTCATAACGATTACATTTTTTTTTGGTAACTTTACAACTGAATGCTTGTAACATCACAGCCTTTTTCTTGCTTCATTATCCAGTCCTCTTACCTTCTCCCTATTCTTTACTCATTTTCTTAAACGTTTAACAACTGCTCTCCCACACAAAGGCGGGAATCCCTTGGGTCTTGTTGTCAGTCGTCCCTCTCCGGTCATAGGCATTAATTCCACTCCACTACACATCTCGGACCACCACTGCGAAATGCTGTAACTGTAAATGTAAATTATGATTTGTTTCTAGTAAAATATATAAATTTTGCAAAGAAATGTAAATTATTATAACTTATGTAAATAAATGTAAAAAAATGTAATTTATAATTTGTTTCTAGTCTTGTTTTTTTTGTAACAACGTCTTAATTCTAGTAAATTACAATTTAACGTTCATAACGTCATGACTTTATTCCCATAACATCATGACTTTATTCTCGGAATCACAGAATTTCTAATTCTTATTTTGGCCCTCGCACTCATTTGTACTGTACCATTGTTAAGTGTACTGTTTATGGATTTTTTTTTAAATCAGAGACCTGGCTGGTGTAGCTGATGTTGAGGAGACCAGCGTACCTCTGCTCTTGGTCGATACTGCTGGCTGTGGCCTTGGTGAAATGGAGGATACCGATGAGCAGTCAAAAGGCAATCAGGGTAACAATCAATTATTAAACCTTTGCATTGTTTTCTACTCCAACCTCACATCACCTGAAATCACAGCTTATATTTTACCTTGAGCGTTTCCCATGTAACTTTAGATATACAGACGCTCCTCGACTTACGTTTTGAACGGCCGAACGTAAGGTGAAAAAAAACGTAAGTTGTTACTGTACGTTCCAGTGACGTATGACCGTTCATACTGTACTATACATCCATAAATACCATTATCATATCTCATAAAACACCCAACCACGCTTCTGACCAACCATGTTTGCTTCGGGTTACAAATACGCAAAACAGTGTAAACACAAAGATCACAGAGACGACGTCTTAACACAAGGGTAGCACGCGGTGAACTGGGAAGAAGCAAGGCACGTTCAGTCTGTTGTTTATAAACAACGAACGACGCAGCGCCGTGTAAACAATGGACGCAGCATCATGCGTAAGTAGTGTACTACATCTACGTTCTACGTAAGAACGCCTCGTACTACGGAGAGCTAAACACAAAATGACTTACAAAAATCAAAAAATTTTTTTTTTTTTACAAAAAACGTGAAATCGAAAAAAACGTAAGGCGAATAAACGTAAAGCGAGGAGCGTCTGTATTTAGGAATGCAGTATGTATTTAAACCCAGGTGAAGTTGACATCGTGGCACTCCATGTGAGATCCTTGACTGAGGCTGGAGTCCAGGCCAAAGACATTGCGGTCATTGCACCTTATAACCTCCAGGTAGATGATGCTTTTCAGACTCTTTAAAGGAAGCTTTTGTTTTTTCTTACTTTGTCATTTATTTCTTTTATTAAAATTACATTTCATTGTTTACATCTCAGGTGGATCTGCTAAGACAGAAGCTCGCAAAGGATTATCCTGACCTGGAGATTAAATCCATAGATGGCTTTCAGGGCAGAGAAAAGGAGGCAGTGCTGCTCTCCCTGGTTAGATCGAATACAAAAGGTGAGGCAGCAGATGTGCAACAACATATTGCATACCTCAACAATCGGTGAATCACGTGACTGTTTCACTTTGAGTCTGCAGGAGAAGTTGGATTTCTTGCAGAGGACAGGAGGATCAACGTGGCAGTAACACGTGCCAGGCGCCAGCTTGTAGTTGTTTGTGATTCCCAGACAGTCCGAAATCATGACTTTCTTAAACGCCTGGTTGACTACATGTCTGAGCACGGCGAGGTTTGTACCGCCTTCGAGTACCTAGAGGACCTGATCCCTGAACACCACCACGATTTTAAAGACAAACAAACTGACATTAAGGAATCTTTTACTCAAACAAAAACAAGAAGCCAACCATGCACAAGAGCTGACGGCAAGCGCAGTAACGCCTCTGAGGGTAAGAGCAAAGGGAACAGCCACGCAAACTCAGGCCTTCCCAAAAGAAAAGCAGACGATCAAGTCGAGTCTGAGATTAAAAAAGAAGAGATGAGGCAGCAGTTGCTTCAGTTTCTGGGCAACCAGAGTCAGTCAGAGCTTCAGTTTCCTTCATCTCTGAATTCCCACGAACGCCTGCTGGTCCACCAGCTCTGTGAAGAGCTGCAGTTAAAGCATGTGAGCAAAGGAACAGGAAAACAGCGTCACATCACTGTCTCCAAGCCAATGGCAGAGCCAGAGGAGAAGCTGGAAGAGGAATCAGCGGCCACAAGTCCAGAGACCCAGATAATTCCAGAGGAGCCAACAGAAGAAGATTCCTACAGGCAACCACTGAAACCTGCTCTCGATCTGAAAAGCTTGCATCTCGAACGAATGCGCCGGGAGCAAGAAAAACGGGAGGAGAAAATTCAGAGGAAAAGACTGGAGGCAGAGCGTCAAGATGTCAGATGTCACTCCGTGAAAAAAAACACAGGTGTGACAAAATATACAACGCACTGCATAAGTATTTGTTTACGTTTTCCATATTTGGTAGTGTAATAAAATGCACTTAAATGGGACTTTTATCCATTTGATTTTACACAATAGGTATAAACTTTGAAGGCGAAACTATTATTGTCCCCCCCCCCCGCGCGAAGTGTAGCTGATACTATCTGAGGCCACTGCAGACACTTCTGGCTAACACCCGAGCAGTGCTGGTTCATAATGGATTTATTTTTTTGTTAAGAAGGTCCTGGGTTCAAGTTCCAGTCTTGGGGCGTTCCTGTGTCAAGTCTGGACGTTCTACTCGTGCTTCTATAGGGTTCCTCCGGGTTCTCTGGTTTCCTCCTGCAGTCCAAAGACATCCACATTATGCTAATTATCTGTCCCAAATTGCCCCTCGTGTGAGTTTGAATGGTTGAGTGTGTGTTGCCCTGTGACTAGCAAGTGGTTCAGGATGTACCCACCTTTGCCAGTATCGGCTGAGATTGGGCTTCAGTCTTCCCGCAAGTCTGTTGCCATCTTGACACTTGGCACGAATTTTGCCTGGACATCGCCACCCAATTCGTCATGGCAATGCGTATCATTTAGATAGTACGGATGAACGTTTGAAGGCTAGTTTGTGGACCATTTGCGTTTTATTTATGTACAAATTAACATTGTTTATATTAATGATTATTATTATTATGAATATTAATAATAATAATAATAATAATAAACACTCCATGAATGTTATTTTTCAACAGCTGAAATAAAGTTAGTTGGGAAGTAGAGCTTGAAATTTTCTGAAAAAAAAAAAAAAAGAACCCACAGGTGATGGTGCACCAACTGGGAGAATGAAGGCTCAGGCTCAGTCTCACCCAAAATGCCCGCTAATGTTTGAAACATGTCCAACACGCCTCTGTTCACACGCCGTCCCCTTGTGGGTTACATGTTAGCGCTCAAATGACCGACATGTAACCGAGAGAATCCGGTCATTTTTCAAAATAAAAGATTTTTATGCGTGCCGATTTTGAGAGTTTTCAGAGTTTGTAACAATACACAAGTCCCGCCCACCCACTTCATAGTAAGTTATAATGTGTAAACGTTGCACAATCTGTCGTGACCATGTCATAAACAGTTTGTGATGAAAGCGGACCAATGCACGCAGGACTGGAATTCAAGGCGCGTTGACACGCACAGTGTTTGCGAATCGGTTGCTCAATCTTCACGACTTGTTGGCGCACATGGTGTGAAGATTTCTGCGTACCAGAATATTAAATATGTCAAAATTTTCTTTACACACTCCCATGTAGCCCCACACAGTTTATGCACACTTCACAACAGTTTACGAATATACTATTGGGACACAAAA
This sequence comes from Plotosus lineatus, assembly GCA_024760905.1. Lineage (NCBI taxonomy): Eukaryota > Metazoa > Chordata > Actinopteri > Siluriformes > Plotosidae > Plotosus > Plotosus lineatus. Next base: position 45,709,652 of record CM045739.1, read on the forward strand.
TTGCGTCTCGGTGCGGGGACAGAGTTTTTGCAAGTGTCAAGGTTGCACAGGTCGGATTAAATGGTTCAGAAAATAGGGGCGTGCAATACTGCAAATGTGGAAAACTTCTTCACAGGGAAATAAAGATTTAGCTCACCGAAGTCCGTCTGGATTCAACATTATTGTCGTGACTTTGTCTTTTAGGAAAGGGGAAAATGAAAGCAGGGGCCGTGGACATTGCTGCAGCTGCTTCAGCCGATGATGATTTTGATGCACTGATTGATGCCGTGGTAAAAGCAGAACGCGTGTGTGGCTTTATGAAGTGTAAAGCCAGTGTGCTCACACTGGGGCAGCTGTGTGTCTACTGTAACAGACAGTACTGCCTGAGTCACCACATACCTGAGGTAGTACATTCTTTAATGACAACCTTCACAGTAACAGTATACGGACCATACAGCTAATAATAAATAAAATCCATCACGAGGAAGATCAGTCATCTCATGAGAGCCTCATAACTGGTCTCAGCTAGTTTTCATCCATTTATAATTTATTGTTATCATTATTATTATTATTATTAAAGTGGTACCTCACCTTACGAAATGTATCCGTTCCAGAGCCTTTTTCTTAACCTGGATTTTTCGTAAACTGAACCGCATTTTACATGTAAAACACGCGATTCGTTCCAAGGCCCCCATACTACCCCCTAAACCCTTTAAAAATTATAAAAGCAGACCTCCTTCTGCTTCAATATCGTACCGATGGCAGACGGGTTTGGTCATTATTCCTTTCCGATATCATGAGCCCGCTTCCTATTTTCACTCGCACCGGAAATCACATGCGCGTGTGTGTGTGTGTGTGCACGCGTGTGTTGACCATGTCTTCTTAGCAGAGTTCTAATCTTGCCATAAATATTTGTAGGTTAAAAGCCGGAGTAAAAAAACAGTAACTCTGTCTTTTACACTAAAAGCATTATGGGAGATGCAGCTCCATCATAGCCAATGGGAGGGAGCTACGTCATACCTCCTAGCCAATGGGAGGCCAGCAGTGTGGGATGTTGGGAGATAGCCAATGGGAGGGAGCTGCATCATCCCTCCTCGCCAATGGGAGGCCAGCAGGGTGGGATGTTGGGAGATAGCCAATGGGAGGGAGCTGCATCATCCCTCCTAGCCAATGGGAGGCCAGCGGAGATGGGATGTTGGAAGATAGTTAATGGGAGAGCGGCTCGTGCATTGTTTTTATGTTTGAATGGCATGTTTGGCTTGTTTCGTAAGAAGTTGTTTCGTATACAGAGACAAAAAATTTTGGAAAATGTTTTTCGTAACCTGGATTTTTCGTTTGCTGGGACGATCGTAAGGTGAGGTACCACTGTATTATTATTATTATTATTATTATTATTATTATCGTCTGTGTTGGCTTGCTACTATCATCAGTTTGTTGCTTTGTAGGTCCATGGATGTGGAGATAAAGCGAAGGCACAGGCTCGTATGAGGATATGTAAAGATGGGGTCCTGTATGCTGGAAGTGGCCAGAAGGACAAATCCATGGATCCAAATAAAAAAGCATACCTGCAACGCAAACTGGACTCGAAACTCAAAGACATGGCATCCCAAAGAAAATCCAAATCAAAGGATAAAGAACACTGAATTTATTAGTTCTGCTTTATAAAATTATTTATTTTGATAAAAATGAATAAAGAGGTGGTTTAATGTATATGCTGCATAAATATAGGATATTGATGCTTTGAGATGAGCACTTGGAATAAACACACAAGAACATTTAAACTATTGTCTTAGATCTTTCAAATAGTGCAGACCACTTATTCGTATTAGGGTTGCTGGATGGCTGTAACCTGTCTCGGACACTGGGCGAAGGCGGAGTACACCCTGAACAGCTCACCAGCTCATTGTGGTGTAACACACACACACACACACACACACACACACACTACCATTCACACTCGCACCTGGGGCAATTTGGAACACCAATTCGCCTACTCTGCACATCTTTGGTCTGTGGGAGGAAACTGGAGGACCTGGAGGAAACCCAGGCAAACATTGGAAGAATGTGCAAACTCCACACAATAATGCCCTCGCCAGGCGGCCCAGGACCTTCTTGTTGTGAGGTGGACATACAAACCACTTCATCACCCCATTTTAAACCATTAAAATAGATTTATTTTAGATAACGAGAAAAGACATGTTGGTGGCGACCAAGAGGATAAGGCCACATATTCAGACGGCCGAGGCAAGGTTCTCCTTTAGAATTGCTAAACTTCTGGCCTTTTCATCAACAGTGCGAGGCAAATAATGTGAAGATGTGAAGGGGGAAAAGTTCAGGAATTCAATGCAAAAATAATTTAGTTTTATTTGTATAGCGCTTTTTTTAATTGACATTGTCACAAAGCAGCTTTACACAGTAAAATGGTAAAAGTCGGGGCTTATAGAGTATAAAAGAATTTAAACATTTTTATTACGCCTACATATCTGTAATGAGCGTGACGGTGGCAAACTCCCTCAGTAGATGTAGGCGACAAGCGTCTACATTCGGTGGAGCGCCTCACATATTATTAAAATGTATATAGTTTATGTCGTGGTTTGTCGTGCTTTACTGGTTTCACGGGGCAATTTACTTCTAAATTCCATACGTAACAAAATTGGGGGCTCGGCCAATAGAATCCATTTGGCATACGTAACATTTCTTATGTTATCATTTCGTAATATTATCGACATGAGCTTCAAATGAAAGACCAGCGTTACAGACCAGCGTATACATGATGAGACCGAAACACCATCCAAACTTATTACATCATCAGAAACCTTATTTCTAGTCGCCCGAAATCCGAGTACAAGTATTTCTGTGTTATCAGAAGTTAAAAGGAGGCGGAGTTAGTCAGCATCCGGCGTCTAATGTCCTTCACACAAATACTGTACGTAATACAATGTCATCTCTAAATTAATAGCCAATGGAGTTTTCAGATGATGATGAGCTTGCATGGTCTTCGCTCATTCATTTTCTGAACCACTTTATCCTGTAAGGGATGTGGGAGGCTGGAGCCTATCTCAGCCAACTCTTGATGAAGGTAGGGTACAGCCTGAACATCTCACCAGTCCAACACACACTCCATTATTCACACGCCTAGGGGCAATGTCTTTGGACTGTAGGAGGAAAGCCATACAAGCGGAGGAGGAACACCCTGAATGAAGCGGATGTGTTCATTCTTTCACGTGGATAACAGAACAAAGTGACATTCATGTTGTATTGAGAAAGAGACGAAAACACGGTGCTTCGTCCAGGACTTGAACTCGATTGTGGCTGCCTTCAGGATATCCACGGGCCAGGTTTTAAAATCATTGTCTGAAAATGTCCATTGTCCTTCTCAAGTAGTTCCAGGTCCTGTGCTACAATAAATTAAACTCACTGCTGTTATCCGTCAGTTGTTAACCGTCACGTGCAACTGTGAGCAACTGTGAGTGGTTCATGCAATGCATTACTGATCCCAAGGTCAGCGGCTCTATCACCACTGCTGGCCCCTCAGCAAGGCCCTTAACCCTCACTTGCTCAGTTGTGTAAAATGACAATTGTCAGTTGCTCTGGATAAGAGCGTCTGCCAAAAGCTGTCAATGTAAATGTGATGTTTCAAGAAGCAGTGTCCCCAGTGGAGCTAACGGGGTTATCAAAGGCCGGCCATGTCTCTCACTGTCCGTGGTGAGAACTTCATGTAAAAGAACCATTGCTGACTTTCGACAAGAGGAGCTGCAACGCCATCAGCGTGTTTCCACCCTGCGATGGGCTGACGAATTGTCCACGGTGAACTCTGCCCTCGCCCAGAGTCAGCTGGGATGGGCACCAGCCTCCACATGACCCTAATTAGGATTACAGAAGATGAATGAAGAAGCAATGTGGTGATTGGTTCACTGCTTTCCTTTCATGCATGAGATCAAAAAGAAACTTTGATGTGAATGTGTTTTTCAATGAGATCGTCGTCGTCTTCTCTTTTTGGCTGTTCCCTTCATGGGTCGCCACAGCGAATCATCTGCCGCTATCTCACCCTATCCTCTGCAACTTGCTCTTCCTCCATGAGATCGTCATTTGTTTAATTATTCATTAAACAATTAATAGTATTTTATATATATATATATATATATATATATATATATATATATATATATATATTATATATACACACACACACACACACAGGGATCCCTCACTACTTTGCACTTCAATTCATGTGGCTTCAGTACATCGCATTTTTTTTTTTTTTTTTTTTTAAATATTCATCGAACTGAAAAAAATAAGGAAATTAAGGAAGATTAGGTAAAAAATTTAAGGAAAATGCCACAAAACAAGGCCAATTATCACTTCACTTCACTTATCCCTGAACATCCGGGGATGTCGTTGGGGCGCCTTCATGGCGAGACTTGGGCTGATTTGGCCTGGTGGAGCCCATCCCTCTCCAGGTCGTAGAAACACGCTGACGGCTTTGCAGCTCCTTGGTTCTTTTCCATGAACTTCTCACCAGAGACAGTGACAGACATGGCCCGCCTCTGATAACCCAGTTAGTGCACTGGGGGGGACAGTGACAACCTTGTGGGGACTCGAACCCCTAACCTTAGGATCAGCGATCCTGTGCCCTATACCACTAGACCACCACTGCCACAAAACAAGGCAAATTATGCAAAACAAAAAAGAAAAAAACAATAAAATCAAACAAAAAAAACCCAAACAAACAAAACAAAAAAAAACAAAACAAAACAAAACAACCCAAAACCCCCCATCAAAACTACTTACATTTTTATGTGCATCTGTGGGTGTGTGTAATTACGTATATTTAATTTACATCTTATGCATTATTCTTGAATATTTAATTGTTATTATAAGCATTTATAGTGTTGAATATGTATTTTTTGATATTATATACACATAGACATGCACGTATACATCAGTCTAGGGGGTTGATCCTAGTTCATGGAAGTCGGTGCTCGCAGGGGGATCTCGGTCCCAATTAACCGCAGAAAGTGAGTGATCCCTTTATGTGTATATAGGCCCGGTGCTGGATTACTGATCCCAAGGTCGCACTATCACTGGGTTGTCGTGTCGCCGTCGCGCCCCGTGGTGCAGCTTACCGAGTTATCAAAGGGCAGCCATGTCTCTCATTGCTGATGGTGGGAGTCCTGTAAAAGAACCATTGCTGACTTCCGTCAAGTCAGTGTTTCTACCCTGCAATGGCCTGGTGAGCTGTCCAGGGTGTACAAGGAGTCGGCTGAAATAGGCGCCAGCCTCCCCGTTAACCTAATTAGGATTAAGTGGTTCAGAAAGTGAATGAATGGGAACAAATCCACACTCAGTGTGAAAGAGCATTTAATCTCC
>CM045739.1:45720000-45782500 GCA_024760905.1 Plotosus lineatus
CTTTGGACAGGTTAAATGCAGAGATATACTGTATCAAAATAAAAAAAAGGAAAAAAACCATGAAATCTCTACCCAGAAGCATATCCTCTGAGTCCATCCTAATGATCCTTGAACTCAAACAGGACCCCCTTGCTGTGAGGGAGGGATGCACTAACCACAACACCAAAGTGGATTGAAATGGCTGGAATATACAGTATAATAAAAATATGTACAGCCGTGTTCAAAATAATATCACTCAGACATCACTAACCTGATCAATCCATGTTTTTTTTAAAAGAAATGATATTTCTACATGTCAAATAATTTACTAACGGGTGTAGAAGGGTAATAGAATCCAACAGAACCAACAGTCTTGACCTGCATACTGCTGATTCTGTATACTGATAACTGAATCAATAATCGAAAGGGGCGTGTTCAAAATAATATTAGTGTGGAGGCCAAATAGTGACGTCATTCTTTCTTTAAAAAACAGGAACCGTTTATTGTTTTTATTTAAGGAAGGAAGGCAGCAAATGTTGAACATGCTGATTATAGAACATTTATGTCTGAAATTATGAGGAAAATGGGTTCATTCCAGACATTGTTCAGAAGAACAGTGTACCGTGATTAAAAAGTTGATTGGAGAAGAGAAAACATATCAAGAAGAGCACAAAATGATGGATTGCTCAGCTACAATGATCACAAATGCTTTAAAATGGTAATCAAACCCTGAAAGTCATGGAAGAAAGTGAAAAGCTACCATTCGAATGGATGGAAGAAGAGCCATAATGGCAAGGAATCAACCACCAATCAGCTCCAGGGAAGATCAAAGAAGTGACCTGTGAGTCCTGTTACAATGAGAAGACGTCTATGTGAAGCCGAGCTATCGGCAAGAAACCCCGCAACGTCCCTCTGTTGGAAAAAGACGCGCTGAAGAGGTTACAATTTACCAAAGAGCACAATGACTGGAATAAAGAGAAACGGAGCAACATTCTGTGGACTGATGAAAGTAAGATTGTTCATTTTGGGTCTAGTGGCCCCCATAGACGTCAACCAAACACTGAATTCGAGCTACAGTACACTGTGAAGACAGTGAAGCCTGGTGGTGTCAGCATCACGATATGGGGATGTTTCTCATACTACAGTGTCGGGGTCTATTTATCGCATCCCAGGGATCCTGCATCCGTTTGAATACATCAGAATACTTGAGGAGGTCGTGCTGTGTTGTGCTGAACAGGAAATGCCCTTGAAATGGGTTTCAACAAGACAAGAGACCACAAACACACCAGTAAACGGGTACCATCTTGGTTCTAGACCAACAAGATTGACGTTATGGCACGACCGGCCCATACCGGACCTTAATCCAAGAGAAAACTTGTGGGGTGACATCAAAAATGCAGTTTCTGAGGAAAACCAAGAAATCCAGGAGATCTGTGGAATGTAGTCTGATCATCCAGGGCTGGAAAACCTGCTCACAGGTACCAGAAGTTGGTTGACAGGTCACACTTCTTATTATGTCCTCTTAAATAAATACAGGGATCCCTCACTTTCTGCGGTTAATGGGGACAGAGGACCCCACCAATGGCCCCCGATTTCCACGAAGTAGGATCAACCTCCCCTGACTGACGTATAGATACATATATCTTCTTCTTTTACTTTTGGCTTTTCCCTCAGGAAGAGCATCCAGCGTAAAACAAATGCCAAATAAAATATTTGAGTCACAACAAAAAATTCATACCAGATCGGTCGAGGCCCGGGGTAACAACGACCGCCATCAGTGCTGTTAACCAACAGAGTGCTGGTGGAAATTGGACTACTGTTGGTCGAAGACGTCAAAGAAGGAGAGGCGGGAGGCGTGTCCGTAGCCAGAGAGAGAAGAGGTAAGGTATGAGTCTAGGACTGAAAGTAAGGACTTTGAATGTTGGAACTATGACAGGAAAAGGTAGAGAGCTGGCTGACATAATGCAGAGGAGGAAGGTGGACATACTGTGTGTTCAGGAGACCAGGTGGAAAGGTGGCAAGGCTAGAAGCATAGGAGCAGGGTTTAAACTGTTTTTTCATGGTGTGAATGGGAAGAGAAATGGAGTAGGAGTCATCTTGAAGGAGGAGTTTGCCAGGAATGTTCTAGAAGTGAAAAGAGTGTCAGACAGAGTGATGAGTCTCAAGTCAGAAATTGAAGGCGTGATGTTCAATGTTGTTAGTGCTTATGCCCCACAGGCAGGATGTGAGCTAGAAGAGAAGGAGAGATTCTGGAGTGAGTTAGATGAAGTGATGCAGAATACCCCCAGAGGTGAAAGAGTGGTCATTGGGGCAGACTTCAATGGACACGTTGGTGCAGGAAACAGAGGGGACAAGGAAGTGATGGGCAGGTTTGGTATCCAGAAGAGGAACACAGAAGGACAGATGTTGGTAGATTTTGCAAAGAGGATGGAAATGGCTGTGGTAAATACTTTCTTCCAGAAGAGATAGGAGTATAGGGTGACTTATGAAAGCAGAGGTAGGAGCACACAGGTAGACTACATCTTGTGTAGGCGATGTAATTTGAAGGAAGTCAGTGACTGCAAAGTAGTAGCGGGTGAGAGTGTTGCCAAACAGCAGAGGATGGAGGATGGTGGTGTGCAGGATGATGCTGATGGTGAGGAAGGTGAAGAAGGCAAAGGCAGAGCAGAAGACAAAGTGGTGGAAGCTGAAAAAGGAAGAGTGTCGTGTTGTCTCCAAGGAGGAGTTGAAAATGGCTTTGGGTGGTCAGGAAGTGCTTCCAGATGACATGACAACTACAGCTAATGTGATCAGGGAGACAGGTAGGTGAATACTTGGTGTGTCATCTGGAAGGACAGGAGATAAGGAGACTTGGTGGTGGAATGAGGAAGTGCAGGAGTGTGTACAAAGGAAGAGGTTAGCTAAGAAGTGGGACATTGAGAGGACCGAAGAGAGTAAACAGGAGTACAGGGAGGCACAGTGTAGGGCGAAGGTAGCGGTGTCAAAGGCCAAACAGAGGGCGTATGATGACTTAAAAAGTCAGAAAGTAAAGAGGGAGAAAATGATTTATACAGGTTGGCACAGCAGAGAAATAGAGATGGGAAAGACATGCAGCAAGTTAGAGTGATTAAGGACTGAGAAGGAAATGTATTGACTGATGACAGAAGTGTGCTGGGAAGATGGAAAGAGTACTTTGAAGAGCTGATGAATGAGGAAAATGAGAGAGAGAAAAAAGAGTAGAAGAGGTGACATTTGAGGACCAGGAAGTAGCAAAGCTTAGTAAGGGTGAAGTGAGGAGGGCATTGAAGAGGATGAAGAAAGGAAAGGCAGTTGGTCCTTATGGCATGCCAGTGGAGGTATGGACATGTCGAGCAATAGAGGTAGCAGTAGATTTCCTGACAAGAACATTCAACAGGGTCTTAGAGAGTGAGAGGATGCCAGAGGAATGGAGGAGAAGTGTGATGGTGCCTATTTTTTAAGAACAAGGGAGACGTGCAGAGTTGTGGCAACTACAGAGGGATGAAGTTGATGAGCCATACGATGAAGTTATGGGAAAGAATAGTGGAAGCAAGACTAATGGCAGAGGTCAGCATTTGTGAACAACAGTTTGGTTTCATGCCAAGAAAGTGCACCACAGATGCAGTGTTTGCCTTGAGGATGTTAATACAGAAGTACAGAGAAGGTCAGAAGGAGCTGCATTGTGCCTTTGTGGATCTGGAGAAAGCATATGACAGGGTGCCGAGAGAGGAACTGTGGTATTGCATGAGAAAGTCTGGAATAGCAGAGAAGTATGTTCGAGTGGTGTAGGACATGTATAAGAGATGTAAGAAAGTGGTGAGGTGTGCTGTTAGTGTGACAGAAGAGTTCAAGGTGGAGGTATGACTGCATCAAGGGTCAGCTCTCAGCCCCTTCTTGTTTGCTATAGTGATGGACAGGCTGACAGATGAGGTTAGACAAGAATCTCCATGGACTATGATGTTTGCAGATGAAATTGTGATCAGCAGTGAGAGCAGAGAACAAGTGGAGGAAAATCTAGAGAGGTGGAGGTATGCCCTGGAAAGGAGGGGAATGAAGGTTAGCCTCAGTAAGACAGAATACATGTGCATGAATGACAAGGACCCAACAGGAACGATGCGGTTACAGGGAGCAGAGATAAGGAAGGTGGAGGATTTTAAGTACTTTGGCTCAACAATCCAGAGCAATGGAGAGTGTGGAAAAGATGTGAAGAAGCGTGTGCAGGCAGGTTGGAATGGTTGGAAAAAAGTGTCTGGTGTTATGTGTGATAGGTAGGTATCGGCAAGAATGAAAGGAAAAGTGTACAAGACGGTGTTGAGGCCAGGATGTTGTCTGGTTTATAAACAGTAGCCCTGGGGAAAAGACAGGAGGCAGAGCTGGAGGTAGCAGAGATGAAAATGTTGAGGTTCTCTTTGGGAGTAACGAGGATGGATAGGATCAGGAATGAGTACATCAGAGGGACAGCACATGTAAGACATTTTGGAGACAAAGTCAGAGAGGCTAGATTGAGATGGTCTGGACATGTACAGAGGAGGGATAGTGAGTATATTGGTAGTAGGATGCTGAGGTTGGAACTACCAGGCAGAAGGCCGAGAGGAAGACCAAAGAGACGATTCATGAACGTGGTGAAGGAGGACATGAAGGCAGTTGGTGTAAGAGAAGAAGATGCAGAGGATAGGGTGAGATGGAGGCAGATGCTTCTCTGTGGTAACCCCTGAAGGGAAAAGCCAAAAGGAAAAAAAGAATAAGATTCTTGAAAAACCTGTGATGCACTGCAGCCACAGAAACTGAAGCATGGAGTAGCGAGGGATCACTGTATAACCCTTATTCCATCAGACATCATGACCACTGCTAGGAGGTCTGCATCAAAAAAGCTATGACATCATAAAATATACAGTATACTGCCTGGCTACTCAAATATTTTTTATTGAACCGCCTTTTGCTTTGATTACAGCATGTATCATTATAATCATGACAGCATTGTTTGCATATACATACGCTCTCATTACCTGGTCAGTTTGCAACAGTGAACTTCTCTACATAGGTGATGTATTGGTTAATATGTCTACATCAAAATAAGAAGGTCCTGGGTTCGATTCCCAAGCTCGGGCATTTCTATATGGACTTTACATCTCCCACCACGTTTGCATGAGTTTCCTCCAAGTACTCTGGTTTCCTCGCACCATCCAAAGACACACCCATTAGGCTAATTGGCTGTTCCAAATTGCTTGTCCCTAGGTGTGCGTTTTGCCCTGTGATGATCTGGAGAGCTGTTAAAGGGTGTACTGCGTATTTGCCCAGGTGTTGACTGAGATGGACTCCAATCTTCCTGTGACCCTAATAGAAGTAGCAGTTCAGCAAATAAATGAGCAATGAGTGAATTTCCATTAAACTTTGTCTATGGCACCATATTGTGAGTTTATTGATTGGACTCATAATCTCACAATGCAAGGTGACAGACTTGAAACGACAAATAATTATGATACTGTCACATGGGTCAACCTGCAAAATTGACATTGGCTTTCAGCAACATCATAACATTCATTTCCATCCAGAGTCGGGTTCATTATTTCACCAACATCTTGACCTGATGACAGAAAATTTGAACCACTCCATAGAGTCTTCTCCATCCTAAAATCTTCCAATAGGGTCAACACGTTAGCACATAGTCCATTGGGCTTTTTACACCCGAGCCATAGTAGACCATCAGGCCGGTGTAGCGTGAAGCGAACAGGAGTTCAACTCCTCCTGGATGGGATGCTCGTCCATTGCAGGTTACCTTCCCAGTATATTTTTACTGGTACCCATTTATACTGCTGGGTGAACAGAGGCACACTTGTGGTTAAGACCTTGCCCAGGGGTCTTACTGGGATTTGAACACACAACCTCCCGATCATGAGCGCAGCATCCTAACCACTACACCACCGGCCCCATGTTACCACATAAGCTGACTTAAATTTATTGCCAAATAAGGTAGCTGAGCCTTGATCAGACTGACTGAGGCAACAACGCCATGGTGATCTCGTGCTATTTTCAAACCTAAAGGGGGTCCAACAAAATATTTTTAGGTTAAATGGAGCAAGTGACATGAACCATCATATCATGAATAGTGGCGATGCAACTACTATACTGCCATGACAATTCAATCATCTCTGAAATGTGATTTTCTATGATACCTTTTTGGTTTTGATGTCAGTTCCAAAACTGCTTCACTTAATTAATTGTATGTCATAAACCACTCAACATACATGTGTGTGAACATACTTAAGGTGAAAAATATGGGAGCATGGTAAAGCCTGCAGCTGCTGGTTCCTCTCCCCGATTGACTCGCCACACATGCCACAGTAGAGTTCCAGCTCTTCTACACACTGCAGAAACTTCACCACCTGCTCTCTGAGCTCATCCTGCTGCTCCCTGCTACGATAGATACCCTCAGACAGGCAGTGCACCTTCAGACAACACAGCTGTGGAATCACATGACACCAAAAAGGCCTACAGTTGGTAACACAAACATTTATTATTATCATTAGAAAGCAATGAAACTTTTATCTGTGCTTTATACCCCCATTTCACTGGACTTTGGCATGCCAGGATCATAGCGGAAGGACGCGGAGCGCAGTCTACAGAAGAGCTTCAGCATTTTTACACGGAAAATGGGTGAAAATCCGACAGAAAAGTGGAAATTCTTATAACCCCATGTCACTGGACTACGGCATGCAAGCATCGTGTAGCGGAAAAGCGTGGAACGCAGAACATGAACATGTTCAAAAGCACGTTCACGGAATATTTTGGCCTGCCGGAAGCATACAGAAGTGGAGGAAGACTTGAGGAATAACTACGGAATGACACGGAATGACATGGAAAATGAGGGAATAATTGCGAAACGTTTGCGGATGACAACATTTTTGCTTTCGTAAGTCTGCCGTGCTCCAGTGAAATGGGGGTATTAAGAAAACTGTGAACAGAGGCGGACATCAGTAATTAAGGTCATTTGAATATTTGAAATATAATTGTCTGTGATAAGGAAGTTGTGATCTTGGTTGACTGTAAAACATTTTGACCAAAAACCAATAAAAACTTTTTCATATATACAAATATATAAAACTTGTGTCCTGTGGGCAGCATGGTCATGTAGAGTCCACCTCACAGCAAGAAATTCTGGGGTTTAAGTTTAAGGCTCGGCAGGGATGGTTCCGTGTGGAATTTACATGTTCTGTTTGTGCTTGTGTGGGCTTCCTCAGGGTTCTTTAGTTTCCTTCCACAGTCCAAAGACATGCACATTAGGCTAAACGACAAAAAGTGACTGTGAATGGTTGTTTGTTTGCTGCTCCTGTGATGGACTGGCAGGCAGTCTGGGTGTACCTCAGCTGAGATAGGCTCCAGCTTCTCCACAACCCGAGTAGGATTACGCAGTTCTGAAAATGAATAAGATGAGAGGAAAACTTTCTGGGGTGACACGTGGTGTAATGGTGAGCACACCCACTTCACAGCAGGATTGTCCTGGGTTTGAGTCCTGGGCTTGTCGGGGGCGTTTCTGTGTAGCGTATGCATGTTCTCCACGTGCTTGCATGGGTTTACTCAGGGTTTGCCAGTTTCCTCAAACGGTCCAAAGATATGCATATGAGGCTTACTTTCAGTTTTTCAACAGATTCTTGGTGTGAGAATGAACGTAAAGGTTTGTACGTGTGTTGGCCTTATCATGGTGTGGTGAACCGCGCCCTCACTCCGAGTCGGCTGAGATAGGCTCCAGCCTTTCTGAGATGCTACTAATATTACACGATTTGGCAAATGAATGAATGGTTGAGTGTACGGTACAGTATATGAAAAATTTTATCCTGATTCTGATAGATACTCTGAAGTTCATGGGTAATAAAAGTAATTTGGACTGTTTTTTTTTTTTACCAAAATAAACATAAAATTATAGTAAACTGATATTCATTTAGTAAAATGAAAAGAATTTAACAACCTTGTTTCCTGTTCCATCTGCTAATTCGTACACACGCTGAAAAGAGTCCAATGCCTGGAAAAGAGGTCAAGCAGTGTCAGAAATGTAATAAATTAAAAATAATTCAGACCCTATGATAGCCTGGGCAGTTCCAGGGACTGGTACGTAGGTGAACACTTGCTTCATAGCATGTTTCCATTTTTTCAATATACATTTTTAAAGTACATCATCACCTTGTCAAGCTCCTTCTGCAGTAGCCAACACTTCCCCACTCCTAAGTGAATAGCTGCTTGTCCGAGACGATTGCCGATCTCAGTCATGATACACATTGAAGACTCGTAGCGAGGGAATGCTTTCTGAGAAAAATAAGAAAATTATCAACCTTCACATTCACATAAACTCAAAGGTACTTGATTTACTCCAGAGCTCAGGCTACTGTCTGTGTGAGATTTTTAAAACGTCCTTGCCCTGCTTGTGGGTTTTTCTGCCGCATTCCCAGGGTTCCTCCAACAGCAGGTGGCTTAGCAATACAGGAATTCTCTCTAGGTGTGAACGAGTGTGTGAGTATGTGTCAATGTATGGTTGTGTTCAAAATACAGTAGTACCTCACCTTACGATAGTCCCAGCAAACGAAAAATCCAGGTTACGAAAAACATTTTCCAAACTTTTTTGTCTCTGTATACGAAACAAGTTCTCCTTAAGAAATGCACCAAACGAGCCATTCAAACATTCAAATGCGCCATTCAAACAATGCACGAGCTGCTTTCCCATTGACTATCTTCCAACATCCCGCCCCGCTGGCCTCCCATTGGCTAGAAGGGATGACGCAGCTCCCTTCCATTGGCTATCTCCCAACATCCCGTCCCGCTTGCCTCCCATTGGCTAGGAGAGATGACACAGCTCCCTCCCATTGGCTATTTTGGAGCACCCATAATGCTTTTCGTGTAAAGGACAGACTTACTGTTGTTTCATGAGTTTTTCGAGTGTGCTCACTGCAACTTTCTTTTGGCTCAGGCTTTTAACCTTGCATAAATATTTGTAAGATTATAACTCTGCTAAGAAGACATGGTCAACACATGCTTGCACACACATACGCACAGACACACGCGAATGTAATTCTCAGTGCGAATTAAAAGAAGAAGCGGACTCGTGGCATGCGGTTGAGTGATATCGCAAAGGAATATAGCCAAACCCATCTACCATCGGTACAATATTGAAGCAGAAAGAGGCCTTAAAAGGTATACTTTTATAATTTTGAAAGGGTTTAGGGAGTAGTTTCGGGGGCCTTGGAAGGAATCACACGTTTTACATGTAAAAATGTGGTTCAATTTACGAAAAATCCAGGTTCCGAAAAAGGCTCTGGAACGAATTAATTTCGTAAGGTGAGGTACCACTGTAATAGCAGTGTGTTTAAAAAAGTGAATAAAGCACAAAACCCTGATACAGTAATCACTTTTATTTGCATACAAACAGATGCATTGAGAACACAACACATTTTGTTCCAAATCAAAACATACGAAAAATACAGGAATCCCTCGCTAATTCGTGCTTCAATTCATGCAGCTTCAGTGCATTGCGTTTTTTTAAAGAAATATTCATGGAACTAAAAAAAAAATAGGGAAATTAAGGAAGAATGGGGGAAAAGTTATGGAAAATAGCACAAAAACAAGGACAACTTTGAAAAAAAAATCCCAAACAAACAAAAAAACCCAACCCAAAAGCCTCCAACAAAACTACTTACTTACATTTTAATGTGAGCTGTGCATCTGAGTGCGTGCGTGCGCATCTGTGTGTGTGTGTATTTAAATTTTATTTACATCTTATGCATTATTTTTGAATGATTAATTGTTATTATAAGCATTTATAGAGTCGAATATGCATTTATTGATATTATATACACATATACATGTACATATATGTCAGTCAGGGGGAGTTGATCGTACTTCGTGGAATTCGATGGTCGCGGGGGATCTCGGTCCCAATTAACCGTGGAAAGTGAGAGATAAGTATATATCAAGTTTGTACGATTCCTTTAAAAAAAAATGAAGAAAAATGAATACATATTAGAGTTCAAAAAAAGTAGCAGTGTCTGCTTTTCTTATTTACAAACTCAAACATTCAGTGTATAAACTGAAACATGTAAGCTTTTGTTTTCCTCTGAATCTATGAACTAATATTTATTTGTATAAACACTGTTTCTGAGAGCTGCTGCACATCTATGTTGTGGAGTCGACCAACTCCTGGTACCTGTGAGCAGGTTTTACAGCCCTGGATGATTGGACTACATTCCACAGTTCTTCTGGATTTGTTGGGTTTCCTCAGAATCTGCACTTTTGGTGTCCCTTCACAAGTTTTCTATTGGATTAAGGTCTGGGGTTTGGACCGCCGCGCCATAATGTCAATTTTGTTGGTCTGGAACCAAGACGTTGCCTGTTTACTGGTGTGTTTGGAGGATCTCGACTTGTTGGAACCCATTTCAAGGGCATTTCCTGTTCAGTATAAGGCATCATGAACTCTTCAAGTGTTCTGATGTATTCAGACTGATCCAGGATCCCTGGGATTTGATAAATAGGTCCCGACACTGGAGTATGAGAAACATCTGCATCATGATGCTGGTGCCACCAGGCTTCACTGTCCTCACAGTGCACTGTGGCTCGAATTCAGTGTTTGGGGCTCGTCGGGCGGGTCTGGACCCAAAAAGAATAATCTTGCATTCATCAGTCCACAGTCCACAGAATGTTGCTGCGTTTCTCTTTATTCCGGTCAGTGTGCTCTTTGGTAAATTGTAACCTCTTCAGAACGTCTTTTATCAGCAGTGGGACTTTGCGGGTCGTCTTGCTGATAGCTCGGCTAATTGTAACAGGACTCACAGGTCACTTTAGACCTTCTTAGATCTTCCTGGAGCTGATTGTTGGTTGAGTTCTTGCCATTGTGGCTCTTCTTCCATCCATTCGAATGGTAGCTTTTCACTTTCTTCCATGTCTTTCAGGTTTTGGTTGATATTTTAAAGCATTTGTGATCATTGCAGCTGAGCAGTCCATCATTTTCTGCTCTTCTTTATATACAATATTTTCTTCTCTCCAATCAACCTTTTAATCAAAGTACACTGTTCTTCTGAACAATGTCTGGAACAACCCATTTTCCTCATAATTTCAGACAGAAATGTTCTATAACCAGCATGTCCAACATTTGCTGCCTTCCTTCCTTAAATAAGAATGCCTCCTGTTTTTTAACGAATGAATGATGTCACTAACTGAACTCCACATTAATATTATTTTGAACACGCCCCTTTCAATTAGTGATCCGATTACACAGAATCAGCCTCATGCTGGTCAAGACTGTTGGGTCTGTTGGATTTTTATTGCTCTTCTACACCTGTTAGTAAATTATTTGCCATGTAAAAATATCATTTCCACCTAAAACACTGATTGATAAGGTTAGTGATGTCTGACTGATATTATTTTGAACTCAACTCTATGTGGGGAAATGTTACCCTGAGATGGACGGGTATCCCACAGCATATCCATCTTAGGGTACATTCCAGCTTTGTCTTCAGTGCTCTTGGGATACTTGGGTCCACCATGATCCTGACCAGGACAAAACAATTACTGAAGATAAACGAATGGAGAGTTTTCCTGATGAGCTGGAGGACTTTAGAATGCTCATCAGAAGAAACACAATAAACAAAATACTTTTAGCTTCAGAATTGCTTTATGCTTTATTAGGGTTGTGAGGAAGCTGGAGCCCATCTTAGCTTACTCTGGGTGAAGGTGATATATACCCAAAACAGCCTGGCAGACCATCAAAAGGCCAACACACACATTCAACCATTCACACTTACACCTAGGGGCAAACTGGAACAGCCAGTTCACCAAATCTGCACAGTTTTGGACTGTGGAAGCAAACTCACACATGCAAAGGGAGAAAATGCAAATTCCACACAAATGCCCTCACAAACCAAAGACTTAAACAGATGAAGTTATTGCTTTGTTGAGCTTGAGGAAAGGCTGGAGCCTGTCTTAGCTGACTGTGAGTGAAAGTGGGGTACAGCCTGAACAGTTCACCAGTTCATTTTAGGGTCAAAAACATTATATATATATATATATATATATATATATATATATATATATATATATATATATATATATATATATATATATATATTCACTTTTACACAAATGTGGGGCAATTTGGAACAGACAATTAGCCTAATGTGGATATCTTTGTACCATGGGAGGAAACCCATGTTTCCCATTTGTACCGTATGTGAAGGAAACCCATATAAGCATGATGAGAACGTGTTAACACCATACAGCAACACCCTCGCTGAGGCCAGGACTTGAACTCAGGACCTTCTCGGTGTCGCCAAAGAATGCATAACAATAATAAACCGAAATCTACATTTCCTTTATTTACTAAGCCTGGAGTTGCATTAATTTAAATCTAATTGCTTTTCATAAGGTGTCTTACATCAACGTCGCTGCGGCAGCGATGAATATCTGCAAAGTTCAGAAGGCACATGGCTTGCAGAGGACGATCTCCATGCTGCAGCGCTATCTTCATGGATTCCTGTGAGAAAGAGAAGGTGACATTCATTTAGTTTGCTGTTCGGATTATAGGAGCATTAAAGAAAATTCCACAGGACCCTTTCGGAAGCACGATCGTCATGCCAGTTGCACAACAGCTGAAATTCAACCCTAAGTGTAAAGGGGAATGTGGTACTCTGCCGTCTGTTCCCCATATCACCGCAGCGTGATATTCACGGCCCAGAGCAGTCTCTTTGTTGCACTGCTTGTTAGAGTAAGGACTAATCTCTTCATGACGACAACACTTGATCATAGGCATATTTTTATCCATTATAGTAACGTAGACTAGTCTGGCACACGACTCTCAAATAGCTACACCTGTCAGTTGTTGGATGCGACTCAGATGTAGCAACACACAGGAATATGGAGTGTGTCACCAGAGTTGAAACTATGACAAAGCGACTGCTAAACCTCAGTCCAGTTGGGAGACATTCAGGTCAGCACTGATATTAATGCGTGGGATATTTACACTTACATTGCCTTCCTATGATGCTCTGCATAGTTCCTGTTACATGTTGAGTTTTAACAACAGTACAGTACATGACTCAAGAAAACATTCCATGAGTTGAAGTGTAAAATTTCATCACTTGCTTTATTAGAATCTGCTCTATCCTGCATCCCTCTCTGTGCTCATTTGATGCAAATTTAAGTTTCCATCTTAATAATTGAATATATATATATATATATATATATATATACACACACACACACACTGTAGTATTACATGCATTGTTATTCATTCACTAATTCTTTCATTCAATGAACTGCTTAATCCCACTAGGGAGTCTGGAGCCTACTTCACCGCACCCTACTTTCAGTAAAGGCACGGTACACACTCTGAACAGCGCACCAGACCATCGCAGGGTAACATACATAACCAACCAGGAAGGTTACACTCAAACCTAGGGGCAATTTGCAACAGCCCATTAGCTAATGTGCATATCTTTTAACTGTGGGAGCAACTGAAGAACCTGAAGGAAAATCCACACAATCTCAGGAAAAACATGCAGGCTCCAAATAGAAATGCCCAAGGCTGAGACTCGAACCAAGGCCCTTCTTTCTGTGAGGCGGACAGGCTAACCCTTACACTGCTGTGTCACTTGCATCTTATTTAGTAGCTACTAACATAAATATTTAGGTACTCTCAATATAAAGAATTGAGCCCGGTGAACATCTCTATTGATAGGTGAACCCAGGAACCTTTTCCTTCACTGAATGATTCTCATTTCCATTTGTATCTTTTGTCTTTTACTTAAATTATCCGTTTAACAAGTTCATGTTTCGTTAAGCTTCTGATATCTGTTTCTGCGCCCCAAACATTTATTTACCTGCAAGTCTGTCTGCCTATTTGAGATAGACTGAATGTTCTTTGTTCTGTGCGAGTCTGAGTGGTGGCGTATAAGCCTCTATTTTTAGGATTTCAATTTCACTATTAATAATAAATATTTTAATTTTTTAAATGTTTATTGTTGCTGCCTGTCATCATACAAAGTCAACAATATATATATATATATATATATATATATATATATATATATATATATATATATATATATATATATATAAAAGCCAAACAACATCAACTCTCTGACGTGGCTGCCTTATTGGATTTCCTGTGGTGGGCATGCATGAATACCAGACAGACAGACGACAACTATCCAAGCCATATTCCATGGCCACGGTGCTCCACTCTGAAGCTTCAATATGAATCTTCTGATAATTACTTTGTAAATAAGTAAGTAAGCAGTAAGGTCTAAACCCAACAGTGTCTCATGGGAGTTTAACAGATTAACAGCAATATTCCTGGATAGTATTTCATCTCACTTGTTATCCAATTCAAATAAAAGTGTCTGCCAAATGAGACATAAAACTTTGAAAAGGAACTCTTACTAGAACTCTCCTCCAAGTGCTTACCTCGCAACATTCCATGGCATCTGGCAGACGCTCCAGCTTCCTGTAGGCAACTGACATGTGGTACTGGCTCATTGCACGGTACTTGAGACTCCAGCTTTTCCCATAGTCATTGACAAGCTCAGCTGCTTTACATGGAAAAAACAAGGCCTTCTCGTAATCCTACAACAGCAAAGAATATGCATGGATATTTATAATAAGGTATCATATCCAGGGAGATTACAATGTCAATGAATTATAAAATTTCACTGCATAGACATTATGATGAGATATAAGCAAGTTATTTTTAAATTTTCTATACTGTAGCAGTCAGTGCCTTTGACATATGAGTACATTCTCTACATGCCATTTTATCACACTCATTACACCAGACCATTCTGGGTATCAGGGGATTAGACTCCACAAATCTCCAATGCCAAGGTGAGTACAAAGGTCTAGAGGAGCCTGCTGGATTTGGTTTGTCTTCTGTCACCGTACATGTTGGTAAATTCTTGCAGTGCAGTACACAGAGTTACTGCCACAGAATGACACAGGCTCGTGGTAATTCAAAACTTTACCCCTGGTTGTTGATGAAATGGGAGGCAGTGGTGGTCTAGTGGTATAGGGTGCTGGATCGCTGATCCAAAGGTTGGGGGTTCGAGTCCCACTCCCCACAAGGTTGTCACTGCCCAGTGCAGCTAACTGGGTTATCAAAGGCTGGCCATGTCTCGCACTGTCTATGGTGTGAGGCATGTAAAAGAACCATTGCTGACTTTCGTAAAGAGTAGGCTGCAAAGCCGTCAGCGTGTTTCCACCCTGCGATGGCCTGGCGAGCTGTCCAGGGTGTACTCTGACCTCGCCCGAAGTTGGCTAGGATGGGCGCCAGCCTCCCCACGACCCAAATTAGGATTAATCGGTTACAGAAAATGATGATGATTATGTTGATGAAATGAGCCATAATATGAATACATTCAGCCCCCAACTTACGAAGACCCCTGTGAACGAAATCCCCGGGTTACGAAAAACATTTTCTTGAGTTTCCGCCCCCGAGATACGAGACAACCCCCTCTTACGAAAAGAAATTCAAAATTCAAACGCGGCAATCAAAATTTCACACAAAGCGCGAGTTGCTGTCTCATTGGCTGTCTCTCAACATCCGGCCCGCTGGCCTCCCAGATAGAGACAGAAGGAAGCTTCACTCTTTACTTTTTAGTTTAGTTTTTAAGTTGTTTTAATTCAGTAAATGTTTAATAAATGTGGGTGCATTTGAGCTCATCTGGAATTCCGATCCCTCAAGGAATCAAATTAAAGTTGAGTTTGTCAAGCAGGGGATGCGCTTTGAATTCCACGTCTTGTGGGCGTGGCCCGCAGTGCGTGCGAGAGAGAGAGAGAGAGAGAGAGAGAGAGAGGGAGAGAGAGAGCAAGAGAGAGAGAGAGAGAGAGAGGTGTGTTAATAAAAAATGTTTAATAATGGTTTAATTAATAAATGTTAATAAAATGGTTTAATATGTTAATAAAATGTTTAAATAGTTTAATCACTAATTTTCTTCTACTTTTCACACATATTTCATACAAAATTGGTGTACTTTTATCATTTTTAAAGGGTTTATGGGGTTTATCCAGTCCAACGACTGTAGCCTTGGAACGAATTAGGTGTTTAACATGTAAGACGTGACCCCTACTTACGAAATCCCTGCGGTACGAGAAGGGCTCTGGAACGGATTAATTTCGTAAATTGGGGGCCGACTGTACGTATGCAGCTACATAAAGTAGGGTCATTCCATATGAAATCAATAGATTTTAAGAAAATTTCCTGCTGGATCCTCTCAGATTTTTCTACATTTTTACATACTTATCTAACATTATATGTGATGGAAAAATCAAAACTTTCAAGGATTAATTTTAAACAGTTCCAAAGTTATGACCATTTGAAGTGGGCAATGGGTACTCTAAAATTGTGACGAAAATTAAGAGTTGAAATTTATGACTATGTTCAAGCTTCTATAACTTCAGAACAATAAAGGCTAGAGGTCTGAAATTTTCAGAGTCATTTCACAGGAATCTATAGTCCTAACAAAAATGAAAACATTTACTTCTCATCTCATCTCATCTTCTCTTCTTACGCTTAATCCAGGGGCAGCAACCTAAGCAAAGAGGTTCAGACATCCCTCTCCCCTGCCAATTCCACCAGCTCTTCCAGGGGGACACCGAGGTGTTCCCAGACAAGCCGAGAGGCATAGTCCCTCCAGCGTGTTCAAGGTCGACCCCGGGGTGTCTTCCCGGTTGGACATGCCCCGAAACACCACTCCAGGGAGGTGTTTGGGATGCATTCTGTCCAGATGCCCGAGCCACCTCAACTGGCCCCTCTCAATGCGGAGGAACAGCGGATCTACTCCGAGCTGTCCCCGGATGGTAGAGCTTCTCACCTTATCTATAAGGGAGAGCCCCACCACCCGGTGAAGGAAGCTCATTTCAGCCACTTGTATCCGCGATCTTGTTGTTTCAGTCACTACCCAAAGCTGGTGACCATAGGTGAGAGTTGGAACGTAGATCGACTGGTAAATTGAGAGCTTTGCCTTGCGGCTCAGCTCCTTCTTCACCATGACGGACTGATACAGGCGCCGCTTGGATCTCTCGCTCCATCCTTCCCTCATTCATGAACAAGACCCCAAGATACTTAAACTCCTCCACTTGGGGCAGGACCTCATTCCCGATGCATTGCACCCTTGTCCAACTGAGAGCCATGGCCTCAGACTTGGAGGTGCTGATTTTCATCCCGGCCACTTTGCACATGACTGCGATTCGCTCAAATGAGAGCTGCAGGTCCAACACACCCCCTAAAGATTCCAAGAAGGGTGAGTACTCTGAACTGTCATTTGGTGCATAAGCACAAATAACAGTCAGGACCCGTCCCCCCCACCCAAAGGCGGAGGGACGGGTCCTGACTGTTATTTGTGCTTATGCACCCAAAGACGGAGGGAAGCTGCCCTTTCATCGACCGGGCAGAACCCCAACGTTTATGCACTGAGACGGGGGGGCAACAGGGATGCCTACACCGGCTCGCTGCCTCTCCCCACGAGCAACTCCAGAATGGAATAAGTTTCAGCCTCTCTCAAGATGGCTGGTTCCAGAGCCCAAGCTATGCGTTGAGGTGAGCCCAACCATACCTAGTTGGTATCTCTCCACTTCACGCACCAGCTCAGGCTCCTTCCCCGCCAGAGAGGTGACATTCCATGTCCCAAGAGTCAGAGTCAGTAACCGAGGATCGGTCCAACAGAACCCATGCTTTCGGCTGCCACCCAACTGACATTACACCCGACCCTTGTAGCCCTTGCCACTGGTGGTGGGTCCATGGGAGGGCAAACCCATGTCTCCTTTTCGGGCTGGGCCTTTGAGCCCCTCCCCCAGGCCTGGCTCCAGGGTGGGACCCCGGTGACCCGTATCCAGGCAAGGGAAACTGTATCCTTGTTTTTTCGTTCATCATAGAGGTCTTCTGAACCGCACTTCGTCTGGACCTTCACCCAGGATCTGTTTGCCTTGGGCGACCCTACCAGGGGCATTATGCACCTGACAAAATAGCTCCTAGGATCATTAGATCGTGCACACCCCTCCACCACGATAAGGTTTCGATTCAGGGAGGGGAAAAACATTTACTTAAAAATTATAATTTTATGTTACAGAGAATGACAAATTTGAGATTTTTTTCCAGCATAAACTTCTAAAATGCTACTTTGGTCACTTATTACACAAAAACTAATCATCATCTTCATTAGAAATTTCATGTGCTATCTTGTAACTACCTAGGGAATGGATATGTATAAAATAAAAGGTCCTATGTTATGTTATGCATGACATATGAACAACTGAAAATCAGAAATATCTGTCAGTCCTTCGGATTCAAAGGTCAATATCAGCATGTGGGAGGGGAAGTATCACAAAATAAAAGACACCATGTGAAAGTACAGGAATTGTCCTAAATTTTGACACCAAGCACAACTTGCTTCTATAAGTCCTTCTTTGTTAAATGGTCAAATTAAATATGCATGTTTTCACCCCCATATTTGGGCCATATAATAGAAACTTTAGTGATTTTCAAGTGTTCCGCTGTATATATTGCAGAGTCAATAAGATATTATTAAGTACTTACAAATTTTCAAGAATATTTTGCAAAGTTGGTTCAGTTAGATAAAGTTTATTGCAGTAAAGACAAACAGTCATACTTTAGGTTACTGTTGTGTCCATCAGTCCAATGAGTAAAACAATATAGGGCCCAAGAAGCCACCACAGCTTTATTCCAGTTAACACACGCGAAATCAAATTAGCAGGATCGCTGCTGAAAATACATCAACTGTTGTTAGAGTAAATGACCTTGAGTCTGAAGAAACTGTGGCAGATTTCTTGCAGCATGATCTGCATCCTGGTCAGTATTTTGCAGCTGTTTATGATAATTACTGCGAGTTGGGAAATGTTGTGGAAGGGTCAACAGAACAGGCAGATGTTTTCCTAGACTTAATTTCAATTTCTGAAAAGATATAACTGAACCAACTTTGCAAATTATTCTTCAAAATTTCTAAGTAGTACTGAATATTTTCTTGACTCTACAATACATACAATTGAACATATGAAAATCACTAAATTTTATGTTATATATCTCAAATATGAGAGCAAAATGTACATATTTAATGTTAACATTTAACATAGAAGGGTTTATAGAAGCAAGTTGTGCTTGGTGTCAAATTTTAAGGCAATTCAAGTATTTTCACATGGTGACTTTTATTTTGTGATACACCTCCCACATGCTGATATTCACCTTTGAATCTGAACGTCAGGAAGATATTTTTGATTTTCAGCTGTCCATATATCATGCATAACATAACATAGGACTTTATTTTACAGAAATCCATTCCCTGTGTAGCCAAGATATAGCACATAAAATTTCAAATGAATATGATGATTAGTGTTTGTGTAACGGGCGGCCAAAAGTAGCATTTTAGACGTTCCTGATGGATAAAATCTCAACTCTGTCAGTCTCTGTAATACGCTACTATACATTTTTTTAGTAAATATTTTCACATTTCTTAAGACTATACATTCATGTGAAATGATTCTGAAAGTTTCAGACCTCAAATTCTCGTTGCTCCGAAGTTATAGAAGCCTGAAAATACCCCAAAATTTCAAGTCTAATTTTGGTTGCAATTTCAGGGTGCCCTTTACCAACTACAAATGGTTATAACTTTGGAACTATTTACAATTAAGGCTTGATTTTTTTTCCATCATAATGACATACTAGAAGTACTGTATGTAAAAATATGAAAAATCTGAGAGGGTCAAGGGAGGACCACGTGAAGAAATTATAGGGAATGACCCAGTAGTACAATGTGCATGATCCGATTAGTACAGTTCACATTGATTCTCACAGCTAGAATAACCAGCATCACTATACTGTACCTTTAACTGAATGTAGAAGCTGCCAAGGCTACAGCACACCCTGCACTCCAGCATCTTGTCATCATTATTGTGTGCGTACCGCAGGGCCTTCTCGTAACTCTCCAAGGCTTTTTGAAAAACACTGAGACCCAGAAAGGCATTGCCCATGCTCAAACACACTTGGCCATTGAGTTGGAGGCTGACAGTGGTGCCTTGCATGTTTAAGCAGGTCTTGCAGTAAGAAATGGTCTTCTGAAAGTCACAGAGCTTCTCATTGCTGCGTGCCAGGTTCAGGTACCCTTCAGTTAGGTAGTCTGGGTCCTCCATCTCTCGCGCTGTATCGATCTGAGCTAGAGCAAACTGATACATATACATATATATGTGTGTGTTAATGTTGAGCAGTATATGAATCAGTTGGTAAGAATTATTTGATAGAGGACTGAGCACAGTAGTGTATGCTCATACAACAATGATTTTCAGGCACAAAGCAAAAATTTACATGTAAAATCTGTAACTATCAATAAGCAGTAAAGATCAATAAGGTTTACTGCGATACAGAACCAGACCCAGTTCTCCAAGAGATTTTGATTCGAACACTTGCTTCTTTATTTGCAAAAATTGCTTCATCGCAAAAAGGTCCTGAGTTTGACTGTTTCAAACTTCCCCCAGGTATGAATATGATTTGCTGTGTGTTGGCCCTGCAATGGTCTTTACAAGGCTGCTCAATGTGTCTTTGTCCAGTGTGGGCTGAGATACGCTCCAGCCTCCCTGCAACCCTAATAGGATTAAGAGGTTCAGCACACACACACACACACACACACACACACACACACACACACACACACACACACGCACTCATTCAGCCTTCTACTTACGAAAACCTCTGAATATGAAAAATCCAGGTTACGAAAAACATTTTCCTAAATTTTCACCCTCTGTATACCAAACAACCTCTTCTTACAAAAAGTCCCAAACGCGCCATTCAAAAATTCAAACAATGCGCAAGTTGCTCTCTCATTGGCTGTCTCCCAACATCCCGACCTGCTGGCCTCCCATTGGCCAGGAAGGAGTTGAATCTCCATAGTACTGTACCCAGAAGCTTGTTTGTCACACGAGTAAAGGAGATATGTACTGTTGGGTCGTCAGTTTCCAGAGTTTTGAGAGTACTGTACTCATTGCAGCTTATTTGAGGAGGTCCGGATGAGCCGCGCCCCGTCTCAAAAGCTCCGCATTCGGCCACAAAGCATTTTTATGCATGGAAGTGGGCGGCGCCACAAGACCTCCGATCTCGTAAGGAAGCAAGTTAATATTGAATCCAGACTGCTGATCTCTTGAGGAAGCAAGTTAATATTGAATCAGGACCTCAGATCTTTCAAACAGGTAATTCCACTTTAAATACAACACCCCGTCTCAAAAGCTCCTTCGGCTGCACGAGAGCGTGCACGAGAGATCGAGAGAGAGACAGAGCGTTTTGTGTGTGTGTGTGTGAGAGAGAGAGACAGAGAGAGAGAGAGAGTGAAAGAGACAGTGTTGTGTGTGTGTGTGTGTGTGTGTGTGTGTGTTACTAAAAAATGTTTAATAATGGTTTAATTAATAAATATGTTAGTAAAATGGTTTAATATGTTAATAAAATGTTTACATGGTTTAATAAATAATTTTCTTTTACTTTTAACACATATTTCATGCATATTTTAGACTAAATTGGTGTACTTTTATCATTTTTAAAGGGTTTATGGGGTAGTCTTGGGAGCCTTGGAACGAATCACGCGTTTAACATATAGAATGCGCCTCTACTTATGAAAACTCCAGGTTCCGAAAAAGGCTCTGGAAAGGATTCATTTCGGAAGTAGAGGGCGGACTGTGTGTGTGTGTGTGTGTGTGTACATATATATATATATATATATATATATATATATATATATATATATATATATATATATATACACACATACATACAGATACACTAGTCAGTCCTTCTCAAAAAATTAGCATATTGTGATAAAGTTCATTATTTTCTGTAATGTACTGATAAAAATTAAACTTTCATATATTTTAGATTCATTGCACACCAACTGAAATATTTCAGGTCTTTTATTGTTTTAATACTGATGATTTTGGCATACAGGTCATGAAAACCCAAAATTCCTATCTCAAAAAATTAGCATATTATGAAAAGGTACTCTAAAAAATGCAGCCGTGAGGGAGGGGCACAAGCCAGTGTCTCTCCCTTACGCCGGTCCCAAGCCAAAATAAATGCAGAGGGTTACGTCAGGAAGGGCATCCGGCGTAAAACAAATGGCAAATAAAATATGCGAGTCACAACAAAAAAATTCATACCGGATCGGTCGAGGCCCGGGTTAACAATGACCGCCATCAGTGCTGTTAACCAACAGGGTGCTGGTGGAAATTGGACTACTGTTGGTCGAAGACGTCGAAGTAGGAGAGGAGGGAGGCGTGTCCGTAGGCAGAGAGAGAAGAGGAATGGCATGAGTCTAGGACTGAGAGTAGGGACTTTGAATGTTGGAACTATGACAGGAAAAGGTAGAGAGCTGGCTGACATAATGCAGAGGAGGAAGGTGGACATACTGTGTGTTCAGGACACTAGGTGGAAAGGTGGCAAGGCTAGAAGCTTAGGAGCAGGGTTTAAGCTGTTTTTTTCATTGTGTGGATGGGAAGAGAAATGGAGTAGGAGTCATCTTGAAGGAGGGGTTTGTCAGGAATGTTCTAGAAGTGAAAAGAGTGTCAGACAGAGTGATGAGTCTCAAGTTAGAAATTGAAGGCGTGATGTTCAATGTTGTTAGTGCTTATGCCCCACAGGCAGGATGTGAGCTAGAAGAGAAGGAGAGATTCTGGAGTGAGTTAGATGAAGTGATGCAGAATACCCCCAGAGATGAAAGAGTGGTCAGTGGGGCAGACTTCAATGGACACGTTGGTGCAGGAAACAGAGGGGACGAGGAAGTGATGGGCAGGTTTGTTATCCATGACGGGAACGCAGAAGGACAGATGTTGATAGATTTTGCAAAAAGGATGGAAATGGCTGTGGTAAATACTTTCTTCCAGAAGTGAGAGGAGCATAGGGTGACTTATAAAAGCGGAGGTAAGAGCACACAGGTAGACTACATCTTGTGTAGGTGATGTAATTTGAAGGAAGTCAGTGACTGCAAAGTAGTAGTGGGTGAGAGTGTTGCCAAACAGCAGAGGATGGTGGTGTGCAGGATGATGCTGATGGTGAGGAAGGTGAAGAAGGCACAGACAGAGCAGAAGACAAAGTGGTAGAAGCTGAAAAAGGAAGAGTGTCGGGTTGTCTTCAAGGAGGAGTTGAAAATGGCTTTGGCTGGTCAGGAAGTGCTTCCAGATGACTGGACAACTACAGCTAATGTGATCAGGGAGACAAGTAGGAGAATACTTGGTGTGTCATCTGGAAGGGGCGTAGATAAAGAGACTTGGTGGTGGAATGAGGAAGTGCAGGAGTGTGCACAAAGGAAGAGGTTAGCTAAGAAGAAGTGGGACATAGAGAGGACTGAAGAGAGTAAACATGAGTTCAGGGAGACACAGCATAAGGTGAAGGTAGCGGTGTCAAAGGTCAAACAGAGAGCATATGATGACTTGTATACTCGGTTGGAAAGTAAAGAGGGAGAAAATGATTTATACAGGTTGGCACAGCAGAGAAATAGAGATGGGAAGGGCGTGCAGCAAGTTAGAGTGATAAAGGACAGAGAGGGAAATGTATTGACTGATGACAGAAGTGTGCTGGGAAGATGGAAAGAGTACTTTAAAAGCTGATGACTGAGGAAAATGAGAGAGAAAAAAAGAGTAGAATAGGTGACGGTTGAGGACCAGGAAGTAGCAAAGATTAGTAAGGGAGAAGTGAGGAGGGCATTGAAGAGGATGAAGAATGGAAAGGCAGTTGGTCCTGATGACATACCGGTGGAGGTATGGAAGTGTCTAGCAGTAGAGGTAGCAGTAGATTTCCTGACAAGAACATTCAACAGGGTCTTAGAGAGTGAGAGGATGCCAGAGGAATGGAGGTGAAGTGTGATGGTGCCCATTTTTAAGAACAAGGGAGACATGCAGAGTTGTGGCAACTACAGGGGGATAAAGTTGATGAGCCATATGATGAAGTTATAGGAAAGAATAGTGGAAGCTACACTAAGGGCAGAGGTCAGCATTTTTCAGCTGCTTTGTACCTTCTTTCCACCTTCCACTTCTCAATCTCAACAGTGTTAGTTTTTATAGTTTTTAGTTTGGTTTCATACCAAGAAAGGGCACCACAGATGCAGTGTTTGCCTTGAGATTGTTAATAGAGAAGTACAGGGACGGCCAGAAGGAACTGCATTGTGCCTTTGTGGATCTGAAGAAAGCATATGACAGGGTGCCGAGAGAGGAGCTGTGGTATTGCATGAGAAAGTCTGGAGTGGCAGAGAAGTATGTTAGAGTGGGGCAGGACATGTATAAGAGATGTAAGACAGTGGTGAGGTGTGCTGTCGGTGTGAGAGAAGAGTTCAAGGTGGAAGTAGGACTGCATCAAGGGTTAGCTCTCAGCCCCCTCTTGTTTGCTATGGTGATGGACAGGCTGACAGACGAGGTTAGACAACAATCTCCATGGACTATGATGTTTGCAGATGACATTGTGATCTGCAGTGAGAGCAGAGAACAAGTGCATGAAAATCTAGAGAGGTGGAGGTATGCCCTGGAAAGGAAGGGAATGAAGGTTAGCCTCAGTGAGACAGAATACATGTGTATGAATGACAAGGACCCAACAGGAATGATGAAGTTACAGGGATCAGAGATAAGGAAGGTGGAGGATTTTAAGTACTTAGGCTCAACAATCCAGAGCAATGGAGAGTGTGGAAAAGAGGTGAAGAAGCGTGTGCAGGCTGGTTGGAATGATTGGAGAAAAGTGTCCGGTGGTTTAGATACGGTCTTAGACCGTATGGTTTAGAAACAGTGGCCCTGGGGAAAAGACAGGAGGCAGAGCTGGAGGTAGCAGAGATGAAAATGTTGAGGTTCTCTTTGTGAGTAATGAGGATGGATAGAATCAGGAATGAGCACATCAGAGGGACAGCACATGTAAGACGTTTTGGAGACAAAGTTAGAGAGGCTAGATTGAGATGGTTTGGACATGTACAGAGGAGGGATGGTGAGTATATTGGTAAAAGGATGCTGAGGTTGGAACTACCAGGCAGAAGGCCTAGAGGAAGACCAAAGAGACAATTCATGGACGTGGTGAAGGAGGACATGAAGGTCGTTGGAGTAAGAGAAGAAGATGCAGAGGATAGGGAGGCAGATGATTCGCTGTGGCGAGCCCTGAAGGGAACAGCCGAAAGGAAAAGAAGAAGAAGAATGAAAAGGTACTCTAAACGAGCTATTAACCTAATTCCGAATCAACCAATTAACTCTAAACACCTGCAAAAGATTCCTGAGGCTTTTAAAAACTCCCAGCCTGGTTCATTACTCAAAACCGCAATCATGGGTAAGACTGCCGACCTGACTGCTGTCCAGAAGGCCATCATTGACACCCTCAAGCAAGAGGGTAAGACACAGAAAGAAATCTCTGAGCGAATAGGCTGTTCCCAGAGTGCTCTATCAAGGCACCTCAGTGGGACGTCTGTGGGAAGGAAAAAGTGAAAGAAGGGCCGATTTCCAGACCTTGGGGGACCCGTGGAAGCAGTGGACTGAGTCTGGAGTAGAAACATCCAGAACCACCGTGTACAGGCGTGTGCAGGAAATGGGCTACAGGTGACGCATTCCCCAGGTCAAGCCACTTTTGAACCAGAAACAGTGGCAGAAGCGGCTGACCTGGGCTACAGAGAAGCAGCACTGGACTGTTGCTCAGTGGTCCAAAGTACTTTTTTCGGATGAAAGCAAATTTTGCATGTAATTCGGAAATCAAGGTGCCAGAGTCTGGAGGAAGACTGGGGAGAAGGAAATGCCAAAATGCCTGAAGTCCAGTGTCAAGTACCCACAGTCAGTGATGGTCTGGGGTGCCATGTCAGCTGCTGGTGTTGGTCCACTGTGTTTTATCAAGAGCAGGGTCAATGCAGCTAGCTATCAGGAGATTTTGGAGCACTTCATGCTTCCATCTGCTGAAAAGCTTTATGGAGATGAAGATTTTTATTTTTCAGCACGACCTGGCACCTGCTCACAGTGCCAAAACCACTGCTAAATGGTTTACTGACCATGGTACTACTGTGCTCAATTGGCCTGCCAACGCTCCTGACCTGAAGCCCATAGAGAATCTGGGGGATATTGTGAAGAGAAAGTTGAGACACCAGACCCAACACTGAGGATGAGCTTAAGGCCGCTATCGAAGCATCCTGGGCCTCCGTAACACCTCAGCAGTGCCACAGGCTGATTGCCTCCATGCCACGCCGCATTCAAGCAGTCATTTCTGCAAAAGAATTCCCGACCAAGTATTGAGTTCATAACTGAACATAATTATTTGAAGGTTGACTTTTTTTGTATTAAAAACACTTTTTTTATTGGTCGGATGAAATATTTTTTGAGATAGGAATTTTTGGTTTTTCTTTACTTTTTTGCCAAAATTATCAATATTAAAACAATAAAAGGCTTGAACTACTTCAGTTGGTGTGCAATTAATCTAAAATCTATGAAAGTTTAATTGAGAAGTACTAGTGTGTATATATATATATATATATATATATATATATATATATACACACACACACACACACACAGTGCTGCACAAATGTTTTTACCCCTTACAGATTTTTCAAATTTTTTTGTACCTTTGTCACACTTAACTTTTTCAGATCATCAAACAAATTTAAACATTACACAAAGATAACCCAAGTATTCAAAAAATGTAGTTTTCTTGTTGTGATTTTATTTGTGAAGAGAAAAATCCTATCTAAATCTTCACAAACCTCTGTTGAAAAAGTAATTTTCCCCCTTGGTAAAAGGTGAGGCAACTGTGATTAATCCTATTATTGGGGAAAACTGAGTTCAATTCATGGCCACACTCAGGCCTGATTGCTGCCAGATATTTCAAATCAGGAGATCCCCAACATAAAACCTGTCTAAAAAGGTGAGATAGGCCATGCTGAACACACACCATCATGCCGAGATCCAGTAACCTTCAAGAGCAAACAAGAAAGAAGATTGTAGAGATGTCTCAGTCTGGGAAAGGACACAAAGTCATTGGTAAATTTTTGCGACTCCAGCGGACCACTGTCAGAGCCATTATCCATAAATGGAGAAGACATGTCACAGTGGTGACCCTTCCCAGGAGTGGCCGAGCTACCAAAATTACTGCAAGCATGGCGCAGACTAACTGGAGAAGTAACAAAGAATCCAAAAACCATTTCTAAACAACTACAAGCCTCACCTGCCTCAGTTAATGTCAATGTTCATGACGCCACCATCAGAAAGACACGAGGCAAAAATGGTATCTATGGAAGAGTTCCGAGGTGAAAGGCACTGTTGACAAAAAAGAACATCAAGGCACAACTCACTTTTGCCAAGAATCATCTTGATCATCCCCAAGGCTTTTGTCCTCTGGACTGAGGAAACTAAAGTTGAACAAAAGGTGGTTCAAGCAGCCATTAGGTTTAGGGGGCAATTACTTATTCACAAGAGCCCTTGTAGGTTCAGATGTTTTGTTCCCCTTAATAAATGCAACTAGCACTGAAAACTGAATTTTGTGTTTATGTGTGTTATCTTTGTATAATATTTAGGTTTGCTTGATCTGAAATGGATGACAGTGACAAATGTGCAAAAAATGTCAGAAATTGGTCAGGGGCAAAAACTTTTAAACTTTTGCATAACACTGCATATAAATATATATATATATATATATATATATATATATATATATATATATATATACACACACACACACACACACACACACACACACACACACACAGATACATATATGTACTCATTACTACACACACAGACACACCCCCACATTAAGGTGATTAGTGCAGGATGTGACATTACGTTTGTCTGAATGCTCCCTGAGAAACATGATCCCAAATTCCCTGGAGAGAATTCATAAAAATCAAGTTCTATTGTTGTAAGTCTTCAAATAAATGTATTGAATATGACTTTTAATCATAATCTTCTCTTTACTTTTACTTTGTTTTGGTGCTCACACTACATTGTATGCCCCCTTAGAGACTCTATGCATGTATACTGTAGGGACCAGGCAAATAAGCTAAGGAGGGTTAGCAACCCACCGTGGAACCTTGAATTTTTTGCTACAACAACTGCGGGCTGCTTCAAGAGGATTCCGGACCCACAATGCAAATTGGATAAGTCGGCGGCAGCTGTCATCCAGGAGCAATACCACAGTTGATGACGGCAGCCAGGTGGATCTGGGAACTTTGTTACAGAAGGCAACCAATGAACACTGTGTTGTATGCAAGAAGTTCTAAGAAAGGCAGAGGACTGAAAATCCATCAGAAGAAGAGGGATTATCTGGTCTGGTGGCAATAGCTGCTGGCGGCGCCAGGCCTGGGGGTACCACCGGAAGTCGCCGAAACCCATGCTCATAGAAGTAACCCGGCCTGGTCGGTGGCTGATGAGGACCAGAATCCCCATCAGTCCGTGTCTGCCTTTGAGGAGACTGGGCCACCATGGGAGCATTAGGCTGGCCCAGGTAGGTTAGTTCAACTAACTTTATTATTCCCTGTTCTGATAGCTTTATTGTCCAAATAAAATTATTGAATCTATTGTGCTGAAAATTATCAGCACAACTGATTCAGAGATTTTCCACATGCAGAAACTGAATAAAATACTATTTCATAGTGACATGCGGACCAAATACAATGGACTTCCACCGAGACACTGTAGTTTAAAAAAATCAAATTGTCCAAATAAGTCACAAAGAACCAAGTCACATTGTTCATTTTCTGAACCACTTAATCTTAATTAGAGTTGCGGGGAGGAAGGTGCCCATTTCAGCTGACTCTGGGCGAGGGCAGAGTACACCCTGGACGGCTCACCAGGCCATCACAGGACAGAAACACGCTGACGGCTATGCAGCTCCTCTTGATGAAAGTCAGCAATGGTTCTTTTACATGAACCTCACACCATAGACAGTGAGAGACATGGCCGGCCTTTGATAACCCAGTTAGCTGCACTGCGGGGGGGGGGGGGGGGGGGGGACAACCCATGGAGAGAGGGACTTGAACCCCCAACCTTAGGATCAGAGATCCAGCACCTTACGACCAGGCCACCATTGTGATCTAAGGTAACATTATTATTATTTTATTTATTTATTTTTAAATAAATTTACAAGAAAATGTAATGTTTCTGGTTGTTCTGTA
The DNA here is from genome assembly GCA_024760905.1 of Plotosus lineatus. NCBI lineage: Eukaryota > Metazoa > Chordata > Actinopteri > Siluriformes > Plotosidae > Plotosus > Plotosus lineatus. Next base: position 45,749,118 of record CM045739.1, read on the forward strand.
AGGAGTAGGACAGCAACTGATTTGTTCTTTGTCGTTTTTTTAACCGAGTGTAATTCCAACCCTAAATCGAAGTCAATTCATACTTTCAGATGCCCCTTGATGCTGTTGAATCAGGTGGCTGTAAATTGATAATGTCGATGGTAACGATCAGTTATGAGCAAAGACTATGACATATTTTCCTATACTATATACACCATACGGTTTATATATATATTAAATGCTGTGACTGCACACGGCTACATACATCTCTACAGCTCTACTTTATGTGTTTGGTTATAAACAGTGTCCATGTAAAACATATACCGGTGATACCACAATCAAACAGGCATCAAACGCTTTGAGGGAAAATGTAATATTTACTCTTACAGTGATATTCATTCACTTTCTCACTCCTTTGCTGAGCCAACCAAATCCTGTTTGAGTTGCAGGGAGGCTGGAGCCTAAATCAGCTTACTCTGGGTGAAGATGGTGTACCTCCTGAACCACAGCAGACCATCACAAGTCCAGCTCACAGAACCATTCACCTTTACACATTGGGACAATTTGGAAGAGACAATTAACTAAATCTGTATGTCTTTGGACTTTTGGAGGAAACCGGAGAACCTGGAGGAAACCCACAGAAGCATTGGGAAAACCTGAAAACTCCATACACACATGCACTCGCCAAACCCAGGACTTGGGCAGAGGACCTTTTTGCTGTTATGTTGACTTTCTTCCCATCATAGCACTGTCCCAGCCCCTTATATGATATGTGAATGAATAAAAAAATCGTAATATCTTCGAGATTATCACTTTGTTTTCATATGTATGAGCCTTCAGCTCACTGGCTGGCTACCTAGGCCAGAATTAGCAAATAGTAATACAGTACTTAAAGTAGTTACTTTATATAATAGCTGTTCACATTATTAGTATACATTTACATAATTATACAAATATACAAGTATTTAAATACATTAACCTTTATTTGTCTACTTATACCACATACCAACACAACTGTAAATAAGCAATATACAGACAAACGTGTAACAATGTATCTTACCTTTAGCATCTCTTTGTATTTCCCCATCTCTGAATGTGCCGTGATCAGACAACCTAAAGCCCTGAACTTGCCCCCAGGATCAGTTGTCCTCTCCAGAACCTTCATCCAGACGTGTAGAGCTTTGTTTGTCTCATTTGACTGGTAAAGTTTGAGCCCTTTCTCAATCTGCTGCTTTGTTTGGTCCTGGCCCATCTTTATGAATGTGTGCCTCATAAAAATATTCCTTTACCTGGCTCTTCTGTCTTCAGAAGAACTGAAAACATACAATCCCGTTTCGTCGCTGTTTGGTAAAAGATCAACCGCCGACGCCAAGCCTCTGCACCCGCCAGCTTCTTTATTCCACTGTGCTCAGCTTTGGGTGCAGAGGCAAGAAGAAGAAGGAACCAGATCCACAGCATTCATACTCATCACCACCTGAAAAGTTGAAAGAACCGTAAGAATGTCATCAGTGCTCTTCAGTTTGAAGGCCAGACTTGGATCTTCTCAATGGGCTGCCATAGAAGTTTTAGACTACTCCAGTGATGTTTGAAGATACCGAACGCAAAGGTTCCACTCCAAGGTGCTGGCAATGATCTCCCAGAATATCTCCTCCCTCCACAACCAAGTGGGAGGAATTCTGGATCCCCTACCCTCCCTTTCTTTACCTCTTTTTCTCCCTCCCTCTCCTGGCCTGGCGCTGTAGCAGATGGCCTTGTCAGTCTGGACCATGTGTTCCTGCTGGAATCTCACTTCAGTCTCTGAAAAGACCCAAGGTCACAAAAAGACGCCTACATGCTTCGCCTCCAACCTTGGAATCAGTCCTTCACCTCACCTGCAGATTTATTTTTTCATCAGCCATCAAAAGCACAGTTGTTGGTGAAATAGGAAAATGTCTGAAGAAGGGCCAGTCGTCCTGCGAGATTCTGGGTTCAGCAAATGACAAGCTAAAAACAGACAGTAATTTCACAGCATTTAAACAGAGCAAGTCAAACACTCCTCGCACTGGCTGGCAAGGTTCCTGTGGGTGGGCCTTGTTAAAGCACATACATGTGTGCAACCCCCCACCTTCCTTCCCCACTCTGGTGTCAGCAACTGATGCTTAGAATAGTTCACAAAGTCTGACATGGTATTTGTCTTGAGTTACAGTATCAATGCTTCTTGAGATACATCAATGGGGAAAGTTCTAGATTTCAGATCCCCACTCCACCACATCCCACCCCACCCCCCTTCCCTTTCAGAGTTGCTTCTAAGGATACAAATAGGCACTTTTTCACACCTTGCCATTCACAATTTTCCCAAGACACATCTCTGGACTGTGTAAGTCATGTCATGGTCATAATACAATTCCTGGAAGGCTGAAGATCAAAACACAGACTAAGCCTTCGTTAACTGTGTTGTTCGTGTTTTCTTGCATAATTAACAAAAATATTTTGAAACAGAATTTTTATATATGTACAGTTGTTATTTACAGCATTATTATATATTATTCATTTCCCCAATTTTTAATAAGTTGATAGAAATTCTGATTGGAAATCAGGTGCGATACGAGCGTGATAAGTCTGTAGTAGCTCATCATAACATTATCCGGGTTTCTTAGCCTGAAGCAACTAAGATTGCAATTGTAACACCAGCCCATTGCAGGTTACCTTCCCAAGATTTTTTTTATTTTGTACCTAAACTAGTATCAGGCATGAGATCAGGATCTGAAGGAAAAGTCTGCATAAAGTTGGTGTTGCCAAATGAGGTACATGCAACATATGTGTGGGTGGGTGGGGGTTGTTTTTGTTTTTTTTTTGGGAAAAAAACCCCCCGTAAAATCGAAAAAACCTAAAACGAATGAACGTAAGTCAGGGAGCATCTGTATTCAAAACTGTTTAATTTTCCCTTCAAACAGTAGACAATATTAATATTTTTCATGATTTGTATTAAATAACATTAAGATGCAGTCTAAATACTAATATAAATTATACACAATTTCTTTATAGTCAAGTTCAAATGATTGGAAACAAGCGACGGTAATGTTACAACTATAAAAAACACTTTCATCGTTCACCTCGAGTATTTTCATTTTGCTGATGTCACGATGTGAGCATGGAATAAAGCAGGGGTCCCCAACCCCCGGTACACAGTTCAAATCCGTATAAACCGGAGCACGTCCGCAGAAAAGTGGCCTTATCGAAGGCTTCCGTAAAGTTAAGCGTACGGCATATGCTTTGACGTATGGATATCGCACAGGTTAACCGTACATTTTACCAGGATTATTACTAGTGTACAAAATGGTGCCATACAATTATCAAAAAAAAATACAGTATTCAGTATGGTGTAGTACGGGTATCGACACCACGGACTCCAGTTTGATAAGAGCGATTAATGAGCAATGCCAGTTTTAAAAACTGTAGCTCCACTGCCATGATACATAATTTTAGAAAGGAAGTTAAAGCCTTTGGGAATTGAGGAAATGTTATAGTGGTCAAGTCAAATCAGTCACTTTCTATTCTGGTCGCAAGCCAGGTCATGTGATCAGCAATCATTTTGTGGCTGACATGAGAAAAGCAACAAATGCTTAAACAAAGAGAGAGACAGCAAATCAGTGATGTTCAGTGAGCTAGATGGGATTGTAATGATCTTGAGGGGTCTTAGTGGAATCATGATGATCTTGAGAGAACTTGGTGGAATTGTAATGATCTTGAGGGAATTTAGTGAAATCATTATGATCTTCAGACAACTTGGTGGAATTGTAATGATCTTGAGGGGTCTTAGTGGAATCATTATGATCTTGAGAGAACCTGGTGGAATTGTAATGATCTTGAGGGAATTTAGTGGAATCGTTATGATCTTCAGATAACTTGGTGGAATTGTAATGATCTTGAGGGATCTTAGTGGAATCATGATGATCTTGAGAGAACCTGGTGGAATTGTAATGATCTTAAGGGGTCTTAGTGGAATCATTATAATATTGAGAGAACTTGGTGGAATTATAATGATCTTGAGGGAATTTAGTGGAATCATTATGATCTTCAGATAACTTGGTGGAATTGTAATGATCTTGAGGGGTCTTAGTGGAATCATTATGATCTTGAGAGAACCTGGTGGAATTGTAATGATCTTGAGGGATCTTAGTGGAATCATGAAAATTCCCAAACCAGCAGGAAAGAGAGTTTGCCGCATGTTCCTTTCCTCCACATTCATAGTTGAAGTGCCCTTGAGCAAGGCACCTAACCCCCACCTGCTCTCCGTGTGCCCTCAATGTGTATGGCAGCCCTCTGCTCTGAGTGTGTATGTGCTCACTTTGGATGGGTTAAATGCAGAGGCAATAATTTCCTTTGAAGGATTAATACAGTATATCAAATTTAAAAAAAATATATCATATTAGGTTGACAGGGAGGCTGAAGCCTATCTCAACTACCACTAAATGAACCTGGGTACACCCTGAACACAACAATTCACATTCACATCTACAGGCAATTCGGAACAGACAATCGCGTGTTTTTGGACTACTGTATAGGACGAAGCCGGCGTACTCGGAGGAAGCCCAAGCAGTCAGATGAAGAACATGTAAATTCCATTTAGAAATGTCCTTGCTGAGCCCGTGACTCAAACTCAGGCGCTTTCTTGCTGCAATGTAGATAACAACTACATCACCATGCAGTTCAGTGTCCATTCTGTTCACAGTATTAATTTTGGCCACTTTGGGATTTATAACAGCAAGCATAACATGGAGAGGCTATTGCTTTTACATATTTTTCTGGGGATGGTGCTCGACTCTGCTATAATAGTTTGTAGCTGTTCCTTAAGAGCTTGGGTCTGGTGGTGCCATGACTAGGGTGCTGGGCTCATACAGTGGTATGAAAAAGTATCTGAACCTTTTGGAATTTCTCACATTTCTGCATAAAATCACCATCAAATGTGATCTGATCTTTGTCAGAATCACACAAATGAAAAAACAGTGTCTGCTTTAACTAAAACCACCCAAACATTTATAGGTTTTCATATTTTAATGAGGATAGCATGCAAACAATGACAGAAGGGGGAGGAAGAAGTAACTGAACCCTCTGCTTCAGGAGACTTAAAGAGCAATTGAAACCAATTTTTTACCAAACAATTTAAGTCAGGTGTGTGCCCAATCACTGATGAGTGGCTTAAAGCTGCCCTGCCCACTATAAAACACACACCTGGTAAGAATTGTCTTGATGAGAAGCATTGTCTGATGTGCACCATGGCTCGCTCAAAGAGCTGTCTGAAGACCTGCGATCAAGAATTGTTGATTTGTATAAAACTGGGAAAGGATACAGAACCATCTCTAAAAGTCTGGATGTTCATCAATCGACAGTCAGAGAAGTTGTCTACAAATGGAGAGAGTTTGGCACTGTTGCTTCTCTCCCAAGGACTGGCCGTCCACCAAAGATGACGCCAAGAATTCAGCGTAGAATACTCAGAGAGGTAAAAAAAAAAAAACCGAGAGTGTCTGCTGAAGACTTACAGAAATCACTGGCACAGTCCAATATCTCTGTGTACACATCAACTATATGTAAAACAGTGGCCAAGAATGGTGTTCATGGGAGGACTCCAAGGAGGAAGCCACTGCTGTCTAAAAAAAACATTGCTGCTCGTTTAATGTTCGCAAAAAGGCACTTGGACACTCCACAGAAGTTTTGGCAAAATATTTTGTGGACTGATGAAACCAAAGTTGAATTGTTTAGGAGGAAAAACCTCACCAACATCAACACCTCATCCCCACCGTGAAGCATGGTGGAGGGTGCGTCATGGTTTGGGGCTGTTTTGCTGCCTCGGTGCCTGGACAACTTACAATCATTAATGGAAAAATGAATTAAAAAGTTTATCAGGATGTTTTGCAGGAAAACCTGAGGCCGTCTGTCAGACAGTTGAAGCTAAAAAGAGGATGGATACTGCAACAAGACAATGATCCAAAACACAGAAGTAAATCAACTTCAGAATGGTTTCAGAAGAACAAAATAAACGTTCTGGAGTGGCCAAGTCAAAGTCCAGACTTGAACCCCATTGAGATGCTGTGGCATGACCTCAAGACAGCGATTCATGCCAGACATCCCAGGAATCTGACTGAACTACAGCAGTTTTGCAAAAGAGAATGGGCCAAGATTAGTCCTGATCGATGTGCCAGACTGATCTGCAGCTACAGGAAGCGTCTGGTTGAAGCTATGCTGCCAAAGGGGGGGGCACAAAATATTAAATGTGATGGTTCAGTTACTTATTCCTCCTCCTTCTGTCATTGTTTGCATGCTATCCTCATTAAAATATGAAAACCTATAAATGTTTGGGTGGTTTTAGTTAAAGCAGACACTGTTTTTTCATCTGTGTGATTTTGACAAAGATCAGATCACATTTGATGGTGATTTTATGCAGAAATGTGAGAAATTCCAAAAGGTTCAGATACTTTTTCATACCACTGTACTTCAGAGGTCAGTGTGCCTGGTTCCACCCAGCAGTAATAAATGGGTACCAGGAATAATACTAAAGGGAAGGTAGCCTGCCATGGACTAGCAGCCCATCCAGGAGGAGTTGAACTCCTAGTCGGTTCATGCTACAGAATGGCATCAGCTCCAGCTGTGTAGGCTGTCTTTGGAGGAAATCTTTCTGTGATCATTTTGGGAATCTGTTAAAGGACAATTCACGTGGACCCTAATCCGAAATATTATCCAGTCCATCCTGTCCACTGTTAAAGACCACTGTTATGTATTTATACACAATTTACAGTACTGTGCATAGGTTTTAGGTACATGAAAGGTGTAGAACCTTATATTTACATATATTCACATTAAAGTAAAGATCTCAAAATAAAAAAATTAAACAAAGCACAAACAGTAATAAATAATACTAGTCCAATATTTGCTGAGATGACTTTTTGTTTAAAAGTAGAATAGCCTCAGATCTGGTTTGTGCAGTTTTACAAGTACAGTATCTCTTACAGAACCAGTCACAGGTCTCCTGGAAATGTTGACTGTCACATTTGCTTCTTTATTTACATGTAAAATTACAGCAGCCTTCATTATAGTTTTATATGCAAAGTTGCTTCTTATACATAATATGCTGTTCTTTACTGACACACTGTACGTACTCAACATTTCGTAACTGTACAGAACATTTCCTTTTGTTCTGGAAAAGTAATGTTTGAAAATTTAAATAGTTTTTTTGTACTGACTTGCTAATATACAAATTATAAAATTAAAATCTATGGCAAAGTTTATAATTTAAAAGAAATGGGGGGGGGCAAAACTTTTGCACAGTACTATATATGAACGTTTGAGATTATTGTTTTCTGTTACACGTGTATGAATCCACACCCAAAAACAATGTACATGTCTCCCAGAGTGACAGGTGGCCCAGGTAAACTGTTCAGCAATGTACAAGCACTTGGCAAATTTGTGAATAAACCATGAAATATTATAATGGTGCTAAACATTTTACTTTTTATGTGGATTTTATTTTACTGGATTTCATGATCTTGCTGGCTGCGACACAAACTACCTAATGATACTAATACATGTCACCTTACCAGAAACAGTTGCCTGTCACTATTTAAAAAAACGGGAACATTACATATATATATATATATATATATATATATATATATATACACACACACATAATCATACCTCACCTTACAAAATTAATTTGTTCCAGAAGTGGTTTCGTAACATGATTTTTTTTCTAAGTAGAGTTGCATTTTACATGTAAAAGGCCTGATTCGTTCCAAGGCCCCCAATACTACCCCCTAAATCCTTTAAAATTATAAAAGTATACCAATTTTGTATGAAATTTGTTAAAAGTAAAAGAAAATGATTTATGAAACCATTAAAATGAATAAGACATGCAAATAATTTACAATTGGGGTTGGGCAACTATGCCCAAGATATTACGTGTGTTAGAACTCCGTGATGAACGAGGGTCGAGGGCATACGAAAAGCATCATGGGTATCATGGAGATGCAGCTCCCTCCCAGCCAATGGTAGGCCAGTGGGGTGTTGGGAGATAACCAATGGGAGAGCAACTCTATCGTGCCAATTTCAAAATAAAATACAGGATGCGTTTCGTAACTTGAATTTTCTTTCGTATTCAGAGACGAAGATTTTACATAAAGGTGTTTCGTAACTTGGATTTTTTGTTAGTTGGCTCTTTCGTAAGGTGAGGTATCACTGTACTGTATATACATATGCATACACACAGTGGTACATTGACTTACGAAATAAATCTGTTCCAAGGGCAAGCTCGTAAGTCAAACTGTTCGTTGGATAAAACAACAATTCCCATCGGAAATAATAGAAAATCAATTAATCCATTCCAAACCGCTCCCAAACTCATATAACCTGAGACATACACGTATATTTCACCTAATATATTAAAGATCAACATGTAATAACAATAAATATTTAATAATAATAATAATACATGTACATTAACATTAATAATAATTAATAACAAATAATAATAAAACAAGAATAAACAATAAGTCAACTAACCCTTCCGATTATCAACTGCGGGAACAATGTCATGTGGGTGCAAAGATGTCATGTGGGCGCAAAGATGTCACGTGGGCAGGCATGAAGTGGTGCGTAACAGAATAAGAGGAGAATTTTGTGCATGCGCACGCTACGAATGCCAGCGAGGAGAGGCTCGTGGTGAGTTCCCACAAGGCCAGTGCCTCTTGGGGGGGTGCAGCATGATGCCTGGAGGGTGGGATGACCCTAGGGAGCATGCTTTTTTGCCATACTCTACTAGAATTAGGTGTAATTGCACACCATCTACAGTAGGTGGCAGTAGTGTTCTCACTGTGTTCCCTGTTGTTTGGCAACACAGAGTGCCACTGCCACTTACTGCAGAGGACGTGCAATTACACTAGGTGGCAATGGCCCCTCTCAGTGTTTTCTATGATGTATGGCAGGGGTGTCGAACCCATGCCACAAAGAGCCATGTGGCTGCTAGTTTTTGTTTCAACCAAGCAGCAGCACCCTGACTTGGCTCATTTAAACAAATAATTTGAGTCTTCAGGCAGTTGATTGGTCAATCTATTTGCTCTGTACGGGGACTAACCAATCAACTGCCTGAAGACTCAGACCAGTTGATTAAATGAGCAAAGTCAGGTGTGCTGCTGCTTGGTTGAAACAAAAACCTGCAGCCACATGGCCCTTTGTGGCATGGGTTCAACACCCCTGGTGTAGGGAAAAAAACACCAGGCTAACAATATGAAGTGCAGTATACACTATAGTCACGGGGGAGGCATGAAATGCTTTTTTTTCTTCCAATAGGGGGCATCATAGGAAATAATTGAGAAGCACTGCACAAGGTGTTCTCGGAGTGCAAGGAATACATTCAGAAGAATATGAGACTAATTGGCTTGGAAAAGCAATTTCCCCAGCTGAGCTCGTAAATCAAATTTTTGCTTTGGATGGGGCAGATTTTTGGTGGGCTCGAAGTTCGTATCATGAAAAATTAGTTATAAAAGACACTCGTAAGTCAAGGTAGCACTGTATGTGCGTATGTGTATCTGTCTATCTATCCATCTCTCTCTCTTTATATATATATAAAAATGTATATGTATATATATACATTTATATATATGTATATATATACATTTATATATATATATATATATATATATATATGTATGTGGTTCCCTCACTTTCCACGATTAATTGGGACCGGGATGCCCACCGCGACCACCGAATTCTGTGAAGTAGGATCAACCTTCCCAACCCCCCCCCCAGACTGACGTATACATACATGTATATGTGTATATAATATAACTACATATTCAATGCTAAAAATGCTTATAATAACAATTAAACATTAAAATATAATGCATAAGATGGAAATACAATATAAATGCACACACAGACAGACACACGCGCACGCATGCAGATGCGTGTGCATGCACTCAGATGCGCATCTCACAAAACTGTAAGTAGTTTTGATGGGAGGTTTTGGGTTGTTTTTTGTTTGTTTAGGATTTTTTTTTTTTTTTTTGCATAATTGGCCTTGTTTTTGTGGCATTTTCTTTAACCTTTTCCCCTATTCTTCCTGGATTTCCTTATATCTTAATTCGATTAATATTTAAAAAAAAAAAATGCGATGCACTGAAGCCGCATGAATTGAAGCGTGAAGTAGCGAGGGATCCCTTTGTGTGTGTGTGTGTGTGTGTGTGTATATATATATATATATATATAAAAAATGTAGCCATGGGGGGGGGGGCACTAACCAGTGTCTCTCCCCCTTATGCCGGTCCCAAGCCCGGATAAATGCAGAGAGTTGCGACAGGAAGGGCATCCGGTGTAAACCTTCTGCCACATTGAAAATGCAAATGGTCAAAACAAAATTCATACCGGATCGGTCGAGGCCCGGGTTAACAACGACCGCCATCAGTACTGTCAACCAACAGGGTGCTGATGGAAATTGGACTACTGTTGGTCGAAGAAGGAGAGGCGGGAGGCGTGTCCGTAGGCAGAGAGAGAAGAGGAAATGCGTGAGCCTAGGACTGAGAGTAGGGACTTTGAATGTTGGACCAAAGAGAAGATTTATGGATGCGGTGAAGGCGGACATGAAGGTCGTTGGAGTAAGAGTAGAAGATGCAGAGGATAGGGAGAGATGGAGGCAGATCATTTGCTGTGGCGACCCCTGAAGGGAACAGCCGAAAGGAAAAGAAGATATATATATATATATATATATACACACACACACACATACATTATACAATACAATATACATATACATTAATACAATACATTTGATATATATATATATATATATACACAAATGCCAAATAAACTATGCGAATCACAAGAAAAAATGACATACCGAATCGGTCGAGGCCCGGGTTAACAACGACCACCATCAGTGCCGTCAACCAACAGGGTGCTGATGGAAATTGGACTACTGTTGGTCGAAGACGTCGAAGAAGGAGAGGCGGGAGGCGTGTCCGTTGCCAGAGAGAGAAGAGGAAAGGCATGAGTCTAGGACTGAAAGTAGGGATTTGAACGTTGGAACTATGGCAGGAAAAGGTAGAGAGCTGGCTGACATGATGCAGAGGAGGAAGGTGGACATACTGTGTGTTCAGGAGACCAGGTGGAAAGGTAACAAGGCTAGAAGCATAGGAGCAGGGTTTAAGCTGTTTTATCATGGTGTGGATGGGAAGAGAAATGGAGTCGGAGTCATCTTGAAGGAGGAGTTTGTCAGGAATGTTCTAGAAGTGAAAAGAATGTCAGACAGAGTGATGAGTCTCAAGTTAGAAATTGAAGGTGTGATGGTCAATGTTGTTAGTGCTTATGCCAGGCACAGACAGGATGTGAGCGAGAAGAGAAGGAGAGATTCTGGAGGGAGTTAGATGAAGTGATGCAGAGTACCCCCAGAGGTGAAAGAGTGGTCATTGGGGCAGACTTCAATGGACATGTTGGTGCAGAAAATAGAGGGGACGAGGAAGTGATGGGCAGGTTTGGTATCCAGGACAGGAACGCAGAAGGACAGATGTTGGTAGATTTTGCAAAAAGGATGGAAATGGCTGTGGTGAATATTTTCTTCCAGAAGAGAGAGGAGCATAGAGTGACTTATAAAAGTGGAGGTAGGAGCACACAGATAGACTACATCATGTGCAGGCGATGTAATTTAAAGGAAGTCAGTGACTGCAAAGTAGTAGCAGGTGAGAGTGTTGCCAAACAGCATAGGATGGTGGTGTGCAGGATGATGCTGATGGTGAGGAAGGTGAAGGAGGCAAAGGCAGAGCAGAAGACAAAGTGGTGGAAGTTGAAAAACGAAGAGTGTCGGGTTGTCTTCAAGGAGGAGTTGAAACAGGCTTTGGGTGGTCAGGAAGTGCTTCCAGATGACTGGACAACTACAGCTAATGTGATCAGGGAGACAGGTAGGAGAATACTTGGTGTGTCATCTGGAAGGAAAGTAGATAAGGAGACTTGGTGGTGGAATGAGGAAGTGCAGGAGTGTGTACAAAGGAAGAGGTTAGCTAAGAAGAAGTGGGACATTGAGAAAACCGAAGAGAGTAAACAGGAGTACAGGGAGACACAGCGTAAGGCAAAGGTAGCAGTGTGAAAGGCCAAACAGAGCGCGTTTGATGACTTGTATGCTCGGTTGGAAAGTAAGGAGGGAGAAAATGATTTATACAGGTTGGCACAGCAGAGAAATAGCGATGGGAAGGACGTGCAGCAAGTTAGATTGATAAAGGACAGAGAGGGAAATATATTGACTGATGACAGAAGTGTGCTGGGAAGATGGAAAGAGTACTTTGAAGAGCTGATGACTGAGGAAAATGAGAGAGAGAGAAAAAAGAGTAGAAGAGGTGACTGTTGAGGACCAGGAAGTAGCAAAGATTAGTAAGGGTGAAGTGAGGAGGGCATTGAAGAGGATGAAGAATGGAAAGGCAGTTGGTCCTGATGACATACCGGTGGCGGTATGGAAGTGTCTAGAAGAGGTAGCAGTAGATTTTCTAACAAGAGCATTTAACAAGGTCTTAGAGAGTGAGAGGATGCCAGAGGAATGGAGGAGAGGTGTGCTGGTGCCCATTTTTAAGAACAAGGGAGACGTGCAGAGTTGTGGCAACTACAGAGGGATAAAGTTGATGAGCCATACGATGAAGTTATGGGAAAGAATAGTGGAAGCTAGACAAAGGGCAGAGGTCAGCATTTGTGAACAACAGTTTGGTTTCATGCCAAGAAAGAGCACCACAGATGTAGTGTTTGCCTTGAGGATGTTAATGGAGAAGTACAGAGAAGGTCAGAGGGAGCTGCATTGTGCCTTTGTGGATCTGGAGAAAGCATATGACAGGGTGCCAAGAGAAGAACTGTGGTATTGCATGAGGAAGTCTGGAGTGGCAGAGAAGTATGTTAGAGTGGTGCAGGAAATGTAAGACAGTGGTGAGGTGTGCTGTCGGTGTGACACAAGAGTTCAAGGTGGAGGTGGGACTGCATCAAGGGTCAGCTCTGAGCCCCTTCTTGTTTCCTATGGTGATGGACAGGCTGACAGACGAGGTTAGACAAGATTCCCCATGGACTCTGATGTTTGCAGACGACATTGTGATCTGTAGTGAGAGCAGAGAACAAGTGCAGGAAAATCTAGAGAGGTGGAGGTATGCCCTGGAAAGGAGGGGAATGAAGATTAGCCTCAGTAAGACAGAATACATGCGCATGAATGACAAGGACCCAAGAGGAACGGTGAGATTACAGGGAGCAGAGATCAGAAAGGTGGAGAATTTTAAGTACTTAGGCTCAACAATCCAGAGCAATGGAGAGTGTGGAAAAGAGGTGAAGAAGCCTGTGCAGGCAGGTTGGAATGGATGGAGAAAAGTGTCCGGTGTGATGTGTGATAGGAGGGTATCGGCAAGAATGAAAGGAAAAGTGTAAAAGACGGTGTTGAGGCCAACGATGTTGTATGGGTTAGAAACAGTGGCCCTGGGGAAAAGACAGGAGGCAGAGCTGGAGGTAGCAGAGATGAAAATGTTGAGGTTCTCTTTGGGAGTAACGAGGATGGATAGGATTAGGAGCAGGCACATCAGAGGGACAGCACATGTAAGACGTTTTGGAGACAAAGTCAGAGAGGCTAGATTGAGATGGTTTGGACATGTACAGAGGAGGGATAGTGAGTATATTGGTAGTAGGATGCTGAGGCTGGAACTACCAGGCAAAAGGCCTAGAGGAAGACCAAAGAGACGATTCATGGATGTGGTGAAGGAGGACATGAAGGTCGTTGGTGTAAGAGAAGAAGATGCAAAGGATAGGGTGAGATGGAGGCAGATGATTCGCTGTGGCGACCCCTGAAGGGAAAAGCCGAAAGGAAAAGAAGAAGATATATATACATACATACAAACAAACAAACATACATACATACAGGTATTCCTCACCCAACGTCATTAATTGGTTCCAGGAGAGACGACTTAAGTCAAAAAACGACTTAAAACGAATTAGCTTTTCTCTATGCTAGGCTAGGCTACGCCAAATTTACTTGTCTAGACTAAACAGAAAATAACCATTCCTAGTTCTGTACTTCATTCATGAATGCAATTTTCAATATGGTTAATAATATTGCGCTGGAGCATATGCGTCGGACCAAAAGATGAAGGAGACCATGTAAGATGATTTTATTTTGCACTTTTGGAAAATCTAAATCACTGGAAATAATTAATCGATGTAAACTAGTCGAGCACGAAGCAGGATCCCAGGAGTCAGAGAGATTGCAGGAAAACGGAATCACTGGGAAGGACAATCTTCTGACGTCGGAGGGAAGCGCGTTGCTCCTATTTATATCTCGCTGCTTGCTGATAGCTGAATGGAAACAGGTGCGCTCTCTGGATCTCGCCTGCAGGTAGCAGCCACGCCCCGCGCCAGCGCTTGCAATGAATGAAGAGAGAGTTAACGCCTCCAGCCAGCACAGACCATAACAAATAAGATCTATTTTATTAAAATTTATTTTTAGTTCATTTTTCTATACTTTTTTGAAAACTGAAGTATAATCGAGAACGACTTGACTCGAAACGACTTAAGCCGAGGTATACCTGTACATATATAGGCTGCAAAAAATGTCAGCGTGTTTCTGCCACTTGCTAAAGGGTTGTGTCAGGAAGGGCATCCGACGTTAAAAAAAAAAACCAAACAAACAAACAAAAACAAAAACAATGCCAAATCAAACGTGCGAATCATTCGCTGTGGCGACCCCTTGAGAAAGGGAAAAAGCCGAAAGGAAATCTCTCTCATATACAAACAATTTCTATGGGGCACATTTCATTTTTATGATACGAGTTTCTAGTAAATACAATAAGCCTTGTTACAGTTTGAATCAGGAATAATGACGACGTCTGTACATCATAATGAAGACGTACACAATAAAACAAATAAATAGAAATGATCAGTAGCCTCTGAAAAGATGACAAGAGTAGGTCACAACATTCTGCTGTCAGGAATAAGACCTTAAAAAGGTTAGTTTTTCTGATACAATATAGTCCGTGTGAAACTAAACATAACACCTTCGACCAAAATGCAAGAGAAGTTGATTTAGTTAATAATTTATAGCTTCCATGGCTTTGATTAACACTGCGCTGTGAGTAAAATTAAATAAAAGGTTAAAGATATAAACACTGCCTTGTGTGAGCTGGTAGTCTGTTGTCCATATTTATTATACAGGGTCAGTGGCGGCAGTGGTCTATTGATCGGAAAGGTCCAGGTCAGAACCCTGCACTGCCACACGGTCACTGCTGGGCCCCTAAACAAAGCTCTTGTCCTTCATCTGCTCTGCTCAGCTCAGCTCGACTGAGCTGAAAACGACAATTCTTCAACATCACAGCAAACGTATTATACAGTGCACGTATCCCACGTACTGCGTTCCATGTCCCCTACATCAGGCCAGAACGAACTGCCAGTTTGTCAGCAGGATTTTAATCCCTTTGATAACTGAAACGACGGACGTGGCAGGGTTCAGCTTGAGCGTGTCAGCATCTCCCTTCTTGCATTTGTCCCTGAAGACATAAATACAGCCGTTGCAGCTGGCCACCTTCCAGAACGAAGGGACACAGCTCCACACCTCTGGGAAGCGCAAACGGGTGAAGCTGTCCAGCAGTGGGTTGTAGCACACCAACGAGTCGCCTTCGGCCACCACGAAGATCAGGTCCTTGTGGGCGGCGGCATGCATGCGTCCGGCAAAGGGGAGCACATATGGCTTGGTGCGGCATTTCTGCGTTGACGTATCGAGGCACTGGATAAGGCGGGATGGTTTGGTAAAAAAGTCAGCATCGTTCTCTTCTCCACCCAGCAGGTAGATCACACCGTCGAGGTGGACCCCAGCAGCACCAGACACAGCAGTGTCCAGCTGGCTGGTCTCTGTCCATGTGTTGGCTCGCACGGTGTAGTAGACGATGCCGTTGGATAACGTGTCCTGAAGCGTCTTTCCCCCGAGTGAGTAGATGGCATCCTCAGAGGCTACAGACACCAACGCGTGGTGCAGGCGATCACGAGGCAGCGGTGCACACCGCTCCCAATCCATCGTGCGCATATTACACTTCCACATCCGCCGCGGGATGGACCCACCCACGACATACAGGTCACCGCCATGCTTGCAAGCGGCTGTGATCTGGTGGCACAAGCTATTCTGACCGCTCACACTGATGGCATCGTCATCAGCACAGTGAAGCGACACCGCCAAGGAGTGTGTTCGCGTCTCCTCCTTGCCGATAAGATAGATGTGTACGTTCTCTCCAATCTCCTGAAACAGAAGCAGCCAGATTTTTAAAGCGACTGCTTTACTCGTTGCTCGGCAGAATTTAGTAAAACTTGCATTAGATGGTTATCATAAAGGCTTTTTCACACAGGAAACAACCAGCAACACGCCCGCCGTAGTGACACCCTGACAATGCCTGGTTGAGGGAGGTGAATCGCTTCACCGCTCAGCTCTCGTAGCCTAGGTAACACACGTGCATGTTTCCCGCTTCAAAAGAGTAAAACTGTGAACAGCGTCGCACTGGCCTACAGCTGGTCCGTGAGAACTTTCATCATCGTTATCTTATAATATTCATATTACCATCATATATAGAGGATTAAAATCATCATCATTATTATTATTATTATTATTATTATTATTATTATATCACTGGAACAATAGAACAGAGACTCTTTTGCATCATGGATGAGGAACAGTTTAGATCTCCCTGCCATTTCTGTTCAGAAGCTCCGTTGAGACGGAGTACACTTTCAGCAGCACTTTATTCTGAAATGCAGTTTTTAATCCTCTGATTTATTTATATTTATTAAAATTATTCAGCAGGAAAAGATATTAACAAAACCTTGTACTCAAGTTACATTCCCTCACTTTCCGCGGTTAATTGGGACCCGAGATCCCCCGCAACCACCAAATTCTGCGAAGTAGGATCAACCCCCCCAAACCCCCTGACTGACGTATACGTACATGTATATGTGTATATAATATCAATAAATGCATATTCAATAATATAAATGCTTAAAATAACATTTAAACATTAAAAAATAATGCATAAGATGTAAATAAAATATAAATACACACACACACAGACACGCGCGCATGCAGATGCACGTGCACGTGCACGCACTCAGACGCGCACCTTACAGAAAAAAGTAAGTAGTTTTGGGTTGTTTTTTGTTTGTGTTTGTTTGTGGTTTCTTCTGCATAATTGGCCTTGTTTTTGCAAGCATTTACCTTAACTTTTCCCCTATTGTTCTTTAATTTTCTTTTTTTTTTTATTCGATGAATAATTAAAAAAAATTACAAAACCGTGATGCACTGAAGCCGCATGAATTGAAGCGCAAAGTAGCGAGGGATCCCTGTATTCCATGTAGCTCGAAATAAACTATATAAACTCACAGGAAATGTGGGCTGGTTCAGACACATGGACCCAGACAACACACATCAGGTTATTATCATTATACAGTTTCTGTGTGCAGTCATAAAGTACAGGATATTTACACTTAGCTACAGGAAGTCGCTGACTTACAACCTGCACGTCTTATAACTATTCGACTTTACGACCGCCCACAACTAAAACAATAAATAAATAAATAACTTATATAGTTGGGCAGCATGTATGTCAATATCATCAGCCTAGCTGAGCTGATTCCAGCCTATTTTCTTTCATTTTCTGTACCGCTTAATCCTAATAAGGTTTACGAGGAGGCTGGTGCCCATATCAGCCGACTCCAGGCGAGGGCAGCGTGCACCCTGGACAGCTCACCAGGCTACCACAGGATGAAAACACTCTGACGGCTATGCAGCTTCTCTTGATGAATGTCAGCAATTGTTCTTTTACATGAACCTCACACCATCGACAGTGAGAGACATGGCCGGCCTTTGATAACCCAGTTAGTGCACTGGGAGGGGCTTGAAGTCTTAACCTTGGGCTCGGTAATCCAGCACCTTACCACCGGGCCACTGTACGTACACATTCTGTATGCTTCCTCTTTCTATCATCTGAGCCGAACAATGACTCCGATGCTCTGGACTCGACTCTTGATTCTTTGAACCATGAACTTATTCACAAGAAGTGACTCCTCCCCCACGTCCTTTGAAAAGATATGTATTAGGCTGAAAATACATGTACACTAGTCCTCCTCCTCCTCCTCCTCCTCCATATATTAATGTCGAAAGAAAGGTAAAAAGATTGCAAACAAAATTTCGACACTAACTTTTAGAAAGGTCCAGTATCCGTACTCGTAATAATACATGTCCAGACCTGACTTACCCCCAAATCTGCTGGTCAGAACCAAATGCGATCGTGCATTACCTGTATATTAATCTCATGTTGATGAGACATGTAATCTCATGTTTATGGAACCATTATGTGGAAGTCCGTGTCTGGCAGCATCTGTCAATCAACAGTATTTTTAGGCTCTGAATGGTTAATCGCTCGACTTTTCAGTTTACCCACCCACTTCATGTTGCGTGAGAAAATTTCGCTTTGTCGACTCTCATCACAAGTATCGCATGCAATTATTGATTTTGCATGGCCGCTTGCTGCTTCCTGTGTGAACGAGGCTTGAGTTACAGTATAGAAGTCAAACAGAGTTACTCACCTTTAGGCTATCAGAGAGCATATCTGCAAACTCCTCTCGCTCCACTTTGTTGTGGTTTATCCAAGACTGGATTGCTGCAGTTGGATTTTGTGAACTTGGAACACCATCTAAGTCAGAGGCAAGACATCGATGTTGTCAGCATGGTGCCTACAGGTTCACCAAATCCCAATTACATCTTCAGTAAGGACAGGGGAAGGAGAACAACATCGACAGATTGAGTTAACGTCAACCCTGGAGGAAATAAATAGGCTCCCGAGTGGCGCATCGACAAGGTGCGCGTCTGTTAACCATGTCGCCACAGTCGTCCATAGCCGGGAGCCCATGGGCGTTAAATGCCCGAGGGAGGGACAGCATACGTTCACTTCCCCGTCACTCACAGCAATCGCCAGCCAATCATGGGCGACTGTGAGTTCATTTGTATTGGGGTTCCTGCCGAGTGTACTAGACCGCCCCCAGATATGCATGTGCCACAGTTTGAAAAGAGGCAGGTGGCTAGCATTGCATGTCACGGAGGGGGTGTGTGCAAGCTTTCACCCCTCCCAGGTCAGTAGTCCTCTGATAGGGAAAACAATACCTGATGGGTGGAGAATTGGATAAATTTGGGGGAAAATGGTGGAAGAAATCCTGAAAATGAATGAATGAATGAATAAATAAATAAATAATAAAGCCACCGCCCTTCACTCGCCGACTTCAGAGTAAATTTGTATTACCCGTCTTGTTAGTTTAATTATTCATTCAACAAGTTTATGTTCTTTTTTTTATTGTCGTTGTTTGTCTCGACAAAGATTTTCCACTTACCCGGGACAGATTATTTATTATCTGATTCTGTGCGAGTCTGAGAGATGGCGTATCAGAATCTGTATTTTGCGTTTCAGTTTTGATTTTGCGTGAGCTGTACATAACAGTCAGTCTGAATCAGGTCAGTGATGGGGCATGGACTCGGGGCAACCATCGAAGTTATGTCCATGCATACGGGGCTCCGTTCAGGGGGACCGATACAAAAAAAAGCCATGTATTGTGACCTTTTTTGAACAAGTTTCTTAGATATCACAGGCAACAAATGGTGCAAGTACAGTGCAGTACATTCTTCTCAAAACTTGATATTGAATTTTTTTGTTCACACATCAAGAAGAATTTTGAAAAGAAATACAAGATTATATGAAAAGAAAGAGATCAACAAGTGTCTCGGAAATTTTTACCGTTAATTCTCTCGTTAATTTTTACTCTAAGAAGCCAGAGTTTACTACAGCAAAGCACACCTCTAATATAAGCATTTTTCTAGCACATCTAGCCCAGAATTCATTGAAACCAATTACCTCAAAGCATGGTGACATCATATTTAGATGCGCCAAAGGAATATGCAATCAAAGTGGGGTCTTGGTAGCCATTATTTTTATTTTCGCTGTGCAATCAAAACAGCCAGAAGATAGAAAAGTATGACTTCAACAATCTGTTGCGTTCCAAACTGCCACTTTACCTCGTTGAGGCATTTCACGAAAACGTTTTATAAATTACAAAGCATTCTGAAACTGCGTAAAATCTGGCTGAAGGACTTAAGTGGCGAGTAATTAAATAGTCTGCGCCGGACAACTGTCTGTAAGTTATACTTCCTGAGCAGAAAGAAGACTTGCACAGTCAGGAAACCAGTGGAGTAATATAGATATTATAACAGCAATCAGATAAATACCGCATGAGCAGCAGATTCAAACAGACCACAGATATCCCGCAGCTTCCGGGCCATAGGGCGCACTGGAGTATAAGGCGCAACATTAATGAACGACGATTGAATGGTCTATTTTCATACATAAGACGCATTAAGCGAAACAAAAGTCAAATAAGAAAAAAGTTGACTCAACTCACTCACAATAACTCTCAACATTGTTCAGTTATAACAAGATAAAACAAACTTTTTCAGTTCATTCCTCTTCCACAAATCCATCAAAGTCTTCATCTTCAGTGTCGGAGTTTAACAGTTTCACAAGTTGGACATAAAGCCCGGATCCCTCGATTATTTTTATTATTGTATTATATTGTAATATTTTGTTCTCTATTATTCCCTCACTCGCATGGAATCGCAGATCAATAGAGATGGAGATTAGGTGGAAAAAGTCTTCCGGAAAAAAATCTTCCGGGTCGTGATGTAAATTTCTCTTAGCCACGCCGCCCTTAAAGCAACGGCGTCATCACAGTAACAAACATGGCGGCGCTTATTCGCAGGCTTAGTATTGTGCTCAGTACAGAATGAGGTCATTACTCTTAAGGAGCTTTATCAGGTTAACTGTAAATTCAAGAAGGTTAATCCGAGGTCTCAGGAGGACACGTGAAGCAGTGCTTTATCCCGGTGATGAACGTGAGACTCTCATTAAGCCAGCTGATCCCCCTGAGATGCAGAAGCATCCTTGTAACAAGACAGATGGTCGGTAGAAACGGAGATTAGGTGGAGAAAGTATTCCGGTCTTGTGGCATAAACTTCTCTCAGCAACTCACGAACTATTCAGCGAGTTACCTGACTATGATAGCAGTAAGGCCGGTACAGTGGTACCTCACCTTACGTTAGTCCCAGCAAACGAAAAATCCAGGTTACGAAAAACATTTTCCAAATTTTTTCTCTCTGTATACGAAACCAGTTTTCCTTACGAAACGTGCCAAACGCGTCATTCAAACATTCAAACACGCCATTTAAACATTAAAACGCGCCATTCAAACAATCAAACAATGCACAAGTTGATTTCCCATTGGCTGTCTCCCAATATCCCGCCCTGCTGGCCTCCCGTTGGCTAGGAGGGATGACGCAGTTCCCTTGAGCAGCAGCTTGTTTCATGAGTTTTTCGAGTGTGCTCATTGCAACTTTATTTTTTGGCTCAGGCTTTTAACCCTGCATAAACATTTGTAAGACTATAACTCTGCTAAGAAGACATGGGGCCGGTTGTTCAAAACACGGTTATTTTAACCACCGGTTAACCCCTAACGGCTGGTTAAGTCTTTAACCCGCCATTAGCTAACCGACCGTTAAATCTGCGTTGTTCAAAGCATGGTTAGTCATGTCGTTAGTTAACGTTGCCTGCAAAGTTAACAGTGTGGTTAACGTTACTGGTTAGCACTAAGGGCTCATTCAACATTTACAACATTTTCCTAAGCGTACAAAACATATGCTTGGGAGTAGGGGGTAAGATGTCTGTGTACGCTTTTTAATATAAAAATGTCGATCAACAATAATACATGCGCTCGTGAATATATATATATATTTTTTTGTGCGTGTACGCTTGAAACTCTCAATGCGCGATTTGCCAACCACCTGTGGTGTTGCATATCTGCAAAGTCTGCAATGAGTACAGTACAGTACTACCCAACCCGGTATCAGCTGCTGAAACATCAGAAGGCAGCTGATCAAGGGCGTAGGCTGGGGGGCTGCACAGGGTGCACGTGCAACCCCCAAAGCAGGAGTTGAGTTCCGCTGGACTAGAAATTATGTGTATTCACAATCTTATAAATAAACTTAATGACTGTTATTGAAGAGAAAGTCGGAGATAAGTTCCGCATGACTAAAGTCAGGAAGTAAACGGGAAGTTAACGTGTAACGGGCACCGCGCATGTGCACGCCCGAGCTGACTGATCAACAAACATAATATTATCAGTAAGCAATAATAGCTGAACACTGTCAATCAAACAAAGTGCGAGTGTGAGAATAAAGCACAGTATGTTAGTCCCGCCTCCGGCTCCTGCACGTGTTAGAACACAAACATTGACGCACAGAGAATGAATGGCGAAAATAATCATAATCCATCCAGCCTGGATCTGCAGCCTAATGCTCAGGACTTTTATAAAATTAATAGTATGTTTTTGTGCTGTAAATATGTATTAATATTTGTTTGTGCCTTTGAATAGATAAATAACTTTAGCTCAATTTGTAAATGTATTTAGCACATGTACTTGCAGATGTAGTTTGAAATATATTTGAGAATGTTTTTGGTTGGACTATAATAATAATATTTATAAGAATCCACCCCCGCTGATGTGGCATCATGAATGCAGCGTTAGCCATGAACGTCATCTTGCCAGTTAAACACACTGTTAAAAATTTAACGGAGGTCCTTAGATGTGTTAACTTTAACGTCACGTGAACACTCGATTAAAGTTAACCAAGTTTTTAACAATAAGATAACGGCAGCGTTAAATTTAACGGTCGGTTAACTCTACTTAACCAGTGGTTAAAAAATAACCGTGTTTTGAACAACCGGCCCCCGGTCAATTCAAAAAGAAAAATTCAAACAATGCATGAGTTGCTCTCCCATGACTATCTCCCAATATCCCGCCCCGCTGGCCTCCCATTGGCTAGGAAGGATGACGTGGCTCCCTCCCATTGGCTGTCTCCCAACATCCCGCCAAGCTGGCCTCACATTGGCTAGGAGGGATGACACAGCTCCCTTGAGCAGCAGCTTGTTTCATGAGTTTTTCGAGTGTGCTCATTGCAACTTTATTTTTTGGCTCAGGCTTTTAACCTTGCATAAACATTTGTAAGATAATAACTCTGCTAAGAAGACATGGTCAACACAAAGTAAGAACCTTAAAAGGTATGCTTTTATAATTTTTAAAAGGTAGTATTGCGGGCCATGGAACGAATCACACGTTTTACATGTAAAATGTGATTCTACTTACGAAAAATCCAGGTTACGAAACCGCCTCTGGAACGGATTAATTTCGTAAGGAGAGGTACCACTGTATTTGGACATAAAGCCCGGCTCCCTCTAACTTACAATCTGTTGACAACAATATCTCGCATTTGGAGTTCTTTGGTTAATCCACCCAGTATGCTGGTAAGCTCTGAATTAGTTTGTTTCACTTGGGTTTTGACTGTAACAGTGAGATGGAGTCGCACGGCTTCATCCATACATAAGGCGCACCGTCAAATGTTTTTTTGGAAGATTAAAGGTTTTTACGTGTGTCTTATGGCCAGAAAAATATGGTACTAGACTAATAAATACATACGCATCCACAAGTTGCTTTGGTGACGAAAACTAACTATGATGCAAGAACTACATGGAAGTTGTTCTGCCCAATGCACACGGTTTCATTTCTTGTGACTTCTTCAATAATTCCTCAATCAACTTTATCATGATGTGAACTCTGATAAACTTTAGAGTATCTTTTCTGACATTGTGAATCTTAGTTCATTTTTTAAATAATTTTGGCACTCTAGTTGCTCTGTGGCTTTTTGGACTGATTCAGTGATTTTACAGTGTTGTTCAGATGCTGGTACATTCACAGATATTTACAATCTTTTATAGATTTTTTTTATACTGTGATTCCCTGTATCACCTCCCAGTTCATCTCAGGTTAGAGAGTGAGTTCTGTCCAAGGCTACGCAAAGGTTTTCTGTATATTCCTTGAAGCGAAACTGGAGTCAAATTCATTGTTTGTCTGCACAAACTAGGCCAATAAAACTGATTCTGATTTTGAGATGTCCACTCGGAATAATGAGAATCAACATCTTGGCAAAACTCATGTGTAATATTTTCCCTGTGTTGGCCTGAAGTTTTCTACTGGAGGGGCTGGGATGGAAAAAGTGATGAGCAAGGCAAGATGAATCAGTTATACTATTGTCAACGCACATCATGACCCTGCTGTTCAAATGATCAAAAAATATATATAATATTTCAACTCACAGGTGAATAAAAACATGACGGGATAAGCAAAGAATTTTATTTTTGCCTATTTTGTTTTGAGTAAAACAGGACACAAGTT
This sequence comes from Plotosus lineatus, assembly GCA_024760905.1. NCBI lineage: Eukaryota > Metazoa > Chordata > Actinopteri > Siluriformes > Plotosidae > Plotosus > Plotosus lineatus. Next base: position 45,773,439 of record CM045739.1, read on the forward strand.
ATGATTGGACATTATAAAAACCAGATAAACTACAGCTACATAAACTTAACCCACCCAAGTACTTGTTTATTTTCAGAAGTTTCTATTATTATAATACAGCTAAACAAGCACACCGAGATCCAGGTGTAGAGAGCGCTCTCCTGTGGTAAGTCATGGGTCCTGCGCTCGCTCCAAGAACAACAGTTGAATTGCTTTCACATGTGTTGTCTCAAATGCATCCCTGGCATCGCTTGGCAGAACGAAGTGCCAAAGAACACACTACTGAAGAGAAGCTGGTATCCACAGCATGTCTGCCATCTGAGAAACACAGGAGCAGGCGCTGGCTTGGGCAGACTGTCCTCATAGACTGTCTCGCTTTGTTTTTTTTAATGGAGAACTTGTGAAGAAGAAGCACCTAGTTGGAAGACTCAAGCTGCATTACAAGAATGTGTGCAAAAAGAACGACACAATCGAAACAACCCCCTGGAAGCGAGAAGTGAAGGAAGGCTCATCTCGCTTCGAAATGTCCCTCAGGCAGCAATACGGAAAAAAAAAAACTGCGACAGCCAGCTGGTGCAATCAGCCTCCATATTCATCTGTCAAAATTGCCACGCCCATATCGGTCTGATCAGCCACGTCAGATGTTGCTCAAGATCTAACGCCTACACGTGCAGCTCATAGTCTCTGGATAGTCTCTGGAGACTGAACCAGACAACTGATTACAGTGGTACTGTACTTCACCTTACGAAATTAATCCATTCCAGAGGCAGTTTCGTAACCTGGATTTTTCGTAAGTAGAACCGCATTTTACTTGTAAAACGCATGATTCGTTCCAAGGCCCCCAATGCTACCCCCTAAACCCTTTAAAAATTATAAAAGCGTACCTTTTAAGGTACTTACTTTGTTTTGACCATGACTTCTTTGCAGAGTTATAATCTTACAAATGTTTATGCAAGGTTAACTGCCTGAGCCAAAAAATAAAGTTGCAATGAGCAATGCCTCGAAAAACTCATGAAACAACAGTAACGCTGTCCTTTACACGAAAAGCATCATGGGTATTATGGAGATACGTCTCCATCATAGCCAATGGGAGGGAGCTGCGCTATCCCTCCTAGCCAATGGGAGGCCAGCGGGGTGGGATGTTGGGAGATAGCCAATGGGAGGCCAGCGGGGCGGGATGTTGGGAGATAGCCAATGGGAGGCCAGCGGGGCAGGATGTTGGGAGATAGTCAATGGGAGAGCAACTCGTGCATTGTTTGAATTTTTGAGATGGTGCTTTCCTAACGTGAACTTGTTTCGTGTCTAGAGACAAAAGTTTTTTTGGAAAATGTTTTTCGTAACCTGGATTTTTCGTTTGTTGGGACGATCGTAAGATGAGGTACCACTGTATGTTTCTATTGCTATAGTAACTTCTTTCAGTTGATGGTGGTTTGCTTGTTTTATAATCTGGATAATTTGTGCACCCCTGATCACGAAGTCTTACAACACCCACCTTTGATGATGTCGATGAGGAGACGTAAAGGCAGGTTGAGGAACTCCTCGGTCTGATGTAGTTGCACCAGATGAATCTTAGCACAATGCTTAGCTGCTGTATAAAGCTCCTGGTCACTGTGTCTGTCTGCCAGCCACATCACCTGAAACAGAGATATGAATCAGACGTTGCTATTTTTTTTTTTTTATATATATATATCGTTTCAAGTGTTCCCTTCAACTCACCTGAAGACAGTTCTTGACATCCACAGTTCGTGAGAGGAAGCGAGAGCACTCCTCAAAGAGAGCTGTGAGCTGGTACATGTCAGCCATTTCGTAGGTGTCTTGCAAGTCTTCCACCTGCAGTTTGATGGTGCCGTGGTAAATGTAGTCCACTAGCAGCTGAAACACAGGAGCACTGATGTCTTTCAGCTCAATGTGGCGATCATGAGTTTCTCGGAAATTCGAGGTGAACATGGATCTGAAAAAGCTGCTTTGGGCTGAAAGGACCAGGCGATGTAGGTTGAATTCTCGGCCCTCCACAGTGATGGTGACATCTGCAAACAAGCCATCCTCCAAACAGAGGTCCATAATACTCTTGACCACACGACTAGAGTGTGAACGGTCTGTAAACGTATATCCCTGGAAATAGTTCTCCTCTACAGAGGATGCGCCCACACTGACGCCCCCGTCATCACACGACTCCATAGCATCTGAGATGGGCTGCTGCTGCTGCTGTCCAGTCTGGTGGAAAAACTACAGATCACATATCCATTTATTTATAGGACAAACATATTTCTATCAATTGACTATAAACTACATTCAAGAGGAACTAAATCAGATCAGATCACAGAAATTGTCTAACACAACATAGATCAGGCCAGCTTGGCAATCCATTGGTTTTATAGTTGACCACCAGCTCAGAGATCAAAGCTCGCTGGATCAGTCCTGAGTTCAGGTTGCTGTCTGTATCATTTACACATTCTCCTGGTGTCTGCAGGGGTTACTTCTGATTTCTTATTCATTCATTCTCTGAACCACTTAATCCTAATTAGGGTCACAGGGAGGCTGGCGCCCATCTCAGCTGACTCCGGGAGAAGGCAGGGTACACCCTGGACAGCTCGCCCGGCCATCACAGGACCAACACTAGCCAATTAACTTCCTGTGCATGTTTTTGGACTGTGGGAGGAAACCGGAGTACCCAGAGGAAACCCACGCAAGCACAGGGAAAGCATGCAAACCCCACAAGGAAACACCCGAGCTGGGAATCGAACCCAGGACCTTCTTTCCGCTGAGGTAGACCTGCTGACCACAACACCACCGCTTCCGATTTCTCCACTTCCCAAAAACATGGCGATCAGGGGACTGACTGCTCTAACTTGCCCCTATGTAAGCACATCAGGGGCAGCACTGTTGGCCCTGCGACACCAGCTATACATTGTGGTCTATAGTTACCAGGTGGCCCAAACACCTTAGGCCTATATAACATATATAACATATTAGGCCCTATATAAAGAGCCTAGTCTTGATCTGTGATGACGTTTTTGACTTGCAGGAGAAAACACAGGCCAAGCAAACTTAACTTCCTATGCTAGCTTATATCTCTATCATTTACACAGCAACTGAAAACCTTTCACATTCATAATAAAGGAGTGAAACAAAAATAATTGTCTTTTTTTTATTATATGAGCCTCAATAACCTTCATTATTTGTATTTAGCCTGATCCACATCTACCTAGCATTCAGCAACTAGCTAGCAAACAGATGCTAACGCTAGCTGGAGCTTGCCAGCATAGCTATATGATCAATGGCTCAATAAAACATGAAACGAAAAGGTACCAGTTTTAAAACATCATGTCGTACTTGCGAGATTATCAACTTTTCAGTTGAAACTGATCAGCTCTTCAGCCAAGCATGTTATATTCGCCATGACTCGTTGCTACGTGTTGATATGAGACTCAAACAGAAAAACCGCCTCCAGGGTTTTTGTAGCTCGCTGCTGCCACAATGAGGTGGAGGCCTGCCATTGCAATAACACTGCTTGTATCCATCATTCATTGTGGCAGTGTGGGCCTGGTGGTGAAGGTGCTGATCACTGATCCCAAGGCTGGGGGTTCAAGCCCCACTCTCCACGGGTTGTAATCCCCCCCCCGTGCAGCTAACTGGATTATCAAAGGCTGGCTATGTCGCTCACTGTCTATGGGCAGAGGTTCATGTAAAAGAACCATTGCTGACTACAGTACTGTCAAGAGTAGGCTGCATGGCCGTTAATGTTTTTCTGCCCTGTGATGGCCGGTGAGCTGTCCAGGAGGAATTCTGCCCTTGCTTGCTACATGCAAAAGCCAGTGATGCCAGAAGCATGTCAACACCCCAGTATCTATCATTCATTCGTTCGTTTTTGTGAGCCGCTTTATCCTAATTAGGGTCACAGAGAGGCTGGTGCCCATCTTAACCGACTCTTGGTGAGGGCAGACTACACCCTTTAGAGCTTACCAGGCCATCACAGGGCGGAAGCACACTGACGGCTATGCAGTTACTCTTGTCAAAAGTCAGCAATGGTTCTTTTATAATGGACCTCACGCCATACAGTGAGAGACACAGCTGGCCTTTGATAACCCAGTTAGCTGCACTGGGGGGGCGCGACAACGTTGACCTGTTGAGAGTGGGGCTTGAACCCCCGACCTTATGAGCAGTGATCCAGCACCTTTACCACCAGGTCACCACTGTGGGACAATCATGTAAACACTTAATGCTTAATAGGGTCACGGTGAGGCTGGCACCCGTCCCATCCGACTCCAAGTGAGGGCAGAGAACACCCTGAACAGCTCATCAGGCCAGCGCGGGGCGGAAACACGCTGACGGCTATGCAGCTCCTCTCGTTGAAAGTCAGCAATGGTTCTTTTACACGAACCTCCCACCATGGACAGTGAGAGACACGTCCGGCCTTTGATAACCCAGTTAGTGCACTGGGGGGACAGTGTCAATCAGTGGAGAGTGGGGCATGAACCCTCAACCTTCGGACCTTTCCCATTACGCCACCACTGCCCTTTTCTTAAAAATGATGATTGTTATTTTCAAGCTGGGGCGTCGCTGTGTGGAGTTTGCATGTTCTTGTCATGACTGTATGGGTTTCATCCGGGAACGCCGGTGTTCTCCCACAGCCCAAACACAAGCAGGCTGTCTGACTAGTTCCAAATGTCCCTCAGATGTGAATGTTTGTGTGCGTGTTGCTCCTGGGACGGCTTGGTGTGCTTTCCAGGGTGTACCCCGTCCTCGCCCAGAGTTGGCTGAGACGGGCGCCAGCCTCCCCGCGCCCCGAGTTGGGATGACGCAAGGCAGTGTCGCCTCCAGTCCCACATTTCTTTCTTTCTTTCGAGTAAAAGTCTGCTGATGTCCGCAGGTGGAGCACTGCAGGAATCAAACCAGCAGCTGCGACACTCTGCGCTGGGACCGGTTCGGTCGGAACAACATTGTGTCTCGGATCGGTTCTCGGACTCGGGAGAAGTTCGGGCGGATGTTCGGAGATCCGCGCGCGCTCGGATCGGGAAAATGCTGCTCGGGACACCGGCACGGCTTCTTCTGTGCGCCGTGGCCTTGTGGGCGCCCTGGCACACGTGTTCAGGTATCACGTTCCTTCGGATCCGATCGCCTTTTGGATCGCTCTGATATCTCTCACTTTTCCACTTCAGTCAGGGAGAAAAAACGCAAATCAGATTCCTCTGTTGTTATGGAACCTGCCGACTGGACCCACCGAGGACTTGCCTGCTGTAGAATGCACGTAGTTACCACCGATTTTACAGAATAAATCCTCCAGCCTTGGAATATTTATTATAAAACTGGTGCAGGCAAAAGCTGCACGTCAATAAAACCCAGTGCGCATTCATATCATTCCATTCTCCAGATCTGCAGCCAAGGCCTCACTCAGCCAGTTCGCAGGAGCTCATCTTGAACTAATAACTTGGACAAAACTTGATAGGATTTTTTTTAACTTTATTTTTATTATTATTATTATTGTTGTTGTTGTTGTTGTTGTAATCCAGGGGATTCTGATTTTAAAGGGCTATGAGCTCTTATACCAGGGATGTCAAACTTGTGCCACAAAGGGCCATGTGGCTGCAGGCTTTTGTTTCAATCTAACATCAGCACACCTGACTTGGCTCATTCAAACAACTGATAAGAGTCTTCAGGCAGTTGATTGGTCAATTTGTGTTCTCTGTCCAGAGACTGACCAATCAACTGCCTGAAGACTCTTATCAGTTGTTTGAATGAGCCAAGTCAGGTGTGCTGATGTTAGGTTGAAACAAAAGCCTGCAGCCATATGGCCCTTTGTGGCATGAGTTTGACACCCCTGTCTTATACTAAACTAAAAAGAAAAAAGAAATAATTTTGGCTCTGGCTTTAATCTTTTTTAAACATACCACAAAGTACTGTACAGTTCAGTTCATTTTCTGTAACCATAATTAGGGTCACGGGGAGGATGGCACCCATCCCAGCCGACTCCGGGCGAGGGCAGAGTACACCCTGGACGGCTCGCCAGGCCATCGCATTGCGGAAACACGCTGACGGCTTTGCAGCTCCTCTTGTCGAAAGTCAGCAATGGTTCTTTTACATGAACCTCCCACCACAGACAGTGAGAGACATGTCCGACCTTTGAGAACCCAGTGAGCTGTACTGGGGGGGGACACACACACAAAGTATTCTTGACAAAAATTAACTTCTATGATCACCTTCTTCATAAACAGGTTGACGTGAGATACTGTTACTGTATTAGTGTGATACAGTACAGTACAGTGGTGGCCTGAAGGTGCTGGATCACTGATCCTAAGGTTGGGGGTTCAAGCCCCACTCTCAACGGGTTGTCACTGTCATTCCCCCCCCCACCCCCCACCCCCACAGTGCAGCTAACTGGGTTATCAAAGGCCGGCCGTGTCTCTCACTGTCTATGGTGTGAGGTTCGTGTAAAAGAACCATTGCTGACTTTCAACAAGAGGAGCTGCATAGCCGTCAGCGTGTTTCTACCCTGGCAAGCTGTCCAGGGTGTACTCTGTCCTTGCCCAGAGTTGGCTGGGATGGGTGCCAGCCTCCCCATGACCCTAATTAGGTTTAAGTGGTTACAGAAAATGAATGGGTGTGATTCTAAATTGCAGGTGGTGCTCAGAACATGATCACTTCTGCCTTTCAGCAAGAAGGTCCTGGGTTCAAGTCCTGGGTTTGATGAGGGCGTTTCTGTGCTGAGTTTCTTCCCCATGTGTGCATGAGGTTCCTTTGCGTACTCTGGTTTCCTCACACAGTACAAAGACATGCACATTAGGCTAAGTGATTGTTCTAATTTCCCCTGATGATGAGTAGGATTTGGGTTTTGTGTGTGTGTGTGTGTGTGTGTGTGTGTGTGTGTGTGTGTGTTGAGGCTATGATGGATTGGTAAGCTGTTCAAGGTGTACCCTACCTTCAGAGTTGGCTGAGATAAGCTCCAGCCTCCCATCAACCCAAGAAGGATCAACTGGTTCAGCAAGCGAATGAATGAATGACTTTGTATTTACTAATACCACGCTGATAACATTTGAGTTCATAATGCAATACTTTGATACGTAAGATAATAACACAAAATATTTATAATGCAACTGGATTTAGTAGCCTGTAATTTATTCACTCATTCATTTACTCTAACTGCTTAATCATAATTAGGGTCACGAGGAGGCTGGCGCGCATCCCAGCCGATTCTGGGCAAAAGCAGAGTACACCCTGTACACCCTGGACAGCTTGCCAGGCCATCACAGGGCGGAAATATGCTGACGGCTATGCAGCTCCTCTTGTCGTCGAAAGTCAGGAATGGTTCTTTTACATGAGCCTCACACCACAGACAGTGAGAGACATGGCCGGCCTTTGATAACCCAGTTAGCTGCACTGGGGGGGCAGTGACAACCTTGTCAGTGAGTGGGGCTTCAATCCCCAACCTTAGGATCAGTGATCCAGCACCTTTACCACCAGGCCACCGCTGCCCACCTGTAATTCATATGTGAACAAATTTGTTGAAAAATTGAGACGACTGACCATAAATAACGTTCATGTCATTGACCTTTTTTTGAATAAAACCCACACATAGAGAACATGCAAAGTTCACACAGAAATATCCAACTCTGGGACTTGAACAACCCAGAACCTTCTTGCTATGAAGTGGACATGCTAACCGCTACGCTACCAAGCTGCCGTCATGATACATAGTTTTTTGAAACGTATTAAATGTGTATTTATTTTCTCATGTTCCTGAAGTTGATTACTTGTGATATTTATAAATGATATAAATGTTTATAGAAAAATAAATTGTGTCTGCAGATGCTTTGACTGCTTCACCGAGAACGATCTTTCGCCCAACTTTAATCAGGACCGTCAGTGATGCTAACCTGGTATATGAGGTACGACCATAATATCATAAAGTTCTGCTAATATTACATTATTGTTGAGTTTTATTGTCGCACTGGAGAACATATTCCAGACTTATACACTTTACTACATCTTTTAATATGATCTCATGCCTACGTCTCACAATGCGTGTGTCTGCATTAAAAATCAGGATCAATTTATCAAGTTTCCGGGAGTTCCGTAACTTGAGCGAATAAAGTAACGCAACACATTCTTGATAATTAAGAATGAAGTTATAATGCGCAGGGGTTTCTAAGATAATATTACGCTAACCTCATTCTGTCCATCCTAGTTTCTCCTGAGTGGACTTGTGATCGATAAAGACAACAATGCTGGAATCCGGGACCAAGAAATGGCGTCCATGAGGCAGGGACGGGTTTTCTTAAGTCTTATAAATGACAACGTCCCCAAAACCGTGCCGGCGATGGAGGATCTGCTGGGTGTGCTTGAAGAGGGGGACCGATCCTTAAATCAGGATCAGTTCGAGACACTTATCCTGGGATTAGTCTATTCCGCTTACCAGGTCCACGGAAAAAAGAGTCAGCAGCAGGCATGGGGTAGCGTCCTCGGGCGCTTCGCAAACGCCACACTGAGGCAGTTACGAAAATCGTGAATTATGCCACAAACTTCAGCGAGCGATCTCCGAATCCAGTCTGGTGTCACATATGCATGAAATACAATATAATCAATGTTGAGAGAAAAGTGATCGATTTGTGTGCTTTATATGTTTAGATCCTTTCTGTCAGTAAACATCAGTAGCAAGGTGAAGTTCAGTTTCCTCTGTCTTTTGTTTCTTATCTGATTTTTTTGTCCCTTCAGTTTATTCAAATAGTGTATGTGGAAATTCGGTAGCATGTCGCCATGCTTGTTCCTGCCCTGTAGTGTATCGGAAATAAACATCCAGGAGGTGGCGGCGACGCCGGACGTTTCAGGCTGGATTTGTTGTTCTGAGTCGTAAAGTATTTGATGAGTCAGGGTTCGGGTTGGTGTTAGAAGAGGTCGGAGCAGATCCAGATACCGCTGTCTCCGTGGATGTTTGATTATATTAAATAAGGTACTCAATAAGTAATGCATTTTAATATCGCTACATGAGCAAGCATTCGTATATTTAAATAAAACAATGCTTATTTCAATTGTTGTGGTTGTTATTATTTATAATGTTGTTGTTGTTGTTGTCATCACCATCATCATTA
>CM045739.1:45785000-45795000 GCA_024760905.1 Plotosus lineatus
TGCTATTATATCATTGGTGTGTAAATAAATAAGTGAGAACCTATATTTTCTGAAACACATACATATCATTACAGCTGTTGTAAACAATGTGGTGGTGTTTTTTCCCCCACCATAGTATACGAGTGACCCTTTGTGGCCTGATTATTTAATATCTCTTTCCAAACCAATCCATGCATCCATTTTCCAAAAACTGCATAACCCTACTCGGGTTGTGAGGAGGATGTATCCTATCTCGGTCGACTCTGGGACAGGGCATGCTCACCCTGAAAATGAGCTGCATAATGGACTGTATGAGGAAATTGGAGTACCTTGAGGAAATGCACGCAAGTACATGGAGAACATGGACAGTCTAGTCAGTAACATCCTCTCCGAGCCAGGGACCCAACTCAGGACCATCCTGCTGTCAGGCGGAATTACTGACCGCTACGTCTCGGTGCTGCCACACTGTTATGTGTTGCATTAGGTAAATACAGCTGGAAAGTAATTTTGTGTGTGTCGGATTAGAAAGCAACAAAATGTGAACAATATGAAGAGGACGATGTTTTCTATACTCACTGTAATTAATTCCATATACAGTACAGCGTATGCAAAGCAAGTGTACATGCAAATAAGAATTATTGAAGTATAAAGTCTTCTAACCTGAAATACAAGAATGTAATAGGATGATATAAGCATCATGTAGACCACAGCATGAACTAGATTAGCTTTGATCTGTTCGGATCAGTTTAAATTTAGGTAGATATGGAAATCTAATATAAACGGTTCTTCAAATAAAGTGTACATTTATGCCTGTTACCAAAGATATAAAGTGTATATATACTCCCCGCTCAGGCGAAGCGATGAAAAAGGTGTAAATCAAGATTTGAACATCTGACTGAGCAGCATTATGTTGATGCTTAAATACAAAAGTATAAAGAATATAACCCAACTGTGACTCTTCAGCTTCTAGACAAGGCAGCCCGTCACCCGCGAGAGCCAGTGAAGAGAACCGAGACTCGGTTGTGAGTGAATTATTGCTTCACACCCAGCCAATCATTTTTGAGTTATATTCAGAACAAGAACAATATTAATTTCAACACTTCTTCAGGCAGAAACATGCAGATGGCCATCCAGTGGCCAACTCGTTTTTTCAAGAGTCACCAGTGAATCTTTTACATGCCACTCACCACCTATAAAAATTCATTCATTCATTTTCCGTAACCATTTCATCCTAATTAGGGTCGCGGGAAGGCTTGCGGCCATCCCAGTTGACTCTGCGAGAGGGCAGAGTACACCCTGGACCGCTCGCCAGGCCATCGCAGGGCAGAAACATGCTGACGGCTATGTAGCTCCTCTTGTCGAAAGTCAGCAATGGTTCTTTTACATCAACCTCTCACCATAGACAGTGAGAGACATGGTCGGCCTTTGATAACCCAGTTAGCTGCACTGGAGGGACAGTGACAACCCGTGGAGAGTGGGGCTTGAACCCCCCAACCTTGGGATCAGAGATCCAGTACCCTATACCATCAGGCCACCACTGCCCCACCTATAAAAATAATCATACATTTTCTTTATTGACACATCAAACAATATAGAGATGATAACAATTGAATAAATACCTGATTTTCTACAGAATGCAGCCGTGAGGGAGGGGCACAAGTCGGTGTTCACCCTCACGCCGGTCCCAAGCCCGGATAAATGCAGAGGGTTGCGTCAGGAAGGGCATCCGGTGTAAAACCAATGCCACATATAACATGCCAGTCAATTATACGAATTCCATACCGGATCGGTCGAGGCCCGGGTTAACATCGACCGCCATCTGTGCTGTTAACCAACAGGGTGCTGGTGGAAATTGGACGACTGTTGGTCGAAGATGTTGAGGAAGGAGAGGCGGGAGGCGTGTCCGTAGGCAGAGAGAGAAGAGGAAAGGCATGAGTCTAGGACTGAGAGTAGGGATTTTGAATGTTGGAACGATGGCAGGAAAAGGTAGAGCTGGCTGACATGATGCAGAGGAGGAAGGTGGACATACTGTGTCTTCAGGAGACCAGGTGGAAAGGTAGCAAGGCTAGAAGCATAGGATCAGGGTTTAAACTGTTTCATCATGGTGTGGATGGGAAGAGAAATGGAGGAGGAGTCATCTTGAAGGACGGGTTTATCAGGAATGTTCTAGAAGTGAAAAGAGTGTCAGACAGAGTGATGAGTCTCAAGTTGGAAATTGAAGGTGTTACGTTCAATGTTGTTAGTGCTTATGCCCCACAGGCAGGATGTGAGCGAGAGGAGAAGGGGAGATACTGGAGTGAGTTAGATGAAGTGATGCAGAGTACCCCCAGAGGTGAAAGAGTGGTCATCGGTGCAGACTTCAATGGACACGTTGGTGCAGGCAACAGAGGGGACGAGGAAGTGATGGGCAGGTTTGGTATCCAGGACAGGAACACAGAAGGACAGATGTTGATTGATTTTGAAAAAGGATGGAAATGGCTGTGGGGAATACTTTTTTCCAGAAGAGATAGGAGCATCTTCTTCACTTCACTTATCTCTTAACATCTGAGGATGTCTTCGGGGCGCCTTCATGGCGAGACTTGGGCTGATTTGGCCTGGCGGAGCCCATCCCTCTCCAGGTCGTAGAAACACGCTGACGGCTTTGCAGCCTACTCTTTACGAAAGTCAGCAATGGTTCTTTTACATGAACCTCTCACCAGAGACAGTGAGAGACATGGCCTGCCTTTGATAACCCAGTTAGCTGCACTGGGGGGACAGTGACAATCTTATAAAAGTGGAGGTAGGAGCACACAGGTAGACTACATCTTGTGTAGGCGATGTAATTTGAAGGAAGTCAGTGACTGCAAAGTAGTAGCGGGTGAGAGTGTTGCCATACAACATAGGATGTTGGTGTGCAGGATGACGCTGATGGTGATGAAGGTGAAGAAAAGCAAAGGCAGAGCAGAAGACAAAGTGATGGAAGCTGAAAAAGGAAGAGTGTCCTGTTGTCTTCAAGGAGGAGTTGGAACAGGCTTTGGGTGGTCAGGAAGTGCTTCCAGAGGACTGGACAACTACAGCTACAGTGGTATGAAAAAGTATCGGAACCTTTTGGAATTTCTCACATTTCTGCATAAAGCCACCATCAAGTGTGATGAAAAAACAGTGTCTGCTTTAACTAAAACCACCCAAACATTTATAGGTTTTCATATTTTAATGAGATAATTAAAAAAAAAAATACGGGCAGTGGTGGCCCGGTGGTAAGGGTGCTGGATCACTGGCCCTAAGGTTGGAGGTTCAAGTCCCATTGTCAGTGGGTTGTCACGCCCCCTCCCCAGTGCAACTAACTGGGTTATCAAACGCCGGTCATGTCTCTCACTGTCTATGGTGTGAGGCTCATGCAAAAGAACCATTGCTGACTTTCATCAAGAGTAACTGCATAGTTGTCAGTGTGTTTCCACCCTGCGATGGCCTGGTAAGCTGTCCAGGGTGTACTCTGCCCTTGCCTGAAGTCGGCTGGGACAGGTACCAGCCTTCCCACAACCCTAATTTGGATTAAGCAGTTCAGAAAATTAATGAATGATGATGCAATGCTGCATAATAGTACGTATACTCAATATGGAAATGGTGCAATCTGATTGGTCTGGTATCAGGGCTTTAAAATCATTAATCAGAGTAGATAAGACTTGAATCAAAATCACGGACACCAACGATTTATCATTGTCACCTCGAGCTAGCGGTGTCCTCATCACTTTAACTCTTGTTTAAGATTGTTAGCATATTTCTTGTGTTTCGGTGTAGTTGGTACTAAAGACCTGAAAGGGGATTAAAGCAGGCGTAGTTCACCTGTTTTTAATTTTAAAGTTTAGAATTTGCATATTCTCCCCGTGCTTGCATGGGTTTCCTTGAGGTTCTCCGATATCCTTCCACAGTCTAAAAAAATGCACATTGCAATAATTGTTCAGTTCAGTTCATTTTCTGTAACCGCTTTATCCTAATTAGGGTCACGGGGAGGCTGGCGCCCATCCCAGCCAACTCCGGGCGAAGGCAGAGTACACCCTGGACAGCTTGCCAGGCCGTCGCAGGGCGGAAACACGCTGATGGCTTTGCAGCTATTCTTGTCAAAAGTCAGTATTTTACATGGCCGGCCTTTGATAATCCAGTTAGCTACACTGGGGGCAGTGACAATCTTGTGGAGAGTGGGACTCGAACCCCCAACCTTAGGATCAGCGATCCAGCACCCTTTACCACTAGGCCACCACTGCCCTTACAGTAATTGGCTGCTCCAAATCACCCCTTGGTGTGAGCGTGAATGTGAAGGGTTGTATGAATAGTTGTTAAAATGGTTGGCCCTGTGATGGCTTGGTGAGCTGTTCAGGGTGTACCCAGCTCTTGCCTCATTGGCTGAGATGAGCACTAGCCTCCCCATGACCCTAATTAAGATTGAGCAGCTTAGAAAATCAATGACTGAATGTAATTTTAAGATATAATTGAAATTTATTATGTTTTTTCTCATATTACCATGTATTATATACGACAACAATTATTCACCTCAGGCTCGTTCAGGGACAAATGCAGCCATGAGGTGGGGGTGGGGGGGCACTAACCAGTGTCTCTCCGCCTCATGCCGGTCCCAAGCCCGGAGAAATGCAGAGGGTTGTGTCAGGAAGGGCATCCGACGTAAAACCAATGCCAAACTTTTATGATGCAAATCAGAAGTATTACCCCCATACCGGACCGGTCGAGGCCCGGGTTAACAACGACCGCCATCAGTGCTGTCAATCAACAGGGTGCTGATGGAAATTGGACTACTGTTGGTCGAAGACGTCGAAGAAGGAGAGGTGGGAGGCGTGTCCGTAGGCAGAGAGAGAGAGAGATTTATGGATGTGGTGAAGGAAGACATGAAGGTCGTTGGAGTCAGAAAAGAAGATGCAGAGGACAGGGTGAGATGGAGGCAGATGATTTGCTGTGGCGACCCCTGAAGGGAGCAGCCGAAAGTAAAAGAAGAAGAAGAAGAAGAAGACTCGTTCAGGGACCATTCACTGACATCTATCTTACTATCAGTGAATAATTGCTAATTGGGTCAAATGTACATGATAAATTATATTGTAAAATTACAAAGTACCTGTTGCTCAGTCTTGAACGTTGACTTGAAGGATGTTTAGCTAATTTTCCGTTGCAGTATAGTTCAACTTCAACTTTGTAATACTGATGAGTTTCCACACATGAAGTGCTCACACACACACACACACACACACACACACACACACACACACACACACAAAAAAAAAAAAATTCTACTTAATGTCAGGACTTTTATTTTGACATTGTAAATCTTACAGTAGCTTCAAAACTATTCACCACTTTTGGCATTTTTCCTATTTTGTTGACTTATAACCAGAAACTAAAGTGAATATTTGTGGGTCTTTATCAGTTAAATCGCACAACATGCCAACAAGACTGAAGATGTACATCCAACAACACCATACACTCAAAATATTTATTATGAAGTCAACAAGAAATAGTAGAAAAAGAGAACTAGCGTACCTAGCCATTCATGCCCCAAAGTCAGGACTTTCGAGCCACTTTTTGCAGCAAAACAAGAATACATTAAATTGTTTCTATGAGCTTGGCACGTGTGTTTGTTGAAATTTTTGCCTATTAAGCATTCCTTCAAGAATTTCTCTTCCTCGAGGATTTCCCTCTGATGGCACCATGCGTCATTCTCTCAGTTCTGACCATCTTGGAGTGTTGAGAAGTTTTGGGTCTGCACCCAACATTGTGTTTTCCTTGATCAATGCAGCCGTGAGGGGGGGGGGGGGGGGGGGCACAAACCAGTGTCTGTCCCTCACCCCGGTCCCAAGCCCGGATAAATGCAGAGGGTTGCGTCAGGAAGGGCATCCGGCGTAAAACAAATGCCAAATAAACTATGCAAATCACAAGAAAGAATGACATACCGGATCGGTCGAGGCCCGGGTTAACAACGACCGCCATCAGTGCCGTCAACCAACAGGGTGCTGATGGAAATTGGACTACTGTTGGTCGAAGACGTCGAAGAAAGAGAGGCGGGAGGCGTGTCCGTTGCCATTCATGGATGTGGTGAAGGAGGACATGAAGGTCGTTGGTGTAAGAGAAGAAGATGAAAAGGATAGGGTGAGACGGAGGCAGATGATTCGCTGTGGCGACCCCTGAAGGGAAAAGCCGAAAGGAAAAGAAGAAGATTGTGTTTTCCTTGATCGCCAAAAAGTTCAGTTTTAATCTCAGCTGGCCCAAGTCGCTCTTCCATATGTTTGGGGAGTCTCCATTTCATTATGGAAGAATGGCTGGTAAAAAATAAATACAAATAAAAATTTTTTTTTTTTTTTTTTTTTTTTTATTTTACCAGCCATTCTTCCATAATTTTCCTGCTCTGTTGACGATTTACCTGAGAATGGTCCTCACCGTTTTCTGAGTTCCTGACAAATCTTTTTTTTTTTTTTTCTTTCCATTCCATGATACAATTACAAACCCGTCCGTTTCTGTGTGGAGTTTGTATATTCTCTCCATCATTTGCAGGTTTCTTCTTGATACTCCAGTTTCTTCCCACAGTTCAAAAACATGCACATTAGGTTGGTTGACCGTTCCAAATTGTCACTAATGGTTGTGTGTTGGTGATGGTCTGGCAAGCTGTTTAAGGTATAGTGCGACTGTTAACAGTTTGAGTAAAGGCAGAGTACACCCTAGACAGCTCACCAGGCCATCGCAGGGCAAAAACACACTGACAGCAACCCAATGGCCTACTACAGCAATGGTTCTTTTACATGCCTTTCACCACAGACAGTGAGAGACATGACTTTCCTTTGGTAATGCAGTTAGCTGCACTGGTGGTATGTATACAGGGAGCCCTCGCTACCTCGCGCTTCAATTCATGCGGCGTCAGGGCATCGCGCTTTTGTTTTAATTCATTGAATTAAAAATAAGGAAATTAAGGAAAAATAAGGAAAACGTGAAGGAAAATGAAGCAAAACAAGGCAAATTATGCAAATCCCCCCCCCCCCCTCAAAAAAAAAAAAAACCACAAACAAACACAAAACTAAAAAAACCCAAAACCCCCCATCAAAACTACTGTACTTACATTTTTATGTGAGGTGCACATCTGTGTGTGTGTATTTAAATTTAATTTACATCTTATGCATTATTTTTGAATGTTTAATTGTTATTATGAGAATTTATAGAGTTGATTATGTATTTATTGATATTATTTACACATATACATCTACATATACGTCTTAGGGGGCAGTGGTGGTCTAGTGGTATAGGGCGCTGGATCGCTGATCCAAAGGTTGGGGGTTCAAGTCCCACTCTCCACAAGGTTGTCACTGTCCCCCCCAGTGCAGCTAACTGGGTTATCAAAGGCGGGCCATGTCTGTCACTGTCTATGGTGAGAGGTTGATGTAAAAGAACCATTGCTGACTTTCGTAAAGAGTAGCTGCAAAGTCGTCAGCGTGTTTCTGTCCCTTGCTAAAAAAGGGTTGTGACAGGAAGGGCATCCGACGTAAAAACCTCTGCCAAATCAAAACGTGCGAATCAGATGATTCACTGTGGCGACTCCCGAGTAAAAGGGAAAAAGCCGAAAGGAAGACAGACAGACAGACATGTACGTATACATTTGGGGTGTCAATCCTACTTTGCGGAATTCGGCGGTCGCGGGGGATCTCAGTCCCAATTAACCGTGGAAAGTGAGGTATCCCTGTGTGTGTATATATATATATATATATATATATACATACATATATAAAGTTATTTTATATATTGCAATAACAAAACATAAAATACTTAATGAGCGGGGCAGTGGTGGTCTAGTGGTATAGGGCGCTGGATCGCTGATCCAAAGGTTGGGGGTTCAATTCCCACTCTCCACAAGGACGTCACTGTCCCCCCCAGTGCAGCTAACTGGGTTATCAAAGGCTGGCCATGTCTGTCACTGTCTATGGTGTGAGGCATGTCAAAGAACCATTGCTGACTTTCGACAAGAATAGGCTGCAAAGCTGTCGGCGTGTTTCCGCCCTGCGATGGCCTGGCGAGCTGTCCAGGGTGTACTCTGCCCTCGCCCGAAGTTGGCTGGGATGGGCGCCAGCCTCCCCGCGACCCTAATTAGGATTAAGCGGTTACAGAAAATGAACTGAACTGATGAAAATACTTAATGAAATTGTGTGATCTGCAGCCATCTATTATTTCAACAACAGGATTATGAAGTATATCACTGTGCATTCTCTGACCCCTTTATGAGCAGCTCTTCATATGGAAAATAGTGACATTTAAAAAAGGAAACAAACAAATAGACCATACATATGACCTAGTATCAACAGCATACAGATGGATGGTTCCAGAGCCCAAGCTATGCGTTGAGGTGAGCCTGACTATATCTAGTCGGTATCTCTCCACCTCATGCACCAAATCAGGCTCCTTTCCCGCCAGAGAGGTGACATTCCATGTCCTGAGGGTCAGAGTAAGTAGCCGAGGATCGGTCCGACAGAACCCATGCCTTTGGCTGCCACCCAACTCACACTGCACCCGACCCCTAAAACTCCTCCCACGGGTGGTGGGTCCATGGGAGGGCGGACCCATGTCTCCTTTTCGGGCTGGGCCCGGCCAGGCTCCATGGGCATACGCCCGACCACCAGGCGCTCGCCTTCGAGACCCTCCCCTGGGCCTGGCTCCAGGAGGGAACCCCGGTGACCCGCGTCCGGGCAAGGGAGACTGATTCCTGTGTTGTCTCGTGTAATAGGGGTTTGTTTTGAATCATATTTAATGTTGGGAAAAATGAAAATAAGGGTATTAAAATGTTTTTTTTTTTTATATAGTCTTCTTCTTCTCTCTTCAGCTTTTTTCCGTTCTCGAGAGTCGCCACAGCGAATCATCTGATTCGCACGTTTGATTTGGCAGAGGTTTTTACGTCGGATGTCCTTCCTGTCGCAACCCTTTTTAGCGCGGGACAGAAACACGCTGACGACTTTGCAGCTACTCTTTACGAAAGTCAGCAATGATTCTTTTACATCAACCTCTCACCATAGACAGTGACAGACATGACCCGCCTTTGATAACCCAGTTAGCTGCACTGAGGGGTTTATTTTTTATTTTTATAGTCACCATGCTATATTGCTTAGCGCACACGTGGTGTTTTCTCAGCACTGCTTCATGAGCCAGGCGGTGCAGTACACTATTCCCAATAGTTAAATCAACCCCCGCGTGCTGTGTGTTTTTTCTCTAGTGCAGGTCTTCGGAGACCACATTTCAAGCACTTTTCTTTACACTGCAATACACACACATCTCTCTGTGTGAGGATTAAATGTTCATATAAAGATTTAAAAATATCAAGATAATAAGGACATGATGATGTAGTGTGTTATAAAACATTAGACTTTTAGAAGGCGCTGATCGTTCACCTGTTGGTGACTGTACTAATTACTAGAGGTAGATTCAGACATCATTACTTTCTGTGCCCCTCGCCTCCAGAGTGCATAGGTGTGTGTGTGTGTGTGTGTGTGTGTGTGTGTGTGTGTGTGTGTGTGTGTGTCAGGTGTGTTGCTCATTAATTACTGTTCTCCAAAACAAACAAACCATGAAACAAAGCATTGTGCAGCTAATGATGCATTTTTAAGCCAATTCAGAGTTATTTAAAGATTCGAAGTGCGATCCGGCATAAAATCAGAATCTAATATTAAAATGTTCAGAAATTAAAGTGATAATCTTGCAACTTGCCAGTTGTAGTTCCTGCATATTTGATTGAACTTTGCAGTAAATGTCACCTCTGTAAATGTTTGTCATTTGTCCATTCATTCATTTTCTGTAACAACTTAATCATAATTAGGGCCTATCCCAGCCAGCCCCGGGTAAGGGCAGAGTACACCCTTGACAGCTTGCCAGGCCATCACAGGGCCGAAGCATGCTTACAGTAATAAGATAAGATAAGATAAGATACAGCTTTATTAATCTCACAATGGAGAAATTCTCTGTTACAGGCTCTTGAGGTACCATCAGTAGGGGGAGCAAAAATAGATACAAA
>CM045739.1:45802500-45895000 GCA_024760905.1 Plotosus lineatus
CTCATTGGCTGTCTCCCAACATCCCGCCCCGCTGGCCTCCCATTGGATATAAGGGATGACGCAGCTGAACCTTACCCAAACTTCCTGTTTGTCACACACGTGAAGGAGAGTTGACTGCTGGCTTGTTTTGAGATTGATCATGCAGCGTTATACAGTATTTCGTTATCGCCAAAACCCCCCTACAATCAGGACGATATTGAACCAGAAGGAGACCTTAGAGTGGAAATACAGTGACGGAGGCCAATATTTCAGCACTATAATAAAACAAGGTGCTCCGTGGGAGAAGACCTCCGATCTCGCAAGGAAGCAAGTTAATATTGAATGAGGACCTCGGATCTTTCAAATAGGTCCTGTAATTCTGCTTTAAATACAACATCCCATCTGTGTGTGTGTGTGTGTGTGTGTGTGTGAGAGAGAGAGACAGAAGGAGGCTTAACTCTAGTTTTTAGTTTAGTTTTTTAAGTTGTTTAATTCAGTAAATGTTTAGTAAATGTGCCGCATGTGAGCTCATCTGGAATTCCGATCCCTCAAGGAATCAAGTTAAAGTTGAGTTTGGACCTCCGATCTGTCAAGCAGGGAATGCGCTTTGAATTCCATGTCTTGTGGGCGTGGCCCGCAGCGCCACAAACATTTAATGTGTATACAATACACATTTAATGTGTACTGTATTGTGTGTGTGTGTGTGTGTGAGAGAGAGAGAGAGAGAGAGAGAGAGAGAGAGAGAGACATGGGTGTGTGTGTGTTAATAAAAAATGTTTAATAATGGTCTAATTAATGTATATGTTAATAAAATGGTTTAATAAACAATGTTCTTTTCCTTTTAACTCATATTTCCTAAAAAATTGTTGTACTTTTATCATTTTTAAAGGGTTTATGGGGTAGTCTTGGGAACCTTGGAATGAATCAGGCGTTTAAGATTTAAAATGCGCCCCCTACTTACAAAACTCCCGCGTTACGAAAAAGGCTCTGGAAGGGATTAATTTCATAAGTAGGGGGCCGACTGTATTGTGAATACATGCGTGTTTTAGGCATAGGACGTTCATTTGTTTATTCCGTGAACTGAATCAAATGAGCCGACTCTATGGTCACTGAACCATTTTTCTGCAGTTTAGAATAAATAAATAATTTCCGCATTAACTCACCAATTTTTCGTGATTAACTTTTGTAAATAGGCATTGTTATTCAGTGTTTTTAAACAGCAGCGGGAGTGTGTGCTCGTGTAATTGGCTCAATAATATTGGAAATGTAAAACTACTAGTATGAATCTGAGCCTCGACCGAAACGCCTCAGCATCCAGAAGGACAATAAACTTTCTAAGGCGGCCTCCAGAAGGACAGTTCAGGCTGCACAAAAGGAAGCAAGAAAGTGCCATGCTAAAGCAGTAAAGACAATGAAACATTAATTCAAAAAACTCATGTCATGTGTATTGATTGTTTCCAGATTGTGTTTAAAGACAATGACTGTTAATAGTGTTGTGAGGCAGGACATATCTATAAGAGTGACTATTTGATTTGTGACTGTGTTGGAATCCCACATGATAAACCCACAAGTTGAGGTACAGTATGTATATGGAGATTAGAAATTGCCTTTTTCACCCTTCTGAAATGCTTAAAACCTAGGAGCTTCGGGGGGGCTTCACCCTGGACCCGACTGGGGGCCTGTGCCCCCCAGACCCCTGGCTGATTTTCAGATATTTTGGTAATGGTCAAATCGCATGCCTGTTGTACTGTTGGTTCGTGACTTTTTTGAGTGTGCTTATTGCAGCATTATTTTTCGTTATTAATCATGAGCCCCAAGAAAGTGAAAAGAAGTCGGGCTCCGTTATCAATAAAAGTAAAACAGGAGATGATAAAAAAAAAAATATGAAAGTGGGATTTGGTTGAGTGAAATCGCAAAGGAGTACGGCCGAAACCCCTCTGCAATCGGGACGATATTGAAGCAGAAGGAGGCATTAAAAGCGGAGATACAGTGACGGAGGCGATTATTTCAGAAAAAAGCAACCGCCATATTTAAGGACCTCGTGAAAAAGGGTGGGGGTGAGGGTTCTTTCACCATGATCGTGGTAGGTTAGGTGAGCTCTGTTTGAAGGTCAGAATGATGTCTGTTTATCTTCTTAGTACACGCTACACATGCTCTGTAAAGGTGTTCTAGGATATACTACACAGAAGTATGTTTTTGGTGCACTTTTCCTTTTCAAGCATAATAATAACACCACCTGCTCCAAGTGACTATAACAGACTATGAGTTGTCTGATGTGAGCGTTAGCTTTTGTAATCCTGAGATAGCAGACCAATTAGATCATTGTTCCAGTGCAGTATGTATGTGTACACATTATTGTTCATTCAAAATGTTTTCTTGTTTCCGATTGCTGGATGCCATCGAATAATTATTGCTATTCTACAAGCCCAGTTATCCATAATTGGCATCGGGTAAGTTGAAGATATAGTGGTACTTTGTCTAATGAGTGTCCCTTATAACAATTTTTCCGTGATACGAGCTTTGATCCCGCAAAAATTCACTATACGAGCTCTCCTTGAAATGGCTTTTCTAGCCTTGTATTCCACGTGTATTCCGCCACGCCCCAAGAAATGCCTTGTGCAGTGCTTCTCAATTATTTTCTGTGACGCCCCTTCTAGGAAGAAAAAAACAAAAACATTTTACATCCCCTTTCAGTGCCTCATGCGTGACTAAATAATGTTTACCACACTTTATATCGCTTGCTCAGTGCTTATTCCCTACACCATAGCGCGACAATGAGTGTCACTGCCAACTACTGTAGTGGATGCACAATTACACGTAGTTCTAGTACAGTGTGACAAAAAAGAATGTTCCCCAGGGTCATGCCCCCCCCCCCCAGACATCACCCCACTACTTGAGAAGCACTGGCCTTGTGGGAGCTCACCACGGGCCTTTCTTTGCTGGCATTTGTAGCGTGCGCGCGCACACAAAATTCTCCTCCTCCTCTGTTATGCACCACCTCCTGCCTGCCCACACGACAGCTTTACCGCAGTATATACTGTGGTATTGCATGAGGAAGTCTGGAGTGGCAGAGAAGTATGCTAGAGTGGTGCAGGACATGTATGAGAGATGTAAGACAGTGGTGAGGTGTGCTGTCGGTGTGACAGAAGAGTTCAAGGTGGAGGTAGGACTGCATCAAGGGTCAGCTCTGAGTCCCTTCTTGTTTGCTATGGTGATGGACAGGCTGACAGACGAGGTTAGACAAGATTCCCCATGGACTATGATGTTTGCAGATGACATTGTGATCTGTAGTGAGAGCAGAGAACAAGTGCAGGAAAATCTAGAGAGGTGGAGGTATGCCCTGGAAAGGAGTGGAATGAAGGTTAGCCTCAGTAAGAGAGAATTCATGTGCATGAATGACAAGGACCCAAGAGGAATGGTGAGGTTACAGGGAGCAGAGATGAGGAAGGTGGAGGATTTAGGCTCAACAATCCAGAGCAGTGGAGAGTGTGGAAAAGAGGTGAAGAAACGTGTGTAGGCTGGTTGGAATGGTTGGAGAAAAGTGTCCAGTGTGATGTGTGATAGGAGGGTATCGGCAAGAATGAAAGGAAAAGTGTACAAGACGGTGTTGAGGCCAGTGATGTTGTATGGTTTAGAAACAGTGGCCCTGGGGCAAAGACAGGAGGCAGAGCTGGAGGTAGCAGAGATGAAAATGTTGAGGTTCTCTTTGGGAGTAATGAGGAAGGATAGAATCAGGAATGAGCACATCAGAGGGACAGCACATGTAAGACGTTTTGGAGACAAAGTCAGAGAGGCTAGATTGAGATGGTTTGGACATGTACAGAGGAGGGATAGTGAGTATATCGGTAGTAGGACCAAAGAGACGATTCATGGATGTGGTGAAGGAGGACATGAAGGTCGTTGGTGTAAGAGAAGAAAATGCAAAGGATAGGGTGAGATGGAGGCAGATGATTCGCTGTGGCAACCCCTGAAGGGAAAAGCCGAAAGGAAAAGAAAAAGACTACATTTACATTCTACTGTTTTTTATAAGAGTTTTTACCTCTCGTTTTGATTAAAAGTCCAGTTTTGTGAATTTTCTCAACTTGAAAATGTAATCTTCCATTTTAATAAGGCAGACTGTAAAGGAAATATAAACTACAAACGAAGGTTATAGGCCATGCAAGAATCTGTGGGCTCACAAGCACCCTCTGCCATGAGTCAGGGGTACTGTTTGCCTCAGCGAGTAACTTTTTTTATTTATTTATTTTTTTTTTTAGCTGGGTTTTTATGACTAATCTGCAGCCTAAACATGTTACAGATTTTATACATTATCCAGATTATAAAAAGGCAGAGCATATAATCGGAGTGTTGAGATTTCCTTTCGGCATTTTGTCTTTATCAAGGGTCGCCACAGCGAATGATTCGCAAGTTTGATTTGGCATAGATGTTTACGTCAGATGCCCTTCCTAACACAGCCCTTTAAGCAAAGAACAGAGTATATAATCAAGGTGTTTGGAAGTACTGTATTTAATTTGTGATATATAGAGGGCCATTGACGTGCTGTTTGCATCACATTGCAGCACAGTTTATGAGGGATTCCACCATCCACTGAACGGCGCAGCAAAGCGCCGACTCACCACACAGCTCCTCCCTGTCTCTGAGTGGGACATATGAAAATTCTGTTATTCTTTACTGAAAAAAAATTAAAGGTTAAAGGGTTTGTAACACATACAAACTGAAAAATATTAACATTTTATGTCTTATAATTTCCATTTTTTTTTTTTTTTCTTTTCGAGATTGACTCCCCTGAACACACATCACTGTATTTAACCACTGAGGCAGGTCTGGCGAACCATGCGTTGAAGCAACTAATAGCTGTGTTGTGGCTAACCGCACCTGTTCCGTGTAGTCGTTTAAACACACAAGTAAAGGTGTCAACCATGAACATTATATTTTCATGATATACTATGGAAAACATAATAATAATAATAAAAACTAAAATGAGATTTGTATAGTCAATATTTTAACCATGACAACTAACCAGGTCTACTCAGCTCTGTATTTTAGATCGATTTAAAGCTATATTCCATTACATTTCATGATCCATACCACTTTATTTTGCTTAGCATTGTGGGAAGCTGGAGCCCACCCAGCAAACCATGGGCGAAGGCAGGGTACACCCTGAACATTGTGAGCTCTTTGTTGCTAGCAGCGTCTGTTTACATACAAAAGTACAGCTACAGAATGAATGCAAACCACATTCCATAAAAGTGTATAGTGTATATACTACATAAATACACGAAAACAAACTAAAATCATACTTTTGTAGGCTATATTTACAAATTTTTAAAAAATGACACTACGGCATGTCATGTGAGCTCAGCAGTTTTATCTGGCTGACCGTGATTCAAGCATTATCCACTCGGAATAATGGTTTATTATCCTAATGATTAATAGTTCCTGTTCTGATTGTGCCATTTATCATGTATTTTATGACCCTGATATCTACTAGTCTGGTAGACTACAAATAAAACCCTCAGTTTTGTTGTGCCAGACTGAAATATTTTACTAAGAGGTTGAAGCACTTGTCGTATGTTGGCAGGGGAACAGCTTGTGAATTGGATGAGTGCAACCTGCCATTAGACTGTGAGCCTTCCTCGGTTAGCAGGGTCCGAGTTTGCCACCTGCAATTTGCCTGGCTGCGTTTATGATCGCTGCAGAACCTGGCAATTTGTGGCAGTGCAACTGTCAAACCAGACAGTTTGTCACTTGGCATATTAATGCAGTGGAAGAAGCTTCTGATGACGTTACAGGGAAGACTACGTTTTTGAGTCTGTGAGTCTGGCTAAGATGTAAAATCTCTGGCAGAGACTAAGCAAGGTCTCTGGTGATGTGGCACGCACCCAAGAACTGAAAGTTGGTGACCCCATCCACAACAGCATATTAAGGAACATGCTCTTCCTGCTATCTCTTTCTAAAACACACAATCATGCCCTTAGTCTGACATTCAAACAGAGGTTATTGTTACAGCAATATTTGCACAGCAGTTAACATTGTGCTGAACTTATCAGCCGCGTTGTTGATGATTGTGTGTTTATGCATTCATTTACTGAACTTTTTAACCATATTAGGGTCATGGGGAGGTTAAATCCTATCTCGGTCAACTCTGGATGAAGGCGGGTTGCACCCTGAACAGCTCGCCAGCCATCACAGGGCCAACACACACACACACACACACACACACACACACATCCAGTCATATTCATGCTAACATCAGAGGGAAATTAACCTGATGGGTATGTTGTTAACTTGTGGGAGGAAACATGAGTATCCTGAAGAAACTCATGGAAGCACAGGAAGAACATGTAAACTCCACACGGAAATACTCTCATCGAGCCTGGGAATCTAACCCAGGACTTTTTTTTTGGAGGGGGGCACACACTCTAATATAAAACATACACAGACATCTAATACAATTATGTGCTTCCAAATCGGTGGCAATGGTTTGGGGAGGATTCATATCCTACTTTTTGCTGAATCGTTTACCAGGCGAACAACCTAGAGAAAGTGTCCCATTTCAGGCACATGCAAAGAGAAACCATGCCTTTTATTTACATATAAATGATTAAATACCCCCAGTGCCGCTAACTGGGTTATCAAAGGCCGGCCGTGTCTCTCGCTGTCTGTGGCAAGAGGTTCATGGAAAAGAACGATTGCTGACTTGTCAAGAGTAGCTGCATAGCCGTCAGTGTGTTTCTGCTCTACGATGGCCTGCTGAGCCGTCCAGGGTGTACTCTGCACTCACCCAGGGTCGGCTGAGATGGACGCTGGCCTCCCAAAGACCCTAATTAGGATTAAGCTGTTCAGAAAATGAATGAATGATTAAATACATAAAAATAGTTTTTTACATGTTTTAACTGCTATAAAGCACAGTAAGGTAAAGTCTGTTGGGCTTTTACCCCTGAGCCTGTGATTCATCACGCTGGAGCTGATCCCCATTCCTGTAGCGTGAAATCCTTTTGGATGGGACACTAATCCATCACAGCTTACCTTCCCAGTAGTTCTACGCTACTCAAGTGTAATATTCGTTGTGATAAGCCCAGTGGTGTAGTGGTAAAAAAAAAAAAAAAAATGGGGATAAATTGTAAAAAAAAAATGAATTAGGCTACGGAGCAGCCGAACATGATGGCATAGCGGAGCAGCACCGTGGGCCGTTAGGAAAAAAATCTTTGAATTTTGGGCTTGTAGAAGACATTTGAAGTAATTTTTAGAGTATTAAAGTGCCTTCACATCCAACACATTTTGAAGCAATTACACACTGAAAACTTGAATCTAGATCTAGTAAAAGGAACTACAATTTTAATGTTCAAAAGTAACTGGTGTAAAATACACAGCACCTTCAAAACCTAAGCAACTAGCGGCAACTAGCCAGTAGCCTGCACAGGCTACACTGCTGCGGCAGTGCTGCCACTGGCTAGTTAATTATACAGATCTAGTCACTCCACAAGCATTATGTCCCGTATTCTACATCTATAGACATTTTTATGCAAAATTATAAAATCTTTTCACTAACGGGTCAATGGCTCAATGCTATATATAATGCTGGAGAGGTCTGAAATACGACATATAAATATTCGGAGATAAATATAATGTGGCATGCCAGTATTATAATTGGCAACATTGAATGGGTTTATAATATCATGTTTATAAATACTAGTCCTTCTCAAAAAATTAGCATATTGTGATAAAGTTCATTATTTTCTGTAATGTACTGATAAACATTAGACTTTCATATATTTTAGATTCATTACACACAACTGAAGTAGTTCAAGCCTTTTATTGTTTTAATATTTATAATTCTGGCAAAAAAGTAAAGAAAAACCAAAAATCCCGATCTCAAAAAATTAGCATATTTCATCTGACTAATAAAAAAGTGTTTTTAATACAAAAAGGTCAACCTCCAAATAATTATGTTCAGTTATGCACTCAATACTTGGTCGGGAATCCTTTTGCAGAAATGACTGCTTCAATGCGGCGTGGCATGGAGCCAATCAGCCTGTGATGGTCTGGGGTGCCATGTCAGCTGCTGGTGTTGGTCCACTGTGTTTTATCAAGGGCAGGGTCAATGCAGCGAGCTATCAGGAGATTTTGGAGCACTTCATGCTTCCATCTGCTGAAAAGCTTTATGGAGATGAAGATTTTCATTTTTCAGCACGACCTGGCACCTGCTCACAGTGCCAAAACCACTGCTAAATGGTTTACTGACCATGGTATTACTGTGCTCAATTGGCCTGCCAACTCTCCTGACCTGAAGCCCATAGAGAATCTGTGGGATATTGTGAAGAGAAAGTTGAGAGACACCAGACCCAACACTGTGGATGAGCTTAAGGCCGCTATCGAAGCATCCTGGGCCTCCGTAACACCTCAGCAGTGCCACAGGCTGATTGGCTCCATGCCACGCCGCATTGAAGCCGTCATTTCTGCAAAAGGATTCCCGACCAAGTATTGAGTACATAACTGAAGATAATTATTTGAAGGTTGACTTTTTTTTGTATTAAAAACAGTTTTTTATTATTGGTCAGGTGAAATATGCTAATTTTTTGAGATAGGAATTTTGGGTTTTCATGAGCTGTATGCCAAAATCATCAGTATTTAAACAATAAAAGACCTGAAATATTTCAGTTCATCCACGCGCAGTGAGGAGATGGTAAGAGAAATAAAAAGTTCTCCAATGCGGCTCACTGTTTAAGAATTTCAACAAATGGTGGCATCTTGGGGTCACAAAGTCTTCAAAACAAACATCAGGTGCCCTGTACATGCCAACAAGATGTTTTGGAGGCATGCAGAAAAAAGCCTTTTCTCACTCAAAATCATAAACGTAAACGTCTGGAGTTTGCTGAGCTTCACCGGGACTTCCACTGGGACCATGTGCTTTGGTCAGATGAGACCAACATAGAGCTTTTTGGTAACAAAAACTTTAAATGGGTGGGGTGGAACACAAAAGATGAATATGTAGAAAAGAACCTCATGCCCACTGTGAAGTATGGGGGAGGATCAGTGATGCTACGGGCCTGCTTCTCTTCCAGGGGCCCTGGGAACCTTGTTAGGGTGCATGGCATCATGGACCCTCTGCCCAAAAGCTGAAGATGGGTCATCACTGGGTATTTCAGCAAGATAATGACCCTAAACATGTGGCCAAATCTACATATAAATGGTTCACAAGGTACAAAATCAAGCTCCTCCCATGAACATCTCAGTCCCCAGACCTCAACCCCATTGATAACCACGTGTTCTATGGTGAGAGGTTCATGTAAAAGAACCACTGCTGACTTTCGACAAGAGTAGCTGCGTAGCCATCAGCGTGTTTTCGCCCTGCGATGGCCTGACGAGCTGTCCGGGGTGCACTCTGCCCTCGCCCAGAGTCAGCTGGGATGGGCGCCAGCCTCTTTGCGACCCTAATTCGGATTAAGTGGTTACAGAAAATGATGTCCATGGTGCTGTTCCAGCTGTATGTGTATGTATATGTATATAACATCCACTGTGAAAATGTGGATGTTAATACTGTTCCCTTTTTTTCTGTGCATTTTTTTTTTATTTAAAATGAGGCAAGGCTTTGTACTTTGAGCCAGTTTACACCAGCCAGTCCTGTTGTCAGGTCATATCGAAACACTTCCTACGTTGTTCCTAGATTCCGGATTTCTTGGTTTAATTCATTACCTATTTAATCGTGAGTTGATCCTTGTACAACACTCTGTGCTGTATTAACTTGCACTGTCCAGTGTTCATTACATTCTGTGATTTTCTTGATCGATGATATTTATTATACGACTTAAACATTTTCATTCAGTCGTTTTTCGGAACCCCTTAATCCTACTAGTGTCGTAAAGAGGTTGGAGTCTATCTCAGCCAAGTCTGGGTGAAGGCGGGGTCCATCCCAAACAGCTTGCCAGTCTATAACTGGGTCAACATATCCACACACAAACAACCTGAAACCTAGGGACAAGTGTGAACAGACGATTAGCTTAATATGCATGTCTTTGGCCTGTGGGCGGAAACTGGGGTACCTTTAGAAAACCCATGCAAGCATGAGTAGAAAACATGCAAACTCATTCATTTATTTTCTGAACTGCTTAGTCTTAATTAGGGTCGCGGGGAGACTGGCGCTCATCTCAGCCGACTCTGGGTGAGGGCGGGGTACATCCTGGACAGCTCGCTAGGCCATCGCATGGCAGAACATGCAAACTCCACACAAAAACACTGTTGCCCTGCTGGGGACTTGAACTCAAGACATTCTTTCTGTGAGGTTGATATGCTAAGCACTATGCCACCGTGTCGCCTGAAACATTTGCGCTTGTGTGTATTTTACATTAAATACGATAAATAATATCCACATAAAATCCTCCAAGTGATCATATCGGATGCAGTGCCAAACTACTTGAACTCACATCCAAGCTGGATTAGTGTTGATAAAGGAATATTTACATATGTAGCAATTAGTAAATTGACATACCAGCCTGAAGGTGGCGTAGTGGGTACCATGTCTGACTTGGAGCGAGAAGGTCCTTGGTTTGAGGCCTGTCTGTATGGACTCTGTATGGTCTCCCTTGTGCTTAAATTAATTTTCCTTTTGGCACCACAATCCAAAGACATGCGCATTAATCCAACTGGCTGTCCCAAATCTCCCCTAGGTGTTAGGTGTGGGTGTGTGTTGGCCACGCAATGGTCTGACATACTGTTCCCGGTGTACCTCACCTGCTCCCAGATTTGGTTAAGATAGACTCTGGCCTCCATGCAAACCAAGTAGGATTAATGAGCGACTGATGACATGACCGCCTGTAGCCTGGTCATTTGCTCTTTCCATGTCAACCTGTAACATCTGTGACTGAGTGATATCTGAGCAACCTGTGGAAAGCTTTGACTGATGCCATTGTGATGTGTGTTTTGTAGTATTGCAGCTGGCTAAACCTGTTGGTTTGGCGAGTTATCTTATTCAGGATTATCTTTACTCATCAGCAATCAGAGCAGATTTACATCAAATCTTAAACCCACAAACAATACTTGTGTATACAAGCATAACAATGAAAGTGTTGGCAGACGTAGCCTGAAGGTTAGAGAAGCGGGTTTGGGCCGGTTGTTCAGTTCTTGAACCAGCAGGGAAAATGAGTGGCAGCTAAAGTGCTCTTGAGCAATGTACCTAATCCCCATCTGCTCTCTGGGTGCCACGATGTGGCTGCCCACTGCACAGTGAGTGTGTGTGTGTGTGTGTGTGTGCGTGTGTGTGTGTGTGTGTGTGTGTGCGCTTACTGTCTGACTGTCTTCCTTTCGGCTTTTTTCCCTTTTACTCGGGAGTCGCCACAGCGAATCGTCTGATTCGCACGTTTGATTTGGCAGAGGTTTTTACGTCGGATGCCCTTCCTGTCACAACCCTTTTTTTTTAGCAAGGGACAGAAACACGCTGACGGCTTTGCAGCTCCTCTTTACGAAAGTCAGCAATGGTTCTTTTACATCAACCTCTCACCATAGACAGTGAGAGACATGGCCCGCCTTTGATAACCCAGTTAGCTGCACTGGGGGGGGGGACAGTGACAACCTTGTGGGCTTTCAAACTGTGTTTGCTTACTGTCTGTCTTCCTTTCGGCTTTTTCCCTTTTACTCGGGAGTCGCCACAGCGAATCATCTGATTCGCACGTTTGATTTGGCAGAGATTTTTTTACGTCGGATGCCCTTCCTGTCACAACCCTTTTTAGCAAGGGACAGAAACACGCTGACGGCTTTGCAGCTCCTCTTTACGAAAGTCAGCAATGGTTCTTTTACATCAACCTCTCACCATAGACAGTGACAGACATGGCCCGCCTTTGATAACCCAGTTAGCTGCACTGGGGGGGACAGTGACAACCTTGTGGAGAGTGGGACTCGAACCCCCAACCTTTGGATCAGGGATCCAGCGCCCTATACCACTAGACCACCACTGCTTACTATGGGTTAAAATTCAGAGCCAGATTTCCCTTGCAGTATTAATACACCCATTCATTCGCCAATACACTTACTTGCTTTTCCTAGGGTCGAGGGGCCGTGGTGGGATACGCCTTGAACAACCTGGTAGAGCATCACGAGGCAGCGCACACAACCATTCACACTGATACCAGTTTAGAACAGCAGGTTAGCCTAATGTGCATGTCTTTTTGGATTGTCCAAAGAGTATGGAGAGGAAACACTTGCTGGCATTTTGAAATACGCAAACTTCACACAGGAATTCAAGAGGTGTGACAACAATATTGATTCAACTGCTGAGAAATTACAATTTTTGACTATAGATCCTTCACATCCATAACTATAATAGGACAGATAAGTAGTTGGTGTGGCCTTTACCCCAAAATACTCCACAGAGGCCACCATTAGGTTGAAACATCACCAAAACATATTAGAGGTACAGTAGACACTTTCCGAGTGGACAATTAATTAATGCACCGGAAAGAAACTATAGCGGAAGGTCATAGAATTCCTTTCTCAGCAGGGGGGGCCTTTACAACATCTATAGCCAAGGTAACGATCACAGACACTATCACGGAGGTGATGCATACCATTTGTTAAAGTCTCCAATGAAGGGAAGCCTTCATATATGTGAATACTAAAGCTTTACTTCATCATCTTCTTCTTCTTCCGCTTCTTCTGGGGTCGGGTCGCGGGGGCAGCAGCCTAAGCAATGAGGTCCAGACGTCCCTCTCCCCTGCCACTTCCTCCAGCTCTTCCGGGGGACACTGAGGCATTCTCAGGCAAGCCGAGAGACATAGTCCCTGAAACATGTTCTAGGTCGACCACAGGGTCTCTTCCTGGTTGGACATGCCTGAAACACCACACTAGGGAGGCTTTCGGGAGGCATTCTGGCCAGGTGCCTGAGCCACATCATCTAGCTCCTCTTAATGCGAAGGAGTAGCGGTTCTACTCCGAGCTCTCCCCGGATGGCAGAGCTTCTCACCTTATCTGTAAGGGAGAGCCCCATCACCCGGCGAAGGAAGCTCATTTCAGCCGCTTGTATCCGCGATCTTGTTCTTTCAGTCACTACCCAAAGTTTGTGACCATAGATGAGGGTTGGAACGTAGATCGACTGGTAAATTGAGAGCTTTGCATTGTGGCTCAGCTCCCTCTTTACCACAACGGAACGATACAGGCTTCCATTTTAGAGCAGAGGCTGCAGCGATCCGTCTGTTGATCGCCCTCTCCATCCTTCTCTCACTCATGAACAACACCCCAAGATACTTAAACTCCTCTACTTGGGGCAAGACGTCATTCCCGACCTGGAGGGTGCGTTCCACCTTTGTCTGACTGAGAACCATGGCCTCGGACTTAGAGGTGCTGATTTTCATCCCGGCTGCTTCACACTCGACTGCGAATCGCTCCAGTGAGAGCTGGAGATCCTGGCTTGATGAAGCCAAAAGGACAATGTCATTCGCAAAAGGCACAGATGAGATCCGATGGCTACCAAACCAAAAGAAATTAGAAATTCTGTCCATAAAAATTATGAACAGAAATGGTGACAAAGGACAGCCTTGGCGGACACCAACCCTCACCGGAAACGAGTTCGACCTGTTGTGCAATGATCGAATGGCCTGTAGCAATGGGTCCGGAATGCCATACTCCCGGAGCACGCCCCACAAGATAGCCAGAGGGACACGGTCAAAAGCCTTGTCCAAATCTACAAAACAAGCTTGAAGCTTTACTTCAAGACGGAAAACGCAGGTAACACCCAGATTAGGCGAGAAAACCTGCCAATCGTGTTCTGAAACAAGATTCTTTGGACAAGATGCACTAGTGACAGAAGATAGTACGGATCTAGAAATGAAATTCTCATGATCCAGAACACACCATATCATTTGTGAAGCGTGGTGAAGGCAGGGTTATGATGTAAGAAAAACTAGCTAACTGGTGTTTATTAATGTGAGCGCTGGGAGAAACAGGGTGAATTCTGAAGTATAGAGAGCTGTACTTTCTGCTCAGATTCAGTCAAATTCCATAAAACGGACAGAATGGGGCACATGTATAATGAGTTAAAATGTACAACAAAAGCAAACTATGTATTTTTTAAAGCAAGAAATGGAAAGGCTCTGAAATGGCCAAGTCACTGAGCCACTGACTTTCACCTACTTAAGACAAAACTGCAGGCAGAAACGCACAAAACCAACAAGATACAGAAATAGTAAAATGGCTTGTACGGGACCTTTCAACTTAAAAATTAACATGTTGGTGTTAGATAAGATCTCCAGAGTTACTTTAGATACGGGGGATGGGGGGTGAGGTTTGGTTTAATATTAACATTCCCTATTGAGTTCTTCTAAGGCGTGTCCGCACTGCTGAAAGTTTCAGCTCCCTGCACCATGAAGCAACAAGTCTTTTCTTTCCTTCCATTTTTTTTTTTGGCTGATTTTTTTTATTTATTTATTTATTTTTTTTGTAAACTGAGTATGTTTTTCTCTTGTTTAAGCCTGAAAGTCTAATTTTCTGTCCTGTCCCACCAGGTTTATATACTCGGGGGATAGGTACACTGGGTGATCCAGGGAAAGGGTGGAGCAAGTAAAGAGGACATTACAGACACACTTCATACCTCACCTTTCAGTGTTTGTCCTGACTGCTGGTGGATTATAGGATCATGTTGAGCCTCATCAAATTACCTCAAGTTTTAAACATCAACCAGGTTCCAAAAGTAAGTGTATCTGATTTTGTACTGAGGATCTTTTTATTAATGATGTTGTGCTTAAGTACGTGTGTCTGCAAACACTGTGAAGAGACAGAAAGCATGTTTTTAATCCCCTTTTTTAACCATGTGACAAACAGTAGTACGATAATCCTGTATAATGATAGATTTAGTTTTTATTATCATCAAGACATCTGTTCATTTTCATCCGTTCATCTCATTATTAAATAAATTAATGTCTATACAGGTGTTCCATGAGGATGGGATCGTATCTGGCTATCGGTATCCACACAGCTCAGCTAAAGACTGTGTTCTTAGCATCTTTCAGCTAACTAATGAAACCCTCAACATTTGGACACACTTTCTTCCTACATGGTATGACACCAACACTTTTAATTTGGGACTAAAGCCAGACCCATTTTGCTGTTTGAGGCAAAAATCAGCATGTGGGAAGCAGGATGATCTTCCAATATCAAATCATGAAGTGTTTCATTCTATTTTAAATTTTTACTACATATGCGTGTGTGTGTATATATATACACAGACAGACGGTAGTCCTTCTCACAAATATTAGCATATTGTGATAAAGTTCATTATTTTCTGTAATGTACTGATAAACATTAAACTTTCATATATTTTAGATTCATTACACACAACTGAAGTAGTTAAAGCCTTTTATTGTTTTAATATTCATAATTTTGGCAAAAAAGTAAAGAAAAACCAAAAATCCCAATCTCAAAAAATTAGCATATTTCATCCGACCAATTTAAAAAAAAAAAAAAAAAAAAAGTGTTTTTAAGACAAAAAAGTCAACCTTCAAATAATTATGTTCAGTTCTGCACTCAATACTTGGTTGGTAACCCTTTTGCAGAAATGACTGCTTCATTGCGGGGGTGGCATGGAGCCAATCAGCCTGTGGCACTGCTGAGGTGTTACGGAGGCCCAGGATGCTTCGATAGCGGCCTTAAGCTCATCCACAGTGTTGGGTCTGGTGTCCCTCAACTTTCTCTTCACAATATCCCACAGATTCTCTATGGGCTTCAGGTCAAGAAAACCAAGGTTTTGGCACTGTGAGCAGGTGCCAGGTCGTGCTGAAAAATTAAATCTTCATCTCCATAAAGCTTTTCAGCAGATGGAAGCATGAAGTTCTCCAAAATCTCCTGATAGCTAGCTGCATTGACCCCGCCCTTGATAAAACACAGTGGACCAACCCCAGCAGCTGACATGGCACCGCAGACCATCACTGACTGTGGGTACTTGACACTGGACTTCAGGCATTTTGGCATTTCCTTCTCCCCAGTCTTCCTCCAGACTCTGGCACCTTGATTTCCGAATGACATGCAAAATTTGCTTTCATCCGAAAAAAGTACTTTAGACCACCGAGTTTTCTGGTTCAAAAGTGGCTTGACCTGGGGAATGCGGCACCTGTAGCCCATTTCCTGCCCACGTCTGTGCATGGTGGCTCTGGATGTTTCTACTCCAGACCCAGTCTACTGCTTTCACAGGTCCCCCAAGGTCTGGAATCGGCCCTTCTTTCACATTTTCCTTCCCACAGACGTCCCACTGAGGTGCCTTGATACAGCACAGTCTGGGAACAGCCTATTCGCTCAGAGATTTCTTTCTGTGTCTTACCCTCTTGCTTGAGGGTGTCAATGATGGCCTTCTGGACAGCAGTCAGGTCGGCAGTCTTCCCCATGATTGCGGTTTTGAGTAATGAACCAGGCTGGGAGTTTTTAAAAGCCTCAGGAATGTTTTGCAGGTGTTTAGAGTTAATTGGTTGATTCAGATGATTAGGTTAATAGCTCGTTTACACTACCTGAACATCATATGCTCATTTTTTGAGATAGGAATTTTGGGTTTTCATGAGCTGGATGCCAAAATCATCATATTAAACAATTAAAGACCTGAAATATTTCAGTTGGTGTGCAATGAATCTAAAATATATGAAAGTTTCATTTTTATCAGTACATTACAGAAAATAATGAACTTTATCACAATATGCTAATTTTTTTTAGAAGGACTAGTATGTGTGTATGTGTGTGTGTGTGTGTGTGTGTATATATATATATATATATATATATATATATATATATATGTAATATGTATATCAACTTATCAGCTATTATTTACTTTAAATAATTAATTTATTAAAAACAACGTATATTTTGTTGCCCATAAAAGGGCTTTTAATTATTGTAGAACATCCAGACAGGAGAAAACTTCACCTTATCAACAATTACACATAATTGTAAACATTAAAGCCATGTGTGTAGCCATATACTGTATCTCCCTGTTTATATAGTTCCTATAGAAACAGTAACGTGAATGGGCACATTCTAGTATATACATAAACCTTGCAGCCAGATGTTTCGTCTGACCCATGCTTTTACAGAAACTCGATGAATATCTCATGGTTAATTCGAATCAAGTATTCAATAATACTGTGGATGATGACAAACAAGGCGACATGGTGGCCAGCACATCCACCTCACAGTAAAAAGTCCTGGGTTCAAATCCCAGACTCAATGATGGGATTTCAGTGTGGAGTGTGCATGTTCTTCCTGGGCTTGCGTGAGTTTCTTCAAAGTATCTGTGGCCTCCCACAGCTCAAAGACATGCATATTAGGCAAATTGCCCCTTGGTGTGGATGTGAGTGAAAATGGTTGTGTGTTGCCCTGCAAGTTCAGTCCAGTTACCTTTTTGGGTTGTTCCTAACTGTTCTGTGATGAATTAGTAGTGTTGCCTCACACTGAGATGGTTCTGGGTTTGAAGTGCATTTTGGACAAGGGCATCTTGATCTATACTTTACATGTTCTGTTCGTGCTTGCTTGGGGTTCCTCTGGGTACTCTGGTTTTCTTCCACAGTTAAACGCCACATGAAATGAAAAATACATTCTCCAAGTTTTAATTTTGTTGCAGCTTTGGCCTAATGGTTAGAGAAGTGGCTTTGGAACCGAAAGGTCGCTGGTACGATTCCGGAACCAGCAGGAAATCTGTGTGGAGGTGGAGGAGTGAGCTGCACCTTCCCTTTCTCCGCATTCATGGCTGAAGTGCCTTTTGAGCAAGGCACCTGATCCCCATGTGTGTGGCAGCCCACTGCTCTGAGTGTGTGCTCACTCTTTACATGTGCGTGGGTGCTCGCTTTGGATGGGTTAAATGCAAAGAAAATAATTTCCCTTGTGGGATTAATGCAGTCGAGCAAAAAAAAATGTTAATGGTTTATTTCTTGTTATATAGACTGGTTTATGGACACTTGACCACAACACTCGTATGTCTTTCTTGATGGTTGGACTCCAACGTTCGTTCCTGTCTGTTCAGTTCATCAGTTCATTTTCTGTACCCGCTTAATCCTAATTTGGGTCACGGGGAGGCTGGTGCCCATCCCAGCCAACTTCGGGCAAGGGCAGAGTACACCCTAGACAGCTCGCCAGGCCATCGCAGGGCGGAAACACGCTGACGGCTTTGCAGCCTACTCTTGTCGAAAGTCAGCAATGGTTCTTTTACATGCCTCACACCATAGACAGTGAGAGACATGGCCGGCCTTTGATAACCCAGTTAGCTGCACTGGGGGGGACAGTGACAACCTTGTGGAGAGTGGGACTCGAACCCCCAACCTTTGGATCAGCGATCCAGCGCCCTATACCACTAGACCACCACTGCCCCTCGTTCCTGTCTGTTGTTGTATTAAATTTGCCTCTTCTGGGACGGCTGTCCACTGGATGTTGGCGTGTGGACTTTGGGGATTTGTGATGACTCATCTGCATGACTACTGCTATCAGTTTATCCCAAACGTGTTCAGTGGGGTTGAAGTTGCTGCTCTGTGCAAGTGACTCACGTTCTCCTACACCAACCTTTGCAAGACATGTCTTCATGGAGCTCACTGTATGTGCAGGGGGACGCCAATGATAGAACAAGTTTGAATCTCCTAATTCTAGTGAAGGAAAATTGTAACCCAACAACCGATGAAGACATTCTGCACAATTGTGTGCCTCCAGTTTTGCGCAACCAACTTGAGGAAGAAGCTACATATGTGTCTGATGGTCAAGTGTCTGTCCATGTTTGTCCATGTTGTGTACCAAATAGATGGGGGGGAAAACACAGGGACATTTATTAACTTGGTGTACAAGAAATATTATCTTTGATTTTTTTTTTGTCCCCTCCCCATGATTATAATACATATATACCAGTTAGTGGTATAGGGCGCTGGATCGCTGATCCAAAGTTTGGGGGTTCGAGTCCCACTCTCCACAAGGTTGTCACTGTCCCCCCCAGTGCAGCTAACTGGGTTATCAAAGGCGGGCCATGTCTGTCACTGTCTATGGTGAGAGACATGTAAAAGAACCATTGCTGACTTTCGTAAAGAGGAGCTGCAAAGCCGTCAGCGTGTTTCTGTCCCTTGCTAAAAAGGGTTGTGACAGGAAGGACATCTGACGTAAAAACCTCTGCCAAATCAAACGTGCGAATCAGATGATTCACTGTGGCGACTCCCGAGTAAAAAAGGGAAAAAGCCGAAAGGAAGACAGACAATACCAGTTCCTGGCCCGTGCACTCAAAATCTTTTTTTTAATATGTCAGATAGCAGACTTGAGTTAATAATTATTCTTGAGTGTGTGGGGAGAATTTCACAGTTCATCTTTTAAGAGAATTATAAAGCGTTACACAGTGAAGTGAATAATTCACTTCACTAGCACCAGCATTGACTGTATTTTTTAAAGTGTCGCCTGTCTTCCCAAGCGTTCCATATACGTATCTCCCAATCCACAAGGTCGGCACTCTTCACAGTTTTTACTTTGATTTCACATCTATGTCTGTTGTTTTTCTTAAAATTTGTAATAAATCTGAGCTAGGAATAGAACCCAGGACCTTCATGCTGTGAGACAGATGTGTTACCAACTATGCCACAGTGTTGTCTTTAATAGAAGTGATCTCATTTGTGTAATACATCTTAATTGTTTAAATTTTCTGCTTTTTAAGGTGGTTCTTGTGGAAGTTCCTTGTGGTGCTGATGGAGGAAGACTGGCAGGATTCCTACCGTTGGCCTCTTCTTGTCTTTCTGTTATCCTGCTGCTTGTATCCACTGGCTTCCAGCTGTGCACACACCTTCAGTACCATGTCCGAACGTGCCAGACACATCTGCTTCTTCTTTGACTACGGAGCATTAAGTTTCTACAGTTTGGGTCAGGAAGCTGGAATTCATCACGTGATGTGATAATGCTAAATTCTTACAGAACAGAGGAGTCATTTACCAAAGTGATTACTTATCATGATGTTTGTTTAAATGTTTGTACGTCAACAGGTTCTGCCATCACTTATTCCTCCTATATATTTCCTGAGAAATGGGTGAACAGTGTTTTCCATAAATATTACATTCCTGCTGCCGTCCTCAATTCTATCATCTCCACTGGGCTTGCCTGTTACTCAAGGTGAACTAGATGATTCAATATGATCCCGTCCTTTGAAAATGGACATTTCCTATTCCTAGTTTAAAATTCAAAATGAACCCTCTTCAGTTTGCAGATTAAGAGACTGACATTTCGTGGTACTGTACCTTCTACAGCAGTGACCCCCGACCTTTTATCACTGCGGATCGGTCAACGCTTTACAATTTTACTGCGAACTTCGGGGGGGGTCATAGATTGTAAATATAATTTATTCATTTATATGAAATATTATTATTATTATTATTATTACAGTGGTATCTCACCTTACGAAAGACCCAACAAACGAAAAATCCAGGTTATGAAATGCATTTACCTATAATTTACGTCTGGATACGAAACAAATTCAAGTTACGAAACGCGCCATCTAAAAAAATTCAAACAATGCACAAGTTGCTCTCCCATTGGCTATCTCCCAATATCCCGCCCTGCTGGCCTCTCATTGACTAGGGGGGAGCTGCATCTCCATAATACCCATGATGCTTTTCGTGTGCCTTCAACCCATTGTTTGTCACGAAGTTCTAACACGCGTAAAGGACAGAGTTACTGTTGTTTCGGGAGTTTTTGAAGTGTGCTCATTGCAACTTTATTTTTTGGCTCAGGATTTTAACCTTGCATAAACAAAGATTATAACTCTGCTAAGAAGACATGGTCAACACATACGCGCGCGTGCGCGCGCACACACACACACACACACACACACACACATGCGCGCATGTGATTCCCGGTGGAATGAAAAGAAGTGGGCTCGTGGCATGCGGTTGAGTGATATCGCAAAGGAATATGGTCAAACCCGTCTACAATTGGTACGATATTGAAGCAGACGGAGGCCTTAAAAGGTATACTTTTATAATTTTAAAGGGTTTAGGGGGTAGTATTGGGGGGGCCTTGGAACAAATCAGGCCTTTTACATGTAAAATGCAGCTCAACCTATGAAAAAATCAGATTACAAAACCACTTCTGGAACAGATTAATTTCATAAGGTGAGGTACCACTGTATTATTATTAATAATAATAATAATAATAAACACTCCATGAATGGTATTTTTCAACAGTTGAAATAAAGTTGGTTGGGAAGTAGAGCTTGAACTTTACTTAAAACAAAAAAAAACAACAAAAAAAAAAACAAGACAGGTGATGATGCACCAGCTGGGAGAATGAAGGTCTCACCTAAAGGTCTCAAAGTCAAAGGTCTCAGTCTCATGTTTGAAACATGTCCAACTCGCCTCTGTTCATGTGCCGTCCCCTTGTGGGTTACATTTTAGCGCTCAAATGACCGACATGTAACCGAGAGAATCCGGTCATTTTTCAAAATAAACGATTTTTCAAAAAGATAGATTGTTCAGACTCAGATAATAAATAAAACAGAAATAATTAACTATTTCTCCTGTGGCCTGGTACCAATTGAGTGGTTGGGGTGGTTGGGGACCCCTGTTCTACAGTACCGTGCTTCGTTTTTCCCGCATCAGTGTTAATGTCCCCTCTTTTCTGGTTCGGGCTGCGACCTAAAAACATTGTATTACATGATGTGATTGCACAAGCATGCTCAAGCTGCCCTCACATGGCCTTGTTCTGACCCTGGATCAGTGCAGTTCCAAACCACTGTGGTATTAATTTGACACTGTGATGGTGCTCGCCATCACCCGGCACTGGCAGTTATAAATTACCAAATTTTAAAAATGTTTGAAATTTCTCGGCAGTTTTTAAAAATATGTATTGCCTTCCTGCTGATTTCTCGCTGCCATGTTCTCCTTATGTTCTCCCTCTGCATTTGAACCGTGTTCAATACAACCCCATAAAGACCTATTCAGTGTTTTCTCTTACTGCTCACAACTGTTTTTTTGCTCCACTACGGTCATTTTGGCCTGCACTGAACTGCTATGAAATCCGCCCCATGTCAGGCTGTTTTGCTATACCGCCCTAACCGTCTCAGCACTCATCTCTGTCTTTTTATGTTTTATTTCTTAGGCTTGGATTTCCTTTCATTGATTATAACTACCATATTCATAAAAGGTAACGTCACCTGATGGTTTCCTCATTTATTTATTTATTTATTTTTTTAATGATGTAAAAGTTTGATATAGTTTATTATCAGGAGGAACTTCTATCCGAAGGATATAAGACTTCTGTACCAAGACATGCCATTGCAACTTTTTTATCATTTGTAATAATACAAGATTGATCTTCAGGACTTTACCAACCACTAACCTGCTGTTATGACGTTCATGTGTTTGTTTACATCATCCTTCAGCACACTGTACTGTACACTGCATTTACATAAATGTATTGATCTAAAAATGATCAATCATTCATTTTCTGTAACGCTTAATCCTAATTAGGGTCGCGAGGAGGCTGGAGCTCATTTCAGCTGACCCTGGGCTAGGGCAGAGTACACCCTGGACAGCTTGCCAGGCCATCGCAAGGCTATTTTATAATCCGTCAAAACATTTTATTATTTTTGGTTGGTGAAAAACTATCAAATATTTCTTGGAATTTTTGTTACGAGCATAATTATTGCATCATTGCCAGCAGACAACCAGATTACTGCATCATTGGCCATGGATAAGTTGAATGCACTTTCGGTATGTCTTACACAGTACCATGATTGACAGTTCGAAAATATTTAGCATAAATAATGAATAAAACAATTATAGAATTTGGCTTCCATTTGATATATAAAATTATTTGATCTCAAAGGATGTTATTGAATTTATAACAGCCCCTCAGTAGAATAATTCTCCATATCATACGAAAGCCTCATGATATCTTAATATAATATAAATTATAGCTTAATATTATATGCACATTTATTTTATTTTTTAATATGCAGTTTCAGTTTCTGCGGCTTCAGTGCATCGCTGGTTTTTCAAAAATATTCATCAAAAAAATAAGGAAAAATAGAGAAAAAGTTGAGGAAAGTACCACAAAATAAGGCCAATTATGAAAAAACCCAAATAAATAAAAACAAAAAAAACAACCAAATAAAACTACTTCCATTTTTGTGTGTGAGGTGCACATCTGTGTGTGTGTGTGTGTGTGTGTGTGTGTGTGCTCGCGCATCTGTATGTTCGCGTTTTTATGATCACGGGGAGGCTGGCGCCCATCCCAGCCAACTCTGGGCGAGGGCAGAGTACACCCTGGACAGCTCGCCAGGCCATCACAGGACAGAAACACACTGACAGCTTTGCAGCTACTCTTTACAAAAGTCAGCAATGTTTTTTTTTTTTTTTGAACCTCCCACCATAGACAGTGAGAGACATGGCCCGCCTTTGATAACCCAGTTAGCTGTACTGGGGGG
The DNA here is from genome assembly GCA_024760905.1 of Plotosus lineatus. Lineage (NCBI taxonomy): Eukaryota > Metazoa > Chordata > Actinopteri > Siluriformes > Plotosidae > Plotosus > Plotosus lineatus. The sequence continues at coordinate 45,825,884 of CM045739.1, forward strand.
GACAGTGACAACCTTGTGGAGAATGGGACTCAAACCCCCAACCTTAGGATCAGTGATCCAGCACCTTTACCACCACTGCCCCCTCAGGATGTTTCAATATGTTATACTTGTATGAGAGTGTATTGAGAAGTTCATAGGCTGACTGAAAAGAAGTACAGTGGAACCTCACTTTACGAGAGTCTCACCAAACGAAAAATTTAGGTTACGAAACGCAGTTTCCTAAAATTTTTGTCTCTGGATACGAAACAAGTTCACGTTATGAAAGCGCCATCTTAAAAATTCAAATGCGCCATTCAAACATTCAAACAATGCGTGAGTTGCTTTCCCTTTGGTCGTCTCCCAACACCCCGCCTCGCTGGCCTCCCATTGGTTAGGAGGGAGCTGAATCTCCATAATACAGTGCTGTACCCATAATGCTTTTCGTGTGCCTTTGACCCATTGTTCGACACACGTGTGAAGGAGGTTGGTTCGTGAGTTTTTTTTTAGTGTGCTCACTACAGCGTTATTTTTTGTTATTAATCATGAGCCCCAAGAAAGTGATTCCCGGTGAGACTGAAAAGAAGAAGCAAGTCCTGTTATCAATAAAAGTAAAATAGGAGATAAAAAAAAAAAAAATGAAAGTGGGATTCGGTTGAGTGAAATCGCAAAGGAGTATGGCCGAAACCCCTCTGCAATCAAGACGATATTGAAGCAGAAGGAGGCCTTCAAAGCAGAGATACAGTGACTGAGGCGATTATTTTGGAAAAAACAACCGCCATATTTAAGGACCTTGTGAGGGGGGGTGGGGGTTCTTCAGACCAGCAACCTCTGGATTTTAAAGCGTTGCATGGGTGGTTTGAGAGACTTAAAAAAAGGTAAATAATTTTATTATACTTTGAACACATATTTATTACAAAATTGGTGTACTTTTATAATTTTAAAGGGTTTATGGGGTAGTATTGGGAGCCTTGGAACGAATCACGCGTTTTACATGTAAAATGCGGTTTACAAAACAGGCGCTGGAACGGGTTAATTTCGTAAAGTGAAGTACCACTGTAATGCCAGATCAATGAAATTTGTTGAAACACTGGGGGAAGAGGTGTGTAGCCTGCAGGGGAGACTCTTGGAAAACATATCACATAGTTAAATTTGATTTTGAATTACGGCCAGTATATGAACTTTTCATATCCTCGTATAACTGTGTGTTACGTATAACAAGTATAACAAGTAAAGAATCTTGAATCTTGTGTTTTAAAGTAAAATATGTTTCTTAGGTCTGTCGAGAAACCAAACGTGAAACTAGGAAAAATTCTACGGATTGTGTCCTTTTCATTTCCTTATATCTTTGACAATATCCCGTTATTCTATAGGGTGAGTACTTGCCGTCATTAGTCATAGTGACATCATGGTTATAGTCTATATTGTTGCTGTTGTCAATTCTGTCTTTCATATATATATATATATACAGTATGTCACCTGGCCTTTTGATTGGCTTGTCTGCCTTTTCAGATATTTTTGTGTATTGGAGATGATTGTACACTTAATGAAGCCACAACTGTTCACTATCAGCACACGGCGCTGGCTCTGTTCACAGGATTCCTCTTCGCCTCACACTTACCTGAACGCCTGGCACCTGGAAGTTTCGACTATATAGGTGTTTTTATAATTTGGTTTTTTTTTTTTCATTTTAATATTCAGCCACATATAACATTAAACATATACACTCACCGTGCTCTTCATCAGGAACAGCTATACAGACGCTCCCTGACTTGCGTTCTTCCGTTTTACGGGTTTTTTTTTTTTTTTCGATTTTACATTTTTTGTTTTGTTTTTTTTTTTTCAAAAAAAGTCACATTTTGAGTTTAGACATACCTACGTAGTACGGTGATGCTGCGTCCATTGTTTACAAATGACAGACTGAACGTGCCCCTCTTTCTTCCCAGTTCAGTTTATATATATATATATATATATATATATATATATATAAAAAATCAGTTATATAGCGTGTTACCCTTGTGTTAAGACATCGTCTCTGTGCTCTTTGTGTTTACACGGTTTAGCGGACTTTTGTAACCCTAAGCAAATATGGTTGGTGATTCACATCAGTGCAGGCTGTGTTCTAAACGAGTTCAACGGCACCCTTGCAGACCGGAAGTGCGTATAACCCACAGCAAGTACACTACTTTCGCAAGTACCCTACTTTCGGTATTGAGTGCCTCACGTATTGTAAGCGTTGATTGGCTGTTTTAAGCTTCATGTAAAGTGACTCGGTATAAATAAGTGACTTATTTGAAATTAATGTTGATATTATTTGATATATTTGATATTTTACAATGTTATGTTTATAATAATTGATTTCGGGGTGTTTTATGAGATACGATAATGGTATTTTTGGATGTATGTGCGAATCAGATGATTCGCTGTGGTGACTCCCGAGAAAGGGAAAAAAGCCGAAAGGAGAAGTCCAGTATGAGCATCATACGTCACACGCCATACGTTACTGTAACATTTACGTTCACTTTCAACTTACATTTGGCTGTCCAGAACCAATCAAAAACGTAAGTCAGGGAGCGTCTGTACATTCACATGGTTATTATTGATTTAATGATGTGCCTTTCTTCTCTCCACAGGACACAGTCATCAGCTCTTTCATGTTTTTGCGATTATTGGCACATACTTCCAGCTTGTTGCAGTTGAGCTTGACATGACCTTACGGAAAGAATGGCTTCTGATCCATTCACAACCCATTACCTTCATTAACACAGTGGGAGCAGCACTGCTTTGTGGAGCATTCAGTCTTTGTATAATCTATGTATTCAGTAAGGCACTTTTCTGCACAAGTATTCAAAAGGACAAAGATTTGAAAAAGTCCAATTGTTCTGCACTTTCTGACTCGTAGCATAAAAGAGCCCGTCTTGTTTTAATGTATTAAATATTGAGGTGAAGGATTTTTTTTTTTTTTTCAGCGGATTGTAACGGGTTCTACATAAGACTATGTTATCTGTGTTAATTATTCTAGGTCTCCTTATAGAGACTTGTTAATTATAACAGTCTTAAAGTTGTTTTAAAATTATAGCCTCATTATGTTTAAAAAATGATGGTTAATGCTGTGCCTCTCACTGGGTTATGTTTACAAATACGACATTCAGTATGTCATTTATTTATTCATTTTTTTACTTCTGTTTCAAGACATGGATTCCTCCCATGTGCACTGAATTTCTTAAAAATATTTCTGAAGTGTTGCTACTAGCTGTAATTGTATATTTTATCAATAAACATTTTAACTGATTTTTGCTTCACTTTTTTTTATTTATACTGTACTGTATTAATTCTGCAAGGGAAACCTTGACCTCTGCATTTCACCCATCCAAAGTGTGTGCACACAAACACATTTGGAGCAGTTGGCTGCCACACACATTGGGGGCACCTGGAGAGCAGTTGGGGGTTAGGTGTCCTGCTCAAGGACACTTCATCCATGAAGGTGGAGGAAGGGAAGTTTGCTTCATTAGGAATGATCTTTATTTATTATTTTCCTGCTCAGTTACACCAAATAGATTCATGGACTGATTTTAATTTTATTAAATTAAAGAACCCCTCCTCGAATCGCGCCTTACTGTAGTGCAGGGGATTGCGTGTCCTAATGATCCTAGGAACTATGCGATTGGGGACACTATGCTCCTGGTAGGGTCACCCGACGCAAACAGGTCCTAGATGAAGCATAATTCAAAAATCTTGATGGAGAAACGCATATGGTCACAGTTTCTCTTGCCCAGACGTGGGTCACCAGGGGTCCTTGGAGCCAAGCCTGGGGTGGGGCTTGAAGGCAAATGCCTGGTGGTTGGACTTCTGTTCATGAAGCCAAGCCGGACCCTGTTCGAAAACGAGACATGGATCTGCCCTCCCATGGATCCACCACCTGAACAATAGGGGTCAGGTGCATTGTGAGTTTGGTGGAAGCCGATGCCAATGAATGTCACAAGAGTAAGAGTCAGTAGCGGAAGGCATGAGTTCTGTCGGACTGATCTTCGGCAACTGATTCTGACGCTTGGGACGTAGAATGTCACCTCTCCAGTGGGGAAGGAGCACCCATCTTAAGAGGGGCTGGACCTTAATCCATTCTGGACTTGTTCAAGGGGAGAGGTGGTGAGCCAGTGTAGGCATCCTTGTTACCCCCCGTCTTGTTGAATACACCTTGGGGTCCTCCCTGGTTGACAAAAGGGTAGCTTCCCTCAGCCTTCAGATGGGAGGACTGGCTCTGACTGTTGATTGTACTTTTGCACCAAATGACCGTTCAGTGTACCCACCCTTCTTGGAGTCTTTTGGGGGTGGAGAACGTCCTCCCTGGGGACTCCCGTGTTGTCCTCGGAGACTTCAACGCCCATGTAGGCAACGATCGTATGACCTGGAAGGATGTGACTGGTACGTATGGCCTCTCCAGTTTGAACCCGAATGGTGTTTCGTTGTTGGACTTCTTTTCTTGTCAAAGTTTGTCCATCATGAACACCATGTTTGAACATAAAGGTGTACATTAGGGTGTCCTGGTGACAAGTGCACTAAGCTGCAGTTCGATGTCCAACTTTGTAGTCATGTCCCCAGACTTGCGGCTGCATGTTCTGGACACTCGGAAGAACTCGGTCAAGAACTGTCAACCGAACACCACCTGGTGGTGAGCTGGCTCCGATGGCAGAGGAGGCCACCCTCCAGACCTGGCAGGCCCAAGTGTGCAGTTAGGGTCTCCTGTCAGAGGGCCTTTAATCCCCACCTCCAGCAGAGTTACAACCACATCCCGAAGGAGGTGGGGGACATGGAATCCGAATGGGCAATGTTTCGTAAATCCATTGTTGATGCGGCAGCCCATGGCTGTGGCCGGAAGGTCATTGGTGCCTGTTGTGGTGGTAACCCTCATTCCCGGTGGTGGACACCTGCGCTGAAGAGGGCCTATTGGGTCTTATTGGCTTGTGGGACTCTTGAGGCAGCAGACGGGTACCGCCAGGCCAAGCATGCTATAGCCTCAGCTGTTGCTGATTCAAAATCTCAGGCGTTGGAGGAGTTCGGGGAGGGCCTGGAAAGTTACTATCGGGTGGCCTCGAAAAGGTTCTGGACCACCATCTGAGGCCTCGAGGGGGAAGCAATTTACCACAAATACTGTTTACAGTGAAAGTGGGAAGTTGCTCACTTCAACTGGGAATGTTGTGAGGAAGTGAAAGGAATACTTTGAGGACCTTCTCAATCCCACCAACGCGCCCTCCGCAGAGGAGGTATGGGAGTTTGCCCAATCTATCCACATGTTTTGTGGATTTTGAGAAGGCTTTCGACCTTGTCCCTCAGGCTATTTTGTGGGAAGTGCTCTGGGAGTACGGTGTACCAGACCTGTTACTACAGACTATTTGGTATTGGTATCAGCGGAGCCAGAGCTTGGTTCACATTGGTAACACCAGGTCAAAATAGTATCTGGTGAGAGTTGGAGTCCTTTGTCACTGATTTTGTTCATAAATTTTAAAGACAGAATTTCTAGGTGCAGCTGTGGCGTTGAAGGGTTCTGGTTTGGTGGAAATAGGATTTCGTCAACAGGGGGCAGTGGTGGTCTAGTGGTATAAGGCTCCGGATTGCTGATCCAAAGGTTGGGGGTTCGAGTCCCACTCTCCACAAAGGTGTCACTGTTCCCCCCAGTGCAGCTAACTGGGTTATCAAAGGCCGGCCATGTCTCTCACTGTCTATGGTGTGAGGCATGTAAAAGAACCATTGCTGACTTTCGACAAGAGTAGGCTGCAAAGCCGTCAGCGTGTTTCCGCCCCGTGATGGCCTGGCGAGCTGTCCAGGGTGTACTCTGCCCTTGCCCTGAGTTGGCTGGGATGGGCACCAGCTGCCCCGCGACCGTAATTAGGATGAAGCGGTTACAGAAAATGAACTGAACTGAAAGATCTCGTCACTGATTTTTCTGGACAATGTTGTCCTTTTGGCTTTATCAATCCAGGACCTCCACCTCTCATTGGAGCGATTTGCAGTAGAGTGCGAAGTGACCGGGATGAGAATCAGCACCTCCATGGCCATGGTTCTCAGCCAGAAAAGGATGGAATGCACCCTTCGGGTCTGGAATGAGGTTCTGCCCCAAGTGAAGTAGTTGAAGTAACTCGGGTGTTGTTAACAAGTGACGGAAGGATGGAGCGGGAGATCAACAAGTGGATCGCTGCAGCCTCTGCTGTGAAGCAGAGCTTGGACCGGTCTGTTGTGGTGAAGATGGAGCTGAGTCACCAGGCATAGCTCGCAATTTACCAGTCGATCTACGTTCCAACCCTCACCTATTCATGAGATTTGGGTTGTGATCAGAAGAACAAGATCGTTGACATAAGCAATGAGCTTCCTTCTGGAGAGATTATGTCTCTCGGCTGGTGTGGGAACGCCTTGATGTTCCCCTGGAAGAGTTGGTGGAAGTGACTGGGGAGAGGGACATCTGGACCTCTTTGCTTCGGCTGCTGCCTCCACGACCCAAGCACAGATTAAGCGGAAGATGATGATGATGATGATGACAATGATGTTAAATTCAAGAATATTGGTCCTGAATTCAAGTAAATCTGTTTTATTAAATTGATAATTTGAATTTAAAAGGACAACTCCATTATTTTTTTAAAGACTGGATGGCTTATCACATCTACATTGACAATATTTTTAATGAACGAAATGAGTTTTTTCATATTAAGGTTGAATATGAAGTTCTTTGCCATACCTGGAAGGAGCCTGAGATATGGTGTGTAGATGTAAAGCTGCAAGTGACATGAATTGCTTACTCACCTGCACATATACACACAATCTGCTGAGGAAAAAGTTGGATCTGTGGAAAAAGTTTTGGGGACTCTGTGTCAAGCCATATCTGTTAGTCAACGGTGTCTTTAAGCTCTGATCGGTAATCACTTGAATATCCTCTCTTGAAAGTTTAGCTCTATTCCACCGCTCGACGCTCATTTGGCTGAGGGTCAATGGCCTTGCACGGTCAATTGTTGCTCGTTGCTTTCTGAGTGGATGCAACTTCATATGGAGAGCCCTGGGGTGTAAGCGCACTTGTGAATAGTTGTGTGTTGCCTGTGATAATCTGGTGAGCTGTTCAGGATGTACCCCACCTTCACCAAGTGTCAGCTGACATAGCCTCCAGCCTTCTCATGACCCTAAGAGTGACCCAAGCACAGCATGCAAAATCCACACAGAAACGCCCTTGGCGAGCCTGGGACTCAAACCCAGGATGGTCTTGCTGTGAAACGGGTGCAATAACCACTGTGCCTGGGTAGTTCCTGGATTCTAGTGAATGATTGAAGGTGAGTTGGCCCTTTGACGATCTTGTGAACTGTCCCAGGGTACCCGACCGTTGCTTGGTGTGTGGGCTCAGACAGGCTCCAGTTTCCCCATGACCATAGGTTAAACTCTTCAGAAAATGATTGAGTGAGAAAGTGAACACATTTGAGTTTAAGATGAATAACTGTACAGATGAAAAATCAGAAGCTTTAATTTCCTGATATTTACATTTAGATTCACAACTTAGAACAGATTTGTGTCAATCACCTTCGACAGGAGGAAGAGCCGGAGGTAGCAGAGATGAAAATGTTGAGGTTCTCTTTGGGAGTAATGAGGATGGATAGGATCAGGAATGAGAACATCAGAGGGACAGCACATGTAAGACGTTTTGGAGACAAAGTCAGAGAGGCTAGATTGAGATGGTTTGGACATGTACAGAGGAGGGATAGTGAGTATATTGGTAATAGGATGCTGAGGCTGGAACTACCAGACAAAAGGCCTAGAGGAAGACCACAGAGACCATTCATGGATGTGGTAAAGGAGGACATGAAGGTAGTTGGTGTAAGAGAAGAAGATGCAAAGGATAGGGTGAGATGGAGGCAGATGATTCGCTGTGGCGACCCCTGAAGGGAACAGCCGAAAAGAAAAGAAGACCTTCCTATACACTACATAAAAATATATTTCCCAGATTTTTTTTTTTTTTTAATTCCTTCCTGAGGTTTTTATTGCGTTAAGGTTCATTTCTGAGTGAAAAATATCTCAATGTCGAAAGGGTTACAAGTTGAGAAGGTGAATCTGTAAAACGGATATGTCGTAAGGGTAGAGGCGGGGCATCACGACGCTCGAACGCTTTTGCTGCGCTCTGATTGGTGCGATTTGAAAATTTGTTTATAGGTCGACGGAGGGAAGTTCGAATCCATCTGAGGAGACCGACGAGAGAAAGAAATTACCGAGCTGGCATTTTGAACAAAAATAATTCACGATGAATAGACCTTTGTGAGTATTAGGGTATAATTCAATAGGTGGTGTGTTATAGATTATATATTTTTAAGAAATAATAGTTGATTCATGTAGCTTTAAACCGTTAGCTTAACTAGTTGAACTGGTGGATAGTTAGCTACTGGTACTTTACTTTATTGTTTGTTATTATGTGGTAAACTACTACATTCGACGGCCTTATATTAATAAACAAAACATTTCCCAGGATAGTATTACTTTAGATTATATTTAATTGTGTAGCAGTATGATAGCCATCCCCTGACTGACAGCTTCGAATAGAGTTAGCATGACCATTCCATCGACCTAAAGTTGCTTTTACTTGAAAAATATTTAACAGGTGCCACAATATTGTCTCTTGCCTGATAGTAGAGTTCGATAAACTTTTAAAAAAGCATATCTGTCTTTTTTATATGTAAGAGATGGTCATATATAAAGTTCATAATGTTGTTTCTTAGCAATGCTAATAATTATATACACGTTATTAACAGCAGGGGCAAAACCCCACGTCGACCTCCCCCTAAAAAGCAAACAAACAACCTGAAGGATCCTGTAGGAGTGAGTACACATTCATATTTACTTCTGAAATATCACACACAAACGTGAAAGTTTACACTGGACATGATGTGTATTGATCAGATTCTGACTTTGCTCCTGTGTATATGGACATGGTAACTGTAGGCTTTTGTTCAGACTCTGTGTGTGTGTGTGTGTGTGTGTGTGTGTGTGTGTAGGTGTACTGTCGTGTCCGTCCACTCGGTGCAGAAGATGGTGAATGCTGTATTGAGGTGATCAGTAGTACTACCATTCAACTTCATGCCCCTGATGGCCTAAAAGCCAATAGGAATGGGGAGTTTAAAGAAGTAAGTGCGTTCAAATTTCCAAAAAAAATGTTCCTGATGGACATTCCATCAGATGCATATATAAATGGGTTTAAAATAATAAACAAGGCCATAGTGCAAAATATGTGAGACTGGTGGTGTACTGGTTAGGTTATTGGGTTCATGATCAGGAGGTTGTGTGTTCAAATCCCAGTTAGAGCCCCACTGTGCTAAGACCCCTGGGCAAGGTCTTGACCACAAGTGTGCCTCTGTTCACTCAGCAGTAAAAATGGGTACCAGTAAAAAATAAAATACTGTGAAAGTAACCTGCATGGACGAGTGTCCCATCCAGGAGGAGTTGAACGCTGCAGAAACCAGGAATATGCACTGGCCTGATGAGCCACTAGGCTCTGGTGGAAAAAGCCCAACAGACTTTACCTTACAGTGCAAAGTACCACAACTACAAATCAATTTTCTACATAGATGATGAATATTTAATTGGACAAATATACAATGCATCTGGCCTTTTTTGGTACTTTTTTCCCACGATTGTTGGACAATTAGTTGTGTTAACTATCTTTATACAGTATTAAATAAATATACAGACTGGAAACACAATAAAATGTTTTAATTTGGAACAGCATACATTTAATTTTACTATAGAAAACTGTGATGTCATTTTCATATCATGGATGCCTCAGTGTCTTTTTTTTGTTTGTTTGTTTTGTTTTGTTTTCTCTCTTTAAGCAACAAGCTACACATATAGCCGTGATAAATTATTTATATTTACCACTATATTAAAAACTGATGTGTATAATAAATATTTAACATGTAAATATAGTTATACTAGGTTGTAATTTTATCTAAAACGAAACACTTATGTAAATCATAACCTGTTTATATAGGTGAAGAACCTGTTACTCTATGGCTTATGGAATACATGGTGGTTAATCGGGGAGAATAGTTCAGCCCAATGTGGTGTAGACCAGGGCTTTTCAATTAATTAGGAAGGGGGGCCGGGTATTGAAAACAGTTCCAAATTTGGGGGGATGTCCTTAAAAAAACGAGTAATCACATTAAAAGCTTCAGATGGAGTAAAGTACAAAAACATCAAAGTGCATATAGTATTGTACTTTGTGAATGCATAATAACATTAGTACATCTGATTATTCCACATGCAGCTCAAGGCATTTCTACATTCAGATGGCAGTATACACCACACTGAGAATCAATCCAGGTGAACCGTATCACAGAGCATTAGAATTTAATTTTCAGACAATCATCCGCTTCACACAAGTGTACCAACAAAAATTATAACAATATATGAGTGAATAGTAATACAGGGATCCCTCACTTTCCGCGGTTAATTGGGACCAAGATTCCACCCTCATGACCTCCGAATTCCGCAAAGTAGCATCAACCCTCCTTGACTGACAGATACATACACGTATATGTGTATATAATATCGATAAATATATATTCAACGGTATAAATGCTTATAATAACAATTAAATGTTCAAAAATAATGCATAAGATGTAAATACAATATGAATATACACACATACAGACGCGCACCTCACATAAAAATGTAAGTAGTTTTGATGGGGGGGGTTTGGGTTGTTTTTGTTTGCTTGGGTTTTTTTGCATAATTGGCCTGGTTTTGTGGAATTTTCCTTAACTTTTCCCCCTATTCTTCCTTAATTTCCTTATTTTTTTTTAATTCGATGAATATTTAAAAAAAAAAAAAAGCGCAATGCTGGTGGATACAGTATTTTTGACTCGATTGTATTATTTCCTATATAATTCACAATTGGTTTGTTAATTGTAGAAATCATTTGTCATTGTTTTGCAGACTCAGTATTCCTTCAAGAAGGTTTTTGGCATTAAAACCACCCAGACAGAATTATTTGAGGATGTTGCAAAAGCCCTCGTGGAGGATCTCGTACATGGCAAAAATGGTATCAGAATAATTCACTTGGTGCTAAATTTAAACTGGTTTCTTTCTATTTATTGATAAATATTTTATCTTTTTCAATATTAGGTCTTCTGTTTACCTACGGTGTTACTGGCAGTGGAAAAACCTACACAATGACCGGTTCGCCGGGCCAAGGTGGGCTCTTGCCCCGTTCACTGGACATGATCTTCAACAGCATTGGTCCTTACCAGGCCAAAAGATTTGTATGCAACATTTGGTGCTTTTTGTTCAAAAAGTCAATGTCATGAGTTCTATTATTTATGTGATTTATATTTTTTATTTTTCAGGTCTTTAAGCCAGATGATAAGAATGGCATGGAAGTACAAAACCAAGTGGATGCTCTTCTGGAGCGACAGAAACAAGAGAGTCAGCCATCGATACCAAAGACTCCGTCCTCAAGGTATGTAACAGTTTAATGTAGTATGATATACCTGGTTATTTTGTCCCCTGTCAAACTGTAGGTGATGCCATGGTTTCAGGGATGGTCTACATCTGCCGCTGCCATAGAGGATTCTTGTTAACTCTCTAGCAGTATAAGTTTTTTATGGATTTATTTTTGATTTATGTTGACGGGTCCCTACGATATATCCCATCAGCCTATTGAGACTGTGTCACCTTAACCTATTTTTCAAGGTCACGGAAGCCAATTTATAAACGATGTTGACATTGTGGGGCAGGGATCTCCAACTCTGTTTCTGGATCTGGTTTCCTGCAGGATTCAGCTCTAACCAAAATCTAATGTACATCAGACGTGTAAAGTTAAGGTTGGAGCCAAAGTCTTCTGGAAGCGTTCCAGGAACAGGGTTGGAGGTTCCTGCGCTTGAGGCTGAAGTTGACCGTGCGGGTTGATAAACCTAGTGCTCGGTGATGGGGAAGACATTTCTAGTTTTGTTTTTATGAAATTGCCACGTTTGGTGCTATTTTATTTTGCAGGCAGAGAGCTGATCCTGAGTTTGCTGATATGATCAGTGCAGAAGATGCTTGTAAAGCTAAAGGTGTGGATGAGGACAGTAGTTACAGTGTGTTTGTCTCGTACATCGAGATTTACAATAACTACATCTATGATCTTCTGGAGGAGACTCCATTTGACCCAATAAGACCAAAGTAAGCTTTATTGGTTTAGTCATGTGAGATTTCTTTTGTCTGCCTTTACATATATGTGCAGAAATGTGTGTCGGGCTTCCAGATTAATGTTATGTAAATGTAATTTAAATGTACAGTGGTACTTCACCTTATGATAGTCCCAGGAAACGAAAAATCCAGGTTACGAAAAACATTTTCGAAAATTTTTTGTCTCTGTATACGAAACAAGTTCTACTTACGAAACGTGCCATTCAAACAATACACGAGCTGCTCTCCATTGACTATCCCATTGGCTAGAAGGGATGATGCAGCTCCTTCCCATTAGCTATTATGAAGCTGCATCTCCCATAATATACGCTCCACAGGATTCTGGAGGGGGCATGGGAGTTTGCCCAATCCGTCCACATGTGCTTTGTGGATTTGGAGAAGGCTTTCGACCGTGTCCCTCGAACGATCTTGTGGTGTGCTCCGAGAGTACGGCGTTCCGTATCCGTTGCTACGAGCCATTCGGTTGCTGTATCATCGGAGCCAGAGTTTGGTCCGTATTGGCAACAACAGGTCGAATTCGTTTCCGGTGGGAGTTGGAGTCCACCAAGTCTGTCCTTTGTCACCGATTCTGTTCATAATTTTTATGGACAGGATTTCTAGGCGCAGTTGAGGGGTTCTGGTTTGGTGGCCGTCGGATCTCGTCTCTGCTTTTTTCGGATGATGTCCTTTTGGCTTCATCAAGTCGGGACCTCCAGCTCTCATTGGAGCGATTTGCAGTCGAGTGCGAAGCCAAGTCTGCAAACACCTCCAAGTCTGAGACCATGGTTCTCAGTCGGACAAAGGTGGAATGCACCCTCCGGGTCGGGAATGAGGTCCTGCCCCAAGTGGAGGAGTTTAAGTATCTTGGGGTCTTGTTCACGAGTGAGGGAAGGATGGAGCGAGAGATCGACAGACGGATCGCTGCAGCCTCTGCTGTTAAGCGGTGCCTGTACCGGTCCGTCGTGGTGAAGAAGGAGCTGAGTCGCAAGGCAAAGCTCTCAATTTACCAGTCGATCTATGTTCCAACCCTCACCTATGGTCACGAGCTTTGGGTAATGACCGATAGAACAAGATCACGGATACAAGCGGCTGAAATGAGCTTCCTTCGTCGGGTGGCGATGTTCTCCCTTAGTGATAAGGTGAGAAGCTCTACCATCTGTGGAGAGCTCGGAGTAGATCCGCTGCTCCTCCGCATTGAGAGGGGCCAGTTGAGGTGGCTCAGGCATCTGGTCAGAATGCCTCCCGGACGCCTCCCTGGTGTGGTGTTTCGGGCATGTCCAACCGGGAAGAGACCCCGGGGTCGACCTAGAACATGCTGGAGGGACTATGTCTCTCGGCTTGTCTGGGACCGCCTCGGTGTCCCCCCAGGAGAGTTGGAGGAGGTGGCTGGGGAGAGGAACGTCTGGACCTCTTTGCTTAGGTTGCTGCCCCCGCGACCCGACCCCGGACTTAGTGGAAGACGACGATGATGATGATGATCTCCCATAATGCATTTTGTGTAAAGGACAGTTACTGTTGTTTCATGAGTTTTTTGAGTCATTACAACTTTATTTTTTGATTCAGGCTTTTAACCTTCCATAAACATTTGTAAAATTATAACTCTACACACACACACACACACACACACTTGTGATTCCCGGTGCGAGTGAAAAGAAGAAGAAGTGGGCTCGTGGCATGCGGTTGAGTAATATCATAATGGAATATGGCCAAACTCGTCTACCATCGGTACGATATTGAAGCGGAAGGAGGTCTTAAAAGGTATACTTTGATCATTTTTAAAGGGTTTAAGGGTAGTATTGGGAGCCTTGGTACGAATCATACATTTTACGTGTAAAATGCGGTTCAATTTACGAAAAATCCAGGTTAAGAAAAAGGCTCTGGAACGGATTAATTTCGTAAGGTGAGGTACCACTGTATGTCGAAGGCTTTGCTAGTACAAGGTGGCTTTTCTATTAAGAAAAATTCTCTACTTTCCTAAAATTATTCTAGATGCACATCAGATTCTGTTTGCAGTTGAAATGTTTGTGTTCCTTTGCTAGGTGGAATGGTGCAGGGACACCTCTGCGGCACAACACTGAGTTCATGTACGTGACCAGTGGATCGAGCCTGTAGATAGACAGAAGCATAGGCAAAATGTCCTGTCTTTTTCATGTAGCTGGGATGTGCGCTTGTCTGTCTGAGCTTTTTTGCCCCTCTGCTTTTTGGCTGATGGAGCATGTCTTGCAGCTTGTTGGTCATTTGTCTCATGCTTTTTCTGTTCTTTTTCTTTTCTTTTTTTTTTTTTTTAGATAAATCTGCAAGTAACCCTAAGTTTAAGATGTTGGTTTTCTCTCTTGTAGACCACCCCAGTCCAAGATCTTACGAGAAGATCAAAACCACAACATGTATGTAGCAGGGTGCACAGAACTTGAGGTGAAATCAACCGAGGAAGCATTTGAAGTGTTTTGGAGGGGTAAGGGTTTTTTTTTTTTTTTTTTTTTTTAATTAAATTAAAATGTTTGTCCTCATACATGAGCATCTACCACATCAATTATATTTCGCTGTTGCCTGATAACCAATAGGTCAGAAGAAGCGCAGGATCGCAAACACTCAGTTGAACCGTGAGTCAAGCCGATCACACAGCGTCTTCATCATTAAACTGGCACAAGCCCCGCTGGATGCGGATGGAGATAATGTCCTTCAGGTAAACATTTCTGTATACCCGAGCGATTGAGCTAAAGGTTCAGGGTAAGATGATCCTTTTTCATTTTTATGTCAGATTATTTATTGATTTTTTTTAAGGAAAATTTTCTTTCAGGATAAAAACCAGGTGAACGTGAGTCAGTTGTGTCTGGTGGATCTGGCTGGCAGTGAGCGCACAAGCAGAACCCGGGCAGAGGGCAGCCGTCTTCGGGAAGCAGGTTCAGCAGCGTTGGTTGAGGGGTGGGGGGGGATTCTCCGTCTTTACTCAAAATTCCAACCTTTGTTTCAGATGAAAGATGTTCTTTTTGATTCTCTCCAGGTAACATCAATCAGTCGCTGATGACTCTCCGTACATGCATCGAAGTTCTGCGAGAGAATCAGATGTGCGGAACAAACAAGGTATTTCGTTTTTTTCTGTCTCCCCTTCCCTTAATTTTCTGTTGATCACATGATTTTTGCTTTTTTTTTTTTTTTTAAGTGATGTATATTTTCCCCTTGTTTTAGATGGTTCCTTACAGAGACTCTAAAGTGACCCATCTGTTCAAAAACTATTTTGATGGAGAGGGGAAAGTCAGAATGGTGGTCTGTGTGAACCCTAAGGCTGATGACTATGAGGAAACAATGGCAAGTTTTCCTGTGTGTGTGTGTGTGTGTGTGTGTGTGTGTGTGTGTGTGTGTGTGTTTCTCTCTCTGGTGGGGGGGGCACACTGTCTTGTAGTGGTTAGCATGTCCATCTCCTGCACGAGTTTTTCACCTTACTCGCATTGAATGCATTTCTTGGGCAGTGGTGGTATAGTGGTATAGGGTGCTGGATTGCTGGTCCTAAGGTTCGGGGTTCGTTCGAGTCCCACTGTCCACAAGGTTGTCACTGTCCCCACCGTGCAGCTAACTGGGTTATCAAAGGCCGACCATGTCTCACTGTCTATGTTGATGAACCATTGCTGACTTTCGTAAAGAGGAGTTGCAAAGCCGTTAGTGTGTTTCTGTCCCTCGCTAAAGGGTTGTGTCGGGAAAGGCATCCGACGTAAAAACCTCTGCCAAATCAAACATGCGATGATTCGCTGTGGTGACCCCTGAAAAAGGGAAAAAGCCGAAAGGAAATCTCTATCTCATCTCTCACATTGAACACATTTATTTCTGGTGTGCTTTAGTGGATTTTCTCAGGGTGTGCTATGGGTGTGTCTCTCTCCGCCCCCATCCAAAAACCATGCACACTGAGCTAATCTGGTTTTCTTGATTGCCTCTAGGTGCGGTAAGAAGTGTGAATGATTTTGTGTGTGTGTGTGTGATGATCTGATGACCTGATCAAGGTGTACTACACCTTCATTCGCTTCAGCTGAGATAGGCTCCAGCCTCCCTGTGACCATGAAATGTTTTGTGTCTCTGTGTTTGGCAGCTGGTGATGCGGTTTGCTGAAATGACTCAGGAGGTGGAGGTGGCTCGGCCTGTTGATAGGCCCATCTGTGGCTTTGCAGCAGGACGCAGACACAGGAACCAGGCTTTCAAAGAGGAGCTGTCTCGCCGGCTAGAGGAACGTGGAGGTCCAATAGATGGCGGTATATGGCGGCTATTTTATTTCACATAATTCCACCTCTAAACAATGTGTAGGCTGTTTGTTAATTTTTTTTTTTTTTTTCCATCAAGATCCTTCTACAGTCCTGGGGAACCTGTTGCAAACCCTGCCTCCACTACCTCAGTGTGAAATCTCTGCCCCTACTGATGACCTCACACTGCCTAGATTAATCGAGGCCTTGGAGAACCGACAGAAGATCCGTCAGATGGTGACCGAAGAGTACAATAAAGCCGGTATGTTTCTCTCTCAGTACTTTTGTCTGCTGTGAATGACAGTTCCATTTATTTATTTATTTATTTTTATAGCCAATATGCTGAAGAACATGCTTCAAGACCTGGATGGTAATCTCATCTCCAAAGAGAATTTCATTCATGAGCAGAGAGGTAAGCTGGGCGAGAAGGACAAAATGATCCAAAACCAGAAAAATGAGATCGACCGCCTGGAGAAGAAATCCAAGATGCTGGAGTACAAGGTGATTTCTAAATGGCCAGCATGAGGACGGTCGTTATTACAGTTATATGTGGTGTGAAGGTTAATGTTGCTTTCTTTGTGCCCAGATTGATATCTTGCAAAAAACCACAAACCTCTATGAGGAGGATAAGCGTGTCCTACAGCACGAGCTGGACAACCGAGAGCAGATGTTACATCGGGAGCTTTCAGAAAAGAAGCGGATGGAGGCGCGCATGCAAGGGTTGGTCACGGACGAAAAGTTTCGATGGCAGAAGGAGTGTGTGAGTAGCTCTACTGTCTTTGGGTTTTAACCCATGATGTATTGATGTTCTCACTTTCTGTGTGGGTGTGGGGACAGTTGTCTAGTGGTCAGGGTTCCCATTTGGCTAAATTGGTGTGACAGTGGCGCAAATTATTTTAGTTCGGAACAAGGAATTATTTTTTCCTGTTTTTGTTTTGTTTTAAGTTCCACAATCTGCAACTTGTTTGTAAATAATGTTAAACAGCTTCGGCATCTTTCGGTAATTCACAAATGAGACATTTCGGGGCAGACTGGTTCCGTACCACTGAGTTCCCACCATGTCATATGCACAATGGATGCATTCTATGAATATGGAGATCACTCGCTACTTTGTGCTTCAGTTTCTACGGCTTCTCTGCATCACAGGGTTTTCAAAAATATTTATTGAAAAATAAAAAAACAAGAAGGAAAAAGTTGAGGAAAATGTGACAAAACAAGGCCAACTATGCAAAAAAACAAACCCTGCCATCAAAACGACTTACTTATGTGCGGTGCACGTCTGTATGTGTGTGTACAGACGCTCCCTGGCTTGCGTTCATCCGTTTTATGTTTTTTCGCTTTTACCCTCCCCCCCCAAAAAAAAAAAAAAAAAGTCAAATTTTGAGTTTAGACGTACCTACGTAGTATGCTGACGTAATGACGCTGCGACCATTGTTTACAAACGTGCCCCTCCTTCTTCCCAGTTCAGCTCAGTTCATTTTCTGTAACCGCTTCATCCTAATTAGGGTCGCAGGGAGGCTGGTGCCCATCCCAGCCAACTCAGGGCAAGGGCAGAGTACACCTAGGACAGCTCGCCAGGCCATCGCAGGGCGGAAACACGCTGACAGCTTTCCAGCCTACTCTTGTCGAAAGTCAGCAATGGTTCTTTTACATGCCTCACACCATAGACAGTGAGAGACATGGCCGGCCTTTGATAACCCAGTTAGCTGCACTGGGGGGGGGGGGACAGTGACAACCTTGTGGAGAGGGGGACTCAAACCGCCAACCTTTGGATCAGCGATCCGGTGCCTTATATCACTAGACCACCACTGCCCCCCCCAGTTCAGTTATATATATCTATGTATATCTATATCGTTATATACATACACAGAGATGAATAACTATCTGCTCAGATCGGCACAATCTACCATGCATACTCGGTTAAGCAAAGAGAGTTGTAAAATGAATGAAAACCCAAGAAAGAGAACTCTCTGCTCTGCTGATTCACGTCAGTGACTCACATCAGTGCAGGCTGAGTACTAAACGAGTTCAACGGCGCCCTTGTGCACTTAAGACCGCAAGTCCGTATAACCCGTGCTTTGTTTCTTTGTTTTGTTCGGTATTGAGAGCCTCACATATTGTAAGCGTTGATTGGTTGTTCTAAGCTTCATGTAAAATGAGTCGACGCAGCTTCATGTCATGTGACCATCCGTCGACCATCGGAACCATTTACAAGCAGAAAGATCGCATCATAAAGAATGTTAAAGGTTATATTTGATACTGTATTTGATATTTGATTAAAATTTATGAATTTGAAATTATTTTGCTTGAATATAATTTATTTGAAATTAATGTTGATATTATTTGATATTATTTTACAATGTTATGTTTATAATAATTGATTTAGGGGTGTTTTATGAGATACAGTAATGGTATTTATGGATGTATAGTACAGTATGAGCGTCATACGTCACTGGAACAACTTGCATTCGGCCGTCCGGAACCAATTAAAAACGTAAGTCGGGGAGCGTCTGTATTTATATTTTATTTACAGCTTATGTTTTATTTTTGAATGTTTAATTGTTCTTATACACAGTACAAACACAGTATTGGCCCAAAAATCTCAATTCTTTTTAATGGGAACACTGGTAGTGGTTAAGGGTGCTGGGCTCTTCATTCGGGAGGCCGTGAGTTTGAATCCTGTCAGATTCACACCGTGCTAAAGCTACTAGGAACGGTCTGAACCACAAGTGTACACTGGTCCAACCAGCAGTATAAATGGTACCAGTAAAAGTACTGCAGGGGAGGGGAGATCCTGTTATATACTACAAGTCCATCCAATACTCTCAGCTGCTTCACACGGCAGAAACGGGGATAAGCTCCGGCCTGATGAGCCACGAGGGTGGGGTGCAAAAAAAGCCCATGTTTGTTTTTATAGAAATTTTTATTCCTTCCCACAGGTATTAGTGTATTTCAATATCTTCCATCAGTTGCATTTGCTCTCTTCTTTCTTTACATTCCTGTTTGCTAATTTCTTATATAATTTATACATCAGGTATTTGAGGTTGTAATGAAATTTTTGCCTTGACTTTTTTTTTTTCTTTTCTTTTTATCCCCCCAGGAGAGACGAGTTAATGCCAAGGAACTAGAAATGCAGAACAAGCTTTGGGTGAAGGATGAGAAACTGAAGCAGCTCAAAGCAATAGTAACAGAAAGCAAAGCAGACACCAGACCAGATAAACCTCAGCGACCTTCCAGAGAGAAGGACAGAGTGCCTGCAAAAAGATCGGCGTCTCCCTCACCAATACCTGTACGTCTTGAATTAATGACTCGGTCTATAACACTCCTTTTATCATGCGTGCTTCAAATGTTTTTCATTTATTTTCCTGCATGAAATTTTTCTGTGATGTGCACAAAATTCTAGATTTCAGTCACTTGCTGTGTGGGCACGCTTTCATGCATTTTTTTTTTTTTTTTTTTTTAACAAGTATGAAGGGCGTGTCATCCGTATGTACTAACTCTAATCTGTGTGCTGTTTGACTCCACTGCTGCCTTCTCCCGTCAGGCCCCAGAAAATATCTATCCCAAAGTTGTCAGGTTAGCCCCTCTCTCTTCCAGCACTAGCAGTGTCTCTGTGTCCTCCTGCATCTCCGAGTGGGAGCAGAGAGCACCACAGTCTGTCAGGCAGGGCAGCCCTTCCTCTCCCCGTGGCAGAAGCAGAGCTCAGGGTCCTCCTGGAAGCCTCAGCAAGAGGAGAGGCATGTACTGGGACAGAGACACTGAAATTCCAGTTCAGCCAGCAGGTGTAG
Source organism: Plotosus lineatus (assembly GCA_024760905.1). Taxonomy (NCBI): domain Eukaryota; kingdom Metazoa; phylum Chordata; class Actinopteri; order Siluriformes; family Plotosidae; genus Plotosus; species Plotosus lineatus. Next base: position 45,846,063 of record CM045739.1, read on the forward strand.
ACCTAGAGGAGGGAGGTTACAGGGTCAGTGATGTTATGCTGTACCTGTAGGTAGAGATGCCTTAATACTAATATATCAGTTTCCCAGCTTTGTTCTTAAATGTGTTTGGATGCAGAAGATTTTCGTACATTATTTGCTGCTTATAATTAACCTGCCATGTTTTTATGTCCTTTTGTGCAATTTTACCAAATAAATGTTCTACTTAACAAAGCCACCGAAATGTCTGGAGCAGGGGTCTCCAATCTTGTCCACAAAGGGCCGGTGCGTGCAGGTTTTCACTTCAACCAAACAGTAGCCACACCTTCCACCTGTTTCCACCAATCACTGATCATCAAAAGAAAAGTAAACAAAAACTAGATTGGACATTACTGTTTCAATTCTGAAGTGGGGCCATCTTGGTGAAATCACCTTGCTGTAAGACTTAAAGCAAGGTGATCTCACCAAGATGGCCCCATGCCGGAGTTGAAACATGGATGTGGAATCTAGTGTATTATTATTATTATATATATTTTTTTGATGACCGGTGATTGAAACAGGTGGAAGCTGTGGCTACTGTTTGGTTGAAGTGAAAACCCGCACCCACACCGCCCTATGCGGATAAGATTGGAGACCCCTGGTCTGGAGCATCAAATAGCAGTATCCATATACAGGCGGTCCTCGACTTGCGACGTTTCGACTTTACGACGCCACTAAATATATGTACGCAGCTCTGTTCGTAAGCTCCTACGACGTGTACTAATTTTTGACATGGAGCGTATATGAATACACAGCTACGTGGTCATGAGCATCCATTTTGTCTCGAGGCGCATCATAGTAATGTATTTTATTGCACTGTACTTTTATTTTAATTGTCTATACTGTTTTCCCATGAATATGAAATATAATACGTGTATTTGAATAGTTCTTTAGAGATTTAGGGGTAAAAAAATCCGATTTGCCCAGAATTCCGGGTTATAACGCGTCATAGCAACGGAACTCGCTCGTAACTCGAGAACCACCTGTAGATGTAACAGATGCTTTTGTAACCTTTCAATGAGTGATGTAGAATGTATTTGAACTACTCTCATCTTGGCATGCATGGTTTCCGCCTCGTTAAAACGTAGTTCCACTAACCTGCTAACAGCTGTCCTGTGCATGATGTCGCTGTGTCTGGGCTATATCTCAACTGACTTGTGTTTCGGTTGTATAGACTGGGCCGGCAGTTCGGCCTGTGCATAGACGCTCCCACTCTGCTGGTGGTGAGAGATGGGTAGATCACAAACCTGTCACCAATGTGGATCTGGATACGGTCATGCAGCCCAGTGTTTCCAACTCGATCAAGGTGACCACTCCTAATGAGAAGGCCTTGTCTAAGTGTGACAAGTACATGCTGACACACCAGGAGGTGGCCTCTGATGGCGAGATCCAAACCAAACTCATCAAGGTCTAGTCTTCTGAGTGTATAAGGATTTTATGACTGAGCACCTTGACTAAAATGTATGTGGTGTTTCTGGTTTGTTATTAAAAAATTATTATTATTTTTTTTTCTTAGGGTGAAGTGTTCAAAACTAAAGGTGGGGGACAAGCAGTTCAATTCACTGACATTGAAACACTAAAACAAGAAAACCCTGTTGGTCCAAGGTGAATATCTGTGTATGATAAGTAGTTATATACAGTGGTACCTCACTTTACGAAATTAATCAGTTGCAGAGCCTTTTTCGTAACCTGCAGTTTTCGTAAATTGAACCGCATTTTACATGTAAAATGCATGATTCGTTCCAAGGCTCCCAATACTACCCCCTAAACCCTTTAAAAATGATCAAAGTATACCTTTTAAGACCTCCTGCTTCGTTATCGTACCGATGGTAGACTGGTTTGGCCATATTCCTTTGTGACATCACTCGAGCCTGTTTCTTCTCGCTCGCACCAGAAAGTGCGCGTGTGTGTGTGTGTGTGTGTGTTGCCCATGTCTTCTTAGCAGAGTCATAATCTTACAAATGTTTATGGAAGGTTAAAAGCCTGATTCAAGAAATAAAGCATGAAACAACAGTAACTGTGTCCTTTACACGAAAAGCATTATGGTCAATGCAGCTCGGGCGGGACGTTTGAACGTCATTGGTGGGACAGCAGCTCGTGCATTGTTTGAATGTTTGAGTGGCGCATTTGAATTTTTAAGATGGTGCTTTCGTAACGTGAACTGGTTTCATATCTAGAGACAAAAATTTTAGGAAAATGTGTTTCGTAACCTGCATTTTTTTGTTTGGTGAGACTTTTTCGTAAAGTGAGGTCCCGCTGTACTGACGAACAATTAAAGAACCTAGAACCCCACAGCAGCATAATTTTGCTGGACTTCATATGTTCTGAATGTGTTTTACTGCAGTCGGAAAAGGAGATCATCAGAGAATCGTCAAGATGAGCGTAATGATGGAAACTGGACGGATGTAGAGACCAGGGTAAAGGATTGTTAGTTGTTCTGATTTACTGTCGATACTGATTTATATTGTACACGTGGAGCTCCTGAGCGGAGCCCTAGAAGCATGGAACAGGACTTGGATGGTTGATCTGTGTCCATGCCAGGATGCTGACTTGCTGCTGATTGGTTGTTATGTATAACTTGCACAATAAAAAAAAAAAAAAATTGAAAAACGCAAGATTTAGGATGGAAGAGAGTCTTTAAATCCAGAGGTTTGTCACGGTGTTTGATCATCTTTGTTTAGTGCAAAAACGCACCAAGTTCCTTTCAGGTGACTCATAGAACTGCGCTGAATACACAGGTTCACGCTTCATAAGGCTTAGAGAACAGGAAGCATTAAATACCTACATTTTAAAGGTTTTTATTCTCTGTCAGTCTGGGAGTAATCAGTTTTGTGTGGAATCATTTCACCTATCACATATACAGTAGGCCGCTGTTTTTCACTATGGTTTGGTTCCGCCCCTTCCTGTGGGTCATGAAAATCCGTGAATTATTGATGCGGTTTTAAAACCCCATGTATGATATTACATTCATGAAAATATGCTTGTTAAACACATTCTATTGACCAGGGGTCGGAAACCTTTTTGACTAAGAGAGCCAAAAAAAAACAAACAAAAAAAACAACTAAAATCTAATCCTTTGAGAGCTAAATATATTTTTAATACTGAGACCAACAATTTGAGAGTATAATAAGACTGAATTTATTTTAAACGACATTGTTATAACGAAGTTATTTACTAATAAGAAAAGTACTTACTATTAATGTGACTTCTGGTGTTACGTGGTGTTGCTGATGGCTTTGTCGTTTGGTTGATACGTGCTGACGTTCAGCTTCATGCAGGCGTTTAGGCTTCCATCTATTACACATGACCGAAGGTTGGTCTTGATGCTTTTCAGGTGTGAGAAGGACCGCTCGCTTGCGCATATGGAGCCAAACGTGGTCAATACGACAGGACTCACACGCTGCGGTGTTTATGTGAGAGAAAGTGCATCCCAAGTTTTGGAAATCAGCTGGTGTGCGGGTTGAAGTTTTTTCATTCTGTCCATTTGTGTTTTGCTTGCCAGCTCTGCTTGGCTTCTTGCACATGAGCTGATCGAAATGAGGGAAATTTACATCTTTACCCAAAAACAACTCGCATGGGCTGTTGCATGTAATCCAATAAAATTAGAGTTTCAAGGTATCGCCCTGCCCACACACTGGCGTACAGAAAAGAATGGCTCTCTGCTGCGTGCCTCAGCGACAAGTGGCATTGAAAATAGATGTATAGATTGAAATGCGTGAGATTTATTTATGTTTTTGTTTTATTTGATGGCTTTTTTTTCTGTATTTTAGTCAAATGACAGCAAAATTATGTATTAGTTATTCTGTTAAAGGCCACCTGATTTATCAGAGAGCCAGATGCAGTCATCATAATACAGTAATATGTAGTAATTATTAAGTAAAAACTTTTTAGTTTTGTACTGTGATAATATTTATCAATAAATAAAGCGCTTAGGCTTGTTACCAGAAGCACGAGAAGATGCATGGTGTCTGAGTGACATCATAGCGCTTAAATAATCATTAAAAACACACTAAAAAAAATAGTCAATTCACAATTCAAGCAATCACATTGATATGCGTGCAAAGGAGGGGGGGGGGGGGGGGAGAAGAGGTGTAGAGTATGCCCTTGACTATTCGCGGTTTTGCACCCACAGTCTGAGTATTCGCTGACTGCCGAGCAACCGGCACGTGATTAAAATTCAGCCAATGGCTGTCCTCCTTTCTCCTGATTGGTTGAGCTGATGTCCCGCCCCTTTTCCCCCCCATTCACGCACAAGTTGTCAATGGGCCTCTTTTTGTGTGTGTTTTAATTACCAGTTAAGCTCTATGATACCACTCAAACGCTGTGCATCTTCTCTGGCTAAGCGATAGAAAACTCTGGATGTCTCTTCTGAAGAAATAAGACTTTATTCTGAGAAACGATGGTCTTCTCTGAACTGTTGTATTAAAGTCTTTTTCAATTATTATTTAAGTACCGTACCTAAGTTAATGTTTAGAATGGTTGTGCGTAAGATTTTATGTTCTGTAGCATGTTTAACAAACGATACCAAAAGGATAAACTTTATTACAGTACTCTTCATGTCCTTTTACATTGAACTTGGAGTGACGTCTCCAAGATGGCGCTGCCCAGAGGGTGACGTCGCGGAGTTCTCAGAGTCAAATTGTTTCTTTGTTCGTTTTAATTTGTTTTATTTGTTATTTTGTTTGTTCATGTTTTGCACTATGCTCGTCTACGACCGGTTGACTCTACTACAGCTATAAGATCGGAGTATCTTTGAGCGTGTATAACTAAGCACGCTCAACTGGGCCTCTTGTAGGCCGGGGTGCGGCTAGCAGAGCTAATATGCTATGGTAGGCAGCTCAATGCGAGCCGCACCACATCTAACAAGAAGCCCAGGCGGGAAGGGGCCGAACGACGACTCCGGTGCTTGGGATTGCAGGGGATGAAGGCCGTGTAGCCGGCTGGTGCAATCGCCTCATCGGGTGTACTCTCCTCGAGCCGTGTTTCACAGAAACACAGTCCTGTAGATCCCTCTGCCCTGCAATCTGAGCATGAAGCTCGTCCATCTCGTTTCGCAGGGACTGAACATTTTCAAGCAGTATGGCCGGAAGTGCTAACCAAGCCTCTGAGAACTCCATTAGCTGGGGTGTGGTTAGCATTGAGCTCCCATAGCATATTAGCTCACGATAGAAGTTGTTGCGTGCTTAGTTGCCCGAAGCTGAAGCTGCTCATAGCTGTAGTAGGGTCGACCGATCATACATGAGCATAGTGCAAAACCTGAACAAACAAACAAATAAAACTAAACGAACAAAGAAACAATTTGACTCTGAGAACTCCGTGACATTGCCCTCTAGGCAGCGCCATCTTGGAGACGTCACTTCAAGTTCAATGTAAAATTACATGAAGCGTAATAAAGTTTATCCTTTTGGTATCATTTGTTAAACATGCCACAGAATATAAAATCTCACACACAAACATTCTAAACATTAACCTAGGTACTGTACTGGAATAATAATCGAAAAAGACTTTAAAACGAGTGCTTTACAACAGTATATGCTGTATAATGTTTATATTTTATCTTCAATAAAAATTAAGAGTAAAAATTGAAAAGTTTTTCTTAATCATTACTATATTTTACTACATTAATACTGTATTAATGAGCAAGACTGTATAGGATGTGTTTAACAAGCATATTTTAGTGCATGTAATAGAATACATAGTATTTCACTTCCGGCTTCTCATTTGCGCATGTGACGTGATACATGGGGTTTTACTTCCGGGTACAGAACTCGCGAATTATCTCGATTCGCGGAAGGGCTCGGAACCGAACCTCCGTGAATGTCGAGGGCCTACTGTACACATCATCTACAACCAATCAGCAGGAGGGAGAAACAAAAGTTCTCAGCCATTGGCTAAATTTGAATCACGTGCCAGTAACTTCGGGTTTGTCGCCAATCCACGAGTATGCGGGGTTGTGAGTGCTGAACCGCGAATGGTCAAGGGCCTACTGTACACACATGGGCAGTGGTGGCCTGGTGGTAAGGGTGCTGGATCAATGATCCTACGGTTGGGGGTTCAAGCCCCACTCTGAATAGGTTGTCACTGTTGGTCCCACCCTCCAGTACAGCTGACTGGGTTATCAAAGGCTGGCCGTGTCTCTCGCTGTCTATGGCGAGAGGCTCATGTAAAAGAACCATTGCTGACTTTCAACAAGAGGAGCTGCATAGCCGTCAGCGTGCTTTCCGTACTGCGATGGCCTGGTGAGCTGTCTGGGGTGTACTTTGCCCTTGCCCGGAGTCGGCTGGGATGGGTGCTAGCCTCCCTGTGACCCTAATTAGGATTAAGCGATTACAGTAAATGAATGAATGTATACACATACATTTATGTTAGATGCTGTTATCCAAAGTGACTTACAATTATCATTCTTGTACAGCTGAGCACCTGAGGGGGAAGAACCTTGCTCCCGGGAGACTTGAACCCCTAATCTTCTGATCAGTAACCATTACCTTAATCACTGAGCCACCACTGCTGTACATACACAGTAAAAGACAGCGGATACAAATTAATTAGTTAACTGCGGTGAACAGAAAATTTGAGTGTTAACCTCTCCTTGTTTTGTTCCAAATGTTATTCAGTGAGACTTTAATTATATATTTATTTTGTCCTTAGAGGAGCCACGCTATTCTTTAAACCAGGGGTCGCCAATCTTATCCACAAAGGGCCGGTGTGGGTGCAGGTTCAGGTTTTCACTTCAACCACACAGTAGCTACAGCTTCCACCTAGTTCAATCACCAGTCATCAAAAGAACAAAGAAAAAAGAAACTAGATTCCACATCCACGTTTCAGCTCTGGAGTGGGGCCATCTTGGTGAGATCACCTTGCTTTAAGTCTTACAGCAAGGTGATCTCACCAAGATGGCTCCACTTCAGAATTGAAACACTAATGTCCAATCTAGTTTTTTTCTTTTTCTTTTCTTTTGATGATCAGTGATTGGAAACAGGTGGAAGGTGTGGCTACTGTTTGGTTGAAGTGAAAACCTGCACCCACACAGGCCCTTTGTGGATAAGATTTGGGGTAGTCTTGGACACCTATAGTGTCACTGAGAGATCTATCTGGAGCTCCAGCTTTAGGCGGTGCCAAAATGTTTACAATACTCTAAACAGCTACTGATCCAAAGCTCGGGCGTTTACGCCCCGTTCTCACCAATCTTTCACTGTTGGGCCCTAAAGCAAGGCCCTTAACCCTCATCTGCTCAGTGGTATAAATTAGTGGAAAAATACAAGTTTCTCTGGATAAGGTTGTCCACCAAATGCTATAAATGGAATAACTGAAAGGTGAATGTTGAATGTTCTTGGCTTTTATTTTTTGCGTATTTATTTATTGATTGATTGATTTAAAGACTGCTCACTGACACTCATTATTTCTACCCTGGTCCAGTGTGCTGTGGCTATGGAAATGAGGACTGGCTCAAACCTCGGACCCGGTATTCAGCACCATGGATATCAAAAGTAAGTGTTTAGTGTTACTGTACCCTAAACACACTTAATCCCACAAAACTGAAGTTTGAGTTTATTGACTTGGCCTAATCAATTTGTTTTTTTATGAATTTGCAGACGCAGAAAACCTTAATTTTTGCCCTTGCATCGCTGTCACAGACAAGAGTTCTTCCTTCTTGAACCCTCATTACTGTGCAATACTATTTATCTTTTTAAAAATGTACTTTTATATGACACTTTTTTATATATATAGGCCTGTATATAAATTCACCAAAGTGATTTTGTAATGTAATGCATTTTCAGCTTTCTTTCTATCAACTAGTCGGGTCTAATTCAGTCAAGACTCTGAAATGGCTCGAAACAAATGTATGGTGTTTGTTCTTCCACCACTGACCCTCGTGTGTGTGTGTGTGTGTGTATGTGTGTGTGTGTAAAAAAACCTTTCTATAATCCTTCTCCATGTTTCGAAATATGCTGTTTCTGATGAAGGGTAATGTAAGCATGTGCGAATCGGGTTTGTGCTTGCTGAAGACTTTGCCATTATTGAGGGTAGTGTTGATTATAGTCAGTCATATTCTTGGAAGAGTACTATTCGTATTATATCTACAGCTTATCCGAACACATTTGAACACGGTGGCATTCACAGTACACACGGACTGTTAAGTCTTTCTTTGTTGTTTTCATATACAGTAAATTGAATACTTGTGTACTTGTTAATGTGGTTGGGTTTATTTATTTCACTGAATGAACAGAAGAGGGCAGCAGTGCATTAATTTTGTCTGTGAAAGAAACAGTGCTTGTAAGTGCAGTGGTGGCCTGGTGGGAAAGGTGCTGGATCATTGATCCTAAGGTCGGGGGTTTGAGCCATACTCGCCACAAGGTTGTCACTGTCGTGGAAAACCCCCCCCCCCCCAAGTGTAGCTGCCTGGGTTATCAAAGGCTGGCCATGTCTCCCACTGTCTATGGTGAGAAGTTCATGTAAAAGAACCATTGTTGACTTTCGACAAGAGGAGCTGCAAAGCCGTCAGCATGTTTCTGCCCGGTGATGGCCGTTGAGCCGTCCAGGAGGGATTCTGCCCTCACTAAGAGAGAGCGGATACATGCACGGCCCACGAGCCAGTGATGCCAGCAGATGTCAACACACAAGTAACCAGTAAACAGTGTTTGTTTATTGAATGATGGAAGTTACATTCTGTGAATATCCAAGGAACAATGTGAACTCATGGCTATTTAATGAATGATAGAAATCCAAATTTTATGTGCAATTCTCTTATAAAGGTCAGTAATTATCTCTCCAAGGAGAATCCTTGCTTGGACTTAAAACTGTACAGGAATCAAAACGTCTGAAGCAACATCAGTTAATTATCTCTCTGTGTGGGTGGTGGTGGTGGTGGTGGTGGTGGTGGTGGTGGGAGGTGTCGATGCTTTTGAAAGCCTTTGCATGGTGGTATGGCATGGGGCTGTACTGGTCAGCATGTTCTCACAGCGAGAAGGCCTGGGTCTGATTCCCAGACTCGTTGTTTCTGTATGGAGTTTGCATGTTCTCCCCATGCTCGGGAGTTTCCACCGAGTTCTTCGGTTTCCTTCCACAATTCCAACACGTGCTCATTTTAGCCTCAAAGTTGTCCCCAGGTGTGAATGTGGTTGTGTCCACGTTGTCCTGGAATGGTCTGGTGGACTGTTTAAGATATACTCTGCCTTCGTGCAGTGTCGGCTGAAATAGGCTCTAGCCTTCCCTCAACCATGGTTTGGTGAATGAGTGAGAATGAGAGGAGGAGTTTTGCTTGTATATACTGTACTGTATATCATTGCTTCTTATACAGGGACACACTCTTTATGGTTTATTGTTTTTAAATAAAAAGAGGAAATACATTACAGCCGTTATAGAAGTACGGGCAGCAGCCAGTTGAAGAATTAAGTTCACGTGTAAACAATCTGTTTGGGGAACCCATGCCCCCGCCCTTCATGTTTTAATGCTTCTCCCACTTCCATTAACAAAGTGCTGGTATCTAACTAATCAGTGAAATAACGAGTTGTGATGAGGGGGAAACACTGAGATACACACTCGAGGTGATGCAGGATCTGAAGCTCTGGGGTAGATGTTTCCTCACAATTTAATGTCACTGTAAAACGTTAATGGCTGGCTGGGTAGTGGAAGGGTACAGCATTGTTCACATCCAACGATGTGTGTGTGTGTGTGTGTGGGGGGAGTGTTATCCACCTTTTCGAATTAGTATTCAGGACTCCGAGCAAAGGGTGTGGTTTTTAATCTGTGATGTGCGATTGCATTAATTATTGTATCCCATACAAACCGCTTGCACAGGCTCGCTGATGGACGTGTGTCTTGTTAACACGCTGGCAGTGGCGGTTCTTTATGGGTTTATTTTATATTTGATTATTTTATGGCCCCTGTGGCACACTATCAGCCTGCTAGGGCCATGACACTTTTTGGGGCAATTTGGAGCAGCCAGTTAGTCTAATCTGCATGTGTTTAGACCAGGGGTCTCCAATCTTATCCACAAAGGGCCGGTGTGGGTGCAGATTTTCACTTCAACCAAACAATAGCCACACCTTCCTGTTTCAACCAATGATCATCAAAAGGAAAAAAAAAAACTAAATTGGACATTAGTGTTTCAACTCTGAAGTGGAGCCATCTTGGTGAGATCACATTGCTGGAAGACTTAAAGCGAGGTGATCTCACCAAGATGGCCCCACGCCAGATTTGAAAACATGGGTGTGGAATCTAGTTTTTTCTTTTTTCTTTTGATGACCGGTGATTGAGACAGATGGAAGGTGTGGCTACTGTTTGGTTGAAGTGAAAACCTGCACCCACACCGGCCCTTTGTGGATAAGATTGGAGACCCTTGGTTTTGACTGTGGTAGGAAACTGGAGGACACAAAGGAAACCTACTCAAGCGTTGAGAGAATAAGAAAACTCCGAGGCCAAGACTCCACCCCAGGACCTTCTCGCTGTACGCTTGGTGTACTAACCGCTCTACCACCATGCTGCCCACTCATGGAACCAATCAATCTTCACCAATCATCTGCTAGCACACGTACACTGCAGGAACACGACACACCACACAAAGCAATGAACGTTTTAAACCATCTGCCTTATTATTGTTCAGTCGGGAGTCTTATATCGAGAAATTACATTTAGTTATAGTCATCAGTCAGTTCTGTGTGGAGACGCTTGGAGAACCACTCAGGATTCCTGATGTTCTGTCACCCAAACAGATATAGTGGGTGTATAATTATCTCCGCTTCTCCAGCTTGGATTCAATTTGAGCTCGCTGGAGAATGACTAACCTGAGAGAACGGGGTCGAGGGCTCGCACATTAAACTCTTTTGTGCAATAGCATGGAGCTGTGATGACGCACTCTACAGTGATACTCATTCGACTCTCGACAAGACGAGGAGGACAACTTCATGTTGGGATCTCTGCATTAGGATGGATGGATGGATGAATAGAAACGATCAACGCGAGAAAGAGTGACCCGAGCAGCTGTTCATTTTCTAGCGAGGACGTGTTCACCGATGCACTTGGATGTTCTCAAGTTTCTCATTTTTCACTCATTCGTCACTCTTTTGCCAAACTGCTTAAGCCTACCTGGGTCACGGGGAGGGTTACACCCTTTGCGTGGGCTCTAGTCTTCCTGTGACCCAAATAGGATTAAGTACTTTGGCAAAAAAAAAAAAAAGTGTTGAGTGAGTTGGATTGACGTGTACGTTTTGGGAGGAGATTCAAGGTTTTAAGACCGAAACGCCTTGCTATGAGGTGATGGTGCTTCCTACCAGGTCTAACTGGGTTCATGTTCATTCACATTCATGCATTTATCCACCAAACTACCTAATCCTAGTATGGCTGTTGGGAGGCTGGAGCCTATCTCAGCTGACTCTGGGTGAATACTGGGTGCACCCACTCACACCTTGGGGTAATTTAGACCAGCCAGTTCCCCCAATGTGCATGGACTGTAGGGTGAAACCGGAGCACCCATAGGAACCACCCCCGTCAAGCCCAGGACTTGAACCCAGGACTGTCTTGATCTCAGACTGACATTCTAATCAAAAGACGCCCGTCTCCCGTGACCCCAATGGGACAAAGTAGTTCAGCGACTCGATGAATGAAGATTAAATTAAGTAGCGGACAGAGTGGGGCCGGTGGCATAGTGGTGAGGGTGCTGCGCTCATGATCAGGAGGTTGTGTGTTCGAATCCCAGTTAGACTCCCACTGTTCTAAGACCCCTGGGCAAGGTCTCAACCACAAGTGTGCCTCTGTCCACCCAGCAGTATAAATGGGTACCAGTAAAATATACTGGGAAGGTAACCTGCGATGGACCAGCGTCCCATCCAGGGGGAGTTGAACTCCTGGTTGCTCCACGCTACGGAAACCAGGAAAACGCACCGGCTCTGATGAGCCACTAGGCTCGGGTGTAAAAATCCCAAAGGACTTTACCTACAGGACGGAGTGTCAACTGAATCTGTCAGTTATTGTTGAGGACCAAAACTGTTATTTTCCAGAACTTCTATTTTAGTTTATGATCTCCATCGTGCTCATCAATGCAATTAAGTGTGCAGGAAGGAATTCCAACTTCCTGCTTGAAATCAAAGCGTTAATTAATTAGCTGGGTTATTTATTTTATTTTTGTGTGTGTGTGTGTGTGTGTGTGATTGCCATGGGTTTATATTGCTATTTGCATGAATAAAAGAATGTTTTCCCGGGCTGTCTGTCTCCTTGTGCAGGAAGGAATGGACGAGCAAAATAATTTGGAGTAAAGTGGGCTTCTAATGAGCTTCGGAGTATTTCATCTCTGAGTGCTGAAATCATTTGAGATGCAAATTCCATGTTGTTTATTTGCCTTATAGGGCAATCAGAGAGCACGCGCCGCCCAACCTGCAGGCTCCTTTTATTCAGTATTCAGTTGGCTCTAATCATCTCACACACTCGAATTGATGATAATAATAAGAATTTCAAAGTTGACTTAAACTAGTTTTTGATGGAAATTGAGCCGAGTGTACAAACATGATGCCATTGAACTTCTGTATTGTCCCAGTCAGTGGAAGTCTTGCGCTTGAAAGTGTGTTTCTGTTTGTAGATTTTATGATCATATGATTTATGCATATCTTCGGAGAGCAATGTACTGTTCTCCGTTTGAGTGTATATGTCTTAACAGCCTGTGCTGAGCTACTCTTTTATTTATTAATGCGCTGGGAACTACAGGCTTCAGCCGTGGATGCTGTTTTGCCTCAAGCTGTATTAGACTATGTGTGTGTGTGTGTGTGTGTGTGTCCTTTATCACCTCTGGGCCAGCACACATCATAGCAAAGGGATGGATCGTGGTTCACAGCAGCCCAGTCACAGTCGTATCAACTGCCCTTTAAAGTCTCATCCACCTGTCTGTGATTGCGCTTCCTTGGGAGAACTCCCTGACATTAAAACTCAATTAGCAGGCCACTCAGTAAATAGTGTATGAGCCCAGTGCTCGGATAATAAAGGCACAGAGCAGGGTTTCCGACTCTACATCTCAATATATCAGTTGGACCACCAGTGCACATGTCACTCCAGAAGAAGGTTAAAATGCAGCTGAGTGTTGACAGGTTAGTCCTGTTGTTATTCAGACCATCCTCCCGTCTCCGGGGACTCGTCTTGCTGTTTCCTGCTGCCATGCATGTCTGAGATCTCCTATTGCTCAAGCATACCAATAACTCACATCTTTTCCCTTTAACCAACTAAAAAGGACAGATTTATTATCAAAGAAGGACAATTCGCTCATTCATTTGCTGTGCCGCCTAATCCTATTAGGGTTGCTGCCTATCTCAGCACAGTCTCACACTGGGTAAAGGCAGAGGACACCCTAAACAGCGTGGCAGACCAATGCAGGGAAACACACACACACACATATATATATATATATATATATATATATAGAGAGAGAGAGAGAGAGAGAGAGAGAGAGAGAGGATTTTCTGAGTAGATGCTTCCGTAGGAGAGTGCTCAATACTTTTTGGTAGAGCAAATAACAATAAAAATAAAGATTCTTCTATAATCACCTGAAGAGAGAGGATGGTTTCAGCACCCCTATGTATATATACATAGAGACAATTTGTAATAACCAATTAACCCAATACAGCGATCCCTCGCTACTTCGTGCTTCAGTTTCTGCGGTTTCAGTGCGTCGCGTATTTTTCAAAAATATTCATCAAAGAATAGGGGAAGAAATTAAGGAAAATGCCGCAAAACGAGGCCAATTATGCAAAAAAACCCAAAACAAACAAAAATAACAAAAAACCCCAACCCAAAACCCCCCAACAAAACTACTTACATTTTTATGAGGTGCACATCTCTGTGTGTGTTTATATTTTATTTATATCTTATGCATTATTTTTGAATGTTTAATTGTTATTATAAGCATTTATAGAATTGAATATGTATTTATTGATATCATCGTATCTTATCCCCGTAGGGTATTGTAGCAATTAGTCTCTTCTGGAGAAAATTAACCGGGACACAGGAACGCTTGCTACTTGTCCCCGGAAACACGCTGACGACTTTGCAGTCTTCTCTTTACGAAAGTCAGCAATGGTTCTTTTACATACCTCTCACCATAGACAGTGACGGACATGGCCCGCCTTTGATAACCCAGTTAGCCGCACTGGGGGGGAAGGGGGGGGGCAGTGACAGCCATGTGGGGACTCAAACCCCCAACCTTAGGATCAGCGATTCTCCGCCCTATCCACTCGACCACCACTGCCCGGCATTTATTGATATTATATACACATATACATGCACGTATACGTCAGTTGGGAGGGGGGGGGTTTGATCCTACTTCGTGGAATTTGGTGGTCGTGGGGGGTGGGGGGTGTCTCAGTTCCCATTAATCGTGGAAAGTGAGGGATTCCTGTACAGTATTCATATCTTTTGACTGTGGGAAGAAACCGACACAAGCATACAGACTACATGCAAACTCCACACAGGAATGCCCTGAGCCTGGGAATCGAACCCAGGACCTTCTTCCTGTGATGCAAATGTGCTAACCCTTACACCATGGTGTCACCCTAAAGCAGTGCTTCTCAATTATTTTCTGTGGCACCTCCCCCGAAGAAGAATAAACATTTCATGCCCCCCTCCCCCCCCCATCGCCCCGCGGGCGACTATAAACAGTATTATTTGCCTATAAAATTGTTATTAGTGCACCGCCGCATAACATTCTATCTTTATTAACATTAAAAACAAAAAAGAAAGAAATATAGTTCAACTTACAATAAAGAAAAACTTCATTAACGTTGTTTTTTAATCTGTAATAGAAAAGATTTAAAGTGCACCAATGTGCCTGGAAAAAAAAAAAAATATATATATATATATATATATATATGTATCTTTATTTAAACTCATTCAACTTATTCATGTCTTAATATCTCGGTCTCTCTCCACCTTTCTCTTCGTTCCTGCTAGAAATTTTTCGGTGTTGTTTCTTGCGCGGTTGTTTACTGCACTTCATATCATTTGCTCGTGCAAAAAACTGCTACACCATAGACAACAATGAGAGCGCCACTGCCAACTACTGGAGTGGAGGTGCCATTACACTTAATTCTCTTACATTATTCCAGAAATGCATGTTCCCCAGTGTCATACGCGCTCAGCCTGGCACCATACCGGGGGGCCACTATTTGAGAAGTTTTTGCCCTAAAGAAGTGCCAGCAGGATTATAATCGTGCAGAACTGCAATATAAAGTACTTTAACTTTATAAAGGTCTGTACAGAGAATCTCAGTCCTGAGGTCTTTAGGAACGATGAACTGAAGGCGAGGTCTGTAAAAAGACCACAGGTCTGAGACGTCTCAGTACAGACCTAGCAAACGTAAACGTACAGACCTAGCAAACGTAAACGTACAGACCTAGCTTGTAATGAGTAGTTCATTTTATGGCATGTTAAAATGGCAGCCTTTTTAAAGTTACTGCTCTGTATCTCGCTAATCCATGTCTGTAGTAGGGCCACAACACGACTTGTGATTTGATAGTGAATTGCTTTTCCCTATGAGGGAGGCACTTTGTGAGCACAATGAGGAAATGGATTTTGTGCTCCCACCTTAGATAGCCAGTGTCGAGTCTTTCCGTTTTACGTCTTTCAGCAGCAACCATCATGGCATCAGCCTTGGTTTCTTTTGTTGTGCTCCAGTTTGTGGTATATATGCTGTATATTAAAATGCTATGCATAGATGACACAAGCATATCCCGGACAACTGTAATCATGATGTAATCATGATGTAATCATGCATATATTATGCTTGATTTTAAAACAATCCATCATTCAGAATTTGGGATTTTGCCTGGATTGAATCTGTTTTGCCTTTCAGTGCTTTATGCATCTCTCTCTCTCTCTCTCTCTCTCTCTCTCTCTGTCACGTGCTCGTTGTCTGGAAGCTAAGGACATGTTATGTCCACACAGTAACAAGTGGTGACCTTTGAGTGACAACAAACTGTCAGCAGTCATATCAGTTCACTCGCATTGTGTGGAACCTCCATCAGTGTATAAATGTGTATTTTTTATATTTACCAGGAGGTTGAGTTTCATCCAATCATGGTGACAGAGGACTGTTATAGGAGCCATAATGCATAGAAAATTACTGGCCACATTAATAGGAACACCTGAACACCTGCTCATTCATGCAATTATTCAACCAGCCAATCATGTTTCGGTAGCACGTTTACATTTACAGCATTTATCAGACACTCACATCCAGAGCGACTTACAAATATCTTTTTTTTTTATACAAGCGTTAAGAGGGCAGTGGTGGCCTGGTGGTAAAGGTGCTGGATCACTGATTCTAAGGTTGGGGGTTCAAGCCCCACTCTCCATGGGTTCTCACTGTCCTCCCAGTGCAGCTAACTGGGTTATCAAAGGCCGGCCATGTCTCTCACTCTCTATGGTGTGAGGTTCCTGTAAAAGAACCATTGCTGACTTTCGACAAGAGGAGCTGCATAGCCGTCAGCGTGTTCCTGCCCTATGATGACCAGGCGAGCTGTCCAGGGTGTTCTCCGCTCTCGCCCGGAGTCGACTGGGATGGGCGCCAGCCTCACTGCGACCCTACTTAGGATTAAGCGGTTACAGTAAATGAATGATGATGATGATGATAAACAAGGGTTAAGGGCCTTGCTCAAGGGCCCGATAGTGGGGATTGAACCGCTGAACTTTGGATTAGCAACGCATTGCCACCGCTGCCTTTAGCACAGTGTATAAAAAGCATGCATGTACTAATCAAGAGTTTTATTTAATTTCCACATGAATCTTTAAAAATGGGGAAATGAGGATCCCTGTTGTTGGCTGGTCGGAGTGAAACCTGGTTCAAGTTTCTGCGGAAGGATTGTTGTGTATGATGAGATGCTCTTCTCCGTGCTTGTGTGTCTTTGCTCCAGGTACTCCGCTTTCATCCCACAGTCCAAAGACATGCAGACTAGGCTAATTTGGCTGTTTCCGCTTGGCGTGGATGTGACTGTGGACGGTTTTATGTGTGCTGGCTCTGCAATGGTTTGGCATGATGTCCCCTTCGTCCGGTGTCAGCTGAGATAGGCTCTGAGGCACCCATGGCCCAAGTAGAATTACATGGTTCAGACAATGAGTGAGTGAGTCAGATAAAATATCAGGACGCTGTTGGCTGGGGGATTGGCTGCCTTTTTAAGATGGAAACCACTTCTTGCCCAAAGTCAACTGTGATTGGCTAGAGCTTCCTGTGTGACTCTGGGAGATCGTGATAATGGACAGATGGATTATAATGCAACACGTAGTACTGTATATAATTACAAAGAACCGACAGACTGTTTGTATCTGTTCTGGCCTCCGGGTTTGAAACAATTTCCTGCTATTTCAAGCCTCATACTTATTACACGTCTAAACTTGTTACGTGAAGTGATAACGGGATAACACGGCACCGCAGCTCTAATCAACATACACTAGAACTCGGAGAACCTTACAGGCAAACTGTAACATCCACAGTGAGAGCGCGCAACAACCTAGTCAATTATTTACCCACAGGTATAGCATTTCCATAAAAACTATTATCTGGCACATCTGGTGAGCCATCATTCATTCGTCTCAGGGTGTTTGTGTTCAATGTTGTATGTTGTTGCTTGGAAACAAAGGGTAATATTTATCGTTTCAAATTTATGTTCAGTAATTATCATATCTGCATCTCCATGTGACAAGTAAGAATGGGGAATGGCATTTTGTTTACAACAGTTCCAAATAGTATTATAATAGTATCGACAACTATTGTTTATGAAGTCCTGCTTTTTTTCCCTGGGTCCTGATGGTGATGACTCACAACAAGAACGTCCTGGGTTCAAGTCCAGGGCTAACCAAGGGCATTTCTGTGTGGAGTTTGCATGTTCTCTCCATGCTTGCTCGAGTACTTTGGTTTTCCTCCCACACATTATGCTAATTGGCTGTTGTAAATGATCCCTAGGGATGAGTGTGAGTATGAATAGCTTGCGGTGGTGTGGCAAGCTGTTCAGGGTGAACCCTGCCTTTGCCCACTCTTAATAGCATAAAGTTTGTGAAATTAAATTGTTGTTTTTTTTTGTAATAATAATAATAATAATGATAATAATAGTTTGGAACCCTTGAGATGGCCTGGCGAGTTATACAAGGTGTACCCCGTCCTCGCCCAGAGTTGGTTGAGATGGGCTCCAGCCTCCTTGCAACCCTATTATATAATATAATTGGGACTCAGCTGTTGAATGTGGAACGTGCCTGATGCGTTTCTCACACACCACAGCATACAGTGGTACCTCACCCTATACCACAGTGGTACCTCACCTCACCTTACGATCGGCCCAGCAAACGAAAAATCCAGGTCACGAAAAACATTTTCCAAAATTTTTTGTCTCTGTATACAAAACAAGTTCTCCTTACGAAACGCGCCAAACGCGCCATTCAAACATTCAAACAACGCACGAGCTGCTCTCCCATCAATGACATTCAAACATCCCACCCCACTGGCCTCCCATTGGCTAGGAGGGATGATGCAGCTACCGCCCATTGCCTATCTCCAAACATCCCGCCCCGCTGGCCTCCCATTGGCTAGGAGGGATGATGCAGCTCCCACCCATTGCCTATCTCCAAACATCCTGCCCCGCTGGCCTCCCATTGGCTAGGAGGGATGATGCAGCTACCGCCCATTGCCTATCCCCAAACATCCCGCCCCGCTGGCCTCCCATTGGCTAGGAGGGATGATGCAGCTACCGCCCATTGCCTATCTCCAAACATCCTGCCCCGCTGGCCTCCCATTGGCTAGGAGGGATGATGCAGCTACCGCCCATTGCCTATCTCCAAACATCCCGCCCCGCTGGCCTCCCATTGGCTAGGAGGGATGATGCAGCTCCCTCCCATTGGCTATTATGGAGCTGCATATCCCATAATGCTTTTTGTGTAAAGGACAGAGTTACTGTTGTTTATGCTGTATTTCTTGACTCAGGCTTTTAACCTTCCATAAACATTTGTAAGATTATAACTCTGCTAAGAAGACATGGTCAACACACGTGCACACACACACACATTTCCTGTGCGAGTGAGAAGAAGAAGCGGGCTCGTGGCATATCGCAAAGGAATATGGCCAAACCCGTCTACCATCGATATGATATTGAAGGAGAAGGAGGTCTTAAAAGGTCTACTTTTATCATTTTTAAAGGGATTAGGGGGTAGTTTTGGGGGCCTTGGAACGAATCACATGTTTTACAAGTAAAATGCGGTTCAATTTATGAAAAATTGAAATGAAGAAAAAGGCTCTGTAACGGATTAATTTCGTAAGGTGAGGTACCACTGTATATATTTCAGACTAGTTTCATATCAATTACTAGTTTTGTTTGTTTACTAAATATTACTTATGAAGAAGAAACGGAAATCAAACTGACAGTAAAGGACAGTTGTTATGACAACATTAGCGTTCGGTACAGGTTCAGGCCTCAGTAATTCACATGAGGGTGTCCAGGTCTGCCCCTGCCCCTGTACAATCAATACACAATACATCAGAGGGTCGGCGGCGGTAAACTCATTCTTTGACGCCCTGTGTGTGTCTGTGTAGATGGCTGGATTTGCTGAGCTAACACGGCTCAGAGAAAGCTCCTTTTGATTGAGCTTATTTGGCCAGAACTCTGGAGCTTTTGTGTTTGCTGAGGAGACAAACTGTTCGGTGGAAGGTTGCGGAGGCACAAGTTCATTCCTTACTTTGTGTTGGAGGACTGCATGGATGAAAAAATTTTATAAAAAAAAAAAAAACGAGTAAATATTTTTCAGTGTGGACATGAACTGCTAAATCCTACTGTGGTCAAACGAGGGCATGGGTCCTATCTCAGCCGACACGATGTGAAGGTGTGGCAGTGTATGAACAGTTGTAGAGCAAGCCTCTCACAGCCATTCAGTCTCACACTCAGATTTAGGTGTGGGTTTGGAACAGCCGTTTTGCTTCATGTATGTCTTTGGACTGTGGGAGGAAACCCACACAGGGAGAACCTGGAGACTCCCAAGAACGCCCAAGCCTGGGACTCATACCCAGAAGCTTCTTGTTTGAGGAAGACGTGCTATAAACTCTACGTTACAGTGCCGGTCATGATCATTATACTCTTTTTTACAAATGTAACTATTTGTTACGTTTCTCAATCTTAAAAAAAAATCTTAAATTTTGTTTACTGTCTCCTATGAAATATTATGAATATTACCAAACATAGCTTTATATTACACGTTCTCTTTAGCAGCAACAATGGTTTTATCATGAAGTGGAAATAAACAAACACACTGAGGCCGAGTTTCACACAGCAGATTATAGAGGAAACCAATGAGAACATGGGGAGAACTCCAGGCAGCCAATAGCCCAAGTTCTCGGTCGAACCAAAGAGCCCACCAACATGGCTCCACCATGGCACTCGCGGCACACAGAGACATTCCAGTATTCTGGAACACATAGCTGAGAGAATGGAGACCCAGCGATCCTTTCATTCATTCATTTTCTGTAACCACTTAATCCTAATTAGGGTCGCAGCAGGGAGTACACCCTGGACGGCTCACCAGGCCATCGCAGGGTGGAAAGACGCTGACGGCTGTGAAGCTACTCTTGTCGAAAGCCGGAAATGGTTCTTTTACAGGAACCATGGTCGGCCATTGATAACCCAGTTAGCTGCATTTTTTTTTTTTTTTTTTTGGGGGGGGGGGGGGACAGTGATCCAGGAAGTCTCCATTTGAGTATGTGCAAGAGCAGCTCATGAACAGCAGATGGCAGCGCTGCTCTCTGTTTGTAGGGGACTGTTTGCTAATCCACCATGTTCACGGTTTTGCCTGGTTTCCCCTCTGCTGGTGGGAGTGCAGCAGATTCATGAGCCTTACTGCAAGGCCCTGTGCGAGCGTGATGTCTGGAGGTAAAATAAATGCCCCACAAAAAAATGCACCGTTTTCTTGTCAGAACGCAGCAAAGTCTGTAAATCATATTTCCTTGCCAAAATCCACAGCTAAAAGGAACCACTGAAGTATTGGGAAGTCGGCAGAAACACGATAGTAAGGCAAAAATGGAGAGGTTGGGGAAGAGTTGATGCGAACTCATTGGGTGCATCCCCTTTTCCACGCAAGACTTCGTTATTATCTTACAGTCTGGCCTCAAATCACATCGTGGCCTCAACATAGCCTGCTGCTTGTCTCGGCCTGTTATCACAATGATGTACTAATGCTCGCCAAACGTTAGTGTGAAAGGCTGGGTTCAATAGAGGCAGTGTGAGCCAGGAGAGTCAATATTAGCAGAGTACACAGACTGGGGTTAGGGGAGGAGGAGGAGGAGGAGGAGGATGAGGACGAGGACGAGTCGCCTCCTTCTACTTTAGACTTTCTCCACCAAACTTGGCATGAAGCAGCGGTAATCGTACTGCGATACACGGAGAGATCTATTTCACTGGTACCTCTTTTTGGAGACGTCACCTTAAAGTGAAGTGTTTCATAATAATAATAATAATAATCCCTGGGATTGTCAGGGCTTTCTTTTCCCAGAGCGGCGGCATACAAGGCAACAGTCTCCTGATCCAAGGTCTTTCCCTTTGACTTTGGTGCAGGTAGTGATTCACCCGTTCCCACACCCAACCCCACCTGCACACTCATATCAACACATCCACTCCCCAATCACAGCTGCTTTATATACCAAGAGCTGTGCAAACAATCGATTCGGAAGAATCAACAGGGGCTGTCACATGACCCCTGCAAACACTGAAGCCTTTTTGTGTGAATCATAATGTTCATAAAAGAGATTGTGTGGGCTAGTACCTTAATAACAACAGAAGGATAACTAATGTTTGACTTACATCTCACTATAGAAGGTGAATAAAGCTGAAAGATTGACTATTTGATGACAGTATCGGACTGTTTAGACGAGGTATTTAATCTATAGACCTTTCTGGCAAACAAACTAATATTGACCATCCGGAGCCAAACCTCATTCAGTATTATTATATACCTGCAGCAATTTCCTCTCAGTATGCAGATGCTGACACACAAGATAGAAAAAGAAGTATTTTCCTTGCTTGGGAACATCGGGTGGCACCATGGTGATGTGGTTAGCTGCATTTGACCCATCCAGACTGAGCACACACACACACACACACACACACACACACATTGGGGTTGTCCGGAGAGCAGTTGGAGGTAGATACCTTGCTCAATGGCACTTCAGCCATTTTATGTGGAGGAAGGGAAGGTACGGCGCACTCCCCCACTTCCACGTTTTTCCTGCTGGTTCAGGGGAAAAACGTTTCCTCCTACGGTCCAAGAACATAGACTTTTGGATACCTGGCTGTTCCAAATGGTCTTAAGTGTCAGTGTACAGGGAGCCCTCATTAACCCTTTCCGCGGTTAATTAGGACCGAGAGCTCCACTCGACCATGGAAATCCCCCCCCCCCCCCACTGACATATACGTACTTGTATATGTGTATATAATATCAATAAATACATATTCAATGCTATAAATGTTTATAATAACAATTAAACATTAAAAAAAATAACATAAGATGAAAATAAAATATAAATACACACACATACAGATGGAACTGCATGAGAAGAAGACGACACACATTCATACGCGCGCACGCACACACACACACACACACACACACACACACACACACACACACACACACACACGGGTGCACACATTCATCTGTGCACACACACACACACACACACACACACACACACACACACACACACACACACGGGTGCACACATTCATACGCGCACACACACACACACACACACACACACACACACACACACACACACACGGGTGCACACACAGATGCAGCAATGTAAATGGTTTTGTTGTGAGATTTTGGGTTGTTTTTGTTTTGTGTTTGTTTGGGGTTTTTTCCCCCGCATAATTGACCTTGTTTTTGTGGCCTTTTCCTGAACTTTTTACCCAATTCTTCCTTAATTTCCTTATTTTTTTTAATTCGATGAATATTTATTATTATTAAAAAAAAAAAAAAAACGTCATGCACTGAAGCCGCATGAATTGGATCCCTGTACCTCTCTTTTGCTTCGTGTCGGCTGAGATAGGGTCCCACCTTCCGTGACCTTAATAGTTTGACGTGGTCATGGGGCATGCTAAACAATGGGCCTGTGTATGAAATATGCAAAAATGTCATGAACCTTATCATTTTAGTGCATAATGCTAGATCAGATTTCAAAACAAACACACGTTGCTCTCAAGTTAGCATCACTGGCGGCCATTGTTCTCTCCGGCTACTTCCGGCTTTTGTACCGAGATTTGAGTTTCTGATACAGATCAGTGACATCTGAGGTGAGTCTGAAACCTTCCTCATTAAGCTAATGGGTCTGTGCTATATTTAAACAACAAACCAGCAGAAGAGCGAACAAGGATTCTGTTTACCACAAAAACATTCCCCGCCCCCGTACCCCTCGTACCCCAAGACGACGGTGTCAGCAGAACACAAACACCTTTTGATGTGGAAACACACCACTGCAATTCAGATCTGCTGACATGAAAAAAAGGAAGCATCAGCTAATGCATTGCTAAAACACCATAATCACTCTTTCCTCTTTGCTGCTAATGAATGCTAATTAGAACTCATGACCCCCCCCCCTCCCCCCCATACACACTTTGTGTTAGCTGGCTGCTTCTCTAATGTGTTGCATTGTTCCTTCTCCCTCTCCAGATCTCATCTAGGGATGTTTCACCAGCTACTGCAGTCAGCTACCCCCCCCCCCCACCAGCACCACCAACACCACCAGCACCAGCACCACCACCACCACCTCCTCCTCCAGTGCTGCTAACTCTGTAAGCCGCTACCAGCCTAGCCACAACATTTATTTGCTTGATGTGGAATTATACTGCTGAAATATGTAGGTGGAATTTGAGTTAATGCCACAGTAATTTGGCCCTGGGGTTAGGGTGGCAGGAACATTTTTTAATGACCCACGCTGTTAAACAAAACAAAAAACCCCTCCGCCGCGATCCTGCATGACTACAGGCTTGTTCACAGAGCACCAACAATGGGATTGTGTGCCCAAGCTTTAAATAATAAAACATGATAGGCCATGCTGTTATTGGAAAATCATCAAGGACAAAGCTGCGTGAGGTGACAGTCTTGATGCCAATTATTTCCCCAAAACAGTATTTCCTCAAGTGTTCTAACTGTTGTAGTTCAGGAATTTGGAAATAATTGCCATTTTAATTTTAAATCATCACTCTCTCACTTACTCACGCCTTCTCCAAACCAGGTGCGATTAGCTTGGGAGCCTATTTCAGCTGAACTGGGAGATAGCTTTACAGACCATTGCAGGACACACACACACACACACACACACACACACACACACACACACACACACACACACACACACACACACACACACACACACATTTATGAACTATAATTAATGTGCATGTCTTGGGTCTGTGGGTGGAAACTGGAGTACCTGGACAAAACCCACACAAGCTAGCGGAGGACATGTAAACTCCACCCAGAAAGACCTGAGGCCAGGAATCGAACTCAGGACCTCTTTGCTGTCAAGGTGGACGTGTTAACCATTATATCATCATTCCGCCAATGATAAACCAGGTTACCCCAGTTGTTACCTACGTTATAGCAATACATTGTAGTGGAGTCCGTTGTTTCTTCACCACAGGAAGCAAGGCGTTTGCATGCTCTCTCTGTGGTTCTCCCAGAGTTTTCCAGTTTCCTCCCACCGTCCAAAAACATGCACTCTGGGTTAATGAGCTGTTTTAAATCTCTCGTGTGTGTGTGTGTGTGTGTGTGTGTGTGTGTGTGTGTGTGTGTCTTTGCCCTGCAATGGACTGACAAACTTTTCATAGTTGTGCCTTCTTCCAGAGTCAGCTGGGATAGGCTCTAGCCTCCCCTCGACCCTAGTACAATAAAGCAGTTCAGAACGTGGAGCAGAGGTGGCTCAGTGGAGAAGGCTCTGAGTTACTGATTAGAAGGTCTGTGAATAAATGTTGAAAATAAATTCCAGTTTGTCAGGTTACCAAAAAACATTAAAAATCCTCTGTCCTGAAATGTCCTGTGGTAGATCGATAACTGTCTCCTTCACCATAATTTGAGGAAATTACAACACAGTTTTAATCCATTGATTATTTTGTGACACGGTGGTGTAGTGTTTAGCATGTTTGCCTCACAGCAAGAAGGTTCTGGGTTTGAGTTCTTGGCTCGGGCGTTTTTGTGTAGAGTTCACATGTGCTCATTGTGCATGCACGGGCTTCCTCCAGGTACTCTGGTTTCCACCCACTGTGGAAAGGCATGCACATTATTAGGCTAACTTTATATATTTACTCTGAATTGCCTCGAGGTGTGAGTGGTTTTTAAAACCAATCTTAAGATGAAGAATTAATTAAGATCTCTTCTACAATCAAGTGGAACAGGTTGTCTTTACAATAGACTTTAAGCGGTTCAGAAAATGAATGAATGAATGGTCACATTTCTTCTCTTTTCCTTTATTCATTTTCGTGGTCTGACAACATTAACCAGCAACAGACTAGCTTCTCGTCTTTCTTGAATTGTGCATGACTAGCTGTTTACAGGGATCCCTCATGTTCTGTGGTTAATTGGGACCAAGACCCTCCCGTGACCATCGATTTCCGCGAAATAGGATCTACCCCCCCCCCCCCCCCGACTGACGTATATGTACATGTATATGCACAGAGTAGGCCCTTGATATTCGCTGGGGTTGGGTTCCGGCCCCTCCCGCAGATGAAGATAATCCGCGAGTTCTGTACCCGGAAGTAAAACCCCATGTATCATATTACATACAAATGAGCAGCCGGAAGTGAAATACTGTGTATCTATTATATGCGCTAAAATATGCTTCTATAAACATTATACAGCATATACTGTTGTAAAGCACTAGTATTAAAGTCTTTTTGAATTATTATTCCAGTACAGTACCTAAGTTAATGTTTAGAATGGTTGTGTGTGAGATTTTATGTTCTGTAGCATGTTTAACAAACGATACCAAAAGGATAAACTTTATTACACTTCATGTCCTTTTACATTGAACGTGACGTCTCCAAGATGGCGGTGCCTAGACGGCGACGTTGTGGAGTTCTCAGAGTCAAATTGTTTCTTTGTTCATTTTAATTTGTTTATTTGTTGTTTTGTTTGTTCATGTTTTGCACTATGCTCGTCTATGACCAGTCGACCCTACTACAGCTATGAGATCGGAGTCTTTGGGAGTTTAGAACTGCGCATGCTCATCTCTTATCTTGAGCTAATATGCTGTGGTAGCTCCATGCTAGCCGCACCCCGGCTAACAATAAGCCCAGGCGGGGAGGGGCCGAACGATGACTCCGGCGATTGGGATCGCAGGGTATGGAGGCTGTGTAGCCGGCTGGTGCAATCGCCTCATTGGGTGTACTCTCCTCGAGCCATGTTTCACAGAAACACAACATGAAGGAGTCCTGTAGATCCCTCTGCGCTGCAATCCGGGCATGAAGCTCGTCCATCTCGTTTCACAGGGACTGAACATGCTCAAGCAGTATGACCGGAAGTGCTAACCTTACACTTCTAACCAAGCGCTGGAGACTCTGAGAACTTAGCTTGGGCTTATTGTTATGTGGAGTGCTGCTAGCATTGAGCTACCATAGCATATTAGCTCAGGATAGGAGTTGAGCGTGCTCAGTTCTAAACACCCGAAGACTCCGATCTCATAGCTGTAGTAGAGTCGACCGGTCATAGACGAGCATAGTACAAAACATGAACAAACAAAGCAACAAATAAAACAAATTAAAACAAACAAAGAAGCAATTTGACTCTGTGAACTCCGTGACATCGCCCTCTAGGCAGCGCCATCTTGGAGAGGTCAAGTTCAATGCAAAAGGACATGAAGTGTAATGAAGTTTATCCTTTAAGTATCATTTGTTAGACGTGCTATAGAATATAAAATCTCACGTACAAACATTCTAAACATTAACTTAGGTACTGTACTGGAATAATAATTGAAAAAGACTTTAATACAACAGTTCAGATGATTATTCCTCTTCAGGCACTTCAGAGCAAACTGTTGTTTCTTCAAGAGAAAGTCTTATTTCTTCAGAAGAGACATCCAACATGTTCTATCGCTTAGCCAGACAAGACGCACAGCGTTTGAGTGGCATCATTGAGCTTAACTGGTAATTTAAACACACTAAAAAAAGAGGCTCATTGACAACTTGTGCATGAATGAGGAAAAAGGAGCGTTACATCATCTCAACCAATCAGCAGGAAGTAGAACAGCCATTGGCTGAATTTGACTGACGTGTCAGTTGCTTGGCAGTCCGCGAATACTCAAACCGTGAGTGCAAAACCGCGAATAGTCAAGGGCCTACTGTGTATAATATCAATAAATACATATTCAGCATTATAAATGCTTATAATTACATTTAAAAATAGAAAAATAATGCATAAGATGTAGATAAAATATAAATACACACACACACACATACAGACATGCGCTCGCACACACAAGATGCGCACCTCACATAAAAATGTAAGTAGTTTTGTTAGGGGGTTTTGGGTTGTTTTTTGTTTTTATTTGTTTAGGGGTTTTTTTTGCAATTGTTTTGTGGCATATTCCTTAACTTCCCCCCTATTACCCCTAAATTTTAGTTTTCGAGGAATGTTTTTGAAAAACCCGCAATGCACCGAAGCCGCAGAAACTGAAGCACGAAGTAACGAGGGATCACTGTACTAGAAATCGGTTGCTGCCGCTGTTGTGGCCAAAAGTGTCCAGTGCATGACGCAAAACATCCAAACTCATTTTCAGGTGTTTATTTAGCCTTGATGAAAACAAAAGCATACAATAAATCGTACAGAATAATTTTTGCAGCGAAAGAACCTCGGACCCAGTCTACCATCTACCATCAGCTTTCGATCACCAAAGTTCCTCTTCACTCCCATGACTGATTCCTAGATATTGAGTGATCCATCAAAACCCCTCCTTTTATACCTTCAAGTTCACCCTCTTTTCAGCTCACCACCATTAATTTCTGCCATTACAAGTGCTGAGATTGTTTATTCCATTCATCATTCATTTTCTAAACCACTTAATCCTAATTTAGGTCATGGGGAGGTCAGTGCCCAACTCAGCTGACTCCAGACGAGGGCGGGGTACACCCTGGACAGCTCAGCAGGCCATTGCAGGGCCAAGAATCACACAACCGTTCACACCTACAGATGATTTGGAACAGCCAATTAACCTACTGTGCATGTTTTTGGACTGTTGGCGGGAGGAAACGGGAGTACCAGGAGGAAACCCATGCATGCACAGGGAGAACATGCAAACTCCACACAGAAACACATGAGCTGAGAATCGAACCCAGGACCTTCTTGCTGTGAGGCGGATGTGCTAACCACTATGCCACCGTGCCGCCCTGAGATTGTTCAGTTTAGGCTTATCACAGTGTTGAGGCTAGCTTGGTGCAAAAACAAAAAGACAAATTTTGACTTGCAGGATATGGATCCTCCTTAGCTAATGGGTCCAAAACCACACAGTGCCCCAGTGATGGTGAGACCTTGATTTATTTCCTCCACACCATCGCATGGATGATGAATTATGGTTCATGGTAATGGTTAATGCAAAAATGTATGATAATCATAGCCCTTCAGGGCAGCTGTCACCTAATGGTTACAGAAGAGGGTTTGGGATCTTAAGATTTAATTCCAGAAGCGGCAAGAAAAAATTGTGGCAGTGGGGGCAGGGGCAGGGGGTGAGCAGCACCTCCATCCCTAACTGCTCTCCCAGCACCACAATGTGTGGTGGCCCTCTTCACCGACAGTGTGTGTATATTCACTGTTTATGTGCGTGTGCTCACTTTTTGCTGGGTTTACTGCAGACAGAATTTCCTTTGTGGGATTGATAGTACTGTATATGAAATAATATATCTGAAAAAAAGCAAGCTCTCATGGGTCACATCAAGGGAGTTGGCAGGCTGAATTTGGCCATTGGCCTTTGAGTTTGACATCCATGTCCTATAGTAATAGATTACATAACAAAGGTATAAAAATAACTTTGCAAATAAACAATATTTGATTCATTAATTTGAACAGGAGCAAACATTAGCATATAATTATTCATTTGCTAACTTTGGCTGAAAAGACAACACGAACAAACTCAAATTAACATTAAGAACTATGGGTTCTTACCAGCTAATGAAATATAACATATAACTGTAAGAAGGTAAAATACTATCACGCCATCCAGTTATATAAATATTAAAAAAAAATGTATATATATATATATATATATATATATATATATATATCATAAAAAGACTGGAGTTTTAAATCAAGCATTAATAAACAACAGACAAATAAACAAAAGGATTTTAAAAATAAACTCTTAATGCATGTTAAAGTTCAGAATGTACATGCAAAAATTCTGGGCAGTGGTGGCCTGGTGGTAAAGGTGCTGGATCACTGATTCTTAGGTTGGGGGTTCAAGTCCCGCTCTCAACGGGTTGTCAGCCCCCATGCCGCTAATTGGGTAATCAAAGGCCAGCCATGTCTCTCACTGTCTATGGTGTGAGGTTCATGTAAAAGAACCTTTGCTGACTTTAACAAGGGTAGCTGCATAGCCGTTAGCATGTTTCTGCCTTGTGAAGGCCTGGCGAGCTGTCTAGGGTGTATATTCTGACCTCACTTGGAGTCGGCTGGGATTGGCGCCAGCCCACCCTAATTAGGATAAAGTGGTTACAGAAAATGAATGAATGGAACACCCTGAACGGCTAACCAGACCACAGCAACTCATTACATATCCATACACACTCACACCTAGGAGCAATTTGAAGCAGACAATTACCCCAAAGTGCACGTTTTTAGGCTATGGGAGGAAACTAGTATACGGGGGGGGGGGGGGGGGGGGGACGACGACACCCACATATGCATGGCGAGAACATGCAAACACCATAGAAAAACACCCTAGCTGAGCCCAGGACACGAACCCATGACCTTCTTGTTGTGAGGCGGACGTTCTAATCACTATGCCGCGGTGCCGCCTGCCAGATGACAGAAATGTAAAATTATACGTATCACAGTAATAATTCTGAGTAAACCTGATGTTTCTACAGTTTTCCAGCGTCATAAAATGACTCATGCTGCTCTTTTTAAATCTCTCTGTTTTACAGCTCGGAGACCATAACAACCCCCCTCTCAGTGACAGGTGAAAGGTCCCTTTGTGCTCTCAACTCATTCCCAAGCATGGAGACACACCAAGAATAACAGCCACCCAAACAGCTGTGAAAGCATCTGAATAACAAATTAAGTGAGTGCTTCCACGCAACAACTCAACAGACAAATTATTGCAGCGAATAATGACAGTGCAATAACACTGTGTGCTATAATTTAAGTTTAAAGAGGATACAGTGAGTAAAGTAAACCGATTTGCCCAACGGAGCAGGATCTTACACAGAGGATGTGTGGTTGGCAAAGCTTGTGGTCAGCCAAAGCGAAGAATTATAGGCCTCCTTTTCCCGCTTCAAAGCAATGGAACCGCTCCGAACGGGGAAAAACACGGCTGGATTTACACAGGCGGCCCTCCATGTGCTGAACATCAGCCAAAGGGAGCTGAATCCGTTCCACTTCCTTGCTGCTGTCAAACTCGTCCTCAGAGTTCGAGCTCTTTGGAGGACTCATTGCTTTCAACACGTACTTCAGCACCTACTGCTCGACCCTCCAGTGTCCTACAGAGGTGTTTTTAGAGCTTGATGAGTGTGAGCAGATTTGCCCACAGCGCTCAGCAGGAGTACGGCTGTATGCTGGTTGTCTTCTGATCCTGTATGGGTCGAGACACACACATGCACATGCAGCTATTCTGCCCCAGGATTTATATTTTATATAACATGCTTTCATTTGTTTGCCAAACCGCTTAAGCCTCCGAGGGTTGCAGGGAGGCTGAAGCCTGTCACAGCTGATTCTGGGAGAAGGCGAGGGACACCCTGAACACTCCCATTGCAGGCCGTCACGCATAAAGCCATTCATACTCACACCTAGGGATAATTCGGAGCAGCTTATTAGCCTAATGTGCGTATCTTAAAAATGTGGGCGGGAACCGAAGTACCCAGCGGTAATCCAAGCAAAGCACATGAGAATGAACATGTAAACTCCACACGAAAACGCCCTCGCAGAGGCCAGGATTCAGGATCAGGACCTTTTTTTGCTGTGAGGCCGCGACACCATTGTGTGATTTATTATTATTAAATAGCTTGAAATCAAAGCAGACGGCAGTGGTGGCCTGGTGGTAAAAGGTGCTGGATCACTGATCCTAAGGTTGGGGGTTCAAGCCCCACTCTCTACAGGTTGTCACCGTTCCCCCAGTGCCACTGACGGGGTTATCAAAGGCCGGCCGTGTCTCTCACTGTCTATGGTGTGAGGCTGTAAAAGAACCATTGCTGACTTCCGACAGCTTTTTTCTGCCCTGCGATGGCCTGGTGAGCTGTCCAGGGTGTACTCTGCCCTCACCCGGAGTCGGCTGGGATGGACACCAGCTTCTAAGCGATTACAGAAAACGATTGAACTAATGAATGAATGAATGAATGAATGAAATCAAAGCTCTGCACAGTATATATTGACTTACTCATTCGCAGACATGCTTAATGCTACTCGGGGCATGGGGAGGCTGAATCCTATCCCAGCCAACACTGGATGAAGGTGGGGTCCATCACGGGGCCAAGACACACACACACACACACACACACAACTCTTCACATTCACGCTCAAACCTAGGTTGAATTTAGAAAAGCCAGTTAGCCTAATGTGCACGTCTTAGGACTGTGGGAGGAAACCAGAGTCCCCAGAGGAAACCCCAAGCTTCTCATAGAAACGCTCAGGACTTCAACTCAGGACGTTCTAAATGAAAGGCAGACGCGCTAACCGCCACGCCACCGTTCTGCCCATTTCATAACAGTGATCTATTATTATGGGATAGCTGGAAATGAAAGCAGGGTGTAGCGGATGCTGTCGTGTACCAGGAGAAAATCTCTTGTATTAATGAAAGCGGGTATCTGCCACGTGTTAATTGTTTTGGTATAAGAAATTCTATTTCACAAACACACCCAGAAATTTGCATAAAAATGTGACATCAAATATGAAATAGGAGTTCATGAATGCATGCCCAAATTAATTTCTTTCAAACAAGGGCACTTGGGAAGAAGTGTAATCGTCAGAAAGGTGGCTAGACCTTCAAGCGTGATATTACTCCTTGTTAATCATGCATGGACTGGAGATTATTTTTATAGTACTTCTGAAATTGGTCCGTGTCTTTGAACAGTTTCTTTTCGGTCCTGTCTTTGTTAAATTGAATACATTTAGAGAAAATATGTTTGATAAATTATATTTTGTGATGCTTGTGATGCAGGAGATATAACCCGCACTTAATTTTATAACCTGACAGTACGCATATAAAATAAAGTCACATCTACTGCTTAAAAAATTCATTACGATGGGAGTAATAAATAAAAAAGTCTTGAGCTCTGTGTGTGTGTGTGTGTGTGTGTGTGTGTGTGTGTGTGTGTGTGTGTGTGTGTGTGTGGGCGGGTGGAGGATGGGGGGAGGGGGGGTGTTTCTCTGCCACAGTGTACATGCCATGAAAAAGGAAGTGATGCATTTATCATTCTCCCGATAGGAATTATAATTCTTGCGGTTTAGTAGCAAACCGAGGCCGTGGTGCACTACACTGTAGTTTAGTGTGTAATGAAAGACGTACGGAGACCGTTTATTAATCCGAACTAACAGGAACTAAAAGAGTTCTGCTTAAGGTCTTCACTACAAAAGAGCAAAGGCCTGGAAGGAAGCTTCTTTGGAATCCGTGCTCTTTCAACCATACACAAGAAGTCCCTAAACTGAGGAAACATGGGTGTGGCTTTCTCACCTAAGAGTCATGTTCGCTTTTGAACGTGTCACAAGCACCATTCAGAATAGTAGACCATCAAGTCCCGCTAAAGTGAGTGTTTACTGACCTTATTATGGCAGCTGACTGCTTACACCCGAGGCAACTGTCAACACTTAAAGCCTTGAACAAATGAAGGCTTTGGAGAGGTGATTTACAGAGACTTGTGTGTTTGTGTGTGTGTGTGTGTGTGTGTGTGTGTGTAGGTGGAGAAACAGGTGTGAGGTGCTCACGGACGGATAGAGAGATATTTTGTGTGATGAAATTTGAGATTACATACCTCTGTAATGATGTGGTGTCTTTGCACTCTGTTCTGTCATGCAGAACACACACACACAACTCAAGAGCATGTCCCTCAAGACAAGCGAAACAAAAACAAAAACAAAGCAAACCCCACCCCCACCACTGCTTTATTGTAGATTAAACAATTATATTAGATTAGATTCAACTTTGTCATTACACATGTAATAAATACATGTAATAAATACAGGGGAATGCAGAGAGCAGCAAGTGCAATATGTATATATATATATATATATATATATATATATATATATATATATATATATATATATATATATATATATATATATATATATACATACACTGTATCTATTTAATTTTTATCAGTACATTACACAAAATATTGATCTATATAACAATATGCTATTTTTTTGAGAAGGACAAGTATATATATATATATATATATATATATATATATATATATATATATATATATATATATATATACTAGTATATAGCATGTACAGGTACAGTTGGGAAACAGTTATGTGCAGTCAGGGTGAGAATAAATTAGGGTTAATTTACCGAGGAGCAATATACAGATGTTCTATATTACTTGCAGAAGAATAATACATGCAGATGTAAAGTCCTAATACAGTGGTACCTCTCCTTACGGTAGTCCCAGAAAACGAAAAATCGAGTTTACGAAAAATATTTTCCTAATTTTTTTGTCTCTGTATACGAAACAAGTTCTCCTTACGAAACACGCCAAACGCGCCATTCAAAAATTCAAACAATGCACGAGTCGCTCTCCCATTGGCTGTCTCCCAACATCCCGCACCACTGGCCTCCCATTGGCTACGAGGGATGACGCAGCTCCCTCCCATTGGCTATCTCTCAGCGTCCCAACCCGCTTGCCTCCCATTGGCTAGGAGGGATGACGCAGCTCCTTGAGCAGTAGCTTGTTTCATGAGTTTTTCGAGTGTGCTCATTGCAACTTTATTTTTTGGCTCAGGCTTTTAAGCTTGCATAAACATTTGTCAGAGTATAACTCTACTAAGAAGACATGGTCAACATGAAGTAAGTACCTTAAAAGGTACGCTCTTATAATTTTTAAAGGGTCGTATTGGGAGCCTTGGAATGAATCACGCATTTTACAAGTAAAATGCGGTTCTACTTGCGAAAAATCCAGGTTACGAAAAAAGCTCTGGAACGGATTAATTTCGTAAGGTGAGGTACAATGTGCTGTGTGTGAATATAGACATATGTACACACACACAGTGCAGTGGTCACCTGGTGGTATAGGGCGCTGGATCGCTGATCCTGAGGTTGGGGGTTCCAGTCCCACTCTCCATAAGGTTGTCACTGTCCCCCTCCAGTGCAGCTAACTGGGTTATCAAAGGCCGGCCATGTCTCTCACTGTCTATGGTGGGAGGTTCATGTCAAAGAACCATTGCTGACTTTCGTCAAAAGTAGCTGCATAGCTGTCAGCGTGTTTCCGCCCTGTGATGGCCTGGCGAGGTGTCCAGGGTGTACTCTGCCCTCACCCAGAGATGGCTGGGATGGGCGCCAGCCTCCCCACGACCCTAAGGGATTAAGCGGTTACAGAAAATGAACTGATATACACACAGATGTGCTATTATGTATAAACACACACACACACACACACACACACACACACACACACACACACACACACACACACACACACACATGTGTGTGTGCTATGAATGTATACACAGTTGTGGAAGACTGTGAATAGATTGTAGTAGTGGAAGTATGTACATGTGCATGGATGATTGTTGTTCATCCTTCAAGGTCGAAGATGACCATCAGTATAGGTGAAGTCATGACTTGCGCTTGACTTGGATTTAAGTGAGTGAGCGTTGCGCAGATCGTCAGCCTCACTCTCTCACCTCGGTCTATCTGAGTCCAATGGCACTACATAGTCGAGAGGGCTGAAGATGGGTCAGGATGCAGTGGATGGCCGGCAGTGTCCTGTATGTTCCACTGTGCCCTGGTTGCCCTCCAGGATGCTTTGCTGGGTCCGCCTTCTTATCCGTTGAACCGATTTGGTGGTTTCTTCGCACAATCAGCTGGACCCAGTTTTCGTATGTGTAGGTAGACAGGTCCTACTCTTACCTACTGTCTTGTGGCATGCACACATGAAGACTCATGGTGGATGGAACGCCAGACCCCATCAGGTCCAAAAGACCTGTCCACTGCCCTTGGATGATATGGATGGTATGAATGGTACTGATATGGTGTTGTGTGGATTGGAACAGAAGGTTCAGCAGTGGACTGAGTTCAGTAGGGTGACAGCTGTGGGGAAGAAGCTGTTTCCAAACCTGCTGGTGTTTGTCCGAAGGGTCCTGAAGCGCGTTCTGGAGGGGAGGAGCTGGAATTACTTCTGATATCTCATAGTATGTTGGCCAGTTAAGAAAAGAAGTTGTCTATATATGTATATTTATATCATTCACTCACTTATTTGACAAACTGTAATCCTAATTAGGATCATGGGGTGGCTAATACTTAGCTGAGCCGATTGTGGTCGAAGGTGACGTACATCCTGAACAACCTTCCAGCCCATTGCAGGGCCACCAGACACACACCACCATTCACCCGATCACTCACCTCGGGGCAATTCGGAACAGCCAGTTAGCCTAATGTGCATGAGTTTGGACTGCAGGAGGAGAATATGGAGAAAATCATACAACGTCAATACAAAATGCCCTTGCTGAGCCCGAGACACGAACCCAGACCCTTCATGCTGTCAGGTAGGTGGATGTACTAACTAATGTACACAGATACATTATTCGCATGTTTGATTTGGCATAGGTTTTTACGTCGGGATGCCATTCCTGACACAACCCCTTATGTTAGCATTTCACTGGACTATGGCATGCAAGGATCATAGCGGAAAGGTGCGGAACGCAGTCTACGGAAAAACTTCGCCATTTTTACACGGACGGTTGTAAATCCTACGGAAAAGTAGAAATTCTTATACCCCCATTTCACTGGACTACCGCATGTAAGAATCGTGGAGTGAAAAGGCGCAGAACGCAATCTACAGAAGAGCTTCTGCATTTTTACATGGAAGTTGGGTTAAAATCCTACAGAAAAGTGGAAATTCTTACACTTTTGGAACATTCACTGCATGTGTGGAACAGGTATGGCAAAGTACGCCAAAGTGACCCCACGGAACACTCATGAAATTTTTTTTCCCGTGATCTTGAAATATTCACGGAATATTTTGGCCTGCCGGAAGCATACGGAAGTGAAGGAAGACTTGCGGAATGACCACGGAATCACATGGAATGACACAGAAGATGAGGGAACAATTACGGGACGTTTGCGGATGACAACATTTTTGCTTCCGTAAGTCTGCCGTGCTCCAGTGAAATGGGGGTATTAGCAAGGGGCGGAAACATGCTGATGGCTATGCAGCTACTTTTTTTACGAAAGTCAGCGATGGTTCTTTTACATGAACCTCGCACCATAGACAGTGAGAGACATGGCCAGCCTTTGATAACCCAGTTAACTGCATTGAGAGGACAATGACAACCCTGTGGCGAGTGGGACTCAAACCCCCAACCCTAGTATCATACGTCACTATAGTCCCTTTTTTGTCTATAATGATCTCTGTTATCATAACAAATTTATTTCAAACAGATTATCTCACTAATTTCAAAATTGACGCAATCAGACATGCGTGTTTGGCATTTCATGTGTGTGTGTGTGTGTGTGTGTGTTTTTAACTGCAGGTACAAGCACGTATTCACACACTTATTCGGGCATGTGAAAGGCTGTTGGGAGCCTGCAGCTGAAGAGACTTTACTTTTCTACCCTGCACTTATGGCCCCCCCATGTGAAAACTTAACCCAACTTGCCCCACCACATACCAGGGGTTCTCATAAATGCCAATGTGGCTTCAATCTCTTCCCAGCACCAAGTAGAGACAAAAGTCCACATCTATTATTACAAGACATGCAAAAAGCTACAGGTGCCATCATGTTTTGTTTGTTCTCTGTGTATAGATATGTGCCAAGAAGCAGATATGCACATATAACCCTCGCTTCCCTCGCCGAAATCGACCGCCTCTCTGTTAACCGTCTAACATTTCACCTGCTTTGTGTTTCAGCATCAGGAAGGATTAGGTGTAATTCAGTCCGTATGATTGGAGGCTCTGAGCATAACCAGAGTAATTACTGGTTTAAAGCACAAAACATGTCCTCGTTGGGTTGTTCTGGAGAACTAGCCTACAGTGAATCCTGACTGGCAGAGTGAAAGTGACAGGCATCTTTCCTGGCCGCCTCCCAGAGCCGGTTAAGGGAATAAATCTGCAGACAAGGGCTTGTTACACCTCTTAAGAGCATAATGAGTGCCTGGTCGGGTCAGGAATGTGGGACGTCTGCTGGCAAGTGCTCTTAATTGTATTGTAATGCTGGGAGGTGGGGTGGGGTGGGGTGAGGTGTGGGGGCGGGGGCGGGTAGTTTGTGAGTGATGACTGAAAGATGAGAGATGGAACATAAAGCGGAACGAAAAGAAACGTCCGGGAGCAGCACAGCAGATCAGCCAGAGTTAAGCTGCCAACAGCAAAAAGCTTGTCAGGATTGAAAGAGAGAGAGAGAGAGAGAGAGAGAGAGAGAGAGAAGCAGAGAGAGATAAATAGATAGAGCGAGGGAGCGAGAGAACGAGAGAGAGAGAGAGAGAGAGAGAGAGAAGCAGAGAGAGATAGATAGATAGATAGAGCGAGGGAGCGAGAGAACGAGAAAGAGAGAGAGAGAGTGCGTGAGAGAAGAATTACATATTCTACTGAAATCTAATTTTCATTTCTAATTTTCGGGAGGGGGTTTAAGGGGCTGGACCTGTAATTAGATCAGACCGGTCTGTAATACAACACACTCTCAGCCATTATGTGCAAAGCCTTCCTAAACGCTCACACAACTACTACACAGTGGATACCAGAAGTGATGTTCGGAAACAAGTGTGGAACGTCTAGGATTTGTTTTTCAACCCATCCAGAAGGCAGCGCTGCCAATCATGAGTGGCGCACTGACATCTCCCTAAAACCTCCCTCTGCATCCACGACAGGATGGAGGATTTATGGGTCAACCGTGCCAGTACTCCTTAGCTTGCCCACACATGCCTTTTTTCTGTCAGAACCTCATTTATGACTTGGAGAGAACATTTCTATTTGCACAACTGAGAGTTTCCCAGCCAGCGGAGCTTCATTTACGATCCTTCACCCCGTTAAAGGATTTCTGTTCCATTAATCAATGCAGAATGATGACAATTCACCTATAAACACCGTCTAAAGAACACCGCTAGTCTCCGAGCTCTGGTTGCTAATCCTGCGTTCGAACGGCAGCTACGCAGGGGGTTCGTCGAGCTCGCGTCGAGTGTGTAGTAAGATACCCGAGCGCTCTCTCTCTCGCCATCAGACAGGCAGTGTACACTATGAAGAGTGTGGCCTTTATGTCATGGCTGCTCCCAAATAGCACAGAGAATTTGTGAGCTGGTTAGCGACTGCCATTAATATCCGCCCTGGCCTGGGCTGACAGCTACTGATTGGAATGGAGAACTCCTATAAAGCAGACAGCTACAAATTTCCCTGACAGCTTGGCGTCCATTACCCACGGCCAGGCTGCCAAAGCAACTGTAATAAGAGATGCAGGAAAAGGGGGGATGGAGAGAGAGAGAGAGAGAGAGAGAGAGAGAGAGAGAGAGAGAGAGAGAGAGAGAGAGCACACATATGCACATTTAATATACAATAAGAACACGCACAAGACTGTGGAAACACATTATTTCCAACCATAACAGCCCTATTCAGTGGCATGTCTTCATCTGGAAAGGAAAAGCATGATTCCCTGAAGTGTGAAGTCGACTCAGTGTGTTACATGATGTGTGGGTTTTTGTTCAGAGACAGACTAGGAGATGTGAAGGCCTTGGCAGGATGTGTGTGTGTGTGTGTGTGTGAGTGTGTGTGTGTGTGTGTGTGTGTGAGTGTGTGTGTGTGTGTGTGTGTGTGTGTCTCAGCGTTCTGTTCAATCTAATCTTTTACACACACACACACACACACACACACACACACACACACACACACACACACACACACACACACACACACAATCAAAAATTCTAGCACATTGCAGTACAAGGTTTGGGTTGACCTATATGCAAATAAATAAATAAATAAATAAATAAATGAACGTTGTTGTTGTAGGTGTTTAGCACATCCGTCTCACAGCAAGAAGGTCCTCGGGTTCAATTCTTGGGCTCGGGTGTTACTGTGTGGAGTTGCCATGTTCTCCCCATGCTTGCATGTTTTTTTTCTGGGTCCCCCGGTTTCCTTCCAGTTAAAAATGCACGCATAAAAGATTATTGGCAATTCCCGATTGACCACTGAGGCAAGTGAGAATGGTTTTGTGTGTGTGTGTGTGTGTGTGTGTGTGTGTGTGTGTGTGTGTGTGTGTGTGAGAGAGAGAGCAACTGCACTACATTCCATAATAAAAGTTCTTCTCTCCAATTCAAGAGAACAGATTTAAGACCCTTACTTATTTAATCTAACTTCAAATGCATGATGGGATATTTTGGTCATAGTGGTTTCGTAACCTGGATTTTTCATAAATTGAACCGCAGTTTACATGTAAAACGTGTGATTCGTTCCCAGGCCCCCAATACTACCCCCTAAACCCTTTAAAAATGATAAAAGTATACCTTTTAAGACCTCCTTCTGTTTCAATATCGCACCAGTGGTAGACGGGTTTGGCCATATTCCTTTACAACAGTGGTTCCTAACCTGGGTTCGATCGAATCCTAGGGGTTCGGTGAGTCAGTCTCAGGGGTTCGGTGGAGGTCAAGACACACACCTGACTCATATTCATGACGACACGCCCCGCTTGGCCATCACTGGCTGCAGGTGATCACACTACATTGCTTGGCCAATCTGTGCGGCAGGAAATTTGGTGCGCTCAGTAGTCGAATTGTGACTGTTGTGATGGTACGTCGTGTGATTTCTTTCTTAATGTTTTAATCCATACTATGTTGAGTAAAAAAAGAAAGTGGTCGGACGAATATGTACAATATGGATTCACATATATAACGGAACGTGATATTAGTCGGCGTCTTATCTGCATGATTTGCAAAGTAGGATCAACCCTGTGCTGACTGGCGTATACGTACATGTATATGTACATATAATATCGATAAATACATATTCAATACTATAAATGCTTATAATAACGATTAAACATTCAAAAATAATGCATGAGATGTAAATAAAACAAATACACACACATACAGACGCACGGTTGCGCACACACTCAGATGCACCTCACATAAAAATGTGAGTAGTTGTGATGGGCGGAGTTCATGCATTGTATTGGTTTTGTTCTTTGAACACAGTAATGTTAATGCACGCTTCATTTTGGTGCCCCAGTAAAAACATATACCGATGTCTTGAATTTGAAAAAAAATCATATTTTATTTTTCACTAAAGAAGGGTTCGGCGAATAAGCATATGAAACTGGTGGGGTTCAGAACCGCCAACAAGGCTAACAACCACTGCTTTACAATATCACTCAACTGCATGCTACAAGCCCGCTTCTTCTTTTCACTCGCACCGGGAATCACACGTGTGTGTGTGTGTGTGTGTGTGTGTGTGTGTGTGTGTGTGTGTGTGTGTGTGTGTGTGTGTGTGTGTGCTCCCGTGTGTGTTGACCATGTCTTCTTAGCAGAGTTATAATCTTACAAATATTTATGCAAGGTTAAAAGCCTGAGCCAAAAAATAAAGTTGCAATGAGCACACTCGAAAAACTCATGAAACAACAGTAACTCTGTCCTTTACACGAAAAGCATTATGGGTGCTCCATAATAGCCAATGGGAGAGAGCTGTGTCATCCCTCCTAGCCAATGGGAGGCCAGCGGGGCGGGATATTGGGATATAGCCAATGGGAGAGCAACTTGTGCATTGTTTGAATTTTTGAGATGATGCTTCATAACGTGAACTTGTTTCATATCCAGAGACAAATATTTTAGGAAAATGTTTTTCGTAACCTGGATTTTTCCTTTGTTGGGGCTTTTGTAAGTTGAGACTCCACTGTAATCGTAACTGTAACATCGTTCATGCACATTTTTAGCAATGGGTTTGTGTGTGTGTGTGTGTGTGTGTGTGTGTGTGTGTGTGTGTAAATAGATCATAGGTGTTAGTCAGCAGGGCAGATATATCGTTCATGTGAGTGTTTTTATTTCAGCCACTTGACTTCAGTATTAACACCAGCCTCACCTTTTTCTCTCTCTCTCTCTCTCTCTCTCTCTCTCTCTCTCTCTCTCTCTCTCTCTCTCTCTCTCTCTGCCACTTGTGTATGTATGCACTCTACAATTTGCAGAAGTGTTGCATACACACACACGTACGTAGCCGTCCGCCGTGCCTTCCCAGTAATTCTGTCACCCTTATTAGACAACTGGAAGCTTGAGGTGCAATATTTTACTACCCCATTTTATTGCATCTCCTCCCCTGCCAGGCAGCTCCTACCCCCACGAGCAATAAAACACTCCATAATAAAAGTCCTTCTCTCCAAGTGCCTGCCTTCTCACCACCATAGATAATCCTGCCCAGGTCACTGCTCTCTGCTCCATGGATCATTGGCAACACTGTCACATCTCTAACCCCTGCTAGGTTATTATAGCGCTCTCACCACTTTATT
The DNA here is from genome assembly GCA_024760905.1 of Plotosus lineatus. NCBI lineage: Eukaryota > Metazoa > Chordata > Actinopteri > Siluriformes > Plotosidae > Plotosus > Plotosus lineatus. Next base: position 45,887,925 of record CM045739.1, read on the forward strand.
GTGCCGTGCAGCAATTGAAAAGAGCCAAGCCACCTAGGAGTATCCTGCTGAACAAGCCGTTAACACAAGCCAGGCACCCAATCGGGCCTCTGGAGTGATTCATCACCCGAAGAGGCCCAGTTTACCTTCATATCGTGGAACAAAGGCACTGCACACTCAATAAACCTGATATTACATTCTATTTTAAAAGCTAGCGAGGATGAAAGGTCTGAAGAGCAGTGCTAAGGTAAAATAAAATGCCAATCCATATGTATGCAATATGAAGAAATGGGGTCATGATGATCAGGGAGAAGGTTATTGTATTTCACAAGGGAAATTATATTCTGACATTGAGAATAACAGGCTTTGCTTTGTGATTTCTTACTTTGGAGTTCTTTGAGGATTTTGTGTCATGTAGGATTTCATTAAAGAATACGAAGCATTTGCATTGAAAATGCTATCTACTACTACAGTGGTACCTCACCTTACGATAGTCCCAGCAAACGAACATTTCCCAAAATTTTTTGTCTCTGTGTACGAAACAAGTTCTCCTTATGAAACGCACCAAACTCGTCATTCAAACAGTCAAACAACGCAGAAGCTGCTTTCCCATTGACGATCTTCCAACATCCCGCCACGCTGGCATCCCATTGGCTAGGAGGGATGATGCAGCTCCCTCCCATTGGCTATCTCCCAACATCCCGCCCCGCTGGCCTCCCATTGGCTAGGAGGGATGACGCAGCTCCCTCCCATTGGCTATTATGGAGCTGCATCTCCCATGATGCTTTTCGTGAAAAGGACAGTTACTGTTGTTTCATGAGTGTGCTCATTGCTTTATTTGTGGATTCAGGTTTGTAACCTTCTATAAACATTTTGTAAGATTATAACTCTGCTAAGAAGACATGGTCAACACACACACGCGTGCACACACACACACACACACACTTGTGATTTCTGGTGCGAGTAAAAAGAAGAAGTGGGCTCGTGGCATGCAGTTGAGTGATATCACAAAAGAATATGGTCAAACCCGTCTACCATCGGTACGATATTGAAGCAGAAGGAGGTTTTAAAAGGTATACTTTTATCATTTTTGAAGGGTTTAGGAAGTAGTTTTGGGGGCCTTGGAACGAATCACACGTTTTACATGTAAAATGCGGTTCAATTTACGAAAAATCCAGGTTAAGAAAAGGCCTCTGGAACGGATTAATTTCGTAAGGTGAGGTAACGCTGTATATTGAATCATCATCAACGTCTTCCACTTAATCCGGGGTTGGGTCTCAGAGACAGCAGCCTAAGCAATGAGGTCCAGACGTCCCTCTCCCCAGCCACTTCATCCAGCTCTTCGAGGGGGGGACGGACATCTAAGTGTTTCCAAACCAGCGGAGAGACGTAGTCCCTCCAGTGTGTTCCAGGGGGGGACACCTCAATGTTCCCAGATTAGATGAGAGACGTAGTCCCTCCAGCGTGTTCCAGGGGGACACCTCGGTGTTCCCAGATTAGATGAGAGACGTAGTCCCTCCAGCGTGTTCCAGGAAGACCCCAGGGTCTTATTTAGATGATTTCATGAATTACATCTCTTTCTAAATTGTACTTTGCTTGATAACTTTTTTAACAAATGAATTAGAGCTGGACAGCACGATGGTGTAGTGGTTAGCATGTCAGCAAGAAGGTCATGGGTTTTGAGTCGTGAGCTCTCGTGTTTCTGTAAGAGTGTGCATGTTGTTCTCCTGTGCCTGAGTGGGTTTCCTCCTACAGACACGGTCATTGGGTTAATTCAATAATTCATTCATTTTCTAAACCACTTAATACGAATTGGGGTCACCGAGAGGCTGGCACTGATCCATTGCATAGCCTGCGTACATTTCATACAATAATTCACACAAACACATTCAGGGACAATTTATATTTATCAATTTATATGAATTGATATTGTGCATATTTCGCACAGAGTGGGGGTTGGGGGTGGTGAATTTTCCGCCGGATTTTTCTCGGCTAATTTAGTTGTGACGTATTGCTGCTCCCACCATTATATGACCACTGCCAGGCAAACACGTGCCCCCTAAATGATACGTAACTAGCCACCCACATCCGTATGAACCGCTGTGAATGCATATTCAGGGGCAGCCGAGCACACTTAGTGTGGAGAGAAAATGCTAACCGCTATGTGTGAGCGCACAGACATGATTAGCAAAGGATTGCTTTATGTGAGAGGGAGGTGAACATATGTCATTCTGTTTGCTCAGCCACCGATGGCTGCATCCATCAACCTGAATTTGATTTCCAGGCTGTCTGGCAGTGGACCTTGTCAATGCGCCACTCGGGAGCCACACAAGGCTTTTGATTCAAATTTATCATAAAGAATTCAAGTGTAATTATGGATTCTATGCAAATCAAACAGCTGGGTAACATATGGCTTCTACTACTCCACAGTATACCTGCCAAGGAATAAAAGGACGCTGGGAACAGTGTTGACATGCTTTTCACGCTGACACAATGACAGGGAGTATCAGTGGTAACTGGCAGGAGGAAGATTACACATTTGAATATTTGAGGTAGAAGCCATTCTATTTGTCACTTGCAAATCAGAAGAAGGTTTTGGCTCATTTTGCCGAAACATCATCTAATCAAGCCAGCCAATGAATTTAAATATGGTAATGTATGCACAAGACTCTGGCGCTCCTTTCGAATACACTGCTTTCATTATAGCACAACATTATATAACAGCCTGTCATTATAAGCATCGTAAATAAATCTGGAGATTTTCAAAACTGTCGTCACACATGACTGATCGATAAATGCACAGGAGACTATAGAATATGTAAAAACTGGGATTAATGGAAATTATGATGATACAGATGGGAGGAAAATGTGTCTCTAAATAAATAATATATTATCTTTAGCTCTTGGGACGTGCCAGTGTTCTATCTCTTCAGATGAGGCGTCTGTCGGAAGTGAAGTCTGGCTGATTGCGATTGTACTGACTTTGTTTTCTTTTACAGAAGATGTTGAGTCCACCAGTACATGACACAAAGCCCCGCAGAACTGCTGCAGCATGCTAAATGCTCCTTCTGGTTAACAATGAAAACAATGTGGTGCTGGATATCTACTCCGGGGTTGCATGCTGGGGTAATGGTTAGCATGTTAGCTTCACGGCAAGAAGCGCCCGAGTCCTGGGCTTGGCAAGGGCATTTTCTTGTGGAGTTTGCATGTTCTCCCCATGCTTGGGTGAGTTTCTTTCAGTTACTCTGGTTTCCTCCCACAGTTCAAGCACATTAGACCAATTGCCGTTTTCATTCATGCATTCATTTTCTAAACCGCTTATACCCCCATTTCACTGGACTACGGCATGCAAGGACTGTAGCGGAAAGGCGCGGAACGCAGTCTACAGAAGAGCTTCACATTTTTACATAGAAAACGGGTGCAAATCCTCGGGGAAAATGGAACTTCTCACACCCCCATTTCACTGGACTACGGCATGCAAGGATCGTGTAGCAAAAAGGCGCGCAACGCAGTCTGCGGAAGACCTTCGGAATTTTTACATGGAAAATGGGTGAAAATCCTACGCAAAAGTGTAAAATCTTACATTCTCGGAACGTTCACAGCATGTGCGGAAAAGGTACAGCAAAGTACGCCAAAGTGGCCCCACGGAACACTCACGGAATTTTTTTTCATGTTCAAAAGCAGGTTCACTAAATATTTTGGCCTGCCGGAAGCATAGAGAAGTGGAGGAAGACTTGAGGAATAACTACGGAATCAGACGAAATGACGCAGAAGATGAGCGAATAATTGTGGAACGGTTGCGGATGACAACATTTTTGCTTCCGTAAGTCCGCCGTGCTCCAGTGAAATGGGGGTATTAGCAAGGGGCGGAAACATGCTGATGGCTATGCGGCTACTCTTGTTGAAAGTCAGCGATGGTTCTTTTACATGAACCTCACACCATAGACAGTGAGAGACACGGCCGGCCTTTGATAACCCAGGTAGCTGCACTGAGAGGACAATGACAACCCTGTGGATTTTTGCTTCTCTAAGTCTGCTGTACTCCAGTGAAATGGGGGTATTCATCCTAATTAGCGTCGCGGAGAGATTGGCGCCCATCTCAGTCGATTCTGAGCGAGGGCACAGTACATCCTGGACAGCTCGCCAGGCCATCAAAGAGCAGAAACACGCTGACGGCTATGCCGCTATTCTTCACAAAAGTCAGCCAGGAGTCAGCAATGGTTCCTTTACATGAACCTCCCACCAGAGACAGTGAGGGACATGGCTGGCCTTTGATAACCCAGTTAGCTGCACTGAGGGGACAGTGACAACCCATTGAGAGGGGGCTTGAACCCCCAAGCTTGGGATCAGAGACCCAGCACCTTTCCCACCAGGTCACCATCGCCTCTTGGCTGTTTCAATTTGTTTCAAATTTCAAATAGGACTAAATGTGAGGGCGAATGCTTGTGTGTGTTGGCCGTGTGATAAACTGGGGAGCTGGTCAGGAGGTACACGGTGCCGTCATCTAACATATGGGCTGTGCGTCCGCCCAGAGTCTGCTGAGATGATCCGAATAGGTTCACTGTCAAGAACGCGATATTATTATTATTATTATTATTATTATTATTATTATTATTATTATTATCATTGGACACTTTATTTATTAATAAAAATTTTCAAAGTACAAAATTAAAAAGTTTTTACTTAATCATTACTACATTTTACTGCATTATTCCTGTATCAATGAGTAAGACTGTCTATAGAATGTGTTTAGCAATCATATTTTAGCGCATATAATATCATACATAGGGTTTTAAAACCTCATCAATAATTGATGGATTTTCAGGATTCGTGCGAAGGGGCCGAACGCAACCACCGGGCGTGACGGGGGCCTACTGTACATGGTATAGGGTTTATACCAGAGTGATTTGAGTGCACATTTCAATGACATGCTACTCATAGCATTTCAATGGCAACTGTTTCTTTGACATCACTTCCTCCCCACTTTTCGCAGGACATGTTAACCACTACACCACAGCGCCACCTCTGTCGTTCATCAACTGTATATTACTGTAGGACACCTGGTCATCAAAAGTGCCAAGGTGGACTCGTCCTCGGTAACTACTACCCATCACACCTTTGATATCCTCATTCGCCTGCATCAGTTTTTGCAAAACAATGGCTCCCCCGCTGGACGAAGGTTTTAATAAGATGAGTGGGTTTTAATGTACGCTGTCCGCAGGCTTTTATTATGGCTGGTTTTAATTCCCCTATAAGAGCACGAGTTGTGCTTTGTTGCTTTTGGTGTGGCAGAAAAACAGGAAAACATTTGGGATCTATTTATTTTTATCACGCTCTGTTCAAGCATACCTTGGGCTATTTGTTCGTAAGCACAATTGCCACAAACAAACAAAAAATGTTTGAAAGTCATCTGCCGTGATATACAAGCAAAGCTCACAAATCGTCCATCACCGTCAATAAGCATAGATCCTTTCATTGTGCTCACAACATGGCGGCTATTTATGGCACAGGATGTTTCATCTGCTCGTGCTTCCTGCCTGAGGACCCTTTCAGGATGTGATCTCTGGATCTGCTTACACTTCTTCTCGACATCTTTGTGGGACTCCTGGGTGTAATATCAAGCCTCCTTTGGAGCTCAGACGAACTTCTGCTTGAGTCATCAGCTTCAGATGTTTAGCATCACTTCTTGTGCCGTATGTCGTGTGCATGACCTCGTGTTCTATATACGGGGGGTGTGAGATGGACAAAAGTCTGTATGTTTAGCCGCGCACGCGGCGCATGCTCGGTTTTATATATATATATATATATATCGCCATGTTCAGCGTTATATTCATGAGCTGCTTCTGGATGAATATGATACATAATACGTGTGGAAATTACCAGCAGGCAGAATTCCTTCTCGGAAATAAATCAAATCTCACATCAGCACCTTTGGTTGGTTCACTAAGGGTTAGCACATGTCAATTCTAAGCTGGGAGGGAATGTTTTCCTGTAATGCTTTCGAGATTGGCCCCACATGTCGTCGCTCTCCACCTCTCTCCTTCTCCCTCCCTCCCTCCCTCCCTCGCTCCTGCTTTTGAATCAGTAGTGTTTAATGGCAGTGGGGGGAAATTGAAGGGCTCTATGTGCAATTTGTCCCCCTGTTGAGCAGCAGATGGTGGAGATCAGTGTCAAGCTCCGAGGGCCAAGAGGCTCAGGCAACAGGAAATGACACGGCCGAGGCCCTGATCTAAAGCAGCGTGGAAGCACCATTTGTCACACATTACCATGGCAGCGCCGTTCATTAGCATTACCTGAATCTGCATGACACAGGGGTTGATGGGGGAAAAAATAAGGATGCGAGGGACGCCTGTGTGAACCAATTCAAGCTGACTGGAAGAGACGGGTGTGAACATTGAAATAGCATCTAATGAATCTGTAAGACACCTTCCCTGGAGTCTGCGGATGAGTCAGAGAAAGGGATTTTCAGAACTTGGTGGAAGGTGTAGGTTCAGGTAGATAAATAAGGCTGACATTTGTTACGCCTCTCCGTATTGGTTTAGTCCACACATGGCAGGAAAATGATTCCGAGCCCGTGAAAACAAGGCAGGATGAGTTTTAAGCATTTCATTAGATTACAGCGTGAAGGCTCGAACACAGACACACAAACAAACACACACCGGAGGAACTGAAATGTAAACATCCTGCCTTGGGAATCTGGAAGGTTTCCTTCACGCAGCGATTTGGCACTACAATATCTCACTACGGTGTCTTCACGCTATGACTGAACCATTCATCACCAGCCTGTATTAAACACCCTGCAGTCTGAGCGAAATAATAGAAGACTAGTTTTGTGCAAAAGATTTTGTACGGGCTGGTTTATGGAGTTTCAGGAAACTGCTGCACGTTCACATTACCCTTTGGCGGCAGCAGCACAGGTTTAGCACAGGTAAGCACAGGAGACCAGGTGGTCCACCAGCGGCGTTTCACAAACACAAACGTGCAGCAGTGCTCAGCACACCTGCCTGACAGCAAGAAGGTCCTGGACCTTTCTGTATGACGTTCACACGTGCTTCCCATGCTTCAGTGGGTTTCCTTTGGGTACTCTGATTTCCTTC
>CM045739.1:45900000-45917500 GCA_024760905.1 Plotosus lineatus
TGTGGAGAGTGGGGCTCGAACCTCCAACCTTCCGATCAGCGATCCAGCGCCTTCAGCACCAGGCCACCACTGCCCTGCATAGTATACACAAAAACTATTCACAACGCGTGCACTTTGAGCGTTCACCTTTACAGAGGTGTTGATTTGACTCTGCGACTGCGTCCGCTCCTGGCACAGAGGCCCCCAAAACAACCGCTTTTCATTCAATTTTATATTTTGTACAGACGGCGAGATGGAATAAAAGAATAATAAAAAAAAAATCTTACCTTGAACAGGTTGTGTAAAAGGTTCTTGAGTCTGAAAGTACATCCAAATGAATTTAATTCTATTTAGTTTCCACGCAGCGATAACTTTTATTCAATTGTCTGTATTTCTTTGCAATCCCGTCTATAATTAAACAAGCTGTAGAGGCTTTCATGCTTCCAGCCACTGTTTGTAAGCGTTAAGATATAGAGATAAGTCATCTTGTGGACTGGATTTGTAGAGTACAGACGTTACAGCAGAAAGGGAGTGAACAGTCAGTGTAAGAGATGCTGCTGAGAGAACTGAAGTGTATTCAGTCTTATAATGAATTTAAGTGGGATTGAGAATGAGATTAGTCTCCTCTGAACTTTCATCACATTCCAATACCCTGTATAGAGAAAAGCGGGTATATAATATTATACACGTCTCTATGAGCTGAGTCTGATGCACGGCGTCTGTGTTTACGGGGGCAATACATTCACATCATGTGTTTATACACTGAAGAGCCTGAGGCATGTACCAAAATCACAGCATCGAGGGAGGGCAAGTTGCCAGAGGGGGAAGAAATCCAGAATAGAGAATGAATGATGAAAAGAAAAGGTTTACAACATTCCACATCATTTTTTTGACAGCGACATGATGCGCTGTGACCTTCGAATCTAATTTACTAACATAAAAGATATTGCTTTACTCAGAAGTATCAAAGGACCCGAGAGAGGTTGAGAAAATATGAAAAGCATTTGACTGCTCAATGGCTCTCTGCCATTTGAGCGATTCAAACACAAGTCGTCAAGGTTGGAAAGTGATAAATCCGAAGAATACGAATGGGATTGGAAGAAAAAAAAAAAAAACCTGTCATGGTATTTTTTATTTTATTTTTTTGACTGGTAGCCTTCTCTCCCACTCTGCTTTGATGGCCATGAGAAATGTCAGTCGCTCAGAGAGGCAGCCGAGCAATTCAAGGAAGTGGGAGGAATACTATAATGTGTTCTAACACGAGCGCAGACTTTTCATTTGATTGAATCGTTGTTCTCAGACCACGAGGTTTGACCTCTCACAACAGAAAAAGAAATACACAGAAATGTTTTTTGAATAGAAAAGAGTATTTAGAATGTAGTTTGATCCAAACTACGAATTTTTGAAGCATAACACAGCCATCTGACGGACAGAAGATCGCAGGTTTGAGTCCTGGGCTCAGGAAGGGGACCTGCCTGTTCGCCGCATATTAGTGTGAGTTTCCTCAGGGTACTCCGCCTTCTTCCTACAGTCCAAAGACGTGCACATTAGGCTAACCGGCTGTTCCAAATTACCTCCGGGTGTGTGAGTGTAAACGGTTGGGTATATGTTGCCCTTCAATAGACCAATGAGCCGTTCAGGGTGTTCTCTGCCCTCGCCGCTTGTTGGCTGAGATAGACTTCAGACACCCTGCCACCCTAATAAGATTAAGTGGCTCAGCAGATAAGTAATTGAGTATTTCTGAAAGAGAGAGGGAGACTGAACATGAATATTACATACACATATACCACCCCGCAAGCAAATATAAATAGTATTACGGTGTTACCTTACATTACGAAAGTCTGACCAAACGAAAAATCCAGGTTACGAAACGCATTTTCCTAAAATTTTTGTCTCTGGATATGAAACAAGTTCACGTCACGAAGGTGCCGTCTTAAAAATTCGCCAAACGCGCCATTCAAACATTCAAACAATGCACGAGCTGCTCTCCCATCCATGGCGTTCAAACATCCGCCCCACTGGCCTCCCATTGGCTAGGAGGGATAACGCAGCTCCCTCTTATTGGCTATCTCCCAACATCCCGCCCCGCTGGCCTCCCATTGGCTAGGAGGGATGACGCAGCTCCCTCCCATTGAGGAGTTGAATCTACCAGGATGCTTTTCGTGTAAAGGACAGGTACTGTTGATTCATGATTTATTTCTTGACTCAGGATTTAACCTTCCATAAACATTTGTAAGATTATAACTCAGCTAAGAAGACATGGTCAACACACACAGACACATACACAAATAGACACAGCCCCACACACACACACACACACACACACACACATGTGCGAGTGCATGTGATTTGCGGTGCGAGTGAGAAGAAGAAACGGGCTTGAGTGATATTGCAAAGGAATACGGCCAAACCTGTCTACCATCGGGACAATATTGAAGCAGAAGGAGGTCTTAAAAGGTATACTTTTATAATTTTTAAAGGGTTTAGGGGGTAGTATTGGGAGCCTTGGAACGAATCATGCGTTTTACATGTAAAATGCGGTTCAATTTACAAAAAAATGAAGGTTACAAAAAAGGCGTGGAACGGATTAATTTTGTAAAGTGAGGTACCGCCGCATTTGTCTATAAAATTGTTATTAGTATGCCTCTGCATAACATTGTATCTTTATTAACATTAAAAACAAACAAAAAAAAGAATGAAATATAGCTCAACTTACAATAAAGAAAAACTTCATTAACATTCTTACGCGCGCCCCCTGGCATCACACCAAGCCCCCCCCGGCATCATATCACACCCCGCTTGGGTGGCGCTCCCCACTATTTGAGAAACATTGCTCTATATATATATATATATATATATATATATATATATATATATATATATATATATATATTTATGTGGCAATCCTTACAGCACAATTTGTGTGTATGTAATATAGATAAATACCTATTTTAACATAAAAAACTGGGTAATTTTATCCCATCGATTACTAGTGGGGATTGAAATGTGAGGTTAGCAGTTGTTTTTCCCCCAGATGTGATGTCAACGCATTGGATATGATTGATATTTCTTGCGGAGACTGTAAGACATCACATTCTAGTGACTCTAAGGATGAGAACACTGCCAGAGATGTGCGTGACAGTAAATCCAATGTGTCTTATTCGGCTAACATTTTTCCAACTCGTCTTTCCTGCCGTCAGTTGATTTATGAACAAAACAAAATCTCCGTGGTTGTTTTTTATGCAGATCAGCAGTGGCTGATAATGTGTCACATGATCCACGAGTTGGTGAAGTAGACCAACTAATCCAATGAATTCTTGTCACTGACAGGCTGGAACAGCCAATCAGAAAGGCAATGTGTCCCTGAACATGCTTCGAGTCATAACACTTGTGTGCACTTTAAAATCGGACGTGGAGTGATGTTGCCAGAAGGAACAGCTGACGTTATACGTGATTGTTTAACCACTGATTGTTATACATGATAGTTAGTAACAGATAGTTAGTATCCTTTTGGTTTTTTCCTTTATTTTATTCCTCAGGGGTTGCCACAGTGAATTGTTTGATTCACAAGTTTGATTTGGCATGGGATTTTAAATCAGATGCCCTTCCTGACACAACCCTTAGCAAGAGACAGAAAGACGCTGACTGCTATGCAGCTACTCTTGACGAAAGTCAGCAATGGTTCTTTTACATGAACCTCTCATCATAGACAGTGAGAGACATGGCCAGCCTTTGATAACCCAGTTAGCTGAATGGGGGGGGGGGGGCAGTGACAACCTTGTGGAGAGTGGGACTTGAACCCCCAACCTTAGGATTAGCTATCCAGTACTCTTTACCACCAGGCCACCACTACCCTATGATAGCTAGTAACGCTAATTCACTTAATTCACTATTTTTAAAGTCAGGACCTGCGGTGCCTATATTTGTGTGAAAATGATTCCTCGTGCTCCCTGAACCTCTCTGAGACTCAATTTTATATCATTGCCATCAGGGAGAAAAAGTCTGTTGATGAGATAATTTGCTCAGTACATTCAGGTTCTCAGCTGACTTCAATTTAACACCATGTTGTTTATCATTTATACTGATGCTGAGCCTTGACCAGACCAACTAAACTAAAGCAACAGTGCTATGGAGATTATGCACTGTATTGAACAACAGATTACAGTGCATGACGTTTTTGTCTGAGGACGGTGAGGGCCAAATGTCATATTTCATATCAAAACAATGTGAAAACAATTGAACATGAGCATGTGTCAGATGGACAAGACATCATCCACTGCCGCCTGTTTTCATCATTGTCTGTAACTGGATCCTAATTAGGATCGTGGGGAGGCTGCTGCCCTTCCCGCCGACTCCGGGCGAGGGCAGAGTACACCCTGGACAGCTCGCATGGCCATCGCAGGGTGGAAACACGCTGACAGCTATGCGACTCCTCTTGTCGAAAGTCAGCAATGGTTCTTTTACATGAACTTCTCAGCATAGACAGTGAGAGACATGGCCCGCCTTTGATAACCCAGTTAGCTGCACTGGGTGGACAGTGACAACCCGTGGAGAGTGGGACTTGAACCTTCAATCTTAAGAGCTGCGATCCAGCACCTTTACCACTATTCCAACACTGCCCTTACCACTGGTTTCATTTCATAATCATTGATTCCATAGCTATTTCATAAAAATAGATTATTGTTATGTAAAATGGGTGGAACGGTTGCGTACTTGTCAGCACATCTTCCAGCACATCTTCCTCACAGCAAGGACGACCTGAGTTTGGGTCCGGGCTTGGCGAGGGCATTTCTGTTTGGAGTTTGTATGTTCTTCCTGTACTCATGCAGGTTTACCCCAGGTATTCTTGTTTCCTCCTACAGTCCAAAGACATGCCCACTGGGCTAAGTGATGTAATACAGGTACATGTACCTGAGCATTTATAGATCCGTGCGTGAATCAATACATCATAAAATATTCAAATCAGTTCTGTTCAATTTTATTTGTATGACACGTATTACAGTCAACATTCTCCCAAAGCAGTTTTACATAGTGAAGACTTCATTTTTAAATTTAAACATTTCTCCAGAAATCTTACACCTCCTTAATGAGCCAGCATGCAGCGACGGTGGAATTGAACCTTCAGTTCCTCCTTCAGTTGACGAGAGAAACCAGACTCAAAGGGGAAATCCATCTCATTTGGGTGAAACCAGATAAAAATACAAACCAAAATATTCAGAGTAGACAGTCCTTAAAGTGGAATTAAATGCAAATTGAATAAAGGCTAGCATACACATTTCATGTTTGTACCTATCAAAATGTACTATGCTTAATAAAACCTTCATCAAAACAATAAAAATTAATAATAACACCCCAAACAGGGCGAAAATATCATTCTGCAAAAAGTAATTACATTTATATATATATATATATATATATATATATATATATATATATATATATATATATATATATATATATATATATATATATATCATAAACATATAGATTCGCTGTGGCGACTCTTGAGAACGGGAAAAAGCTGAAAAGAAAAGAAGAGGAAGAAGATAGAAGACTCTGTAAACATGGAAGTGTAACTGTGTATTAAATGCACAAAGCTCTATACAATGCATTCATATAAAAGAGCGGACGCTTGTCTGATGTATATAAATGTAATGTTGTATGAGTTAGTGTGTACACCTGCCCACTTTTATTTTATTCAGAAATTCAGTCGTTAATATCATATGTCTTAGTTTAATTTGTTAGTTTACTATCTGTCTATTGTTACTATTGCCACTATCACTTATTGGAACTGGTGCAGCTACATCCTATTATAATTTTTTTTTCACAAGACTAAAATCAAATACAAACGATCCTCTTTTCAAACAAGCTAATGCAAATTAATGAATGCATTTTAGCAGATTGCAACATCCCCTCGCATACGTGCGTTTACACTGGGTACTGCGACTTCCTCCCACAGTCCAAAAGCATACACAGTAGGCTAACTGGGTGTTCCAAATCGCCCCTAGGTGTGCGTGTGAATGGTTGTATGAATGTTTGCTCTGTGATGACATGGTGAGCTGAACAGGGTGTACCCCACCCTCACATAATGTTGACTGAGCTTGGTGCCAGTTTCCTTGCAACCCTAATTAGGACTAAGCAGTTTAGAAAATGAGTGAATATTTTCACAATATTCCCAACTTCCAAATTTTGGAAATACTCAAAATGACCCTACAGAAGAATTCCCTGATTTGTAGGATTCCTTGATGCATTTTTGTCTTTTATTGATGTTTACACACATATCCCTGGCGATGCGGGGTAAATTTACCTTTTCTTCCCCTGATGCCAGGCTGAAACAGTGACATTGATCTTCCTCTCAATGAGACAGAGAAAACATTTGCAGACAGAAGACTGGAAGAGCCGGCCAAGATAAACCTGCGTGCTAAAAAATGCCAAGAGTTGTTCATTTTTGCCAAAAACCACAGCAGGCCTAAGGTGGTTGGAGAATGGCATCCAAATCAAATGTTGACATGGAGGTAGATGTTTATGTATGTATGTGTGTGTGTGTGTGTGTGTGTGTGTGTGTGTGTGTGTGTGTGTTGGGGGGTGGGGTTACTTTCCCCCTTTCGTCTAAAGCAAACTGAAGTAACGGCGACAGGTGTGCAGGTTCGTGGTTTAGGAACCTGGCACTGTCTTGACTACTAAGTGTTTGTGTGTGTGTGTGCGCGTGTGTGTGTGTGTGTGTGTGTGTGTGTGTGTGTGTGTGTGTGTGTGTACTCCTCAGTAGAAAATGTCAGTGCGTGCATGTCAGTTTTTGACTTTACACAGACCAGCAATTTTCTGTGTCTCGGTATGGGCAGGCAGACGTTATTCAGTTGTCCCACCAACACCACAGCTCACACTGACACAAACACATACAGTACACATTCACCCATTCACAGTGAACCTAAACAGTTCTGCCTTCTTGGCGTTACATGCTGCAGCCCTGCCTCTAAGCAGCGACACTAAGGAGACCACATCTTAACCTCAAACTCTGAACTCTGTTCTCTAACAGATGGGTTGTGTCCTGCGCTCATAATGCTTTTATTCATAAATCTGAGCAGAGCTGCCTGCAGAATCTAAGTAGGAGATCCAATATAAGCCTGGAGCAGACACACAGATAAGACGTAAGTGCTGCGTGTTGGATGTATATTTTATAAAATTAGTTTGACAGGCTATTGTATAAGTTTGTGTACTTTTACCAGTGCTTATGTGAATAATTTATTTAAAATATACACTGGTCATTTGGCAGACCATCAGTGTGTATTATTCTTGAGAGAGGCTCCAGATTCACTCTGACCAGCATAAAGCAATTACTGAAGATGAATAACTGATCGCATTATCCTGTAAAAAGCAGTAGGTTATCACATAGCATCATGCTAATAGATCTTTAATACCATCCATCTTTTACTTTTATTCAATAAAAGTCTGGATTGAATGTTTTAGTTTTAACTTCTTGCATTGACATGTTGGTCTGTTTTCAGGCTGGTTAACCATGTCTTAAATTACCCATAATACCATTCAACTACCTGCTGATAGTGGTGCAAGAAAAATTTTGCTTTTCTTCTACTAACACTTGATATGAAAAGAACCATCCCATTTCCTCCCCAGCTCTGTTTACCCAGGCGAACACAGATGCGTAAATGTTCACAGCAAGAAGGTCGTAGGTTTATGTTCCGCAGTCAGCAAGGACGTTTATGTATGGACATTGCATGTTGTGCAAATGTAGTGGATTTCCTCCGGGCTCTCTGGTTTCCTCAAACGGTCCAAGATATACCTTTTTTTAACACACCCAAGTCTAGCGGCCTCACCAGGCTGATGCTTATTCCCAGTTTCCATAGCATGAAGTGACCAGGAGTTCAACTCCTTCTTGATGGAACGCTCGGTTACCTTCCCAGTATTTTTTTACTGGTTCCCATTTATACTGCTGGGTGGACAGAGGGCACACTTGTCATTAAGCAGTCTTGGCACAGTGGGGGGGAGGGGTCCTAATGGGGATTCAAACCCACAGCCTCCTCATCATGAGCTCGGCATCCTAACCACTATCCCACCCGCCAAAGACTTGCATGTTATCTGGCTCTACCAATTTACACCCTAGGTGTGTGTGTGTGTGTGTGTGTGTGTGTGTGTGTGTGTGTGTGTGTGTGTGTGTGTACAAATAGTCTTGGCCAAGTGATGAACTATAGAGCTGTTTAGGGTGTAATCCACTTTTGCCTCGTGTCACCTAGGATAGGCTCATTAGCACATTCATTCTCAGAAAGAAGGTCCTGGGTTCAATTCCCGGACATTGGTGTTTCTATGTGGAGTTTGCATGCTCTTCCTCTTCTTGCATGGGTTTCCTTGGGGTAGTCCGTGTTTCTCTCACAGTATTCTGGGTTCTGACCAGGCCATGGAAGAATAGCCCATCTGTGTTTTGACAAAGTTCAACCAACCCTGCTTTTTTTAACGCAACCCACATTTCTGAAGCATGTATGATTTTGTTTTCACATGTGCACAATGACCATTCTTTGACAAAAATTCCTGTGTCTGCCTTAAAATTTCCATCAGACTCTTGGTATCCTTTTTAAGCAATTTCCTCTTTGCTCTTGGGCCGGCTTAATATTGGAAGGGTCCTAGTCGTAGCCATCATATCCTACGTATAGACTATAAATCTTGCTGTGCTCCCAGTAATGAAAAAGCCTGACTTTGCCTGTGTACAACTTTACGTCCGAGATCTTTTGACAGTGCCTTGCCATCCATAGTTGATTGTTTGCTTTCAGTTATACTTTCATGCTCTGGAATGCCATAGAAATTTAGTTCATGCTAAACTAATCAGAATGATTACAGTTGACCACAGATGGCATTAGAACCGTTGCTAATATAAATGTAATTAAGGTTGCACTGAGTAAATAAAGCTGGAATTCTTCTTCTTTCATCTTCTTTTTTCTTTCGGCTTTTCCCCTTTCTCAGAGGTCGCCACAGCGAATCATCTGATTTGCACATTTTTTTGATTTTGGCATAGGTTTTTTTTTTTTTTACGTCGGATGCCCTTCCTGTCACAACCCTTTAACAAGGGACAGAAACACGCTGACGGCTTTGCAGCTCCTCTTTACGAAAGTCAGCAATGGTTCTTTTACACGAACATCTCACCATAGACAGTGAGAGACATGGCCCGCCTTTGCTGCACTGGGGGAAAGCTGGCATTTAAAGCTGCAAACCAACAAAATGTTAATATTTTAAGATGGAGTTGTGTGTGTGTTGTGTATTGGGGGGTTTGTTGGTCCTTTTCTATACCTACTTTAAATCTCAACCAAAAGAGACACAATGGTGCTTTAGTTCTTTATTCCATCCATCTGTCTCACTACTTCATCTGCACAGCCTACTCAGGCACAATCCAAGGCTTCAGTGCTAATTACTGTCATTAACACCACTGTGCTGATCATCTCGTATATAGCTAACTAGCTAATTCAAGTATATAGGGGAACTCATGCTGTATTTTTGGTTCCTTGTAAGTGATAATTTGCCAGTTTCCCAGTGGTAATGATGTCATTTCCCATCTTGGCTTGTTCAACATGGGGCGATGGGGGTAAATTTTCATAAAAGTGTGTTATTTTCCTGCTCTGCCGCTGAACACAATTTCATTAAAAATCCTATTTAAGCGCTCACTAAAACTGCAGTACAGTGCAGTGGTTAAGACATTGGTTGACTGATCAGAAGGTCATAAGTTCAAATCTGAGCCGAGGAAACTTAACCTACTTCAGCCAACTTAGCCTTAAGCAAGGCTTTTTAACCACAACTGCTCAGGTATGAATGAAATGAATGTAGGCCGCTGTGCATGCTACTATCTACCTAAACACACAGCATCAGCGGTGGATAATCTCAAGAAGAATTAGTAATAAGATGGCTCGATAATGTTAGCATTTAGTAATGCTTTAATGCTGATGATTGCCTTTCCAAAAGTGTAATTTATATGATCGATGTGACAACCAATACTCACTCACTTATTCATCTACTGAACTGCTTGCTAGGGTTGCAAGGAAGCGTAACAGATAATTAGTCTAATGTGCATGTCTTTGGATTGGTCGGCGAAACGCGAGTGCCTGGAGAAAACCCACGCAAGCACGGGGAGAACATGACAGCCAATTCTGCTATCAACAAAATTATATGTAGATGGTGTTTGACTCACTGCAACAGAGCTCTGCTTCAAAATCTAATGTTCAATTGCCACAAAGCCAGAGCGGATTGTTTTGATGATAAATGGTGACAAATAGTGTTATTATTCACAAAACTCAAGTTTGTTTAAAGTGACACGTTTTGTATTTGGCAAATTTAATTATTATTATCTCATTTGCCCAACTGGTTGTGGGGAGCCAGGAGCCAATGCCAGTCCATTGCCAGTCTATTGGCGATGCCAGTCCATTGCCATTCCATTGCCAGGCCATTGGTGATGCCAGTCCATTGCCAGTCCAATACAAGGCCTACACACACACACACACACACACACACACACACACACACACACACACACACACAGTCACATCTGGGGAAATCTGCATGAGCCAATTAGCCTAATGTGCATGTCTTTGGACTGTAGGAGGAAACCGGAGAAACCGGATGAAACCTCAAGCAGGCACAGAGAGAACATGCAATGTCCGCACAGAAACATTGGCGCCTGAGACTCAAACCCAAGCATTCTTGCTATGAGGCAGATGCATTAACCACCGTGCCACCATGCCGCCATATGCTTCTTTAATAGTAATTTGTTTTGGTAACAAGCATCTGCAAAAGTAAATTAATACAAATCTTGATATTGGTGTTTACGTACCTGTTTACTTCTGAGTATGATACTGAAAAGTATGGGGAGGTGTGCAACAGAGTGCATAGAACAATAAGTAAGAGCTCTCCAGAGGTGACAGAATGGGTTGAGAGATGCACAACACTTCTACTCAGCTGTGCGAACATACACACACACACACACACACACACACACACACACACACACACACACACACACACACACACACACACTGTTCCTGGGTATTTATAGTACCCTGATACACTGGCACACAGATGTCACCTTCAGGTTGTTCTCTCCAGAGCCAAAAAAACCCCCTTCTATTACTCAGGCATAAACCTCACAAACAACCCAGAGAGACCAAAGCCAATGAACCAACAGCATGAGAAGGAAATTAAAATCCTCAGTCGCACTTCCCTTCATTGTACATGTACAGTACATTTAATTTCATGAAAGTGTGAGGTACAAATCCCCTAGCTAAAGGATGTATGTGAATGCTGTCACACCTAATAAGTGGCGGAACACTGTCTGAGCACATACATACACGCCCTGGCAGAAAGGAGAAGGGAGGGATATGGGAGTAGGGCTACTAATCTCACCGCCATAGTCCAAGCACAGTGGGCTAACCCCCTGTCAGAGGCACAACACGGTGTCATAACTGATCAGCAGTACAAAAAGCCACAGCACAGAGCAGCAGTCAGGGAATGTCCCCCTGAGAGCTCCAGTAATTCCCTTTGATGGTAATACTGCGGGACAAAAAAATGTCGTGCTTTCTTGTTTGATGTCAGCCATAAGAGATGATGTTCAATTCTCGTTAATATCTACACTAGGATTGCAAGCTAAACCCAACCAGACAGCTAACAACAAAAAGCATTTTATAAATCTTCCACTGATATGCTTCGATTTCATTTACAACTGCATGTATATTGAACTGAACTACATAATTTATATGTATGTATGTAGTATGTCTCTGTGTGGTGTGCGAGAGTGTGTGTGTGTGTGTGTGTGTGTGTGTGTGTGTGTGTGTGTGTGTGTGTGTGTACATGTGTGTACATGTGTACATACAGTTGTTCTACCCATTTTACTGCAGGCGAGTAGGGAATGTGAAATGTGACCCTGTCATGCCAATTGTGTTGACATAGCTTTAATTCAACATGATAGCAGACACCCCCACCCGTCTGGCCCTGTGAGAGCTGTGGCTAGTTTTACACTCTCACAGGCATTTAAAGCATAAAAACACTGCAGAGGAGATACAGGAGACAGGGGTGGGGGGTATGTGCTACTGAATAGACACGAGGGGACTTTGTCTGAGCCTTAACTTGATACTAAAGATAGCCTTCGTACAGCTTCTGACAGAGTGGTAGTGTCTTTCCTTTCAGTACCTGAGGAATGACAGCAGAAGTCACTAAACATCTAAACTTCAATCTCCTGTACATGCTGATTTTCGTGTTTGCTCAATGAAAATTTATTTACCTGAAAGTTCGTCTCCCACCAGGTGGGGAAAGCACAACAAAGGATGTACAGTGGTACCTCACCTTACAATAGTCCCAGCAAACGAAAAATCCAGGTTACGAAAAACATTTTCCAAAATTTTTTGTCTCTGTATACGAAACAAGTTCTCCTTACAAAACGCGCCAAACACGCCATTCAAACATTCAAATGCGCCATTCAAACATTCAAACAATACACGAGCTGCTCTCCCATTGACTATCTTCCAACATCCTGCCCCGCTGGCCTCCTATTGGCTAAGAGGGATGACGCAGCTCCCTCCCATTGGCTATCTCCCAACATCTCACCCCACTTTCCATGGTTAATTGGGACCGAGACACCTCCGTGACCACCGAATTTCACGAAGTAGTCAGTCCCTGACTGACGTGTACGTACATATATGTGTATATAATATCAATAAATACATATTCAACACTATAAATGCTCATAAGAACAATTCTTCTTCTTCTTCTTCTTCTTCTTCTTTTCCTTTCGGCTGTTCCCTTCAGGGGTCGCCACAGCAAATCATCCGCCTCCATCTCACCCTGTCCTCTGCACCTTCTTCTCTTACTCCAACGACCTTCATGTCTTCCTTCACCACATCCATAAATCTCTTCTTTGGTCTTCCTCTAGGCCTTGTGCCTGGTAGTTCCAACCTCAGCATCCTACTGCCAATATACTCACTATCCCTCCTCTGTACATATCCAAACCATCTCAATCTGTCTGACTGTCTCCAAAACATCTTACATGTGCTGTCCCTCTGATGCACTCATTTCTGATCCTATCCATCCTTGTTACTCCCAGAGAGAACCTCAACATTTTCATCTCTGCTTCCTCCAGCTCTGCCTCCTGTCTTTTCCTCAGCGCCACTGTTTCTAAGCCATACAACATCGCTGGCCTCATCACCGTCTTGTACATTTTCCCTTTCATTCTTGCTGATACTCTCCTATCGCACATCACACCGGGCACTTTTCTCCAACTATTCCAATCTGCCTGCACACGCTTCTTCACCTCTTTTCCACACTCTCCATTGCTCTGGGTTGTTGACTCATTGTTGAGTCTAAGTACTTAAAATCCTCCACCTTCCTTATCTCTGCTCCCTTTAACATCACCGTTCCTCCTGGGTCCTTCTCATTCACACACATGTATTCTGATTTACTGAGGCTAACCTTCATTCCTCTCCTTTCCAGGGCATACCTCCACCTCTCTAGATTTCCCTCCACTTGTTCTCTGCTCTCACTACAGATCACAATGTCATCTTTTTCCAGATCCACAAAGGCAAAATGCAGTTCCCTCTGACCTTCTCTGTACTTCTCTATTAACATCCTCAAGGCAAACACTGCATCTGTGGTGCTCTTTCTTGGCATGAAACCAAACTGTTGTTCACAAATGCTGACTTCTGCCCTTAGTCTAGATTCCACTATTCTTTCCCATAATTTCATCGTATGGCTCATCAACCTTATCCCTCTGCAGTTGCCACAACTCTGCACGTCTCCCTTGTTCTTTAACATGGGCACCAGCACACTTCTCCTCCATTCCTCCGGCATCTGCTCACTCTCTAAGACATTGTTGAATGTTCTTGTCAGAAAATCTACTGCTACCTCTCCTAGACACTTCCATACCTCCACCGGTATGTCATCAGGACCAACTGCCTTTCCATTCTTCATCCTCTTCAGTGCCCTCCTCACTTCACCCTTACTAATCATTGCTACTTCCTGCTCCTCAACGGTCACCTCTTCTACTCTTTTCTCTCTCTCATTTTCCTCATTCATCAGTTCTTCAAAGTACTCTTTCCATCTTCCCAGCACACTTTTGTCATCAGTCAATACATTTCCCTCTCTGTCCTTTATCAATCTAACTTGCTGCACGTCCTTCCCATCTCCATCTCTCTGCTGTGCCAACCTGTATAGATCATTTTCTCCCTCCTTACTGTCTAACCTATCATAAAAGTAATCATACACTCTCTGGTTGGCCTTTGCCACTGCTACTTTCGCCTTACGCTGTGTCTCCCTGTACTCCTGTTTACTCTCTTTGGTCCTCTCAATGTCCCACTTCTTCTTAGCTAATCTCTTCCTTTGTACACACTCCTGCACTTCCTCATTCCAAGTCTCCTTATCTACTTTCCTTCCAGAGGACACACCAAATACTCTCCTCGCTGTCTCCCTGATCACATTTGCTGTGGTTGTCCAGTTATCTGGAAGCACTTCCTGACCACCCAAAGCTTGTTTCAACTCCTCCTTGAAGACAACTCGACACTCTTCCTTTTTCAGCTTCCACCACTTTGTCTTCTGCTCTGCCTTTGCCTTCTTCACCTTCCTCACCATCAGCGTCATCCTGCACACCACCATCCTATGCTGTTTGGCAACACTCTCACCCACTACTACTTTGCAGTCACTGACTTCCTTCAAATTACATCACCTACACAAGATGTAGTCTACCTGTGTGCTCCTACTTATGATTTCACAAGTCACCCTATGCTCCTGTTTCTTCTTGAAGAAAGTATTCACCACAGCCATTTCCATCCTTTTTGCAAAATCGATCAACATCTGTCCTTCTGTGTTCCTGTCCTGGATACCAAACCTGCCCATCACTTCCTCATCCCCTCTGTTGCCTGCACCAACATGTCCATTGAAGTCTGCACCAATGACGACTCTTTCACCTCTGGTGGTACTCTGCATCACTTCATCTAACTCATTCCAGAATCTCTCCTTCTCTTCTAGCTCACATCCTGCCTGTGGGGCATACGCATAAACAACATTGAACATCACACCTTCAATTTCTAACTTGAGACTCATCACTCTGTCTGACACTCTTTTCACTTCTAGAACATTCCTGACAAACCCCTCCTTCAAGATGACTCCTACTCCATTTCTCTTCCCATCCACACCATGATAAAACAGCTTAAACCCTGCTCCTAAGCTTCTAGCCTTGCTACCTTTCTACCTGGTCGACCCGAGGTAATATTTGTGATTCGCATGATAAAGTTTAGCATTGGTTTTACGTCGGATGCCCTTCCTGACACAACCGTCTGCATTTGTCCGGGCTTGGGACCAGCGTAAGGTGGAGAGACACTGGTTAGTGCCCCCCCCATGACTGCATTGCTTATAATAACAATTAAACATTCAAAAATAATGCATAAGATGTAAATAAAATATAAATTCACACACACTCAGATGCGCACCTCACATAAAAATGTAAGTAGTTTTTCATTTGAAGTGTTTTTCATAATTGGCCTTGTTTTGCAGCATTTTCCTTAACTTTTTCAATATTTTCCCTCAATTTCCTTAATTTTTTTTTTTCGATGAATATTTTTGAAAAAAACACGATGCACTGAAGTCACAGAAACTGAAGCACGAAGTAGTGAGGGATCATTGTACTCATGTTTAGAGCAGGTCTCGATCATCTTAACATTTTAGCACCATGATCTTCATAATTAAATGCACTACCTCCTACCTGTTGCATATCATGCACCATTGGCATATAGTTCACCCTTCTGTGTAGGTGTGAATAGGTGAGAATAAATGAATATAAGTGTATATCAGATATAAGCATATATATGTCTATATGCGTGCATATAGGTGCATGTGTATATACAGGTAGAGGTCGACTTCCAACCTGCGCGACTTACGACTGTTCGACTTACATGGATAAAACAAATAAAATAAATCAATACCTTGTCCACTGGGTTACAGTGTACAGCATGTGAATATCATCAGTGTAGGCGAGCTGACTCAAGTTTATTTATGAGGATCAAATGGGCTAAACCATGTCTAAACCATGTCATGTGTATGTGTGTGTGTGTGTGTGTGTGTGTGTGTGTGTGTGTGTATATATATATATATATATATATATATATATATATATATATATATATATATATATATATATATATATATATATATATATATATATATATATATAGGATCCCTCACTTTACACTGTTAATTGGGACCGAGATACCCCCGCAATAACTCAAATCTGCGAAGTCGGATCAACCCCCCCCCCAAACATCCCCCTCCCCAACTGACGTATACATACATGTATAAGTGTATATAATATCAATAAATACATATTCAATGCTATAAATGCTTACAATAACAATTAAACATTAAAAAATAATGCATAAAATGTAAATAAAATATAAATACACACACATAAAGACGCAGGCACGCAGATGCGCACTTCACAAAAATATACTTTTGAATGGAGATGTTGGGTCGGTTTTTTGTTTTGTTTGTTTAGGGTTTTTTTTTTATAATTGGCTTGTTTTTGTGGCATTTTCCTTAACCTTTCCCACTTTTCTTCCTTAATTTCTTTATTTTTTATTTCTATGAATATTTAAAAAAAAAAAAACACGATGCACTGAAGCCACATAAATTGAAGCGCAAAGTAGCAAGCGATCCCTGTATATATATAGTCGACTCTTGAATCTTGTAGAAAGGTCCAGTATCCATACTCGTAATAATATATGTACAGACCTGACTTACCCCCAAACTGTCTTACGACCTGTTGGTCAGAACCAAATGCGGTCGTAAGGTGGACAATATCCGTATGTGTATGCAGGTATATGCACTTTCATAGTTTAGTATAGTTCCTTTATTATCGTTTGTGCATTTTCTTTTTATAATTGCTGCTAAACATAGCGACGTTAAACTAATTTCACTGTTCGTGCAACAGTTGACAATAAGGTTCTCTTTTCTTTATCTGCCTACCTGAGTGAGACTGTGTAGTTTTTATTCTGTGTGAGTCTCAGTGGTGGTGTATGAGCCACTTTTTTCAGTTTCTTTACTGAATATAAATCTGTTTTTTTACTGTTGCCTGTCATCATATTAATCAACAATACATTACGGCCAATCAGCATCAAGTCAGTGAAGGGGGCAGACCTTTTGGGATCTTATGTGTTGGACACACGCAGATACCAGACAGGACATGGGAGATCCATTCCCTGACTACAGTGCTTCAGTTGGGAGCTCCGCTAATATATAAGGGCTACATATACTTATAAACTAATATGTTTGGTCCTACGATAGACGTATGTACCTCGCCTTCACCCAGAGTTGGTTGAGAAAGACTCCACAGCCAATACACACACACACACACACACACACACACACACACACACACACACACACACACAACTATTCAGACTTCAGAGTGTTCTCAACAAGGGGCAATTTGGAACAGACAATCAGCCTAAGGTGCATGTATTTGTACTGTGGGAGGAAACCGGAGTACCCAGAG
>CM045739.1:45925000-45932500 GCA_024760905.1 Plotosus lineatus
AATAACACCTTTATTATGTGCTGTTTGATTAATAGCAACAACCCTTTAAAAATGCAGTATAAACATACAGTACTGTACAAAAAAATGTGGGCAGCACGGTTGTGTAATGGTTCTCCTCACAGCAAGGTTCTGGACTTGAATCCCGGGGATGAGTGAAGACATTTACGAATGGAGTCTGCATCTTGCGTGGGTTTCCTCAGGTTACTCTGGTTTCATCAAACAGTCCAAAGACTAGAGCTGGGTATTGCTTAGATTTGATCTACTGCGATATACAAGCATGTATTGCGATATGTATTGCGATATGTATTGCGATTTTGAGCATGTATTGCGATATGTATCACAATATGTATTTCGATATGTATTGCGATTTCTAGCATGCTTTGTGATATGTATTGCGATATGTATTGTGATTTTGAGCATGTACTGCAATATGTATTGCGTTATATTGCAATTTCGAGCATGTATTGCGATATGTATTGTGATTTTTAGCATGTATTGCAATATGTATTGCGATATATTGCGATTTCTAATATGTATTGTGATATCTATTGTGATATGTATTGCGCTATGTATTGCGCTTTCTAGCATGTATTGCGATGTGTATTGTGATATGTATTGTGATTTTTAGCATGTATTGCAATATGTATTGCGATATATTGCGATTTCTAGCATGTATTGTGATATGTATTGCGATATGTATTGTGATTTTTAGCATGTATTGCGATATGTATTGTGATATATTGCGATTTCTAGCATGTATTGTGATATGTATTGTGATTTTTAGCATGTATTGCGATGTGTATTGTGATATGTATTGTGATTTTTAGCATGTATTGCAATATGTATTGCGATATATTGCGATTTCTAGCATGTATTGTGATATGTATTGTGATATATTGCGATTTCTAGCATGTATTGTGATATGTATTGTGATATGTATTGTGATTTTTAGCATGTATTGCGATATGTATTGTGATATATTGCGATTTCTAGCATGTATTGTGATATGTATTGCGATATGTATTGTGATTTTTAGCATGTATTGCGATATGTATTGTGATATATTGCGATTTCTAGCATGTATTGTGATATGTATTGCGATATGTATTGTGATTTTTAGCATGTATTGCGATGTGTATTGTGATATGTATTGTGATTTTTAGCATGTATTGCAATATGTATTGCGATATATTGCGATTTCTAGCATGTATTGTGATATGTATTGTGATATATTGCGATTTCTAGCATGTATTGTGATATGTATTGTGATATGTATTGTGATTTTTAGCATGTATTGCGATATGTATTGTGATATATTGCGATTTCTAGCATGTATTGTGATATGTATTGTGATATGTATTGTGATTTTTAGCATGTATTGCGATGTTTTGCGATATATTGCAAGAAGAATTTTAAATTAAAAGTGAGCTAGTTCTTGTATTTATTCTTTATTTCAAAAAGAAAAATCAACAACATTAAAGTCATTGTTTTTAGTCATTACAATAAAAATTTTAAACGTGAGAAAAAATCCACTTGTGAAAATGTAATGCTTTAAACTTTGGCACAAGCATTAGCACTCAAATAGAACTGCTCAATATGCAGTTGAGCACTAGATGCACTTTATTAGTACATTGTGAAGCCTTAATCATTAATGCATGCATTTAAAATTTTTAAAGCGGGATTAAAGGTGGAGCATCATCCGCGCATGCACAGAACTGTATCAAGCACAACTCGTCCTCATCAGACCTGTAACCCTGTGAGCAGTAGACTGATCTATTTATATATAACAATATTAACATTACATGTATATAGAGCAGTGGTGGCCTCGTGGTATCGGGCACTGGATCACTGATCCTAGGGTTCGGGGTTCGAGTCCCACTTTCCACAAGGTTGTCAGTGTGCCCCCCCCCCCCCCCCCCCCCTTAGTGCAACTAACTGGGTTATCAAAGGCAGGCCATGTCTCTCACTATCAGTGAGAGCTTCATGTAAAAGAACCATTGCTAACTTTTGTAAAGAGTAGCCGCAAAGCCGTCAGCGTGTTTCTGTCCCTTGCTAAAGGGTTGTGTCAGGAAGGGGATCCGACGTAAAAACCAATGCCAAATCAAATGTGCGAATCAGAGGATTCACTGTGGCGACCCCTGGGGAAAAAGCTGAAAGGAAAAGAAGAAGATTAAAATTACATGTATATATATATATATATATATAAAATGCCATCATAGCAATGTCCATAGGCCTGCTGGGCACATGCCCCACATATAACACTTACAGTGACACTGATGGCTCAGGAAAGTCCGTCAAACTTTAGAACTTTACAATAATAACATGCGATACCGTTTATCATATAAATCACATTAATCTGGTCATTATACTGGAAAGAAGTAGAATTTAATTCACTGGAATCTGGACTGATTTGGAGCATGTTGAGCCTGAGGTGGCGTCTGCAAGTCGTGTGACGTCATTTTTTTCAGAGTTGACACAGATATTAATGCCATGTGAAGCAAGAAAAAAAACCCTGCATGGTTAATGTTCCTTGTTGGAGATCAGGTTCATGGGAGCGTTTCCCTCTTGTGCTCATTTTAAAATAAATGTTTAAGCGAAAATCTAGATGCAGTAGGTCAGTAAATTTCTGAGCAATTAGCAACATGAAGCGTGGTTTTGTTTTTAGCGGGAATTTCTGTATCCTGTATAAAAACAAATTCTATTGGCTGAAGGCCTTTGTGACAATCCGTACTGCCCAATCACGGCATGGCTCTTATTACACCGGGCTCTCCACACACTGACTGACTGTCGATAAGAGGATGGAAGCACGATTGTGTCAGGATTACATGTTGGAACCTCTGCGGTTGCCTCAACAAAAGCATTACTTCCGGTTCAGTTAGCGGGAATAGCCGAATTTTTTTTACTGTTCCGAAGTTTTTCAAATGCATGTCAAAAAACTGGTTTTGCGTAAGAGTATATGTATTGTTCGCGTGTTAGAACCGGTTTGAACTGATAAACCGGTTTTATTGCGCAGCTCTATCAAAGACATGCACATTACTCTAATTGGCTGTTCCAAATTGCCTGAACAGTTGTGTGTTGGCTCTGTGAGAGACTGGTAGGCTGTATAGGGTGTACTCTGCCTTCTTCTGGAATTGGCTGAGATATGTGCTCATCTCCTCGTGACCACAGGGTGTTGCAAATTGCCCTTATGTGTGCGTGTGATTGGTTGATTGTCCTAGGGATATGTTCTGGAGAGGGCTTGCAACCCATTCAGATAAAAACTTACAGAAACAGTGGCAGTGGTGGCTCAGTGGATAAGCTGATGGGTTACTGATCCGAAGGCCAGCGGTTCAGTCCCCACTATCACCACTGTTGGGCCCTTGAGCAAGGCCCTTAACCCTCACTTGCTCAGTTGTATTAAAAAAAGGTCATTATAAATTACTCGGGATAACAGTGTCTGCCAAATGCTGGAAATGTAAATGTAAATGTAAATGTAAGCCCCAGAAGTGGCCCAGTGCATCATGGGAAGCAAAATGCAATAAACAAAAACAATTGTGTTCAGTAATGTGAAACTAGACATGATTGAAATACATAATGTATATAGTAGTAGTACAGTAGTTATCACGTCTGCCTCGCAGCAAGGTCCCAGGTTCGAGTCCCAGGCATGAAGAGTTTTCATGGTCTCCCGGTGCTCCCGTGGGTTTCTATTGGGTACCAGGGTTTCATCCCTTAGTCCAAAGACATGCACATTATGCTAATTAACTGTTCCAAATGACCCTCAGGTGTGAGTGTGAGTGTGAATGGTTGTGTTCAGGGTGTGTTTAGCCATTCAGATGGGCCCTGCCTTCAACCCAGTGTTTGGCTGAGATAGGCTTCAGCCTCCCTGGAGCCCGAATAAGATAAAGTGCTTCGGAAAATGATGAGATGAGATGAATCAAATATGCCAAATAAAAAACTTGTCACTTAAAACAAACTTGCATTTTGCAAATAATAACATCGTCATTTATCATCGAAACAATCCGCTTTGGCTTTGTGACAATCCAACATTAGATTTATTGTTTTGAAGCAGAGCACCGCTGCAGCGAACCAAACACCATCTGCTCGAATCCTCTGGTGGTCTTCCAACTTTGAGTTTAAATCTAGTTGTTATCCAAAGGCAAAACTAATTACTTTCTTTCCATCGAAGCAAAAAACAATCCTAATCAGCCGTATAAAATCTCTTCTTTATCTGCTCGACTTCGTACAGATTCACCATGTACCCCTCTCTCTCTCTCTCTCTCTCTTTCTCTCTCTCTCTCTTTCTCTCTCTCTCTCTCTCTGTCAGAGCACATGGTGCTTAGATTACCGCTGAAGAACCCCTGAGAATTGAGTCTCCATTCTCAATTTCTCATTTCCTCCCTCTCGCCAACCCTCCCATCTCTCTCTCTCTCCCTCCTTCCCCTTGACACAGAACGAATTAACACCTTCATCTGCCACCTCTGATTAAAAAAGCTCATCGAAGAGAGATTTGTAATCATTTGTCTGTAATGAATTCCTATAACCCTCTCACCCAATTCTCACCTGCCTGGGCCTGCGGTGGAGAACCGAGCCAAGTGAGAAGGGCAGAGCTGAGATATTTCATTTATTCTAATATTCCTAGCGAACGGTTTGTTTGTTATACTGCCAAATGTGCAACATTATTATTATTGTTGTTATTATTGCTATTATTGTTATTGTTATCATTATTATTAACTTTATACCATAATATGTATATATGTATATATATATATATATATATATATATATATATATATATATATATATATATATATATATATATTTTTTTTTTTTTACTATTATGTATTTATATGATCCCTCGCTACTTTCTGCTTCAGTTCGTGTGGCTTCAGTGCATCGCGGGTTTTTCAAAAATATTCATAAAAAAATAAAAAATAAGGAAATTAATTAAAAATAAGTGAAAAGTTAAGGAAAATGCCGAAAATTGTGCAAAAAATCACCAAAACAAACAAAAACCAAAACAACAAAACACCAAACAAACCCAAACAAACAAAAACAAAACAAACAAACAAACAAAAAAAAAAAGCCAAAACACACCAACAAAACAATTTACATTTTTATGTGAGGTGCGCAGCTGTATGTGTGCACACGTCTGGGTGTGTGTTTGTGTGTTTGTGTGTGTGTGTGTGTGTGTGTGTGTGTGTGTGCGTGTGTGCACATGCGTCTGTATGTGTGTGTATGTATATTTTATTTACATCTAATGCATTCTTTTTGAAAGTTTAATTGTTATTATAAGCATTTATAGCATCGTATATATATTTATTGATATTATATACACATAAACATGTACGTCATATACGTTAGTCGGGGAGGTGTGTGTGTGTGGGGGGGTCAAGCCTACTTCGTGGAAATTTGGTGTTTGCGGAGGGTCTCGGTCCCCATTAACTGCAAAAAGTGATTGTTCATTGTGTGTATATATATATATATATATATATATATATATATATATATATATATATATATATATATATATATATATATATAAAAATACTTTTAATATTGTTTCAAATCACCCATAGGTTTGAATGTATGTATGAATAAATATTTGTGTGAGTGTTGCCCGTGTGATGGCCTGGTGTGCTATCCAGGGTGTGCCAAGCCCTCGCCTTCCATTGAGATGGGCGCCAGCCTCGCCGCGACACTAATTAGGATCAAGCGGTTCAGAAAATGAATGAATGAATGTGTATACTTTTAATCACAAAGCATTTGAGTCAGCACAGAGGCTGCACTAGTATTTATTACTTCTGTGTTTGCTATGTGATGGTCTGGCAAGCTGTTCCGGGTATACTATGGCTTCACCCAGTAGTGGCTGCGATACACTACAACCCTCCTGCAACCCTAGTAGAAGTAGGCGGTTCAGCAAATAAGTGAGTGAGTGAGTGAAGCATTTACGGAAAATTTTCCAATCAAAAAAAAAAAAAAAAAAAATCAATTCACAAGTAACCCATAAATGATTCCAAACAGAATTTATGAGAAAGCCTGTCATGATATAAGACACAATCTGGACTTGTCCTTAGTAATAACCTTAATATATCAGTGGCCTGCTGTGTGTGATAGATTAAAAGTGCTATAGAAGTAATGCCGGGCTGATGAATTTGTGCACTGGAGGTTCCTGCAGCTTTCCTGCCCTACTAATGAATGTGCCGAGGCAGCAGAGCCACTGTAGCCGCCGTGACCTTTCCCTTTGAGCATCAGGGCCATCTGTCTCCCTGTGTGACTCCACACAGGCTCACATACTCCTGCACAATCTTGACCTGCCACCGGTGCACACTTTCCCTGATACGGGCCTACACAAGGCATCTTAATGCTGTTATAATCCGGAGATGGATTTCGTTCACACACACCTAAGATGTTGCAATATAACAATGATATGAGAAATATGAATGCTTTATATTAAAGGGATTTGTTGCCGAGGCCCTGGGAACAAGGTGGGGGATGTGTGTTTTTGGGGTCTTACAACATATTATAACCTACTTTTATTAATGCACAGGAGCCAGAATATTCTAACTTGTGTTTTATTAAAAAAAGAAAAAAGAAAACACACACAAGCATGCAATCCTTGTATGGAACAATATTACACAGAACATAAGTATTGACTCAGAATTTAAGTAGTTCATATTAATTCATAACCTCACTTTTGTCAGTTTCTATTCATGCTAGCTCAAGTTTTCAGATGTGTGTGTGTGTGTGTGTGTGTGTGTGTGTGTGTTTCTCCATTGAAAGGTGACTTGGTGGTGTCGTGGTTAGCACGTCTCCTCATAGCAAGAAGGTCCTGGTTCTGTGTGGAGTTTGCATGTTCTCCCTGTGCTTGCTTGTATGGGTTTCCTCCAGGTACTCCAGTGTCCTCCCACGATCCAAAGACAGCGACATTAGACTCATATTCAGGCGGTTCTGACTTGCCCTGTGATGAAACAGGGAAGGTGCAATGGTGGCCTGGTGGTTGAGGTTCGAGCCCCACTCACCACAGGTTGTCACTGTCCCACCAGTGCAGCTAACTGGGTTATCAAAGGCCGGCCATGTCTCTCACTGTCTGTGGTGGGAGGTTCATGTAAAAGAACCATTGCTGATTTTCGACAAGAGGAGCTGCATAGCCATCAGCCAGTTTCCGCCCTGCGATGGCCTGATGAGCCGTCCAGGGTATAGTCTGCCCTTGCCTGGAGTCGGTTGGGATGGGCGCCAGCCTCATCATGAATCTAATTTTAAGATTTCAAGATTAAGAGGTGACAGAAAATGAACATGAACATGGACCAGTGAGCTCTTCAGGGTGTTCCCACCTTTACCAACACTTGATTGATATAGGCTCCATCCCTTATTGATCGTAATAGGATACAGCAGCTCGGCGAATGAATGAATAAACAGATGAATGGATGTACAGTACTTATCTATGAAGGTACAACAAATATCTAAAATACACTCAACATGTGAACACACACCTCTCTTTATCAATTTAAAGGAATATACATG
>CM045739.1:45940000-45970000 GCA_024760905.1 Plotosus lineatus
TGTGTGTGTGTGTGTGTGTGCATGTCTGTGTATGTGTGTTTGTGTTCTGTGTTTTGTGTGTGTGTGTGTGTGTGTGTGTGTGTGTGTGTAGGGGGGAGTGGTTAGGCACCCAGGGTGATATAATGAGTAGCACTGGGACTCTGCATGCTGCCATGGCAGCAGCTCTGGCCGTTTTTTGCCCACCGTTGTAGAGCCCTACCCTCTCCCTACAGAGCACAGCCTTGTTTGTCCCCTCATTAACTACATAAATATATATATACCTATCCCTTGCTCTCCCCTCCTCCTCCGTCTTCTTTATCCACCTCTCCCTCTTTCCAAACCCCCTGATGTTATCAGAACTCTGATTAAGCAGACATGTGCCTCTGGGACCATAGGAGACTCGTCAGCCAGCACCAAAACACAAACATCAGTCTCTATTCACTCTTAGCATGGGACCTGGTTACAGTGCAGCCACACACTCACTCTCTCTCTCTCTCTCTCTCTCTCTCTCACACACACACACACACACACACACACACACACACCACACGCACGCACACACACACACAGGGACGGTGGGGGTTTTTTGCTAGTGATTATCATGAGACTCAACTGGGCTTTCCAGTAGGCAATTATCTCAGTCAGAATACATTTGAATTAGAGCTGCAGAACAGGGTAATTACAGAGGTCAACTTCTCCCTCCCGCCTTCTCTTCCTCCCCTGAGGTCTCGAGAGAGAAACAACACGGTTTCCCAAGATGCCTCAAGTTTATTGATTCAAGGGTCACCTCAGGCACTGATCCAAGATGGCTGAGATATCATACACTCTGGAATCTAGGAGATTCTTAAATGACACCGAGTGCATCACATTTACAGCAAAGTACAGACGTTTGAATCACCAAACATTCTGTCGGCAAAATACATGGCACAGTGACGAACATTTGGGTTATCAAAGGCGGGCCGTGTCTGTCACTGTCTATGGTGAGAGGTTGATGTAAAAGAACCATTGCTGACTTTCGTAAAGAGGAGCTGCAAAGTCGTCAGCGTGTTTCTGTCCCTTGCTAAAAGGGTTGTGACAGGAAGGGCATCCGACGTAAAAATCTCTGCCAAATCAAACGTGCGAATCAGATGATTCTCTGTGGCGACTCCCGAGTAAAAAGGGAAAAAGCCGAAAGGAAGACAGACAGTGATGAACATTTCACTGAAAAATACTGTATACATTCTCCGACATAGTCATTCATTCATTTTCTCAACCACTTCATCCTAATTAGGGTTGTGGGGAGACATGTGCTCATCTCAGGAGACTCTGGGAGAGAGCAGAGTACACCCTGGACAGTTCGCCAGGCCAGGCCATCGCAGTATTCCCAGACATATGCTATACATAGAGACATATAAGGAGTAAATGGACACCATCATTTCCTGAAGATTTAAACATAGATATAGATATACATAGCAAGCAAGTTGGGGGGCCTAAAGGTTGCTGGTTCAATTCCCAAACAAGCAGCAAAGATGTGTGGCAGTGTGTGTGTGTGTGTGTGTGTGTGTGTGTGTGTGTGTTGGGGGGGGTGGGGGGTGCTGCACCTTCCTTTCCTTCACCTTCATGGCTGAAGTGTCCTTGAGCGAGGCACCTAACCCCCAACTGTCCTCCATGCACCCAAATGTGTGTGTGGCAGCCACTGTGTTTTCTCTGCTTGTGTGTGTGTGTGTGTGTGTGTGTGTGTGTGTGTGTGTGTGTTCACTTTGGATGGATTAAACGAAGAGGCTATAATTTCAATTGTGGGATTAATACAATACAGCAAAATCCAAAAAAGACAGAAAGGTTTATGGACATTCCTCACAGCAGGATTCTGACTCACTTGGAGTCTCTCAATAGCATCAGTTTCATTACAGCAGGAATTATTTCCATCTGTCCACTCAGTAGTCCTGAGACCTGTCAGAGGGCCAGGTGAATCTGAGCGGAATGCTGTGGATTCCTTGGCCTTTCTGGTGTATTGTACAATCTGTTGACGGTGGAAGACAAATCCCAAGGTTTTGCGCAAGCCGGATAAGTCCAGAGACTGATTCAATGACTCTGTTTAAAAATCAGTCACCTCTATTGCTCCAGTTGTTCACTGGAATGCTAGTTGCGACAAACAATTAACATACCATAATTATATATATATATATAAAACTTTACTATATCTATTGACAACATTGCAAAGATTCAGTTATCTTGTGGCAATGATGCAATACCAACAAATATTTCATGCTTCTGCACCAATCAGAAAAGAATAAACCTGTTAAATGAATAATAATAAAAGCAATTTTTAAATTATTATTATTATTCAGTTCATCATTCGTTTTCTGTAACCGCTTAATCCTAATTTGGGGCGTGGGGAGGCTGGCGCCCTTCCCAGCCGACTCCGGGCGAGGGCAGAGTACACCCTGGATGGCGTGCCAGGCCATCGCAGGGTGGAAACACGCTGATGGCTATGTAGCTTGAAAGTCAGCAATGGTTCTTTTACATGAACCTCTCACCATAGACAGTGAGAGACATGGCCGGCCTTTGATAACCCAGTTAGCTGCGCTGGGGGGACAGTGACAACCTCGGGGAGAGTGAGATTCAAACCCCCCACCCTCGGATCAGTGATCTAGCACTCTATACCACTAGACCACTACTTCCCCTTTTATTATAATTATAATTATTATTATTATTATTATTATTATTTTTAATAATAAAAATGTATTTAATAATAAAAACCCTGATCTTTTAAAGAATTGGACAGGTTTTGCCCTAAACGGGACTTTATTGGACTACTGAAAGGCTGTTGGCTAGCCTGCTAGCTCCATGCTAACTGGTTAAATTCTGTAATATATTTCATGGAAGGATCATAGTTTTTTAATCTAAAAAAATGTAAATATACCCTTTTTTTAAAATGCCATACTTCTTACAGTCCACCAGAGAATGGAATGTTTATTCTATTCCCACTCATCAGAAGTGATTAATAGCTCACTTGAGTAATGCCTCAAGAGGCTATTAGATCATATACGACTCACAGTCTGGGAATAACTGTTTATTTATATTTATATGTAATAAAAGATTCCCAGTGAGTTAAACAATAAATTATATGCAAAAATATAAAACATAAATAAAACATTTGCAGAGGAAGGTGCACAGCAGTTATATCAGGAAGACTATACTAGTATGTTCTTGAAATAATATATAACTGAAAGATTTACTATTTGTTAATATTATATTAATAATATTAAAATAGCATTTATTTATTTTATGTGTCTTTAATAATATTATAATATCTTCTTCTTTTCCTTTCGGCTTTTCCCTTCAGGGGTCGCCACAGCGAATCATCTGCCTCCATCTCACCCTATCCTTTGCATCTTCTTCTCTTACACCAACGACCTTCATGTCCTCCTTTACCACATCCATGAATCGTCTCTTTGGTCTTCCTCTAGGCCTTTTGCCTGGTAGTTCCAGCCTCAGCATCCTATTACCAATATACTCACTATCCCTCCTCTGTACATGTCCAAACCATCTCAATCTAGCCTCTCTGACTTTGTCTCCAAAACGTCTTACATGTGCTGTCCCTCTGACGTGCTCATTCCTAATCCTATCCATCCTCAAGTTACTCCCAAAGAGAACCTCAACATTTTCATCTCTGCTACCTCCAACTCTGCCTCCTGTCTTTTCCCCAGGGCCACTGTTTCTAACCCATACAGCATCGTTGGCCTCAACACCGTTTTGTACACTTTTCCTTTCATTTTTGCCGATACCCTCCTATCACACATCACACCGGACACTTTTCTCCAACCATTCCAACCTGCCTGCACACGCTTCTTGACCTCTTTTCCACACTCTCCATTGCTCTGGATTGTTGAGCCTAAGTACTTAAAATCCTCCACTTTTCTTATCTCTGCTCCCTGTAATCTCACCGTTCCTCTTTGGTCCTTGGCATTCATGCACATGTATTCTGTCTTACTGAGGCTAATCTTCATTCCCCTCCTTTCCAGGGCATACCTCCACCTCTCTAGATTTTCCTGCACTTGTTCTCTGCTCTCACTACAGATTACAATGTCATCTGCAAACATCATAGTCCATGGGGAATCTTGTCTAACCTCGTCTGTCAGCCTGTCCATCACCATAGCGAACAAGAAGGGGCTGAGAGCTGACCCTTGATGCAGTCCCACCTCCACCTTGAACTCTTCTGTCACACCGACAGCACACCTCACCACTGTCTTACATCTCTCATACATGTCCTGCACCACTCTAACATACTTCTCTGCCACTCCAGACTTCCTCATGCAATACCACAGTTCTTCTCTCGGCACCCTGTCATATGCTTTCTCCAGATCCACAAAGGCACAATGCAGCTCCGTCTGACCTTCTCTGTACTTCTCCATTAACATCCTCAAGGCAAACACTGCATCTGTGGTGCTCTTTCTGGGCATGAAACCAAACTGTTGTTCACACATGCTGACTTCTGCCCTTAGTCTAGCTTCCACTATTCTTTCCCATAACTTCATCGTATGGCTCATCAACTTTATCCCTCTGTAGTTGCCACAACTCTGCACGTCTCCCTTGTTCTTAAAAATGGGCACCAGCACACTTCTCCTCCATTCCTCTGGCATCCTCTCACTCTCTAAGACCTTGTTAAATGTTCTTGTCAGAAAATCTACTGCTACCTCTCCTAGACACTTCCATACCTCCACCGGTATGTCATCAGGACCAACTGCCTTTCCATTCTTCATCCTCTTCAATGCCCTCCTCACTTCACCCTTACTAATCTTTGCTACTTCCTGGTCCTCAACAGTCACCTCTTCTACTCTTTTTTCTCTCTCATTTTCCTCATTCATCAGCTCTTCAAAGTACTCTTTCCATCTTCCCAGCACACTTCTGTCATCAGTCAATACATTTCCCTCTCTGTCCTTTATCACTCTAACTTGCTGCACATCCTTCCCATCTCTATTTCTCTGCTGTGCCAACCTGTATAAATCATTTTCTCCCTCCTTACTTTCCAACCGAGCATACAAGTCATCAAACGCGCTCTGTTTGGCCTTTGACACTGCTACCTTTGCCTTACGCTGTGTCTCCCTGTACTCCTGTTTACTCTCTTCGGTTTTGTCAATGTCCCACTTCTTCTTAGCTAATCTCTTCCTTTGTACACACTCCTGCACTTCCTCATTCCACCACCAAGTCTCCTTATCTACTTTCCTTCCAGATGACACACCAAGTATTCTCCTACCTGTCTCCCTGATCACATTCGTTGTAGTTGTCCAGTCATCTGGAAGCACTTCCTGACCACCCAAAGCCTGTTTCAACTCCTCCTTGAAGACAACCCGACACTCTTCCTTTTCAACTTCCACCACTTTGTCTTCTGCTCTGCCTTTGCCTTCTTCACCTTCCTCACCATCAGCATCATCCTGCACACCACCATCCTATGCTGTTTGGCAACACTCTCACCCGCTACTACTTTGCAGTCACTGACTTCCTTTAAATTACATCGCCTGCACAAGATGTAGTCTACCTGTGTGCTCCTACCTCCACTTTTATAAGTCACCCTATGCTCCTCTCTCTTCTGGAAGAAAGTATTCACCACAGCCATTTCCATCCTTTTTGCAAAATCTACCAACATCTGTCCTTCATGCTCCTGTCCTGGATACCAAACCTACCCATCACTTCCTCGTCCCCTCTGTTTCCTGCACCAACATGTCCATTGAAGTCTGCCCCAATGACCACTCTTTCACCTCTGGGGGTACTCTGCATCACTTCATCTAACTCCCTCCAGAATCTCTCCTTCTCTTCTCGCTCACATCCTGTCTGTGGGGCATAAGCACTAACAACATTGACCATCACACCTTTAATTTCTAACTTGAGACTCATCACTCTGTCTGACACTCTTTTCACTTCTTGAACATTCCTGGCAAACTCCTCCTTCAAGATGACTCCGACTCCATTTCTCTTCCCATCCACACCGTGATAAAACAGCATAAACCCTGCTCCTATGCTTCTAGCCTTGCGACCTTTCCACCTGGTCTCCTGAACACACAGTATGTCCACCTTCCTCCTCTGCATCATGTCAGCCAGCTCTCTACCTTTTCCTGTCATAGTTCCAATATTCAAAGTCCCTACTTTCAGTCCTAGACTCATGCCTTTCCTCTTCTCTCTCTGGCAACGGACACGCCTCCCGCCTCTCCTTCTTCGACGTCTTCGACCAACAGTAGTCCAATTTCCATCAGCACCCTGTTGGTTGACGGCACTGATGGCGGTCGTTGTTAACCCGGGCCTCGACCGATCCGGTATGTCATTCTTTCTTGTGATTCGCATAGTTTATTTGGCATTTATATATTTATTTATTTATATTTTTATATATTTATATTTATATATATTTATTTATTTATTTGGCAATAATATTATAATATAACATATAATAATAATTTCAGTATGAATTTAGGCTTGGGAGTATTGATATTAATTTTCCAGCACACATGATTTATTTATTTATTTATTTATGGAGATATATCTGAAAAAGTGACACCACTATACATCTTCTTGGTATAAAATACCGAATTTTCATTGTAACTCTACATGTATATAATACATACTCCCAAGACTGTGTAATATCACATCATCAGTACAGTGTAATGATATTTCACACACTCCTATACTTCTAAGTCCTGACAGTCCTGATGTCTTTATTATATATAGTATATACTGTATATACACAATACCTGAGATATGACATTTTTCATCATATTTCTAATCTTATCTCAGTGCAAGAAGAGCTTTTATTCTCTGAGCTTAAATATAAAGATTAAAATGAGAGCGCATTCTGAGTCAAAATCCCAAACATGGACATTTTCCCTCCTCTTTATTATGACACTAATCTTCTTTTCTGTTTGGCTGTTCCCTTTATCAAGGGTGGCCACAGGGAATCATCTGATTTGGCATCAGATGCCCTTCCTGACACAACCCTTTGGTGGGGACACACACACACACACACACACACACGCAGTGACAACCTTGTGCAGAGTGGGACTTGAACCCCCAACCTTAGGATCAGCGATCCAGCGCCCTTTACCACCAGGCCACCACTGCCCCTTTTATTATGACACTAATAATAGACAACATGTTATGGTCTGTGCTGGCTGGCAGAATTAACTCTTCTTTAATCATTGCGGGCGCTGGTGAGGGGCGTGGCGGTTGCTGGTAGGCGAGTTCCAGCAGAGCGGACCTGATCCCAATCTGCAATCAGCAAGCAGCCAGCTATAAATGGGAGCTGCGCGCTTCCTTCCGATGTCAGAAGTTTGTTTTCCCTGTGATTCTGCTCCTCGGCTTTCTCTTTGACCCCTGGTTCTTGCTTTGTGCTCGACCAGTTCCTTTCACCGGCATCTTTCACCGGAGATGTTTAACAGGTTTAACAGAATCTTCTGACCTGAAACATGGACTCAGCGTAGACCGCGTAGCTTCGGCAGACACTATCCGACCAGGGCGCCCTGCTGGGATGACACGACTCCACCTTGCGTCAGATGATGGACAATCTCCAGCACATAACTACCAGCTTGGCGCAGCTCAGCGGGAGGATGGATGCCGTCGCCACTCGCCTCACTGCCGCGACCCCGCCCCCTCACCCTTCACTTTCCACTGCGACTGCGGCAGCCGCGCCAGCACCAGCTATATTCCCCGCGCACTGAGAAATAAAGAAGGTTTTCGATCGTCCAGCGAAAGGGGAG
Organism: Plotosus lineatus; assembly: GCA_024760905.1. Lineage (NCBI taxonomy): Eukaryota > Metazoa > Chordata > Actinopteri > Siluriformes > Plotosidae > Plotosus > Plotosus lineatus. Next base: position 45,947,704 of record CM045739.1, read on the forward strand.
GAGGCGAGCTCCCAGCTCCTACGAATTCGGCAAGGCTCACGGTCGGTGACGGAGTACGCCATCCAATTCCGGATTCTCGCCATTGTAAGCAGCTGGAACGACCCCGCACTTCAGGGGGGCTTTCCTGCAGGGGCTTAATGAACGGCTGAAAGATGAGCTAGCGGCCCGAGACGAGATGACTACTCTTGAGGAGTTAATTGCCTTGTCCACCAGACTGGACAACCGGCAGAGAGAGAGAGGGATATATCCCGGAAGGGGGCCCCACCCTGAACTCACTCGCCATTTCCCCTCAGAGGGAGGATGAAGGTCAAGAACCCATGCAGGTGAACCGCACCAGACTGACGGCTGAAGAGAGGCACTGGCGGCTGGCCAACGGTCTCTGCATCTACTGCGCCAAGAAGGGCCATTACCTCATCCAGTGCCCCGTGCGGCAGGGCCCGAAAGCAATGAGAGGATCCTCCACGACACCCAGAAAGCGCCTGCAAGGTCAAGGTACGCTACACTCCGCGCAACACTCTCATCCTGTAGACGTATTTATTGACTCAGGCGCTGACGCTAACTTTATCGATCCGGGGATGGTTGAGCTCCATGACCTACCCATGTATGAACTCGAGACCCCCAAGGAGGTAGTGGCCATAGATGGCCGACTCATAGCTCACGTCACGCACAAGACCAAGCCAGTGAAGCTCACTTTGTCCGGTAACCACCAGGAATATTTGGAACTGTTTGTTCTCCCTGCCTCTCTCTCTCTCTCCCCTAGTGTTGGGGTGACCATGGTTGCAGACCCACAATCCCCACATTGACTGGCACACCCTCACCATATGCAGCTGGAGTGACTACTGTCTGCAACACTGCCTAATGGCGGCCGTACCCTCCCAAGCCTCACAAACTCCGGTTGACCTGGAGGATCTGGACTTAGCCGGCGTGCCCAAAGAATATCACGACCTGCAAGAGGTTTTCAGAAAGGACCGGGCTCATTCCTTACCTCCTCATCGACCGTACGACTGCGCCATTGAACTACTCCCAGGTTCCACGCTCCCTTCCCAACGACTATACAACCTCTCGAAGCCGGAGAAAGACGCCATGGAGGCATACATTAACGAGTCACTGTCTGCAGGTCTCATTCGGCCCTCATCTTGCCCGGTAGGTGCGGGATTCTTCTTCGTCGAAAAGAAGGACAAGACCCTGAGACCTTGCATCGACAAGTACCCTCTCCCCCTAATTGATTCAGCCTTCACCCCTCTTCATGATGCTACCGTTTTTTCCAAGCTGGACCTGAGAAATGCCTGCCACTTAGTTCGAATTCGGGAGGGGGACGAGTGGAAGACGGCTTTCAACACGCCCCTGGGGCACTTCGAATACCTGGTCATGCCATTCAGACTAATTCAGACCATTCAGACGGTTTGCCTAGCTCTGGTCAACGATGTGCTTAGGGACATGCTGAACCGCTTTGTATTTATATACCTGGCGATATTCTGATCTCTAGAGACCAAGATGAACATCTCCGTCACGTGAGAATGGTACTGAAGAGGCTCCTGGAGAACAGATTGTTTGTTACGGCAGAAAAATGCGAGTTTCATGTCCCCTCAGTCTCTTTCCTGGGGTTCATCGTGGAGAACGGGCAGATAGGTCCTGATCCGGCGAAGGTGAAGGCAGTGGCGGAGTAGCCGACTCCAGGGAACAGCTCCAGAGGTTCCTGGGGTTCGCAAACTTCTATTGCTGGTTTGTGCAAGACTACAGCTGCCTAGCAGCCCCCTCACAGTTGACATCACCCAAAACCCCGTTCCAGTGGTCCCCAAGTGCCCAGGCGGTGTTTGACAGGCTGAAGGCTAAATTCGTCCACGCACACGTACTGATCCACCTGGACCCCTCGCTGCAGTTTGTGGTGGAAGTTGACGCCTAGGAATCAGGTCCTCTCCCAACGGTTTCAAACAGACCAGAAGCTACACCCATGCGCCTTCTCTCCCGTCGCTTGTCCCTGGCTAAACAGAATTATGATAGTGGGAATCGCGAGCTGCTGGCGGTGGTCTTGGTGCTCCAGGAATGGAGGCACTGGCTGGAAGGGGCAGCCCACCCCTTCATGGTCTGGACCGACCATAAAAACCTATTCTACCTCCGTACAGCCAAGAAGTTGAACTCCCGTCAGGCATGATGGTCACTCTACTTGGGGAGGTTCAACTTCATACTGACATACTGACCCGGCTCCTGGAATACAAAGCCAGACGCTCTTTCCAGGCAGTTCTCCTTGGGTGAAGACACTACCATAGAGATCATCCTGCCCTCCTCCTGTATACTTGGAGCAGCCCAATGGGAGGTAGAACGGCTAGTTCAGGACGCCCATCAGGGGGAACCGGAGCCCGTTGGGTGCTCCAAGGTTGACTATATGTTCCCCCGCCGGACAGAACCCTAGCACTCCAGTGGGCTCACTCCTTTTAGCCTGCCACCCTTCATGGTGATTAATGGGTTCCAGCCCCCCCGTTTCCCAGCCAGGAGGTCGACGTGGCTGTCCCATCGGTCCAGGCACAGTTTTACAGAGCACGCCGGGTCTGAAAAGAAGCGCGGGCTGCCCTGTAACAAACAGTGGCCTGAAACCGGAAGATTGCCGATCGTCACCGAACCCGGCACCTCCTTACACTGTCGGGAAACAAGTGTGGCTCTCCTCACGGGACCTGCCCCTGCAAGTAGACTCCAAAAAACTGTCTCCCAGATATGATATAGTGGGCCCTATGTAATAGAGAAAATTATAAACCCCAGCGCCGTCCGACTGAGACTCCCACCCTCACTCTAGGTACACCCAGTATTTCATGTTTCCCTAATTAAGCTCGTGGTAGAAAGTCCCCTCCACCCCTTCCCCCACCGACCCCCCCATTCCTTCCTCCCCGACTGATTGATGGACATCCCGCATACACAGTCAACTGTATCCTTGATGTACACAGGCAGGGTCGAGGGTTTCAGTACTTAGTGGACTGGGAGGGGTATGGTCCCGAAGAGCGTTCATGGATTCCCCACTCCCTAATCCTGGACCCGGACTTATTAGACGAATTCTATTGCCAGTTCCCGGACAAGCCTGGTCGGGCGCCAGGTGGCGCCCCTTAAGGGGGGGTACTGTTACAACATCTGTGTTATTTGCCCAGTTTAAGAATCTTTGGGTGTTATGGTCTGTGTGGTGTTATGGTCTGTGTTGGGAGTGGCTCTGAATTTGGCGGCTTTCAACTCTCTCTCTGTCTTTATGCACTGCGGGCACTGATGAGGGGCGTGGCTGTCACATGTGGGCGGAGTCAGGAATACACACCTGATTCCACACAGCCATCACCGGGCTACAAAGATAAACGGCATGCTCCTCCCAGCTCTAGAAGATTGTCCCTCTTCATAATCCCATTTCCCGTGATCTCTCTGGCTCCTGGTTCTCAGCTCCGTGCTCGACCAGTTCCCACTCTGAAGTTTCCCTTAGTAATTTTCATTTTCGTGTTTCCCCCTCACCTCTACTGTGACTATGATTTTTCCGTAATCTCGTGCCTTCACTGTGTACAATCAACCTCATCGAGATCATCATACTCTGTCTCCTGCATCTTTGGGTCCAACTGAATGCTCCTGGTGTCACAACATGGTTCCTTGGACAGTGGTACCTGACCTTACAAAATTAATCCATTGTAGAAGTGGTTTTGTAACCTGGATTTTTTTGGAAGTTGAACCGCGTTTTACATGTAGAACGTGTGATTTGTTTCAAGGCCCCCAATACTACCCCCCTAAAGCATTTAAATATTATAAAAGTATACCTTTTAAAACCTCCTTCTGCTTCAATATCATACCGATGGTAGATAGGTTTGGCCATATTCCTTTGCGATATCACTCATCCGCATGCCACGAGCCCGCTTCTTATTTTCACTTGCACTGGGAATCACGTGTGTGTGTGTGTGTGTGTGTGTGTGTGTGTGTGTGTGTGTGTGTGCACGTCTGTTGACCATGCCTTCTTAGCAGAGTTATAATCTTACAAATGTTTATGCAAGGTTAAAAGCCTGAGCCAAAAAATAAAGTAGCAATGAGCACACTTGAAAAACTCACAAAACAACAATAACTCTGTCCTTTATATGAAAAGCATCATGGGTATTATGGAGATTCAGCTCCATAATAGCCAATGGGAGGGAGCTGCATCATCCCTCCTAGCCAATGGGAGGCCAGTGGGGTGGGATGTTGGGAGATAGCCAATGGGAGGCCAGCGGGGCGAGATGTTGAGAGATAGTCAATGGGAAAGCAACTTGTGCATTGTTTGAATTTTTGAGATGGTGCTTGCGTAATGCGAATTTGTTTCATATCCAGAGACAGAAATTTTAGGTAAATGCATTTTGTAACCTGGGTTTTTGTTTGTTGGGACTTTCGTAAGGTGAGGTACTACTGCATTATAAAATAATTACATATGCTGTGATTGGCAGAGCAGCGCGGTCTCCCTGTTCCTATAGATCCTATAAAATACTTGATTCTCTCTGAAGTCACTACAGGATTTCATACAGGCTCATTATTTGGTTTTGGGTACATTCAGGGGGACATTTTGTCTCAATTTAGACTCTAAAGAAAACAATAATGTTTATTAGAAGATAATATTATCTGAATAAATTCTAGGTAGGTAAGGTTTGTTGGGCTTTTTACACCTGAGCCCAGTGGTTCATCAGGCCAGTGCTTATCCCTGGTTTCTGTAGCATGAAGCAACTCAGAATTCAACTCCTCCTGGATGGGACGCTAGTCCATCACAGGTTACCTTCCCAGTATATTTTTACTTGTACACATTTATACTGCTGAGTGAACAGAGGCACACTTGAGGTTAAGACCTTGCCCAGGGGTCTTAGCACAGTGGGGGTCTAACTGGGATTTGAACTCACAACCTCCTGATCATGAGCCCAGTGCTCTAACCACTACACCACTGGCCCCAGTACGTAAATTCTAAGTCACTTTAAATTAATGTCACATAACATTGATAACCACATCACATCACCTGTGGCTAAAATCAAATAACTCAGAAAAAGTGTCCACTGAAGCATGTCCAGAATTAATAAATATTCATGAGACTCTGCATTAGCTTCAGGGTTTTTTCCACTAATTTTTAAACCAATTTATAAATGAATGTAACATGTAATTGTTTTGGCGAACATTTCACCTGCATTTTATTCATTTTGACGGAGCAACTGTACGGACCTTTATTAGGACAATTCTTTAATTGAGTGAAACCAATGCCACAATGCTGCCTTCTTTCCAGTTTACTATTACCAGATACAGATATTTTCCAGTATGTACATCATATAGACCAAATTTATCAAAATAGCAAATTTATGGATCCCGGCAGATGTTACGTTCAGACGCCCATCTCATTAAAAAGGCAATTTTGCATCAAAATATGTCACCCACACATTAAACCTTCATTTCACACTCAGAATTTTTTTCTTTTTGTAATAAACAAATTTGTACAAAGTCAAATTTGTAATAAATCAAATAGTAGAAATTTGCAATATTTATTTCTCAACTGTGTAACTGAACATGACCGGATACGGTCAGCATCTGCAATTTTAGTACGAATACAATCAAAAATGAAAGTGGCGACAACCTTGTGCAGAGTGGGACTCAAACCCCCAACCTTAGGATCAGTGATCCATCACCCTTTACCACCAGGCCACAACTACCCCTCTTATTATGACACTAATAATAGACAAAATGTTATGGTCTGTGCTGGCGGAATTAAGTCTTCTTTAATCATTGCAGGTGCTGGCGAGGGGCGTGGCGGTTGCCGGTAGGCGAGTTCCAGCAGAGCGGACCTGGTCCCAATCTGCAATCAGCAAGCAGCCAGCGATAAATGGGAGCTGCGCGCTTCCCTCTGATGTCAGAAGATTTCTCTCCCTGTGCTTCCGCTCCTCGGCTTTCTCTTTGACCCCTGGTTCTTGCTTCGTGCTCAACCAATTCCTTTCACTTAGTATTCCTGTTATTTACCATTCCTAGTGCTTAATAAAAAGTTTGAACCTTCTTTTGGTCTCCTGCATCTCTGGGTCCAGTGCATACACTCCAGGTTTAACAGAATCTTCTGACCTGAAACATGGGCTCAGCGTAGACCGCGTAGCTTCGGCAGACAGGGGGGGGGGGGAATAATCATTAACAATGATTGCTACACTCTAAGCCCTTTGAAACGTTTCAGTTTTTCGTGAGTATAATCAGATGTGCGATATAATCAAATAATTATAGATATCTGGGTATGTTAAACCAGGGATCCTGTCCATTGCTTCATCCATGCAGTTAACATACAAACCATCGGGTAAAACGTATGTGTCATTTGTTAGCCCTGGTAACCGTAGTTTTTGAATATACTGTTGTTGATGATCGTGATCATAATTACCAGGGAGCTCGGAAAGCACTGGGATTGTATTACGGCTGTGAACATTCATATTTATATAATCTACCACGCTAAAAACAGGCACCTCCAAAGTAAGTGCATGTTTGTTTTCACTCCAATATGGCGGCAGCTACTCGGCGGTCACGTGTCTGCAAAACCTCTATAGGGTGCTGGATCGCTGATCCTAAGGTTGGGAGTTCGAGTCCCACTCTCCACAGGATTGCCCCCCCCCCACCCTTCAAGGGCAGCTAACTGGGTTATCAAATGCGGGCCATGTCTCTCACTGTCTATGGTGAGAGGTTCATGTAAAAGAACTATTGCTGACTTTTGACAAGAGGAGCTGCAAAGCTGTCAGCGTGTTTCTGTCCCTTGCTAAAGGGTCGTGTCAGGAAGGGCATCCGACATAAGAACCTATGCCAAATCAAACGTGTGAATTATTTGCTGTGGTGACCCCTGAGAAAGGGAAAAAAGCCAAAAGGAAATCTCTCTCATTTTCCGGACTATACGTTGTTCCGGAGTACGAGTCGAATTGCCAAAAAAATGCACAATAAAGAAGAAAAAGCAAAAAGTCGTACTGGACTATAAGTCACATTTTTGTGGAAACTCACGGAAACTGTCTACCTTGGTTTGAAATCCGCGGGCAGTTTTTGTAACGTTGTGGCCCTCGCTCTGATAGATAGAGGTCCAAGTGCAAATAAAGAGCCATACAGTTCTGTGGACTGGAATTATTGCAGTCAGATGATGCCGCATGTATATTTGGTTTGAGCATGACTCGCTCAATGAAATCGAAGCACCTCCCTGATACTTCAGTGTGAAAGCTGGGGGAAACAAGGAGCGTGGTATTTTACTTCTGCGTAGCATGACAAGGCTGTGTGTGTTCTCTTTCTTTGGCTCTATCGCCTCGGGCTCCGGTGTTTATGTAACAACACCATCTCGATCATTCTTCTTGCCTGGTGGAAGGTTACGAGGTCTGAGGAGGGAGGCTGGGTAACAAACAGAGTGATGGTGGCCTGAAGGCCAGATAATGGCCTGTCATAATGGACAATATGGTCCAGGAAAAACCTCCAGAGGCTAGACGGAAGAGGGGGGGGGGAAAGCCCTAAAGAACAAGTTGGTTTGAATTAGTTCTAGTCTCTGTGGGGACCGTCACAGCTGTCTAACATTAGACTCTTTATACAGGGGCTTATATCAAAGTAAAACAGGAGGGCTTTAGGTTATATGATATCGGGCCAGCGCAGTGTCATACCGGTTAGCATGTCCACCTCACAGCAAGAAGACCTGGGTTCGAGTTCCATTTTCGGGCTTTTCTATGTGAGGTTTTTATCTTCTCCCCGTGCTTACCTGGGTTTCCTCCGAGTACTCCGGTTTCCCTCCACACTCCAAAAACATGCACAGCAGGCTAACTGGCTGTCCCAAATGACCCTTAGGTGTGAGTGTGAGTGGTTGTGGGTATGTTACCCTGAAATGGTCTGGGGAGCTGCTCAGGGTGTACTATGCCAGAATCGGTTGAGATGGACTTCACCCTTCTCACGACCCTAATTAGGATTAAGCAGATTATAAAATAAATGAATGAGGAATGATATCGGGGTAGCACAGCACTGCAGTGATTTGCATGTTTGTGTCCCAGATTTGAGTCTGGTTGAGATAGGCTCCTGCCTTTGCAAGACCGTAGTAGGATAAAAAAAATGACTTGATAAAGGAGGAATGGTACATTATTATAGGCTCGCCACTGGGTTTAGCCGCCTACTTAAATGTGCATGAACACCGATCGTCCCTTTTCAGCCGTAATAATGGATTAAAACATAATTCCATTGCTGCTGAAAGCTTGTTATAGTGTTAATGATGTGGCTGCCATGTGACAGGGCCTGGGCTACACACACACACACACACACACACACACACACACACACACACACACACACATTACGGACATCCTATGTTCATAGGACCCTTACCAGCACCACCACTTGCCACTAGGTTTCGCTTCCCTGTCTGACTGTTTCTCTCTGATCCACACCGTGAGACGAGAGTTTGCCAGTTGCTCAAAGGCTGCATTTGTCAGTGAGTCTGCAGCAAGAGGAATAAAATAGGCTTTGCTCAGCTTTGCCTGCGATAGCTCACATCAGCGCTAGCCTGGTGCGGATAGCTGTCACAGAAGCTTTCAGATGCCCAGAGCTAAACAGGGGTTTGCTTCGGCATCCTGCCCTCATTCAACTTTCAACCCAACTAAAGTATTAGACAGGACGTGATGGGAAAGCAGAGAGTGGAGGTGATGCAGGTGGAGAAATATGGCGTGTAAGACCTAATTAATAGGAAAATTATTTTTTGATGGCTGCGAACAAGGTAGCTTTGATACCAGCCTTTAGTTCTGCTAACTGAAAGCATCCTGCTTGTATATGTGGATGTGTGTGTGGGTGTGTGTGTGTTTGTTTGTGTGTGTGTGTTTGTTTGTGTGTGTGTGTGTGTGTGTGTGTGTGTGTTTGTGTGTGTGTGTGTGTGTGTGTGTGTGTGTGTGTGTGTGTGTGTGTGTGTGTGTGTGTGTGTGTGTGTCTGAGTGTGTGTGTGTGTGTGTGTGTGTGTGTGTGTGTGTGTGTGTGTGCGTGCGTGTTTGTCTGAGTGTGTGTGTGTGTGTGTGTGTGTGCGTGTGTTTGTCTGAGTGTGTGTGTGTGTGTGTGTGTGTGTGTGTGTGTGTGTGTGTGTTTGTCTGAGTGTGTGTGTGTGTGTGTGTGTGTGTGTGTGTGTGTGTGTGTGTGCGTGTGTATACACCTGCCCTGACTGTCTGCGCTTCTGTTGCTCTAATTAACGCTGCTGTCTGGCTGTTTTTTGACAGCGGGGTTTGTTTGCCTGCTAGTCACTCCTAGGAGGGGAAATGAAGACGTGAGAGGGAGTCTGCCTCAGCCCATCCAGCCCCATGCAGCTCCCCCTGCCTCCTCCTCCTCCTCCTCCTCCTCTTCTCCTGATCATTTATTTATGTTGTGCAGTCAGTCAGAGAGACAGACTGGAAGAACAGCAGTGCTACCTCTTTATCTGGCCTGTAATGCCAGCTGGGCTGACTGCCCCGTGTGGCTCAGATGACCTGAGCACAATGTCAAGGTGAGAAGGCTATTTAGAATACCGCGCTAACATCACTTGACATGGACAAAGTGGCAATGTAATGCACTTTGTCTTTGTCTCATCAGACAATTCGGGAAAAGTGCTGAAAAAGGGCTTGGCCGAGTTAGGAATGTGAGACTTTAAGAGTTCTGTTTTGATGGAATCAATTCCTGAACATGACCCTGCTGGGCATTTAAAATGTGAATCCTTCTTTAATGCAGCTACAAGCTGGAGAAGGTGGGAGTGTTTATCATCAATCACAGCTGTCCGTCATCTTCCAGTTATGTTGTATGTAGAGAGACGAGAGTCAGAAATCGAAAAAGTCTGTGTGTGTGTGTGTGTGTGTGTGTGTGAGAGAGAGACAGAGAGAGAGACACAGAGAGAGAGAGAGAGAGAGAGAGAATCCATCCCCAGGGAGGGTAGAGTGATTAACGTTTCTGAAACATGAGCAGTTATTTAAAAATCAATGTATTGTCATTTAAGCTGAAGATTGTTCCCTGGGAGTGCAGATATCGATCCGCCCGTGTGCCCACTGCTTATCGACCGGGTCAGTAATTTGCTCCCAAACACATGTAAAGTATGGAGGGTGGGCTCTATAATGGCTCATCACTATTATTACTGTCTTACTCAGCAGGCAGCTCACATTAATTACAGCCGTCGAGACTCACAGAGAAACATCATTACAGCAGAGTCACTGTTTGAGCCCCGAAAGCTGTTCTCGACATCGCTGGAGAAAATCGGTTGTGAGTCATTCTGTCACCAGACAAAACATAAAACGTTGCAATTAAGAGAATTAAAATTCTGACAGGTTTAAACATTTTAAAACTTTTAGATTATGTAGCTCGCTGAGCCGAGACGATATTTCAGAGCTCCATTTAGTTCACACTGAAATGCTTTTGGAAAAAATTGTGTGTGTGTGTGTGTGTGTGTGTGTGTGTGTGTGTGTGTGCATGGTCGAAGTATTCATTATGTTAATCTGTTTACACAGTCAGATTATGAGGACTTGTCTTCCTTACTGAGGCAAAGCACAAGTCCCCATGATGTAAACCATTTAAAGATAAAGGCATGTTTTAAGCTTATGGTATAGCGTAGGTTTAGGCCCATCTCCAGGTTTAGGCCCATCTCCAGGTTTAGGCACAAATCCAGGTTTAGGTTCATCTCCAGGTTTAGGCCCAACTCCAGGTTTAGGTTCATCTCCAGGTTTAGGTCCATCTCCAGGTTTAGGCCCATCTCCAGGTTTAGGCCCATCTCCAGGTTTAGGTTCATCTCCAGGTTTAGGCCCATCTCCAGGTTTAGGTCCATCTCCAGGTTTAGGCCCATCTCCAGGTTTAGGTCCATCTCCAGGTTTAGGTCCATCTCCAATTAGTTTTAGCTACACCTTCAGGAAATGACTGTAAGTGTATGTATTGAAGTTTTGGAAACCAGATTGTGTGTGGTCTAAGTATTTATTATGTTGTGAGGACTAATCTCATCCCATGAGGACCTGTTTTTCTTATAGAGACAAACGGCAAGACAGAATAATGTAACATTTATAGTGAAGATATATTTTATGGTTAGAATTTAGTTAAATTTAGGGGACATCTCCAGGAAATTGAATGAGATTTATATAGCGCTCCATCCACACTGACTAGCATGCTCAAAACACTCCCCGCGCTCCAGGAGCCACTGTACGGCACCAGCTTTTGCGTTGTTCTATCCTTTTGATGCCAAGCAGGAAGCAACAAGTCCCAAATTTTAACATCTTATGGTATGACGTGGCCGGATTTGAACTCTGACTTTCTGGACGATCTACCAACTGAGCTAAATCCCCAGAACTTAAAGCAATGTCTCATGAAGTTGTGAAAACCAGGCTGTGTGCATGTGTGTGTGTGTATGAGTGTGTTTGTGTATGTTAGTGTATGTGTGTGTGTATATTTGTATGTATGTATGTGTGTGTATGCGTGTGTTTGTGTATGTATATATGTGTGTGTGTGTGTGTTTGTGTGTGTATGTGTGTGTGTGTGTGTGTGTGTGTGTGTGTGTGTGTGTCTGTATGTGTGTGTGTGTGTGTCTGTGTTTGTGTGTGTGTGTGTGTGTGTGTGTGTGTGTGTGTGTCTGTGTCTGTATGCATTCTAAAGATTTACAGTTTGATAGGAAGTGAATTATTCATAAAAAAAAAGAAGTGAATTGCCATCAAAAGCTTTTGGTTGATGCAAAATTCACGACTTTCAAATGTATATGCATGAACAATTGTGTAGTCGCCCAGATGCTCACGCTCACCTCCTACCTTCCCTATACAAACAACGAGAGCATCTCCGCTGCTTGTTGCCAATAAAAACTCAAGCCCATCATCCTGACCTGACTCCCCTGGGCTTTTAGCTTGTTTCCGTCATGAGCATCACTAATAAAGCATTATTTAAAATGAAATTACAGAGCAGCAATTTACTAAGTAGCATTTACTCTCGGGCAAAAAAAAAAAATCCTTGAAGCTCTGTGTTTATATCGAATCCTTTGAGTTTGTCTGTGCTCGTCTATGATGTTACACACTAGAACAAAACGCATTCTTCAAAATAAATAAATAAATAAATAAACAAACATTCCCACTTTAATATTCATAATGTCTTTTGGAGCAATAAAGTCTGTCTGTAGTTTAAACTGATGACTCATTCAAAGACCTCTCTGATAATCTCCTCTTTGTGCTGGCTGCTGGTGAGCACTGGAGGAAAGCAGCGGAACTGCATGAAAGCTGTCATTAAAGTAATAGATGGGTGAAGCGCACAGCTACACGATGCACACTGTGGAAAAACTAGCATACGGAGAGACACTGCATACATGAGATACCAAACATCACTCTGCACACCATTATCATGATTGTTATGGTCTGTAATCAAACATAATGCACAGGTTCTAAAATAAAGAGTCAAGATCTGCCATATAATTACAAATCTAAATGAATAAACCTAAAGCATTCTCACAAAATTAGCAGTGTTTGAAGCTTTTATTAAGAGCTCAGGATGACCCGTGGTCAGGTCTGTAGCGGTAAGATTACTGAGCATCATGTAGAAATGAATGAAGAAAGAAATGGAAATTGGTCTCATGTTCTAGAATGATTTCTTGGTTCTTCCGCTGCCTATAATGGATGTGAATTATGTGGGCAGCTTTGGTAAGAGAAGCGGGTTTGGGACCTAAAGATTCTTGGTTTAGCTCCTGGACCAACAGGAAAAGGTGTACCTTCCCTTCCTCCACCTTTATGGCCGAAGTGCCCTTGATCAAGGCGCCTCACTCTCACGTGCACTGTGTCCCTGCTCCCCATTTAATTTGTGTGGTGTGTGGCAGCCCACTGCACTGAGGGTGTGTGCTCACCTTGGATGGGTTAAATACAAAAAAAAAAATATATATATATATATATATATATATATATATTTATTATTACTGGTGTGTTGACATGTTTCTGGCATCACTGGGCCTCGCATGTATCCGTTCTCTCTTAGCGAGGGCAGAGTCCTTCCTGGACGGCTCGCCAGGCCATCGCAGGGCAGAAACACGCTGACGGCTATGCAGCTACTCTTGACGTAAGTCAGCAATGGTTCTTTTACACAGACCTCTCACCATAGACAGTGAGAGACATGGCCGGCCTTTGATAGCCCAGTTAGCTGCACTGGGGGGGGGATTTAACCGGGGATTTAGCTCAGTTGGTAGAGCGTCAGCTTTATCCTCCAGAAGGTCGGAGTTCGAATCTGGCCAGGTTATATCATAAGATGTTAAAGTTTGGAAGTTGTTGCTTCCTGCTTGTTGTTCTGCATCAAAAGGATATAACAACACAATAACTGGTAGCACACAGTGGTGACAGGTGCCCGGATCACAGGGAGCGCATTCAGCATGCTATTCAGTGTGGATGGTGTGTGATATAAATACAATACACGGGGGGGACAGTGATAACCTGTGGACCTTGAACCCTCAACCTTAGGATTAGCGATCTGCACCATCACCACTGCCCTTATGTATTTATATACATAACTCTTATAGAAAAATTGTAAAGTATTCACACGGTGTTCTAGTGGTTAGTATGTCCACCCCATAGCAAGAAGTCGCTGGGTTCGGGTCCTAGGCTCGGGAATAGAATTTCTCTGTGGATTTTGCATGCTCTGCAGATGCATGCGCGCGTGGTACTCTGGGTACTCTTGTTTCCAAATGTATTAAGCTAATTGGATATTCTTGAATGCCTCGATTGTGTGATTGGTTGTGTGTGCCTCAAGATGAAAATTGTATTGCAGAAATAAATATATATATTTTCTTGTTTATTAGGTTATTGTAAATCAATATATTGTACCAGTCAAAATTTGGACATACTGTACCTTCTTCTTTAGTTAGGATGAGTTGGCGTTTCCAGACTTTAGACTGGCAATGTATGTTATAGCCGTTCATTTTCTGAACCGCTTAATCCTAATTAGGGTGGCGAGGAGGCTGGTGCCCATCTCAGCCAACTCTGGGCGAGCACAGAGTACAACCTGGACAGCTCACCAGGCCATCACAGGGCAAAAACATGCTGGTTCTTTTACATGAACCTCCCACCATAGACAGTGAGAGACGTGGCCAGTTATCTGCACTGGGGGTTGTAGCAGTGACTATAAACAATTCTTTCTTTACCAGGTTAGTTTTTTCCTTCTCTCGATTTTAAACTGTAATCCGCTGTACCTAGAACTCAGAAAAAAACGTTCTGCAGTTAAAGTTGTAATGAAAGTGCAATGGGACAGTCATTAAACATTTCAGTGACATTCCATCTCATTATTCAGCCACACCCACCTTAACTTTCTGGGCAAAATTGTTAATTATTCTCTTCGGAACAAAACCCAGTAGGTCCAGCTGTAAACTGACCTCAAGGACAATTGGTTATAAAATATCAGTGTTTGCAGTGTCTGAGAGACAAGAGAAGCATGATATACCAAAAAAAAACTCCAAATGAGACAGGATTGTAAAGTGTATACTCAGAGGTTAATTATGTTTTAATTATTTTCTCAAAAAACTACACAAATTACTTACTATGTTTTCAATAAACGCTTAAGAATAACTAACGGAGAAATCGGGTACTTATTTACGGTACGGGTTTCATTTTTGTTTGCAACTTTAGATCGCAGATGCCAATCTCAAAGCCTGTGTGGTTAATCCAGCCAGCTAACTTCTATGTGGCCTGCAAGAGATATCAAAGAATACGATTATCGAACATTCTTCGCATCTACCATTACCACGGAACCTAATTCATCATCCTTCCACTAGGTGGCAACAGCCTATTTTATGCAAACAGCTAGTCATTCATGACTCAAGAAAGATAGCGTGCTAGTTAGTTGCTGTTAAATGTTGTCAGAAAAATGCAGATTTCAGGGTTTCCCTTTAAGAATAGATACTCCGTGATTATTCGTCCTTCAATCACTTTAAAATTTAGTGATGTGGCTCTCAGTAAAAATGAGTTTGACAGCTTGTTCTAGATGATAAACTGTGCATTAATGTTCCAATCATGGGACGCTAACATTATGGAACATTATGATTCATTATGATATATTCTTTTATTCATGTCACATTTTCCACATGATATAGAGCAAATTACACAACAATCTATTCATTCATCTTCAGTCGCTGCTTTATCCAGGATCATTGTGGATCAGGAGCCTATTCCGGGAATATTGGATATGAGGCAAGAGTACATTCTGGATGGGATCAGGTCCATTGCAGGGTATCAGGATCACATGGAATCATACATACAGAATAACAGAATAAGGCAGACCAAACCTGCAAGCCTGGATCTTTGAGATGGAAATGTTTCTACCTCCGCCGTCAAGCCACTTCCATTTCATTTCATTTCATTTTCCAAAGCACTTTGTTCATTATTAGGTTTGTGTGGAAGATGGAGCCTGTCACAGCCGACTCCAAGCGAATTGGGGTATAACCTGAACAGCTTCCAAGTGAAGCAGGGTTTAGCTTCACAGACCCCCCCCCCCCTACACATACATACACCCTACACATCTAGGGGCAAATAGGTATCTTTGGGAGGAAACCAGAACACCCAGAAGAAATTCACTTAAGCATGGGAACAACATGCAAACATCCAGCTAAAAAAGCCCTTGTTAGGCAAAGGGATGAAACCAAGGACCTTCGTATTGTGAGCCGGAAGTGCGAACGACTACAATGCCACTGTGCCACCCCCACCGTAACATCAACGGCATAATTCTCATACTAATTATCTAATCTCATAAACACTCTCTTGCGTTGTTGAACTGATTAATCTTCCAGCCTCATGGGGAGGGTAAAGCCTATCTCAGCCAACAGTGGGTGAAAGCAGGGCACACCCTGAACAGCTCACCAGACCATTGCAGGGCAAACCCACATGCTAATCTGAATCTCGTGCAATTAAGAAAAGTTAGTGAACCTGATATGCATGTATTTGGATTGTAGGATGAAACTGGAGTGCCTGGAGGAAACCCACACAAGCACAAAGAAAACGTGCAAACTCCACACAGAAACTCCTCAGGCTCGGCCTCAAGCCTAGAATGTTCCCGTTGTCGGGTTGAAGTGCTAACCACGACACCACTAAAATATCAAGGGCATAAATATCATACTACTGATCTAAACATCGATACACTACGCATATACGCAGTTCGCTCCCTATACACTAAACAAACAGATAAATATATACAGTAAGCCCCACCCATTTGAGGTTCACCGGTCGTGGCCCTGCATACTCGCAGATTAGCCGCTCCCCGGCAAATTACTGGCATGTGATTCAAATAATGGCTGAGAGCTTTTGTTTCTCCCTACTGCTGATTGGTTGTAGATGATGTGTACGCCTCTTTTTTTCACCTTTGCGCACAAGTTATCAACGTGATTGCCTGAATCGCAAAGTAAATTTTTTTAGTTTGTTTTTAATGATTATTTAAGTGCTATGATGTCACTCAACCGCACTGCATCTTCTTTAGCTTCTGATCAGGAGCCTAAACACTTTATTTATGAATAAATCATAAATAAAGCATGTAATATCATACCTACTTTTTCCAGATCTGTGGGTGGGGTGGCATGTAACCCGCACAAATAACAGGGCCCTTCAGTATATTTAACCAGTATTGTACATTTCAACAGGTTAGACACATTGGTAAGGCGCACAACTATAAACCTGGAGATCATTGGTTCAAATCCAGTCTGATGCCGCAGCCATTTGCAAGCTGGAGACCATGGGAGCTAATTGGCGAAGCTCCCGTAGGAGGGAGGGATGGCATATGCTCACTTCCCTGTTACAGCCAATCATGGACATCTGATGAGGCGTTCATTCAAGAGGCGGATAGCGCTTTCACTCCAGTGTGTTTTGCCCCTTTATACACATGCACAGCAGTTCATAAAGAGGTGGACAGCGGCATTACATGTGCGCCCTCCCTGCTTGCCTGCTTGGTGGTGGTCATGTGATAGGGAAGGCAATACTTAATGGGTGGAAATAGGATATGACTGAAGTAAGGGGAGAAATTGAGGGGGGGGGCTTTGACAGGCAAATTAAAGCATGAGAACAAGTTAAAAAAGTCGGCAATGCGTCACGAACAAATAATAAAAAGTGATGAACAAATAAAACATATGTGTCTCTTCTTATTCTGCACTGTAAAAACCACAAATTGTAAAACCAAAAACGATCAGCATAGACAGATGCTTCTCATGTGGCCAGGATTTGTAATTTGCCCTGCCTAATGTGTAATTGGATAATGAACGGGTGTCATTAAGCTGCCAAGCCAACTGGCCAGTGTGGATCCGATAGCTGCACACTCGCTGGTTCACATCCAATAGAGTAGCCAGCATTCGGTATTTCTCTCCATAACGCGGAAAAGAAATCCACTGACTCTTAATTCAGATGGAAGCATCTCTTATCAGAAGATGGAAACGGGATGATGTCGTATTGTTGCCAGAACAACTTGTACTGATTTGGATTCTTTTCAAGACTTCTAGGAGCTCATTGGGGACAATTACAGCTTTCAGCCAAATGCATTTGGAAACTTCAGAGCTTATTACCACAACCCTGGATTCACAGGACTGCAGCAAACCACATGCAGTCTGGGAGAAATGCGATGCCAGACATTGTTCTGTCAGATTTCTCAACTAGTTTCTCAGTTTCTAAGTGCACCCAGGAGACACTGTGCCACCTCAACCAACCTGGATCGTCTGCTTATTCTGTTCACCACCAACACTGTCCAGAACATCATCCAGATTGATGGCTACATGGTTCAGCTTTAAAAAACACTTTACACCAAATTTAACAGCTTTTAGGGACAAAGGTCCAAAGAAAAAAATACTGGTATCGGTTCAAAATAGCACCAAATGAGAGGAAGCCTCACACTGTGCTGCGTAATTACAATATTCACTTTCTTTACATGAGCACATTTATTTAAAAACTAAATTAAAGATTTTGTGACTAAATCCCAGTCGCATACAGTCATGGTGAGGCTTGAGCCTATCTCAGCCAACTTTGGGTGAAGGCAGGGTTTACCCTAAACAGCTCACAAGACCATTGTTGTGCCAACAGATACACACACACACACACACACACACACACACACACACACACACACGCACACACACACACACACATATGCATAAACACACACACACACACACACACACACACACACACACACATGCACACATACATACACACACACACACACGTATATACACATGCACATAAACACACACATACACAAACACACACACACATATATATACACACACACGTACATACACATGCACACACACACACACACACACACACACACACACACATACATGTATATACACATACACACACAAACATACACACGTGTGCGCACACACACACACACACGTACGCGCGCGCGCACACACACACACACACACAGAAAAAACAATGCAATCACAGGGAGAACATGCAACACACGGATTTGCCAATATATTATGAACTACGGAAACGATATCCTTAAACTCTGATTAGTACTCACTTAAATTGTTTGCGTAAAAGTCCCGCCCAGTTGAACCTTGCGCATGCCCACTTCATGTTTCTTGAGAAAATGTCGCTTTGTGCACTTATGTTTTTTTGCGGTTTCATTAACTTTGCCTGGATGCTCATTACTCATCAATTTACATATTAATCTGGTTCAACGCCCTCATTGACCATGGGATTTCAACCCAGGACCTTCCCATGAGGTGGACATACTACCCCCTGCACCACCAGGCCTCACCCTTTATCTATTCCTCTGTGACAGATTATTTTAGAAGCTTGGCCTACTTGATCATTTTAAGGTGGTTGAGTTGATACCTCGAGAATATAAATCCGATGCGGAACTACTCGCTCACTTCATTAACTATTAGGGTTGCAACGAGGCCGGCACCTACCTCAGCCAGCACCTGGAGAAGATAGGGTACACCCTGAACAGTTTGCCAAACTATTGTAGGGCCAACACACCCTACATGACCACTCACACCCATAACCACATCGAGAGACAATTACAGTTAGCCTAATACGCATACCTTCAGAGTGTGGGAGGAAACTGGAATACCTGGAGGGGACCCACACAAACACAGGTTGAACAAACTCCACCCAGAAATGCCCATTTCTAGAACTTTATGTACACAAGCCTTTCTTGCTGTGAGGTGCTAACCAATAGTTAATTGATATTCGAAAAAAGTAGAAAGTGCCACAGGCTGATTTCCTCCATGCCACGCCGCAAAAGGATTCCCAGCCAAGTATTGAGTGCATAACTGAACATAATTATTTGAAGGTTGACGTTTTTTGTATTAAAAACACTTTTTTATTGGTCGGATGAAATATGCTAATTTATATATATATATATATATATATATATACATCTCAGTTATATAGCGTGTTACCCTTGTGTTAAGACGTTGTCTCTGTGATCTTTGTGTTTACACTGTTTTGTTGACTTTTGTAACCCTAAGCAAATATGGTTGTTCAGAAGCATAAGCCTAATAGCATGGGTGCAAGTCTCATACACAGAGATGAGTTAACTCTCTGTTCAGATCGGCACAATCTACCATCCATACTCAGTTAAGCAAAGAGAGTTGTAAAATGAATGAAAACCCGAATCCAGAAAAGAAAGAGAACTATCCGCTCTGCTGGTGATTCACATCAGTGCAGGCTGAGTACTAAATTAGTATTCAATGGCACCCTTGCTCACTTGAAAGACCGGAAGTCTGTATAACCCGCGCTTTGTCTCAAGCACAAAAAAGTAAACTACTTTCGGTGCTGAGCGCCTCACATATTGTAAACTTTGATTGGCTGTTTTAAGCTTCATGTAATGTGACTCAGCTCAGCTTCATGTAAAGTGATCATCCGTCAACCATCGGAACTATTTACAAGCAGAAAGATCGCATCACAGAGAATGTTAAAGGTTATATTCGATAATGTATTTGATATTTGATGAGTGAATTTGATTAAAATTTATCAATTTTAAATTATTTTGCTTGAATTTAATTTATTTGAAATTAATGTTGATATTATTTGATATATTTAATTTTATTTTACAATGTTATGTTTATAATAATTGATTTAGGGGTGTTTTATGAGATACGGTAATGCTATTTATGGATGTTTAGTACAGTATGAGCGTCATACGTCACTGGAACAACTTATGTTCACTTTCAACTCACGTTCGGCCGTCCGGAACCAATTAAAAATGTAAGTCGGGGAGTGTCTGTATGTATTGTAATTATAAGGTGTATAATTTCTTTATATATTAATACATGTTGCCTGTATGACATTAACATGCATAGAACACTTTAAAATTAACTTATATATAAATTTTATATAATATATAGGTGGGTGGGTGCCCTTAAAAAGTGGCAGAAGTCATTTCGAGGTTTTTCGCATTTCGCGGCGGGGGCTGGTTCCCATTAACCGCGAAATAAGGAGATTGCTGTATTATTATTATTTCTTTAGGTCATATGATTCATTGGATTACATAAACCATGCTTCAAGTACTAAACTCCCTTTAGACTCCACAATAACCTGATGGTGGAACCGAAACCATATCAATTGCAATTTTATAGCGAATTTCACTATTTCTCTCCGAGCAGCTGCAGGTTCACTGTTTAATGAATTCCTAATCAGGGTTTAGGTAAGAATAGGGGCAACCTAAGAGTGCTATGGTTTTGAATTGATTACCTGGTGCTTTATCTGCTCCCCGGTACTGAGTGCGAAAGCGCCAGGTCACATATCACAGGAAATGAAAGAGCTGAATCTTCAATCGAGATGGATAAAAAATGTATCAAAGAGAAGATAAGAGAGGCAAGCCATGAAATATCCTCCCTGAGTGCACTGGGATTGTACATGGATATGCGTATCTATGGATACCTATCAACCGTGACCTAGAGAATTCAAGCGAGATGAGAGCGGAGTTGGAAATCGGATTGACAGACCTATCGTTTGCCTCCAAACAAAGCGGCGGTCGCCAATCACCCTCCCACAATGAACTGGGAAAGCTGGCAGGAAGCTGCAGGCAAGCTCTTCCCCAGATGGCTGGGGCTCAGGGTGGCATGGCTTGTTGTTTTTGATGAGCTGTGCATATACAAAAGCTGAACATCTGGAGCTGCCATGTGGCCCCTCCATTTGGCCAGCTTCGCACCTCCCTTAGCCAGATGCACCCAAACAACTGTGAGATAAACAGTGTGAATCATTCATCGGCGAGAGAGACGTACAGCCGCACACTCTCTCACTCCCACTTACTCTTCCTTTCTCTCCGCACACACGCGAGATCCAACAGCGACTTTCATTAAACTTCTAAAAACCTATGAATATGCAGTAGGCATTAAGGCTTGGCCTGATTTATCAAATTGTCCATATTTCATAAAGATGGAGCAACACCCCGAGGCCTCGGTAATTAAAAAATAAAAAGGTACCCACCACCGATTGCCATGTTATCTCGATTATTAAGCTCTTCTGTGCTTAATTAACACTTGGTGGGGCGTTAAGGAGAGGTCTGTTCACTTGGCATCGAGTTCCATACACAAAGGTGGTCCGTGACAGACAAGGGTAAAGTAAGACAAAGACAAGTGATTTGTGCATGCCTGGCTGAGGCAGTTGTTTTAATCAAGCGTAATTACAGTTAGAAGTGAAATGATGTGTATGCCTTCTGATATCGGCTCATTCACGTGTGAAAGACTGTTTCATAAAGAAAAGCCTGGGGACCAGCAGCAAGACAATAGCTGATGGCACCCGGCCAACTGATAATAAAGCAGTGTGCTAAATGCCAACTCTAAGTGCTGAGATAGGACACTCGGTACAATTACCACAGTGCCATAGACAACATTTGAATATGAATCGGTGACCATAGTACAAGACGACCTCATAAAATATACTAGGATCAGTGTTCATGTTTGACAGCCTTCACGTAATCAGTACTGAAAGTCTCACATGGTGGGATGAGGAAAGAGAGAGGTACGGTCAGAGGAGTCAGTTCAGGTGGTTCGGGCATGTAACCTGAAGGCCTCTTGTATGCCCACCTGCATGTCCAACTGGGAAGAGAACCCGGGGTTGACCCAGAACACGTTGGGGGTTCCCAACCAGGGGCGCTCGTACCCCCTGTGGGTGCGAGACATCATACCAGGGGGTGCGAGGTCAGAGCAAAATCTTTTTAGGAGTGCAGGAGTAAAAAAAAAAGGTTGGGAACCACTACGCTGGAGGGACTATGTCTCCTGGCTGGTCTAGGAACACTTTGATTTCCCCCCCCGAGAGAGCTGAAGGAAGTGGTTGGAGAGAGGGTTGTCTGGTTGTATTACGCTTCTGACCCCAGAATAAGTGGAAGAAGAAGAAGATGATGATGATGATGATGATGA
>CM045739.1:45975000-45977500 GCA_024760905.1 Plotosus lineatus
TTCTTGTCAGCTAATTTGGGAACAAACATTTGCCTGCGTAGCAAACAAGCTCTCCCAGGAAGTGCTGTTAATAGGATAATTAAGCAGACGGTAATGAGCTGGATTACTGCTAATTATGACAAGATTTGCTTTGGCATTTGTGGAAGAGGCGGCGGAGAGTTCGGCGTCGACCCACAAGTTAGAAGCAGTGCAGCACAGCGTGCTGCCACCTGAGTCAACACACGCAGTCACTCGGGGGGGAGTGTGTGACGGGAGATAACGGGGACCTCTGGAGAGCCATGTCACTCTGCCAGCTCTCTTCCAGTACAGATGGGGCACTGCAGTGTCACTGGACTACGACACAGACTATAACGAGTAACGGGACTCGGGTCGGTAGAACTGGGTCAATCAGAGCTGGGAAATATACATGCATACACACATACATTATACTGTAATGCACTTTTCTGGTACTGCAGATGTTGTTATATATACAATACATACTCGTTAGTTTACTTTAGTCAATTGGTTAGTGAGTGAGTGTGTTATTAATTACTTGGTTATTTAGTATTGTACTTAATTACTGGTTAATGAGGCAAGTAAATATCTGAGTTAGTTGGTTTGTTACTTAGTAGGTTAGCTAGTAAGAAAGTGAGTGAGTGAATCTGGATAACTAGTGAGTGAGTGAGTGAGTGAGTGAGTCAGTTAGTCAGTTAGTCAGTCATTCAGTTAATTAGTTAGTTAGATAGGTAGGTAGGTAGGTAGGTAGGTAGGTAGACAGTCAGTCAGTTGGTCAGTCAGTTAGTTAGTGAGTCAGTCAGTCAGTCAGTCAGTCAGTTAGTTAGTTAGTTAGTTAGTTAGTTAGTTAGTTAGTTTGTTTGTTTGTTTGTTTGTTTGTTTGTTGGTCAGTCAGTTAGTCAGTCAGTCAGTCAGTCGGTCAGTCAGTCAGTTAGTTAGTTAGTTAGTTAGTTAGGTAGTTAGTTAGTTAGATAGGGGGGTAGGTAGGTAGGTAGGTAGGTAGGTAGACAGTCAGTCAGTTGGTCTGTCAGTTAGTTAGTGAGTCAGTCAGTCAGTTAGTTGGTCAGTTAGTTAGTTAGTTAGTTAGTTAGTTTGTTGGTCAGTCAGTTAGTCAGTCAGTCAGCTGGTCAGTCAGTTAGTTAGTGAGTGAGTGAGTCAGTCAGTCAGTCAGTCAGTCAGTTAGTTAGTTAGTTAGTTAGTTAGTTAGTTAGTTTGTTTGTTTGTTTGTTTGTTGGTCAGTCGGTTAGTTAGTGAGTCAGTCAGTCAGTCAGTCAGTCAGTCAGTCAGTCAGTCAGTTAGTTAGTTAGTTAGTTAGTTAGTTAGTTAGTTAGTTAGTTTGTTTGTTTGTTTGTTTGTTAGTTGGTCATTCGGTTAGTTAGTGAGTCAGTCAGTCAGTCAGTCAGTCAGTCAGTTAGTTAGTGAGTGAGTGAGTGAGTCAGTCAGTCAGTCAGTCAGTCAGTTAGTTAGTTAGTTAGTTAGTTAGTTAGTTAGTTAGTTAGTTTGTTTGTTTGTTGGTCAGTCGGTTAGTTAGTGAGTCAGTCAGTCAGTCAGTCAGTCAGTCAGTCAGTTAGTTAGTTAGTTAGTTAGTTAGTTTGTTTGTTTGTTTGTTTGTTTGTTTGTTGGTCAGTCAGTTAGTCAGTCAGTCAGTTGGTCAGTCAGTTAGTTAGTGAGTGAGTGAGTGAGTGAGTCAGTCAGTCAGTTAGTTAGTTAGTTAGTTAGTTTGTTTGTTTGTTTGTTTGTTAGTTGGTCATTCGGTTAGTTAGTGAGTCAGTCAGTCAGTCAGTCAGTCAGTCAGTTAGTTAGTTAGTTAGTTAGTTAGTTAGGTAGGTAGCTAGGTAGGTAGTCAGTCAGTCAGTTAGTCAGTTAGTTAGTTATGTAGGTAGGTAGATAGTCAGTCAGTCAGTGAGTCAGTTAGTCAGTCAGTCAGTCACTGAGTCAGTCAGTCAGTCAGTGAGTCAGTCAGTCAGTGAGTCAGTTAGGCACTGAGTCAGTCAGTCAGTCAGTGAGTCAGTCAGTCAGTGAGTCAGTTAGTTAGTTAATTAGTTAGTCAGTCAGTCAGTCAGTGAGTCAGTTAGTTAGTTAGTTAGTCAGTCAGTCAGTCAGTCACTGAGTCAGTCAGTCAGTCAGTGAGTCAGTCAATCAGTCAGTTAGTTAGTTAATCAGTCAGTCAGTCGGTCAGTCATTTAGTCAGTGAGTCAGTCAGTCAGTTAGTTAGTTAGTTAGTCAGTCAGTCAGTTATTTAGTTAATTAGTGAGTCAGTCAGACAGACAGACAGTCAGTCATTCAGTTAGTCAGTCACTTAGTTAGTTAGTTAGTTAGTTTGTTTGTTAGTTGGTCAGTCAGTTAGTCAGTCAGTCAGTCAGTCGGTCAGTCAGTCAGTTAGTTAGTTAGTTAGTTAGTTAGGTAGTTAGTTAGTTAGATAGGTAGGTAGGTAGACAGTCAGTCAGTTGGTCTGTCAGTTAGTTAGTGAGTCAGTCAGTCAGTCAGTCAGTCAGTTAGTTAGTTA
>CM045739.1:45987500-46015000 GCA_024760905.1 Plotosus lineatus
AATACATCATTATAAATAACTAAATGAAACAATGATTTATGTGACATTATTACCACCACCACCACCACCACCACCACCACCACCATCATCATCATCATCATCATCACTTAATTTTACTATTACTGTTGTGGGGAGGCTGTAGCCTATTTCAACCAAAATTGGGTGAAGGCATGATACACCCTGAACAACTCACCAGAACATTGCCAAGCAATTTTTTATGTGAGTTCAGTGAGAGCTACAAGCATTCATGACCAGCATGAACAGAGTAAATGTATAGAGCTGCGTCTTCCCAGTGGAGTTTTCAGCTACTGAACTACTGACTCCTTTTTGGCGACTTGCTGCTGGTTCTTTTCTCTTTTTTGATTTTTTCTTTTTTGGGTGAAGAGTATTATGCATACAATAAATAACTTATCAACATTGGTGGTTTGGTCGATACACGGAAATTTCACACCACTTTCTTGATGCATTAACTGCACTATCACTATCAATACATCAAGGCTTGGGTCTGGAATTCCCCTGTACTGACCTCACGTTGGATTATGGGTATATATTTTATACAAAACTCTCCTACATGTTGTAAAATTATTATGCATTATCTACACTGGTCCATGATGTAGTAATTTCTAGTAAATTTAACTGCAATAACAGCATTGTTCAAATAGAATCTGATGGTGGATTCATTGGGAAACGCCTCACTCACTTATTCATTCACTCACCAAATCACTTAATCCTTTTTCATGGTCAACAGACAGGTACCCCCTGAACCAATTAGCCTACTGTGCATGTCTTTGGATTGTGGGAAGACACTGGAGTACATCGAGAAAACACACACGCACAGGGAAACATGCAAGTTCCACACAGAAATGCCTTCGCCAATCCTGGGACTCGATTCCTGGACCTTCTTGATGTGAGGCGGATGTGGTAACCAGTACAACATCGTTCCACCCATTGGGAAAAGCCTTCCAGAATCAAATAAGTTCTCCCACATACTACACAACAAGAAAATATAATACAATATATAAGAACAGAACACTATCAACAGAAACATCAATCCGGCCGTGAAACTATTAGGTGTTGTGTAACACAGCAACAGAAGGAGCACAGTATTATAACTAACCCCATTATATCAACAAAGAGCTGGAGAAAGTGGAATGAACACAACAAACAGACTTTTGATTGCGGAGTAATCATGAGGAAAAACGCACACACACGCACACACACACACACACACACACACACACACACACACACGCCATCCTTTTTGTGGCTGGATACTAGGAACGCTTTTGGCTATCTTCCGAAAGGAAGTGTAGTGACGTTAATATGTTTTTCCCTCATGTGGAGATTCAAAATAC
Organism: Plotosus lineatus; assembly: GCA_024760905.1. NCBI lineage: Eukaryota > Metazoa > Chordata > Actinopteri > Siluriformes > Plotosidae > Plotosus > Plotosus lineatus. The sequence goes on from CM045739.1 coordinate 45,988,856, forward strand.
AAAGAGAGTTTTTAAGGGGAAAAGTGATCCTGCAGTCACCCTGCAGCTGGTACGAAAAAACTAAACACGAGATTAATATGATCAGGAACTGCAGCTGATCACTTTATAAGAGGCAGACGGCTATGACTGTATGTGTGTGTATGTCTGCGTGTGTGTGTGTGTGTGTGTGTGTGTGTGTGTGTGTGTGTGTGTGTGTGTGTGTGTCTGTGTGTGTGTGTTTGTGTGTGTGTGTGTGTGTCTGCGTGCGTGCGCGTGTGTGTGTGTATGTCTGCGTGCGTCTTGTAGCGTGTGTGTGTGTGTGTGTGTGTGTGTGTGTGTGTGTGTGTGAGTGTAAACGAGGGAGAAAGTGGATGGTTTAGTGGATTACGTGTGTATCTTTGTCCTGCATTAGCCTTAAAAAGTGTCTGACTGAGAGTGGTTTCATATCATTAAATTATAAGATAATTAGGTTTAAGATGCGGACATTCTTCCTGAGCTCTCAGAATGTGGCACTTTGTATGGCTCAGATAAAAAAAAAAATCAAAAATAGAAAGCGAGAAAGCAACAAAGAGAGAGAGAGAGAGAGAGAGAGAGAGTCACAGAGATCAAGAGAGAAATGGAGAGAAAGAGAGAGAGATTCTGCGAGCAGCAGTTGAGACAGAGAGCAGCATCGAGATTCAGTAAATTAATTATTTATTTTATAATGTGCATAATCCTAATAATGGTGCTCTGCATGAAGGTGGGGTATACCATGAACAGCTCACCGGACCACCTCAGGGCTAAAAGACACACAACCTCCCAGTCACACCTCGGGGTGATTTGCCACAGCCAGTGATTGTCCTGTGCTTGTGTTTGGACGCTCAGGAGAACATGTAAACTCCACACAGACCCCCCCCTGAGCCCGGGGACCAAACCTACGCCTTCTTGTTATGAGGCAGATGTGCTCATCACGGCATCATCTCAACTTCATGTGCACAAATCCTTAAATAATGAAAATTTTAAAAAAAAGTTTTAATCTCCGTCTATCTTTCTCATATAGAAGCGTACTGTCCTGCATTCACCCGAATTCATGGGATTTGCTTTTGTCTGTGAAAAGTTGAAGTGTTAATAAGAGGAGCATGTGTATAGTATAAAGACAGGAGTACCTCCCGTTGTCTCAAACCCAAAACAAACAACAACTGGATTAAATTTAACAAATGTTCTTGGGGTTTGAGCCCCAGCCTGGACAAGGACATTTCTTTATGGGGGCTGCGTGTCCCCCTCATGCTTGCGGGAGTTTCCTCCAGGTACAGAACTCTGGTTTCCTCCCACAGCCCAAAGTCATGCACATTAGGCTCATCACCTGCTTGATGGTCTGGAGATCTGTTCAGGGTGCACAATACATTTGGACAGTTTTGGCTGAGATAGGCTTCAAGGAGCAAGCAGTTTGGCAATTCAGGTCATTATTTCAGAAAAACAAAGCAAATTTTATTTGTTTACCTTTTTAATGTAAAATTGTCTGATTGATTTAAAAATAAAAAGATAATGGGCGGCACGGTGGAGAAGCAAGAAGGTCCTGGGTTTGATTTCCGGTCTGAGGCGTTTCTGTTTGACGCTTGTATGTTCTTTTGATGCTTGTGTGGGTTTCCTCCGGGGTACTCCAGTTTCCTCCCACAGTCCAAAAACATTCACGTTAGACTAACCATCTGTTCCAAAAAAATTGCCCGTACTTGTGAATGGATTTGTGTATCTGTCCTGCAATGATCTAGTAAGTTGTGCATGGGGTACCCCTAATTTTTCCCAGTGTTGGCTGAGATAGGCTCCAGCCTCCCTGCGACTGTAGTGGGATTTAGCAGTTGAGCAATGTTAATGTTTTTAATTTCATTAAAATTTACCTCATTAATTCATTTATAAAAATGAACCAGGTGTATTTTTTTGTAAATTAATTTAGCGAAATGTTAGTTTTTCATTTTAAAAATATGATAAAAAATATGATAAAGTTGTTCATTGTCACAGTGTAAAGAAAAGAATCCCGTCCAATTAACTACTGCATGCATACACACACAGTAGGAACAGGTGTTGCTGTGGTTGGAGGCCTGGAGGTGGCCGATGGGGAAGCTTGTGGCTCTAATCTGCGGGTGCTTATTAACATAAAAAAAAAAAAAAAAAAAAAAAAAAAAAAAAAAAACTCCCAGATTAGTAGAAGCTCCAGTTACCTCACACACTGAGAGCTGAATAACACTCTACATATTGTTAACAGCTCGCCTGGCCTGCTCGTAGCCAGCGAGGAGGGTAAACATTGACTGAGGTGGTTTTTACACTCCAGGAATTATAATTACCTAATTAAGTGCAGTGTCGTAAGTAAATAAATCACGATTCTGTTCGAAACAATAAGATTTACTTGTGACATGAGACCTCATATCTGAGTTACGTTGAGCTAGCGACGAATCAGAAGAACTCAAACTGTATCGGTGACCTTAAAAGAAATTAGATGACAAAGAAAGGCAGTAGAGCAATGTTTCTGCGCCCAATGGTTTCAGATCTTATGAGTGGCGAGGCAATCGATGGAGAGAAAAGAGGGGAGGCATTAGAGAGCGAGGGTAAAAAGCCATCTAGCAGCCATGCACTAGCCGTCAACTGGGTTATGGAGCATGCCGAATGGGCTTCTCAATGCAGTATAACGGCTCATGGAGCTGAAAATGGTCTTTCCGCTCCACTCAGTCCTGGGGCCGAGTTCCAAGCCGCTCTGCAGTGATGGAACTGAAGCCATTAGCAATCGATTAGGGAACCAGCAGGCGGGCAGTGCTGCTGCTCAGCATCCTGGGAGGTTGGCCGTGCACACAGGGTGTGGGGTGTGTGGGTGGAGTAAGGGGAGGATGGTGTAAGAAGGTGAAGTGAAAAGGTTCCCAAATCTGTTTGATGATGTAGAGATACAAGTGACCACTTGAACCCGGTGAATATGATATCTGCGGAGGACAGTAAGGCTAAGAATTCTGTAGGGCCGCGATGGCTTCGTCCCACTCACCCAAAATACCACGACACACAGCTCATCAGTACTCCGCAGTCAGCTTGGATCTAAGCGAACAACAGGTAGGCAGGTGTATCCTATCCATCTTCAGAACATCATTTATCCTGGGCAGGATGATGCTAGATCTGGAGCCTAACCTGGAAACACCAGATATGATCAGAAATAAATCTTGTTTGGGCCAATCACCCATCCATCCGTCCATCCATCCAGCCATCCAGCCATCCATCCATCCATTCATCCATCCATTTATTCATTCATTCACTCACTCACATCTAGAGAAATGCTTCTCAATTATTTTGTGTGATGCCCCTATAGGAAGAAAAAAACATTTCATGCCCCCCCCCCCCCCCCTGCACCTTGTGCGTGATTATAAATAGTGTTTACTGCACTTCATATCGTTTGCTCAGTGCTTTTCCCCTACACCATACACAAGGAGAACACAGTAAGCGCACCGCTGCCGACTACTGGAGTGGATGCGCAATTACACTTAATTCGAGTACAGTATGGCAAAAATGCTTGTTCCCCAGGGTCATACATGCCCCCCCTCCTGGCATCACACTGTGCCCCCCAACTATTTGAGAAACACTGACCTAGAGGCAATTGGGCTTGTATGTTTTCATGTGGAGTTTGCATATTATCCCTGTGATTGTGTCGGTTTCCTCTGGGTACTCTGTACGTCTCTGGACGTACATGTGAGGCCATTTGGCTGTTCCAAAATGCCGCTTGATGTGAGTGTGAATAGTTATGTGTGTTGCCCTGGGGTGGTCTGTCAGACTGTTCAGGGTGTACCCTACCTTTGCCTAGCATCATCTTAGACACTCTCCAACCTTCCCACAATCTCTAGTAGGATTAAGCGGGATGGTGAATCAATGAGTAAGTGAGAGAGAGCAATTAAAAATTATGCAACGAAGGTGCGGTGAATAATTCTTTTAGAACTGGCACAAAAATCAAAATTATTACAGTGTACCTATTTATTAATTTAAATATATATATATATATTATTTTGTTCATTCATTCTTTTCCTGAACTGCTTAATCCTGATTAGGGTTGTGTGGATTCTGGCACCCATCTCAACCAACTTTGGGCAAAGGCGGAGTATACCCTGATTAGCTCGCCAGGCAATCGCGGGGACAACACACTTACAAAAAAATAATTTAAAGAAATCACGCTGACTCTCAGGGGCAATCTGGAATCCTCGATCAGTCTACTGTGCATGTTTCTGGACTGTGGGAGGAAACCAGAGCACACAGAGGAAACCCGTGCAAGCACCGAGAGAACATTCAAGCTCCAGACAGAAACACCTCAAGCTGCGGAATCAAACCACTGCGCCACCGTGCTGCCTTTTATTAATCATTCATCTTAATCCTAGTTAGGGTCACGGGAAGGCTGGCAACTTTGGGCGAGGGCAGAGTACACCCTGGACAGCTCGGCAGGCCATCACATGGCAATTATTATTCTGGTTATTTTTAATATAAAGATGTTTCAACTGTTCCAGACACGGACAGGTGAGCTCTGTACTCTGAATATGAGGTCAGCACACTGACAATTTGGCCTCAGAGTTGGCTGAGATGGGCGCCGGCTTCTCCGTGATCCGAATTAGGATTAAGCGGTTCATAAAATGAATGAATGAATGATTTTATTTGATATTCATCCATATACTGTATGCGTCTTTTCCATGAGTTGAATTTTCTTTGTGAACAAGCGCCGTCTCACTTATCCGTCATCGTCATCGGCAGAAGCTCGAGCCAATCACAGCTGACTTCAGGCAAAGCATGCGATATACATCGAACGGCTCTATACGTACAAGCACTGACGAGCACCAAGGGGAAATTTATATTTGACCGTATGCACATGATTTTGGACTGTAGGATCAAACTGGAGCACCCAGAGGAAACCCATGGAGAACAAATTTAACCATGTCCTGAGGTGGCCGTGCTGCCTAATGAGGCACAATTCTCCAGTTGTGAAATTACTTCGATTATACACTTAACTTCCTGGCATTTGGCAGATGCACTGAGCAACTTGAGGGTTCAGGGGCAAGCTCAAGGCTTACAGTGCAGTGGCAGCTTGGTGGCGATGCGATTTAAATACCCCCGACCATCCGTTCACCAGTCCAGAGCCTAATCCCCGTCCGCACCCACCCTGGCGAGTGAAACCATGACAGGCTGCGATAAAAATAATACACATTTCGAGACGCGGTTTTCATTATTCTAGTATTTTTGTGTAGGAATTTATAACGGCTGATGTTTCAGACTGATCAGCTATCAATATGAACGTGTAAATACTGCTCCGACAAGACCACAGAAACTGCTTCGACTTTATGTTTTAATGCCACATGGAATAAAAATTCCAGAACGTTCCACACTGTAAGCCTGAGCCACGTGTGACCAGAATGCCAAACCACCTTTGACCTTTAAGAGACTGATTCCGAATTCAAATCACATGTCTGGCTGTCAATCCATCAAACTCAGCAGCATGAGCGAAAGGTTATGAAATGAAGGAGCAAAGAAAAAAAAGAAAAAAAGAAAAAAAAAGAAAAAAAATCCCCCTCGAGTTTCCATGAATATGTTTCCATAAAAAACGCTATTAATACCGAAACCAGCGCAATGAACCAAAGACCAGCGTCTTCATTTATAGACTTACAACCAAGTACTGTATATGAAATTCATTATGTCTCTGACTACCTTGTCCACCTGAAACACACCCCTGCCACACATATCGAGCAGGCCGTAGTAGCAAACCTACAGTGAACCTGCGATCTTTATCTGTGCTCGACTCATAACTGACATTTTCAATTACACTGCAAACAACTAATCGATATTCATGGATTTTAGGCCTGGCACACAAAGCAAACAGAGAGCGGTATATGTGTGTGTTAGCTGGTGTGGAGAAGCTGCTGGCAGCAGTCGAGAAATAGGGCCAGATATGTCAAGGTCGGCCTTCTGTTAATGAGGGACGGCCGGCTGCATAATTGAATGGGCTGAGCGCTATTGACTACTCGAGCAGAAGCGTTTAAAGTGGTTCCGGGGCAATCGTTAAGCAAAATCCTCCGCTTTATGTTCCGTGGCAGTAATTTATGCAGGGGCACCCGGGCGCGAGCTGCACGGCTCGCAGCGCGATGAGTGGATTAGCTGAACGAACTTTCCAAACGCCAGTCATGCATGCAAGTCATTTCTACAGATGACGAGCCTCTGCATTCCTCTATTGGTCTGATTTAGAAATAATATCATGCACGCCGACACTTTTTTTGGCCTGTGCATTTTAAAATACAAGGCCGTTCAATATGCAAGGGTGCACACACACACACACACACACACACACACACACACACTCTCTCTAATACACGCAACCGAATAGAAGACAAGAGGCCGTGATGTGCAGTATCTACTGGGCAGACATGCAAGTAAACGGGGTCCCTTGGGGAAGGTTAACTCTCCGTTAGGTCGGGCTGTAATGACAGTTGGATGTTATGCAGAAGACACTTTGATGATGCAGTGTGTGTGTGTGTGTGTGTGTGTGTGTGTGTGTGTGTGTGTGTGATACAGCAGAAGGTAAGCAGACAGGAAGGGCAGGCCTCGGTGTTTTCTCTGAGGCGGCCCTGGGAGAATACTTATCTGATGATCAAACTAAAACAGGAGGCTTTCAGTGCAAACTGCACGCACCTGCTTCAGTTTGTGATTTCCTGCACGACATGCCTCAGCTGAGCTCGCCACACACACATAATAAAAGCAAAGTGTAGAACTTTATGTGATCACTATTAAAAAAGGGAAACTCGTACGAACTTCCGAATTTCTCATTTGCCGAGAGTGCTTCTCAAATAGTGGGGTGCGCCTCCCCTTGGTACAGTATGATGCCGAGGGGTGCGGTGTGATGCCGAGGGGAGCGCGTATGACCCTGGGGAACATGCTTTTCTGGAATAGCGTATGAGAATTAAGTGTAATTGCACCTCCACTCCACTAGTTGGCAGTGGCGCTCTCATTGTCCCGTTATGGTGTAGTGGTTTTTTGCACAAGCAAACGATATGAGGTTCAGTAAACAACCCCTCAAGAAACAACACAGAAAAATTTCTAACTGGAACGAAGAGAAAGGTGGAGACAGAGAGACGGAGATATTAAGACATAAATAAGTTGAATGAGTTTAAATAAAGGTTTGTTTTTTTGTTTTATTTCAGGCACATTGGTGCACTTTAAATCTTTTCTATTACAGATTAAAAAAAACAACATTAATGAAGTTTTTCTTTATTGTAATTTGAACTATATTTCTTTCTTTTTTGTTTTTAATGTTAATAAAGATACAATGTTATGCAGAGGTGCACTAATAACAATTTTATAGACAAATAATACTATTTATAGTCGCTTGCAGAGCGGTGATGGGCGACGACTTTTTTTTCTTCCTAAAGGGGGCGCCACAGAAAATAATTGAGAAGAACTACTAGCTCGTCTTAGCCGATGCTGTGGGTAGGCGTGGTATGCCCTGATCAACTTGTCAAAACATTGCAAGGCAACACACAAGCATGCTCATGTTAACACCTTGGGGGCAATTTGTAACAGCAAATTAGCCAAATGCGCATGTCTTTGGACTGTTGGAGGAAACCAGAGTACCCGGAGGAAACCCATGCAAGCACTGGGAGAACATGCAAACTCCAAACAGAAATGTCCTGTTTAAACCTGGGACTCGAACCAAGGACCTTCTTGCAGTGAGGTGGGTATGCAAACCACTAGCCTGCATATGAACTTGTCACCTGGATATCATGTTCCTTTCTGATAGGATTACGTCGTCTAGCTCTTAATGCAATTATGACAAGCAAAGCTAAGCTAATCACAAGGGATTTAAAGCAAGTCTGAACATGGAAGTTCTTGAAGATGCTGTACAATTTAAGGGACAAAAATAGTCTGTGGGTACCAACTTTAGCGGTCCCTAATTCCAACTCTGCAGATTACCCAACTACTAATTCGACTGTACTTTGCAATAGATTAAAGTCACTGCTTTAGTCTGATAAAATCAGCACCAGGTGTAGTATTTTTAGTAGGATCCCTGTTAATATACGAAGTAAATCTGGATGTTCGGAGAAACCTATTGATATAACGCTGCTACTCATAGCTAGACATCGCTCGACTCCGCAGTAACACTGTTTGCGTCGTCTCACTACAAAGCCTCTCCAAGACACGCACAGTCCTCCATCCCCACAGGACAGGAGGGGTTTTTGAGGAGAGGAGTAAAGGGCAGGGGTCTCCCTCCCGGGCTGTAATTGCTACTCCCTACCGAGGCTCAGCCAATTCTGAAAGTCAGATCAGATAACTTCTGCACTCCATCTGAAATATCCATATCTAACCGAGAACCAAACATCATACCTCTCTCAAGCCCACCCTCAACCTCTTATTAAACACCACCAGCATTCCCACTCTCATGTCAACAAGAGCTGGTTGTATTTGTTGGTGCACACATGCGCGACCAAGGAAAGCACTTGGAGGAACAGTCGCAGCGATCATGTGCTGAACATTTGAGCAGGCATGTGATTGGGAGGAGTTCTGTAACCCGCCCTAATTCAGCCCTGCTGGAATCATGGTCATATAGCTAATGCACCAGACCTCTTAATAATATTTTTTATTTCGGGCCAGTAAAACAGTCATGGGTAAGTCCCAGAGGCCATCACGGATGATGAGAGAACGGAAGGAGGAAGGGGTGGTGGTGGTGATGGTGATGGTGGTTAGGAAATAGCAGCTCTTCAGCGAATACAGAGACAGGCCGAAGTAAAGAAGGAGAACAAATGAGGTCTGTGATCCCAAAAGCACCTCCTCCACCCCCTCCACTGCCCTCCACCCCTCCCTCTTCTCTTCTTCTCCTCCCCCACCTTTTCCCCCCTCTCCCCCAATCCCCAATCAGCCCGAGCCGGTGCTCTCAGCCCGACAGCCAGCCCTTTGTTGCTGTCTGAATGGAGGTTAAATATCCCTTGAAATCAGAGCTCTTTGGCTTTCTGGATGCATAGTCAGAGTCCCTGAAACCTTTCACATGCAAATCTAAGTGCTTTTTATTCCCTTTGTAGCCATAGTTGGGCAGTGGTGTCATGCTGAAGGGTGATGAATAAAGCTGGTGAATTTGAGGCTTACTTTCCTCTCTCTCTCTCTCTCTCTCTCCTTTTCTAATACCATTTCTTACAGCCAGGTCGCAGCCCAGCCCCTCCCGCCGAGGCTTAAATAAGCACAGATGGTCTCTCCTGACCTGCTATTCATCATTGTGTCAAAAGCTCTGTCAGAGTACAGCTCCCTCAACAGCAGCGCTGAAGGATTTTGTTTGTTTCCATTGATAAGGCCTGTTAATTTCACAGCCGTCTCATTAGGGTTTAAACCGCCAATTAATTTCTTTTGTTCTTGTCAAATGGCTAATTCTACACATGAACCAAAGCAACAAAAAGAGCCGCTCAGAGCCAGGCAACACCGCAACACCGCTGCCTCTGGTAAGCAGGCAATGAAGCATGAGACAGGTAAAGGGGAGGTGAAGATAAAGAGAAATAAAGACAAGGGAGAACAGAAACAGTGAGGGCAGGGGGAGGGGGGGTTTTAAAAAAGAAGATAAAATCACTATACATCCCGTGATAATACTGACGCCACCATGCCGGGCATGGGAGCAACTCATCGGATGAATATAATATAATATAATACAGTGATACTGGGGAGCAAACCTTTCAATCATCCACCTCGTCATCAGCTTCAGGGCTAATCATAAAAATAAAGTGTTTTCAAATGATGGCGGTATTAATCAAAAATCAAACCCGAGCGCTGGAACAATGGCATAGAGCGGAGAGCAAGACAGCAATTGTTCCTTTTGAAGTGCATTCATGAAATAAAAAAAGGAGGGGAAAAAAAAAAAGGAGAAAAGCCATTTTGTGCCTCCACTCTATTACAGCAGTGCAAGCTGTCATTACGAGCAGGATTGCATGGGTGTCTCATAATATCCAGACATTGCTAGTTTGTTAGACAGGACTATACAATTTGCTGCAGCCTTGAAGGATCCTTGAGCCCCTCTTGACAACTTACCAGAGGGAATTGTCTGAGCACTGGCTTTTGTCTGCTGGAGACACAGGGGCAATTATCCAGCCTCCCGTAACATTTCCCCGGCTTTAATCTCCCGACTCAGAGCGGAAAAACAGAACGGCTAAGGTTTCAGAGTGCCTCTGGGTTCTATTAGCACACAGCCACATTTTCGCCTCTTACCCCTTCCACCCACCCACCCACCCATCACCTCCACCCCCACCCCCCTCTTCCGAATGGAGAGCGATCAGGCTCTGATGGACAGTATTCCCCTTGGGCCTCCAACTGAAAACATGATTGTGTCATAATATATTTCAAAAAAAAAAAGAGCTCCATTTAAAAAGATCCACCTTTTCAATCCAGCATGGCTCTGCTTTTCTGTATTATGTGGCTGGCGGGAAGACGCTAAGGATGACTGATGCATCAGAGAGGCAGCCGTGACACAGAGAGAGTACTTTTCGCCCTCGCCACATAAATACAGTACATACCTGCATCACAGCACACTTTTGCTCCTCGTATATACTCCTCCCAAAACAAACCGACCCTCGGCATCAGGATTTATATAATGCTGACAGAATTTTATACATCACGTAAATAAACACAGGGCTGATCCAATATTCCTGCTGTATCAGTCATAACCAGACCATCTGGTAGCTGATGAGTCAAATGATGGCGCTGCACAGTACCAGCACATCTGTCTTCCTCCAAGAACATGTACACAACTGGATCCTTGCAGTCATATGATCACGGTTTAAAATTAAAGGATATGACGACCGCTAAATGTATAACCAGAAAAAAAGCCATAGACGCACACCAGCGAGGTGATGATGCGGTTCCGTCTGCTTCGTTGTCTAAGTCGGTGCTGGTAGACGGTCAGCCAGGTTTTGAGCGAATAAAGGTAAACAAGTTTAGTGGAAAGGGACTCCTTTAAACCTCCTTAAATCTCATACAAATTTGGTCCATGAAGATGTGGATAAAATACGACGACTGATAGGAATGATATAACTAATATAAATACGCGGCAGCAAGGTCACTACAGCTGCATGATAGCAAGAAGCTACACCCACACACACACACCTACACACACACACACACCTACACGTTTATTTGTATTATTTGTATAATCACCGTTTTTGAGACCTGCTGCACATCTGTGTTGTGGAGCCGACCAACTTCTGGCACCTGTGAGCAGGTTCTCCAGCCCAGGATGATTGGAGTAGACTCCACAGTTCTTCTCTATTTCTTGGTTTTCCTCAGAAACGGCATTGTTGATGTCCTTCCACAAGTTTCCCATTGGATTAAGGTCAGGGGACGGGTCGGCCACTCCATCACGTCAATCTTGTTAGTCTAGAACCGAGATGTTGCCCGTTTACTGTTGTGTATTTCAAGGGCACTTCATCTTCAGCATAAGCTATCACGACCTCTTCAAGTGTTCTGATGGATTTAAACTGATCCATGATCCCTGCGATGCGATAAATAGGCCCGACACTGTAGTATGCAATATTTTCGCTTTGTTCCAGGTCTTTCAGGTTTTGATTGGCATTATAAAGCATTTGTGGTTATTTTATCTGAACAGCCTCTTATTTTCTGCACGCCTTTATATGTTTTCCTCTCTCTAATCAACTTTTTAATCAAGATACACCGTTCTTCTGAACAATATCTGAAACGACCCATTTTCCTCAGAATTTCAGAGAGAAATATTCTATAACCAGCATGGACAACATTTGCTGCTTCCTTCCTACAATGAGGGTAATAAATGGCAGCTGTTTTTCAAAGAATAAATGATCTCACTATTTGAACTCCACACTGCCATTCTTTTGAACACGCCCCTTTCAATTAGTGATTTCAATACACAGAATCAGCAGCAGCAGGTCATGACTGTTGGGTCTGTTGGATTCTATTACTCTACTACACCTGATACTAAATGATCTGCCATGTACAAATATCATTTCTTCTAAAAATAATTGTTGATCAGGCTAGTAATGTCTAACTGCTATTATTTTGAACAAAACTGTATATATATATATATATATATATATATACAGGTGAATGTGCTGTTCGATATTTATATTAGTTATATTATTACTATCATTAGTAGTACTGTATTTTCATATTATATATTTACATATAACCCCTACTGTATAACATATATAAAAATATACAGACACTCCCCGACTTACGTTTTAATTGGTTCCAGACGGCTGAACGCAAGTTGAAAGTGAATGTAAGTTGTTACAGTGACGTATGACACTCATACTGTACTATACATCCATAAATAGCATTACTGTATCTCATAAAACACCCCAAAATCAATTATTATAAACATAACATTGTAAAAATAAGGGGCAGTGGTGGTCTAGTGGTATAGGGCGCTGGATCGCTGATCCAAAGGTTGGGGGGTTCGAGTCCCACTCTCCACAGGGTTGTCACTGTCCCCCCTAGTGCAGCTAACTGGGTTATCAAAGGCGGGCCATGTCTGTCACTGTCTATGGTGAGAGGTTGATGTAAAAGAACCATTGCTGACTTTCGTAAAGAGGAGCTGCAAAGTCGTCAGCGTGTTTCTGTCCCTTGCTAAAAGGGTTGTGACAGGAAGGGCATCCGACGTAAAAACCTCTGCCAAATCAAATGTGCGAATCAGATGATTCGCTGTGGCGACTCCCGAGAAAAGGGAAAAAGCCAAAAGAAAGAAAAAAATACAGTGGTACATCACTTTACGAAAGTCTCACCAAACAAAACATGCAGGTTACAAAACGCATTTTCCTGAAATTTTTGTCTCTGGATACGAAATAAGTTCACGTTACGAAAGCACCATCTTAAAAATTTAAACGTGCCATTCAAACATTCAAACAATCTACAAGCTGCTCTCCCCTCAGTGACTTTCAAACATCCCACCCTGTTGGCCTCCCATTGGCTAGGAGGGATGACGCAGCTACCTCTCATTGCCTATCTCCCAACATCCCGCCCCGCTAGCCTCCAATTGGCTAGGAGGGATGATGCAACTCCCTCTTATTGGCTATATCCCGCCCTACTGGCCTCCCATTGGCGAGGAGGAATGACACAGCTCCCTCCCATTGGCTATTATAGAGCTGCATCTACCATAATGCTTCTTGTGTAAAGGACGGAGTTACTGTTGTTTTATGCTTTATTTCTTGATTCAGGCTTTTAACCTTCCATAAACATTTGTAAAATTATAACTCTGCTAAGATATTATCTTATAAGCGCGCACACACGAGCGAGTGCGATTTCTGGTGCGAGTGAGAAGAAGAAACAAGTTCGAGTGATATCACAAAGGAATATGGCCAAACCAGTCTACCATTGGTACGATATTGAAGCAGGTCTTAAAAGGTATACTTTTATAATTTTTAAAGGGTTTAGGGGGTAGTATTGGGGGCCTTGGAATGAATCACACGTTTTACATGTAAAATGCGGTTCAATTTATGATAAATCCATGTTAAGAAAAAGGCTCTGGAACGGATTAATTTTGTAAGGTGAGGTACCATTGTATGTATGTATGTGTATATATATATATATATATATATATATATATATGGTGGCATAGTCTCATTATGGTTAGCATGCCCACCTGACAAGAAAATGGTTCTGGGTTTGAGTCTCGGGCACAGCGAGGGCAGTTCTGTGTGGAGTTTACATGTTCTTGAGTGCTTGAGTGGGTTCCTTCTAGGTGCTCCAGTTTTGTCCTACAGACCAGTCATGTGCATTAGGCTAATTGACTGCTCTAATTGAAATCGCCCGTAGGTGTGACTATGAGCGTGAATGATTGTGTGTTGACCTGTGATTATTTGGTGAGCTGTTTGGGGTGTACCCAGCTTTCACCCAGTAGGATTAAGTGGTTTCGTAAATGAATAAATAAATTTATAAACGTACTTAAGAAGTTGGAAAAAAATATAATTGCATTTGTTGAACACATCATCCATTATTTTGGTTACAATTAGGCTGGAATATATCCCAGCTGAGTCTGAACATGGGATACACCCTGAACAGTTTTCCAGTCCATTACAGGGCAAACACATGTATAACCATTTAGAATTACTCTTACATTTCGGAGCAATTGAGAGCATCCAATTAACTTAATGTGGGAGGAGACCACACAACCATATGGAGAGCATGCATACTCCATGCAGAAATGCTCTCACTAAGCCTGAAGCTCAACCCCAGGAGATTCTTGCTGTGAGGTAGAAGAGATGTCCACTAAGCCACTGTGCTGCTCAGCTATATGGAATTTTCAGAAACATGAATATTTTTTGTTTAAACATCTCAGCAGGTACTTCAACATTCTACACAGTCAGTGGCAAAATTACACTGGGGGACCAACCTGAGCTTCAGATAAACCTTGAAACTCCGACATTACAAAATTGTACATTGCTCAGAAAATAGCCTGAAATTATATTTTACGATAGTGTACAATTTGTCAGGGTAATAAATCTGCCCCTTTCAAAACAAGGTACATTACAGCGTGCTTTCAAATGACCTTTGACCTTATTACAGCACAAATGTGAAAGCATGACTATACAGTGGTACCTCACCTTACGAAATTAATCCGTTCCAGAGCCTTTTTCGTAACCTGGATTCTTCATAAGTAGAAGCGCATTTTACATGTAAAACACGTGATTCGTTCCAAGGCCCCCAATACTACCCTTTAAAAATGATAAACGCATACCTTTTAAGGTACCTCCTTCGTGTTGACCATGTCTTCTTAGCAGAGTTATAATCTTACAAATGTTTATGCATGGTTAAAAGCCTGAACCGAAAAATAAAAACTCCATGAAACTGCAGCGTCATCTGCGTCATCCCTCCTAGCCAATGGGAGGCCAGCGGGGCAGGATGTTGGGAGATGGCCAATGTGAGGGAGGTGTGTCATCCCTCCTAGCCAATGGGAGGCCAGCGGGGCGGGATGCTGGGCGATAGCCAATGAGAGGGAGCTGCGTCATCCTTCCTAGCCAATGGGAGACCAGTGGGGCGGGATGTTGGGAGATAGTCAATGGAGAGTAACTCGTGCAGTGTTTGAATGGAGTGTTTAATGTTTGAATGGCGCCTTTGGAGCGTTTCGCAAGGAAAGTAAGGAAACATTTTCCAAAATTTTTTGTCTCTGCATATGAAACAAGTTCGTTTCATATGCAGAGACAAAAAATTTTGGAAAATGTTTTTCGTAACCTGGATTTTTCGTTTGCTGGGACTATCGTAAGGTGAGGTACCACTGTATTGTAGTTCAGATTTTCGCTCTTATGTATGTACGCACAGACAGTAAAACAAGCAAAAATATGAAAAGATGACTTTGGGGTTTGGAGAGCGACACTGAATATCGTTAAATACAATAACCCTGCACAGCCTCCCTTAGGATTTGCATATCAGCTTCAAATATACATAATCGCACAAGTGCATCTGGCCTGAAAAAAAGTAAAAACAGCGAGCGAGAAAGAGAGAGAGAGACTCCACCCACACACACACACACACACACATACACATTTGCATGGCCACCCTGGGAGAAGGCAAATCAGGCCAAACCATAAAACCTGCATGGCTAATCATTCATACCCATGTGAAGTACACACTGTGAATGATCCACCTATTCAGATTAAGATACTGTACCAGAAATCAGGATTTTAAAGAATATCATAGCAACATTTCCAAACAGCAGAATATGAACAGCATTAATAAAATATTTCATCTCCATGAGCTCCTTCCAACCCAGGATACTCAAGCCCTGTCTGAGTTCAGCGTCCCAGACAGAAGGAAAGAGAACACACCCTGCACTGCATTTGCCTAGGTGTCGGAGATGCATGAATGATGTGGCCGGCATTTGCCTGTTAATGCAGTGGGAAGTTGCTACTTTCACTGTGACCTTCAAATGTATTATTTCTGTCCACTAAAACCACCCTGCACGCTCTGCATTCAGATAACAATCGGCGAACGAAAACACATCGCACACGAACATTAATTCGAATGACAGATTTTGCTAAGCCTGCTCTCATCATCCATCACCATGATAACAATGCTGGTGGATTTCGAGGAAGACCCCCAACTGTACTTTTACTCTGATTTAGCTGGGTTTGAGGTGGTAGAGGAGGTGGTGTTGGTGGTTGTGGGGGTGGGGTGGGGGGGTGTTTGTGTGCATGTCTTGTAAATATATAGTCCAGGACAGGCAGAAGTAATATGTTGAGGATGCTGACGACAGCCTCATGTAAAGCCAAACAAATAAAAAAAGGTTGATTAGGGTGAGAAAAAGAACATGGTAATTATTTCAAATTAGCCACTGTTGAGCTTGAAAGTGATCCTACTTCGTGTCCCATTAGAGCCAATTATTACCTAAATGGAACCTTTTATATAGCCGATCCGGTTCACCTTAAGCAGTACCACATGGAGAAATTCAGCATCTAGGAACTACCTTTAAACCAGCCTTGGAAAATAAACTTGAACCCAGTGACATCGATTTGCATGACAACTTAATACAAGCCATGTTTAAGACTAATTGTGGTTCAAGAAACACCCTGAAGGCCCATTTATACCCAACGTGAACAGATGGATACAAACAGAGCCTTCTATCTGAACTCTGCATTACTTTCGTCTGCATGCTTTCAGAAAGCTTGCAGATGTGTCAGAAAGGAGCAGTACCACCGACGACCACAACAGCGCTGTAGCCGAGGGATCACAGGAGAATCATGA
This sequence comes from Plotosus lineatus, assembly GCA_024760905.1. Lineage (NCBI taxonomy): Eukaryota > Metazoa > Chordata > Actinopteri > Siluriformes > Plotosidae > Plotosus > Plotosus lineatus. Next base: position 46,005,551 of record CM045739.1, read on the forward strand.
AGAAGAAATTGTGATAATAGTGGAACTTTCTGAAGCGAGGTTCTGCAAGTTTATATAAATATAAAACTTATAAATATATAGTTTATAAAAAAAACTCTGCCTGTCCAGACAGCAGTGGTGGCCTGGTGGTAATGGTGATGGATCACTGAACCCAAAGTTGGGGGTTCAAGCCCCACTCTCCACGGATTGTTACTGTCTAACTGGGTTAACAAAGGCTGGCCATGTCTCGCACTATCTATGGTGAGATGTTCATGTAAAAGAACCATAGCTTACTTTCGTCAATAGTAGCTGCAAAGCCATCAGCGTGTTTCTGCCCTGTGATGGTCTGGCGAGTACTCCAGAGTATACTCTGCCTTCGCACAGAGTCGGCTGGAATGTGTGCTAACTGTTCGAAGAAAACCGATAATCGCTTTGCAGGCCCTCAAGGAACTCCTCCCACTTCCGAGACTTTGCATCAGCGACACCTCGGGCTGCATCACGTTTGGTCTGGCGGTACCTGTCTCCTGCACAGGCCAATAAAATCTGATAGGGCTCCTTTTTCAGCTGTACAGCCCCATTCACCACAGGTGTCCACCACCGGGTTCAAGGGTTACCACCACAACAGGAACCGATGACCTTCCGGCTGCAGCTATGGGCTGCCGCCTCAGCAATGGAGGAACGAAACATTGTCCATTCAGATTCCATGTCACCCGCCTCCTTCGGCTTCTGGTTGTAGCTCTGCCGGAGGTGGGAGTTAAAGGCCAATCTAACACGAGACCGCCAAACGTTCCCAGGAAACCCTAATGACTTGGCCAGCCAGGTCTGGAGGCCGGCCGCACTCGCCATCAGAGCCAGCTCACCACCAGGTGGTTGACTGTTCAGCTTTCCTCTTCACCCGAGTGTCCAGAACATGCGGCCGCAAGTCCGGTGACACATCTACAAACTCGATCATCACAGTGTGGCCTCGGGTGTCCTGGTGCCAAGTGCACTTATGGACACCCTTTTGTTCGAACATGGTGTTCGTGATAGACAAAATGTGAAGAGAACAGAAGTCCAACAACAAAACACCATTCGGGTTCAGACTGGAGAGGCCGTACCTACTGATCACACCCTCCCAGGTCACACTATCATTGCCCACATGAGCGTTGTTGTCTCTCAGGACAACAAATGAGTTCCCTGGGGGAGCGTCCTCCAACACACAAAGACTCCAAGAAGGGTGGGTACACTGAACTGTCATTTGGTGCATAAGTCAGAACCCATCCCCCGGCCCGAAGGCAGCGAGAAGCTACCCATTCGTTAACTTTGGAGAACCCCAAGGTGTGGGCAACAAGGATGCCTACACCAGTTTGCCACCTTTCCCCATGAGCAATTCCAGAATTAAATAAGGTCCAACCCCTCTCAAGATGGGTGGCTCCATGAGGTGAGTCTGACTATAACTAGTCGGTTTCTCTCCACCTCATGCACCAGCTCAGGTTGTTTCCCCACAAGAGAAGTGATAGTCCATGTCTCAAGAGTCAGAATCAGTAGCCGAGGATCGGTCCAATAGAACCCATGCCTTTGGCTGCCACCCAACTCACACTGCACCCAACCCCTATAGCCCCTCCCACAGGTGATGAGTTCATGGGAGGACGGACCCACGTCTCCTTTTCGGGCTGGGCTTGGCCGGGCTCCAAGGGCAGAAACCCAACCAGGCACTTGTCTTCGAACCCCACCCCTAGGTGTGGCTCCATGGGGGGACCCCAGTGACCAGCGTCAGGGCAAAGGAAACTGTGTCCTTGTTTTTTCCTTCTTCATGGAGGTCTTTTGAACCGCGCTTCATCTGGAACTTCACTTAGGACTTGTTTGCCTTGGGTGACACTACTAGCGGTCAACATAGCGCTTAGCATCAAGGACCTCAAGGAGGGGTGTTCAGTGGACTAATTAATTCAGTCATTTTCTGAACAGCTTAATCGTAATTAGGGGCGCTAGGAAGCTGGTAACTACCCAAGCTGACTCTGGGAGGAAGTGAATACAATCTAGATAGAGCATCAGGGCATCGTAGGACCAATAGGCTGATTGGCAGTCTCAAATCACCCCTGAGTGTGAGTGTGAATGGTTGTACAGTGGTAGCTCACCTTACGATAGTCCCAGAATACGAAAAATCCAGTTTACGAAAAACATTTTCCTAAATTTTTTGTCTCCGTATACGAAACAAGTTCTCCTTACGAAACGCGCCATTCAAAAATTCAAATGCACCATTCAAACATGAAAACACGCCATTCAAACATTCAAACAATGCACGACTTGCTCTCCCACTGACTATATGTCCCAATATCCCGCCCTGCTGGCCTCCCATTGGCTATCTCCCAACATCCTGCTCCGCTGACCTCCCATTGGCTATGAGAGATAATGCAGCTCCCTCCCATTGGCTATTATGGAGCTGCATCTCCCATAATGCTTTTCGTGTAAAGGACAGAGTTACTGGCTTTTAACCTTCCATAAACATTTGTAAGATTATAACTCTGCTAAGAAGACATGGTCAACACATGCACGCGCGCGCACACACACTCACGCGCACACACACACACGCGCATGCGCGCGCGTGCGTGTGATTTCTGGTGCGAGTGAAAAGAAGAAACGGGCTCGTGGCATGCGATTGAGTGATATCGCAAAGGAATATGGCCAAACCCGTCTACCATCGGTACGATATTGAAGCAGAAGGAGGTCTTAAAAGGTATACTTTATAATTTTTAAAGGGTTTAGGGGGTAGTATTGGGAGCCTTGGAACGAATCACACGTTTTACATGTAAAATGTGGTTCAATTTACGAAAAATCCAGGTTAAGAAAAAGTCTTTGGAACGGATTAATTTCGTAAGGTGAGGTACCACTGTCTGTCTGTGTGTGTGTGTGTGTGTGTGTGTGTGTGTGTGTGTGCTGTCCCTGCAGTAAATGGGCTGGCAAGCTGAGCAGAGACTATGTTCTTAATGCACTCGAGTCCCCATTCTGTACTCACCACATGATAATATGTTATTGATCATCACACTATTAGTTACATTTATATAAACTAATACATCTATATTTTTATTAACCCTGCAAGGGAAATTATTGAGTCTGCACTTAACTCATCTGTAGTGAGCACACACACACACACACACACACACACACACACACACACACACACACACACACGTGTAAACAATGAGCACACATACACACTTACCCTGAATAGTGGGCTGCCACACACAGTGGGGCACCTGGAGAGTAGTTTGGGGATAGGTGCCTTGCTTAAGGGCATTTCAGGAATAAAGCTGGTGTAAGGAAAGGTGCTGCTCACGCCACCCCCCCACCCACCCCCACCACCCCTTTCTTCCTGCTCCAGTGATCTTTCAGTCCCAAAATTGCTTTTCGAACTATTCCGCTCAGGATGCTCCATATAAGTTATAATTTGCATACTAGCTGGCCACTGCTCACGGATCTACCTTACTATAGGGAGCTGTTTGTTCACTGCTCACAGTTCACTCAGAAACAATTGGAAGTGAGAAAAATGCAAGAGGGTTTCCTAGGCAACCAGAGCCAGCCACGAGGGCCATTCGCTTGTATTTGCATGTTACTGGAATCGCTTGGTGTTCATCGCTTCCACTGTGGACCCCACCTAACAGCATCATGTGTTCAAAACAAGAAAGGCACAATTCATGAGGCACAGAATGAATCTGACATATATTCAAGCCAAATTGTTTTTTTTTAATTATTATTGCAGATACTCTGGTTATTCTGAGGAGATTTGAAAACTAAATAAAGCAGTTCTTGGTGTCCCACCATAGAAACACAGTATGGAAATACATACACCAAACTGAACACTCCACAAACTGAATTAATACACATTATGGGACTGATGAGCTCATAAGGCTGATAAGCTATTAAAGGAAATCCTGAACAGTTGGAAGGAAGATTTGTCTTGGTAATTATTTTTGCTTTTCTCCTACCCCCAGCTGTGCTGAAAATCCTTGTGTTTGTGAGAAATTATCATGTTAGCTTAACGCGTCCCATGAAACAGCTCATGCTTATCTTGATCGAAACATCAAAGTGAGTGTGTGCTGGTACCTTCCCAGTGCAAACCTATCACACAAATCTCATTACAGAAGATATCTAATTACTGCCTGCAATTCAATGCTTGTTTGGCCCAACCTTGAATACTCGGTTTAAAAAAAAAAAAAAAAAAGCTCTTACAGTGCCGTTGTGTGACTCTGAGCAAGCTGAATTATAGTCACATTAGGATGGAAAGGGCCAGTCATGTGACCCCCCCAGATACTGGCTAACCACTGGAGCAGAGGTCCAACACAGTGAGGAATGCAGCATGCTCAATACAGCATCAGTGTAAGAACCTTTGGAATGCAGACATGTTGGTGAAAATGATCCAAGCCAGTGATTACCGCCTGCTTTGTTGTAGATTGTATTAAGTGATTACAGAGGCTAGTTAAGCATGGCTGTTAAAACCAGGCATCAGGGAAGCCAAAGAACCGCAAGACGTTCCCAGACTGACAACGCTGTGCTTTTGGACATCAGCATTCTGAGCACAAAAGAGGGTAATCCAATTCAATCCACACTAATCCAAATGAACAGTGCTTTGTTGTTAGAGAGAGAGAGCAAGAGAATATCAGAGCGAAAGAGAGAGAGTGAGAGAGTGAGAGAGAGCGAGAGAGATTATCAGTTGTCAGTGGCCTTCTCCTGTAGTGCTAAGTGTTATCGGGGTCAGCGCCGCTCAGGAACAAGAGCACCCTACTGTGTCAAGTAAAAATAAACTGATCCTCATGTGTCCCAGGAGGAACAAGCAGCAAGCGCTTAAGTGAACCTGATATCACGCTCCAAATATGCTTCTCCTCTGAGCCTGAATCATAATGATGTTACTTTGAATTTTAGTACACAGATAGTAATTATGGGCTCTGAAGTGCATGAATATCAGCCTGAAGAACACAGGCAGGTAACCAAGTCGATGAAACAGTCATCCACGTGGTGTACAACACTTCCCTGTCACCACAGCGCTCATCAGCCAATCATGGATATCCTGAAGAGCTCATTCATACGTGCCTTTAATGTAGTGCTTCTCAAATAGGGTATGCTGGGCTTGTGGACGACACACACGTGGTGTGGTACCAGGGGGAACATGAGAGATTTCCTTTCGTCTTTTTCTCTTTGCCAGGGGTCGCAACAGCGAATGATTCGCACGTTTGATTTGGCAGAGGTTTTTACGTCGGATGTCCTTCCTGTCACAACCCTTTAGCAAGGGACAGAAACACGCCGACGACTTTGCAGCTCCTCTTTACGAAAGTCAGCAATGGTTATTTTACATCAACCTCTCACCATAGACAGTGAGAGACATGGCCCACCTTTGATAACCCAGTTAGCTGCACTGGGGGGGGGGGGGGACAGTGACAACCTTGTGGAGAGTGGGACTCGAACCCCCAACCTTAGGATCAGCGATCCAGCGCCCTATACCACTAGACCACCAGTGGCCAACATGCTTTTTTGAAATAGTGTACAAGAATTAAGTGTAATTGCACCTCCACTCCAGTCGTTGGCAGTGGCGCTCTCATTGTCGCGCTATGGTGTCGTGGTTTTTCGCATGAGCAAACAATATGAAGTGCAGTAAACAACCCCTCAAGAAACAACACTGAAAATTTTCGAACAGGAACAAAGAGAAAGGTGGAGAGAGAGAGAGAGAGAGAGAGAGAGAGAGAGAGAGACGGAGATATTAAGACATAAATAAGTTAAATGAGTTTAAAAAAAACAAATGAGTTTAAATAAGGATGTATTTTTTTATTTTTTTATTTCAGGCACATTGGGTCATTTTAAATCTTCTCTATTACAAATTAAAAAATAATGTTAATGAAGTTTTTCTTTATTGTAAGTTGAACTATAAAAACAAAAAAGAAAGAACTAATGTTAATAAAGATGCAATGCTATGCAGAGGTGCACTAATAACAATTTTATAGACAAAATAATATGATTTATAGTCGCTCGCGAGACGGTGGTGGTGGTGGGGGGTGTGTGTGTGTGTGTGTCTAATGGTTTTTCCTGGGGGGGGCGCCACAGAAAATAATTGAGAAGCACTGCTTTAATGCTGATAGTGTTAGGCCGCACCTGAATATACGCATACGTGGCAGTTCATAAAGAGACAGATGGCAGCATCAGGAGTGACGGAAGGGACATTTGCATGCTTACGTTCCTCTCTGGTTGGTGGTGGCCATATTATAAGGAAGCAGACTCGAAGAAATAAGAGGAGAAAATGGCCAGATCAGAATTATATCACAATACACACGCCTCGATTCTATGAACGCCGATTTAATGGATAGCGCAAGATGCGGACAAAATCTGGAGTTGTCAAATTGTCTGAGATGGCTCGGCTGTCTTTGCAGTAAGATGCGAGTTAGTTGGCAAGGACAGACATTAGTTGGCTCGTGCGTCTGTTTGTTTACCGCAGTTAGACGTACACCCACACTTTCCCTCGTTAGTTTAGTTTTTCTGTGGTGGGTTTACATGGGCTTTATATTTACATTGGATGATGTGGTTGCATATACAGAAGTAGCTTTTTCTGTAATTACATCGTAATTACGCGAACCATTCTCGAAACTTACAAACAATTGGCAAAACTGGACGGATGCTCATCCTCGTTTGGTCCATTAAATAGAAGGTCGACTGTATGTGTATTGATAGCACATGAACTATATGTCTGTCAAGTATGAAGAGATGCTCAGAAATACTGCAGGAGGTGATTTCAAAAGATTGCGGGATGAACAGATGGACTGAGACAAATAGATCCTCATTCAAGCCTTCGCTCAATGAGAAAAATCGAAAAAAAAAAATGAGAGAAACACAGTTAAGGGACAGAGATGAAATAGGTAGCAGTCAATCTTGTGGGGAAAAAAATGCATCATAAAATATAACAAATGTTGATATTTGTCAGTTGGGATGTATTACAAACACTTTTACTGTTTGAATCCTCAATTCATTCATTCATTTTCTGAACCGCTTAATCCTAATTAGGGTCGCAGTGAGGCTGGTGCCCATCTCAGCTGACTCTGGGCGAGGGCAGAGTACGCCCTGGACAGCTCGCCAGGCCATCTCAGGGCAGAAACACGCTGACGGCTATGCAGCTTCTCTTGTGGAAAGTCCGCAACGGTTTGTTTACATGAACCTCACACCATAGACAATGAGAGACATGGCCGGCCTTCGATAACCCAGTTAGTGCACTGGGGGGACAGCAGTGACAACCACTGAGAGTGGGGCTTGAACCCTAAACTTTGCGGTCGGTAATGCTTAGGTATGGTAAACCTTACCACCAGGCCAGCTCTGTATCCCGTTTGAATTGTATAGTAGAATTATTTTTTTCAGTAAAGAATAACAGAATTTTCATGTCCCATTGAGATACAGGGAGCAGCTGTGTGGTGAGGCGGCGCATTGCTGTGCCGCTCAGTGGATGGTGGAATCCCTCACAAACTGCGCTGGAATGCGATGTAAATAGTGTATCGCTGACTCTCTTTATACCGTAAATGAGATACTTTCAAACACTCTGATTATATGCTCCAACTTTTCATAATGTGGATAATATATAAAATGTATTTCTGTAACGTGTTTAGGCTGCACATTAATCATAAAATACGGTAAAAAAAAAGTTACTCGGTGAGGCAAAAAGTACCCCTGACTCATGGCAGAGGGCACTTGTGAGCCCATAGATTCTCAACTTACAATCTTCTTCATTTGTAGTTTATATTTTCTTTACAATCCGTCTTATCAACATGAACGATTACATTTCTTAGCTAAGAAAATTCACAAATCTGGACTGGAATCAAAACATGAGGTAAATTTGAAGCTCAAATAAAACGTCACGTTTGTAGAAAGAATGCAGATATGAGATTTAAAACAACGGTTTGTCTGAAAAGACATTTTTAAAAGGTACTAAAATAGAAGGAAACACGATATCGGGGCTGCCAACCCCTGGAAAGTATTTTGTAGTCGATAAACCAAAAATTAGTATTTTGAGCTGAAAATTAGTATTCGTAATGGACAAATTAGTACTCAAATTAGGATTCCACAAAATTCCATATATGGACATACATGCTATCTTTGTGAAATTTTACTGCATTTTGGATTAATAATGAAACAACAGCCTATTTGAGAAAACCCTGTTTATTTGACATATCACTGGTGTTATAATATAGAATATAATATAGTCTATACTTATAATATATACTACTATACAGACACTCCCTGACTTACGTTCATCCGTTTTACGTCCCCCCCACCAAAAAAGGCAAATTTTGAGTTTAGACGTACCTACAGGCTGAGTGTGTGTGTGTGTGTGTGTATATATATATATATATATATATATATATATATAAAATCAGTTATATAGTGTGTTACCCTTGTGTTAAGACGTCGTCTCTGTGATCTTTGTGTTTACACTGTTTTGCGGACTTTTGTAACCCTAAGCAAATATTATTTGGTATTATATGGGTGCAAGTCTCATACACAGAGATGAATTAACGATCTGCTCAGATCGGCACAATCTACCATGCATACTCAGTTAAGCAAGGAGAGTTGTAAAATGAATGAAAACCCGGATCCACAACTTACAGAACAATTACAGATATTTATTATCTTTTATCAGAATCCTAAGAGTGTATACTTATTTTTATATTAATATTCATTAGGATTTGTACTTGTTCTTTGTATGCATCTCTTGAATAAAGTTTACTTACTTACACAAAAGAAAGAATTCTCCACTTTGCTGGGATTCACATCAGTGCAGGCTGTGTTCTAAACGAGTTCAACGGCACCCTTGTGCACTTGAAAGACCGGAAGTCTGTATAACCCACAGCAAGTACACTACTTTCGCAAGTACACTACTTTCGGTATTGAGCGCTTCATATATTGTAAGCGTTGATTGGCTGTTTTAAGCTTCATGTAAAGTAACTCGGTATAAATAAGTGATTTATTTAAAATCACTGTTGATATTATTTGATATATTTGATATTATTTTACAATGTTATGTTTATAATAATTGATTTAGGGGTGTTTTATGAGATACGGTAATAATATTTATGGATGTATAGTACAGTATGAGCGTCATACGTCACACGTCATACGTCACTGTAACAACTTACGTTCACTTTCAACTTGCGTTCAGCCGTCCGGACCCAATTAAAAACGTAAGTCGGGCAGCGTCTGAATATAGCATATGGGCATGGGGCAGTGGTGGTCAAGTGGTATAGGGCGCTGGATTTCTGATCCTAAGGTTGGGGGGTTCGAGTCCCCACAGGGCTGTCACTGTCCCCCGCAGTGCAGCTAACTGGGTTATCGAAGGCGGGCCATGTCTCTCACTGTCTATGGTGAGAGGTTCATGTAAAAGAACCATTGCTGACTTTGTAAAGAGGAGCTGAAAAGTGATCAGCGTGTTTCTGTCCCTTGCTAAAAAGGGTTGTGTCAGGAAGAGCA